>OY747718.1:35163888-35771388 GCA_963556495.2 Valencia hispanica
AATTTATTTATACTGGGTATGTTTGTAGGATACTGACATTTGTCGGATTATCTAAAACATTTGAATGTGACAAATAAGCAGAAGAAATCTATAGGGCAAATACTTTTTTCTCAACCTATCCAGCCAGAGTAAAGTCTGTGTGAGGCCCACATACCCATCATTTCTACAGTTACAACTGCGATCTGAAAACAGCTTATTACAATCAAGATGGTGCCCACTCTATACATTTATTAAAATTGTTTAACAAATGTTGATTGGTGGTTAAGTTGCAAGAAATACCCAGCTTTTCTCCACCTTCAATGGATGCACACACCATAAACACCAGTTCCTGGGGTAAATAATATTATATAACCAATTAATGTATGATATAAGTCTATGTACAGTGTAAATAAACAGCTATGTTCAATGGTGCAAGCCATCTAAGTCTATCCACCCATCTATCGTCTATAACAGACTACTCTTGCAAGGTTGTAGAGGGGCTGATGCTTATCTCCAGCGATCATTGCTTGATAGGTTTAGTATACTTCTTCTTCTTCTTCGACTTCTTGTTAAGTGCCTTGAGATGACATCTGTTGTGAATCGGCACTATATAAATAAACTGAATTGAATTGAATTATACACCCTGGACAGGTCACCAGTCACACACCCATGCAAGCACAACAACATACCTAAGGGCCATTAAGAATAACCAATAAACAATAAGATGGACTACCCAGACATAACCCACACATAGCAAGGCAAGGCAAGGCAGTTTTATTTGTTAAGCACAATTTCAACAACAAGGTAATTCAAGGTGCTTTACATGATTAAGGGGTAAAAAATAAAAACAGCAGTAAAACACAGACAAAGCATATAAAGTAAAAACAGCAATAAAGCAAGAAGCATACACAAAACATATGCTACATGAAAGCATAACCCAAAGGCAGCTTTAAACAGATACGTTTTAGTTGTGATTTAAAAGAACTCAGTGTTTCACACATGCTCCTCAATATCATGCAAACTCCATGCAGGAAGACCCTAGACAGGGAGTCCAAGTCAGAACATTCTTGCTGCAGTGCAACAACCCTAATTTGAATCCTCTAGCCTTAAAACGAAATGATGCGAATATTTTAAACGATACAGATAATGTTGCAGATAGACAGAAACTGAGAAATATTAATCTTTTATTGAGTTTATTTTATAGAATTAGAGCTGTTTAGACATAAGCCATGAACAGGCTTCTAAAAATGTTCAAGTATTTATTACAAAGTTGCATGACTTTTACTATCAATCCATAGTCATCTGGGAACTGGGGAGAACAGTCATTGTGGAAATTAGGAATGCTATTTGGTAGTTTAATATTTGCACTTTGTTGCCTGGTATAGAATCGATAGGTTATCGTCTTTGTTACAGTTATTTATTTATTGATTTAGTTGTTGTTTTTGGTGATGCAATGTATCAAATGTTTTTGGCACCACACAGGTCTGAATGTTTGAGGAGTATGTTGAGGAATTAAGCTTAAATGATTATAGGCTACAATAAGAAACTATTTTCACACCTACTATAGTTTATCATTTGTTACCTAGAAACTCTTTTTATTTTGAGATTATTATAAGATAAATGTCTTTGTTTTTCATTTGGAGTGTGGTTTGCACATCACTACTTTTAAATAAATCTAGAGAACGATAAAAAAAGAAAGCAAACCATTGCTTCCTGTTGTAATGTTTTTCATGGCCTGCCATCATCACAGAGCAACTTGCAGAATAAAATAAGGTTCATTCTGATACTGAAGCTACTGACTTCAGCTTGTCATGATCACATCTCAATTCATGAGCTCTGTTCTTTGCATTTCATTAATGGGTTACTTTAAACACATTAACATAAACTAGATCCACTGAAACTAATCTCTAACTTCTCAGATTTTCTTATTTAACTCAACACATTTTTTCTATATTAAAAGAATTTGAATTTGCTCTGATGGCTTTGTGATTGTAATACTATAGGCATTA
Organism: Valencia hispanica; assembly: GCA_963556495.2. NCBI lineage: Eukaryota > Metazoa > Chordata > Actinopteri > Cyprinodontiformes > Valenciidae > Valencia > Valencia hispanica. Next base: position 35,165,877 of record OY747718.1, read on the forward strand.
CTTGTGAAGTTAGGGGATTTTTGTCCTGGTTTCAGGGACTGTTGAAAGAATGGTGAAACACTTGCTTTCCGGTCCTGCTTGCTTTCATATAAAATGTGTTGCTCAACTTCCCCTTGAGGCCAGCTACCCATGCAGGCACTAATCACCCCATCTTGTAGTCTGGCACTTAAGAAATGCCCAGAATTATTGGTGTGAATGTGAGCGAAGGGACAGATTACTGATCACTTTCAAAGTTCCAAATAAATGGCTTCAGAATTCACAGAGGAAAGTGAGATAAATACTGGAAGAAGTAATAGAAATATCGGTAAACATCAATAGGCGTTACCTTTACTTACTTTGAGTCTCAGTTGATTTATTTTTATTTAGTTTCCTATTTCTCTGTCTTTTGATCAGCTGGTTCATTACCAAAACCTGTATGATTCCTTGAGTTTCTGCAGCTGCCTTTACAATCTGGTTTGTTTTCATGTGCAGTAAGGGTGTGTACCTCAGTTACTTACCAGCACCACATTAAAGCGCTCCTCCAGCTCCTCTTCTGGGGGCATTGGAAGTTTTGGGGGAGAGGTCTGCTTCTTCTGCAAAGGCAGTGTGGGGTCACTCATCGCTGAAGCCGCCCCGACTGAGTTCCTGGCCTCTCTGCCCTCGGCCGCCTCATGCTCCAAGCCCCCTGCGGCCGCATTCCCCATCACTAATCTCCACAAGTAATCCAGGAGGAAAGCTGTACACAAACCAATTCACCCAAGAAATCAGTGTTCCACAGCAGAGTAACGAAAGGTGATCACTCCAAATGACAAGAAAGAGAGTCCTGGGCCTTCAAGATGATGAACATCAAGTCTCTGGTTCACTAAAATCTTGTTTGTCCAGATGACACAAGAAGTGATGAAAAAAGTAGGGTTGTCCTCATGTTTGCTCTCTGATTAACATCTCTAGATACAAGGTAAAAAAAAAAATCAAACCTGGTCAGGTCCTGCCAGAACTGAGAAAAGCCTAGCCTGCGTCTCACCAACTACTGCACTGGTTGAAACTTCTCTGCCAAGTAAAATGCAGAGGCCTGCGTGTGAGAGGAAGGAGAGGGAGTGTGATGCACTCTGTAGCTAAGTCAGAAACCACAGAAACACAAAAGCAGAAGAGTAACTTCCTGTGTATGACAGCAACTGAACCTGGTGTGGAGGACAGGGTGGAAGATCAATGTGGTAACCGTTAGTAACATGCATGAAGTAGGTGAAATGAAGTAGAACAGGGCAGCAAAATAGTTAAATATAAAGATAGCCTAGTTAAAGTTATTACATTCCAGATGCACATAAAATAATTTACACTGGGCAAAAAAGCAGGAAAATAAGGTCCCAAGTTAATAGTGAAAATTTCTGCACAGGAACTTTTTATTTCCCTAAGCTTATTTGTTGCATGATTAAATGACTAGATTCATTTCACCAGACGATCGCGAGTCAGGTAAATGAAGCGGACTACGGCAAGTATAATAAAACAGCTCCTCCGTGTGGGGGGAAATCAATTGTTGCATTTAGATGTGGTGCATTCGGAGTCATTGTCAGTTTGTCAACCTCAATCTCCAATTTCCTGATTAGGTAAATGTTAAAACATTTTTATTGAGTAATTAATGTAATTAAAAAAGTTACGTCAACTATCAGTTACTGCTTTTAGGTCTTTGAGACAGAATGTGATGTTGTTATTTATGCAACACATGAACTGAAGGGTTAATACCTTAAAAAAGGGTCGAGTCAAAACATATTTGTTGAAATTTGAATACCAAATTTGCAACCGCCCTTTCTATTTATATTTTTGAGATGGTTTTAGAATATTTTTTTATTGCTGTAGGCTATTATTTTTAACTCTTTGTTGTAGGTTCCCGAGGAGCACTTGACGGCAACAACGCCGAAAGTTATAGTTATCGTTCTAAAATGACGAAGTTTTGTTTTACGATATGATAAAGGGATCATTTTTATAGTGTATTTACGTCAGGCATAGAAGAGTATACATGGTGAAACAGCGCCTCTATGGGGCAAAAGTCAACCACTGTATGTAGATGTGTTGCATTTAAAGTCCTCTCGGCAACTCAACGTCAAATACTTTGATTTACTGTAACTTATACCTATGCATATTGTGTAAGATATAAATAAACAGAAGAATTCATAACTTGAGAAAAGTAAGGTTGAATCTGCACCAGACTGACATCTTTTTTCATACATTTGAAATGTGAGAAGCATTTATTATTTTCGATTTTTCTGGAACTTTTTTCTGAGGAGCGCCTGAAGGCAACAGCGCTAGTAGTTTATTTAGCATTTCAAAATGACGGATCCGACAACGTCTCCAGAAGACCATTGGAGAGTAAGTTACTGTTTTAAACCACTTTTTTTTTTTAGCTTCCTGCTTATTGTTTTTATATGGAAATCTGTAATGTTTGATTTAATTGTCCCTCTGTTGAGAAAAGCTGAAGTTTGATCGGCGCTTCTAATTTGACGTTAGCTTCATCACGTTCAGTAACGTCGGAGCAGATGGCTAGCATGCTAGCAAAGTAAACAAAGCCGACTGCAAAAGAGAAACTCGTGTTCCCCATCTAAAATGTATTCTTTTTGTGAATTAGATTTTCTTCCACAAAGAAGACAACTAATCAAATAAACTTTCTTTAAACTATCAGATTTAAGTGAGATTAATACCCTTTTAACAATTCTGGTTTGTGGGATTAAATGACCACTTCTTCCTTTTTGATACGTTTCGTTTTCTTGTTTTGTTTTCTTGCTTGCGATCAAAGTCACAACTATCTCACACTAAGCCGTGACTTTGTCAATGAATATCCATGTAATCTTGCTTACTGTCTCATACTTTACCCATGATTTGTTTTACCGTGAAAATTTCTTTACGATAAAAATTAATGTATACATGTTGTTTACTTTAAGTTGTTTGTTGTTTATTTTAAAGAAGTCAGACTAGTTTTTATACTGCAAAATACGCTTAATTAGAAAGGAACTTTAACAGTGGAAAGTGTTTCTTAGGGTTTTTTTTCCACCACACTTAGTGGAAAATCTGGGTTAACATAACCAGGCGAAATAACCATTGTGTTGTGGTGCCCTACATGCAACAGTAAACCTATTTGACACAACGTTTATCTTCTGTTGTATTTGTAATTGACAAATCAGACTGGCTTGTTGTTGTTGCTCTTTTTTCCAACATATTTAGGACAGCACATATTTTCCCCTTGTCATTCCAACCTCACAGTCTATATTTTCTTTCTTCTTTGCTGCTTGGTAATGGCCGGGCAGACTGACGGAGCTTTCAGCGACAATGGCTTTGACACCAGTGAGTACTTCTTCTCGTCATTTCTCTGATCCTTACCCCGTGATCTCCCTTATTTCTTATAATAAAGGTGATAATAACTGTGTATTTTCATTTAAATTTTTTCATGACTGTTTTGTTGTTCAGGTTTCTTTGCCGAGACTGCCAGAAAAGGTAGCATTGTGTCCAGAGCAAACAGTATCGGCTCGACAAGTGCCTCTTCAGTACCAAATACAGGTATTGTCTTTGTTACAGAGAAGATTTGTAATTTCTTACAGCTATATACAGTTTGTGTATAATGGGTTTAGATTGTTTATAGTTGAATGGTATATCAAATAACTGGGGTTCTTATCCAGTTTTGAAGAAATATGGAAAAGTATGGAGTTTGTAATTTTCTGGATAACTGTGGTCAAGAGTTTGATTTACCAGACTTACTTCCTCTTCCTTTACATTAAGTGATGTTAAATTGGCATACTTTGATTTGACAATACAGGTATCAATATTAATATTTTACGCATCAGTATTTTTGCTTTTTCACTTACTGAATTAAATAAAAATGCTCATTAAAATAATCACTAAATTATTTTGCTTCCTGCTTGATCTTTTGACAACTTTAAATTCAGATTGAGATGGGTTAAACTCGCTCTAAGATGCCAATCAAAGCACTACAAATGTTATTTTATAGGATTTTCACAACCCGGGTAAAAGTAACAAAACTCACAAACTGTGTTTCAAAGATTCAGCATTTAGTCTACGAGACTCGATTATCGGACAAGTCCAAGAAACATAGATTTTGAAATATGGCTGATCTAAGTTTGTTCAGATTCTACAACACCATTACCTTATTAAATAGTCTGAAACTCGGAAGTCACTTTTAGCATTTTTGCTTGTTTATTATTATTGGACCCTACAGATAAGACTTGACTATGACAGGTTCTGTGTATGTTGGTTGTAAGATTTAAAAAAAACATGCAATACAATCGTAGCAAACACTGACTGCAAAGGTTGTAGATTTAGCTTATTCTATCCACCCTTTATTCTTGTCAAAAACTATTCAAATCAGAACATAAACACTTAAATATACAAAACCTGAAGAAAAAAAAATATTAAAATGAAAATCCAACATACAAATGTTTTCAGGATTACATTTAAGGAAAAATATCAACTATGTAAAACACACTGCTGATTAATTTAGTTGGTGGTCTATATTATGTTGTTTCCACAATAACAAATAATTTGTTCCCAAACAGATGATGAAGACAGTGACTACAGGCATGAGACATCATATAAGGATTCTTATAAAGATCGACGGAGACAAGCACACACGCAAGCTGAGCAGAAGCGCAGAGATGCAATCAAGGTGACCTCACAATAGGATCATTTTTTCTTTTACACATCATCAAATGTTCAACATACTGTAGAGGTTTCTAATTTAATCTTCTCATTCTAACATCAGAAAGGCTACGACGACCTGCAGGGGATTGTTCCAACCTGCCAACAGCAGTCTGAGTTTGCTGTCGGAACACAGAAGATCAGCAAGGCTACGATTCTTCAGAAAAGTAAGCTGTAGCCAATGAATACTTTATTGGTTTTCAGCCAACATGCCTGAAATTATTTGCTTTAACAGCCTGATAGACACATATTGATATTCAGATACATGTTTTAGGCGGTCTTAAATGTAATTTCTCTACCCCGAACCCAACCATGTTATATCAGCATTGTTGAGCCTTTAGTAATCAAAAAAAAGTATATTTTAGGGGTCAATGGTTATACCTGCCTTGGTTTTTTTAAGAGCCCTGGCTGTTAGCAAAATGACTTGGATGAATCGTTAAATACTTTCTGTTGTAGATTTGATCCTCATAATAAATGTCTCTAATTATTGTGACTTTGACTTCTTGGACAGAATTACTGAAATGATTTTAAAAAAACTTCTTGTTTTAATGATACTCTGTGCCTGTATATTATGTTGAAAGTTTTATTGGCAGAAAATAAATTTCTTTCTTAGTACCTTTTCATAGACCGAGTTTTAAAAGTCTTGATTGACTACATGCAAGTTTAAAAAAGGGCATTGAACAAATATCTTGATAGTTTATTTACAAGAAGTAAAAGGAGAAGCAGCAATGTTAACGCCTCATAATTAACTTCCCAGTGTTGTACCGAGATCAGTGACTAATGCGTGTCTTTTTTATTTCAGCAATTGACTACATCCATTTTCTTCATAAAGAAAAAAAGAAGCAAGAAGAGGAAGTTTCTGTCCTAAGGAAAGAAGTGATGGCATTGAAGATTATGAAAACGTTAGGAAGTGGCTCACATCTTCCTTTTTTTTTTTTTCGCAACATAAGATTTCCCTTAATCTAATGAATAGCTTCTTTGTTTACATTACAAAATCCTGACTCCCATGCATCTTGGCAGATGACTTATTCTTCTCATTGATACATTTAAATCATGATGGGATAAAAAAATATATATATACTTTAAAAAAAATGTTCATGTTATCCCCACGTAAAGCTATTAACTAAATTGAATGAGGCTATTCTGGAAGTAACCTGTTTCTGTCTTTCCAGGAACTATGAGCACATAGTGAAGGCCCACCAGAACAACCCACAGCAGGGAGAGGATCAGGTGTCTGACCAGGTCAAGTTCAACATCTTCCAGAACATCATGGACTCGCTGTTCGTGTCTTTCAGTAATTCTGTTTCGATGAGCAGCTTCCAAGAACTGTCTGCCTGTGTTTTTAGCTGGATTGAGGAGCACTGCAAGCCACAGGTAAGGACTCTTATGGATGGACGCTGCACAAAACAAAACATCACATCAATCTGCAATCTCTTCTTTCTCAGACGCTGCGGGAGTTTGTTGTTGGAGTGCTCCGGCAGCTCAATGGCCAGCTGTATTAGTTGAGTGGAAACCTCTGGCCAACTTCCAGAAATTGACTTTTAACTCGCTCTTGCCGCCCAGGATGGAAATATAAAACTTCAGTCAGCTTCAGTCCACGATACAGTCCTCACACTCACTTCAACTCATCAAATTCCCTGACTGCAACTAGATTGCTTCGTCAAAGCTATGGGAAGGGACAAAGTTTGCCTTGGATTGAGCAGCCAAATACAGCAGAAGGGTCGCCTTCTGACCTCTTTGCTGTTGGGAATTTACATCTGTAAAGTGTATTTTTCACTCCATCTGAAAGTTCTTCAAAGGAATGCAGAGGAAACAGGATTTTCAGCGAAATCAGAACGTCTAGTTGAAATGTAAACAAAACAAACGAATAAGTTTCGGCCAAAAAGATCTGGAAAACAAACAAAACTGGATAAGTGACTTATCTAGTCCTGCCTCCAATTTTATAATCAAAATGGTCACCATATATGTGCCTACAGACAAACATCCATCCAGTTACCAGTTCAGAGCAGATCTACTCAGTTTACCAGAGATCCTAAACAGAAATCGTTTTATACATGTGAGTAAGCTGATGTTTTTGCTGCATCTCTTAGTACAGTAAAGAAGCAGAAAGCTCATAGCCTTTCTTCTGTCTCATTAATAGTGACCATGTAGCTGAATTCTGAACATGAGAGCTTTTCGTGCTGCTGTGCACAAACATCAAGTCACTCCTGAAATTTGTTTGATATTTTCCCAGTTATCGCTGCATGATTACAAGCACTTCTCCATGTTTTCAGGAGCATGCCATACAGTGCCTCAGAATTTCTATCACTGATGTTTGCTTCAAATGAACTCTTTACTGTGTCAAGAGCTTCTTGTTTAAATAAGCATAGCTTTATGATGGGGACAAAGCAGAATAACGTGTTGTAAATGTTGACCCACTGCACCGCCGCTCAGTGGATTAATTTGTTTCAATCGATTATTTACAGAGGGATGTTAAAGACAAATTGATTTTGATAAACCTTTTTTTTTATTTAGTGATTTAAAACATCACCAGAATATGTTGTTGTAATGCAAATATGGTGAATGTTTAGTTTTGCTGTGAGAGCTTTTATTGCCAGTGTCATTATATTGGCACTAGTTTTTTTTTCATTTATCACTGCTACTATCTTACACCCTAAAATGCTTTCATCTCATGTTGAAACTTGTCTGTATGAAACGAAAACATGACTTATAAACGATAAATTCAATCAATGAATTTATAAAAACAGAAAATCGCTTTGTTTTTACTGTTTGGTTGCTTTCAGTAACTTTAAATTTCCAAGTCAAAAATTCGCCGGTAACTTTAAATACACTAATGAAGTCTAATGCAAGGACCATATCTTCTTTTGCAAAGATCCTAATGTTCTCTTTAAAGTTTCACTGTAGTTTTTTAAAAAGTAGTCAGAATCCATACAAAGTCCGATCTTATTTTTGTAAACACTTTATTTTTGCTGATTTTTACAAGGCTTGTATAAGATGGCACAGATGTATCTAAACATGCATTGAACCCTGTGAAAATCACTTTCAGGAGAGTAATGGTAGCCTGTTGATGTGTTGAATTTATTTTTTCACTTTGAGGAGAAAATAAAATGTGCAAGATGACAGGGAAAAATACAAACTCATACAGCTGTGGAGTTGACATATGAAACTTTTATACTTTAATATAATCTTTAAAAAAAGTGGTTAAGCATTAATCTAAGATACTGTCATGAACATTAAATTGCCTGGCGATATTGATTTAAAGCAATATATATTGAAATTGGAAATGAACAGTTCACAACAAAACCTAAATATGTACAAGAACTCTTAATGTTTATTTGTTGAAATATTTACTGTGAACTCAGGTATGTTTGTATGGCTTTAAAAGGGAAAACAAACCGCTGTTGCCTCTGAGGTGACGAGCATCCCTCAACAATGCCTCAACATTTGTGATTTAAATGTTTAGCTAATACTGATGTACAAATATGCTTTCAGCTGTGTTTTACATTTTAACAATTTGTTAAACTCTATTTATTCAAGGAACATGTCATAAATAAAGTTTCCTCTGGCTCAGATTGCACTGATCAGTTTTCTTTGCTACAGTCTAGACAGGCTTCCACTGATGAAGTAGCTGCACAACTGTCTTCTTCAGGTGTTGGGAACCACCACCTTACAGTCCTCATCCGTCTCCACTCCCACTTCTTCCTGTATATATAAAAAAAAAAGTATTGGTAATTAATTTACATTTGGGGAAAATGGATTTAATCACTTGCTCCTCAGCTTACCAGGAATTCTTTTTTGCTCTTTGGATATCCCTCCAGGATGGTGTTCATCATGTCTGAGGCCTGACAAAAACAAAACTATGTTACCACTTCTAAAGGAATCCTTCACCACATGAGATGTAACTTCAAACTGATTAGTTCAAAAAAATGCTCTACCAATCTCTTCCTCTTCTTCCACTCTTTTACATAAACAACCCGCTCTTTATAAACCTGTAAATTACAAGAAACACATCCCATTGTACAAGAATGCATAGATGCAAAGTAGTGGATTAACGGATGTTTTAAAGTGTTTAACACCTTCTCTTTTTCTTCTGGCGTGACATGATTTGTAGCGGATTTTATCTTCTCCAGACGTGCTCTGTACCCAGAACACTCCGCTTTCAGCTCCTGGATTTCTGCCATCATTTCCTCTGTGGTGAGGGAGCTGTTCAGCTCCTTCAGTTCTATTATAACATATAGGATATAATATATTCTCAAAGAAATGCATTTCAGCAGTGATTCATGCACTGGATCAAACAGCATAATTATTGTGATGGCAGTACGTCTTTTTGAAATAAAAACCAGGGTGAATTAGCGGAGTCCTCTACCTGTATCTAGCTGTCTGCAGCTCTGCGTTAGGGTTTGCACCTCTGCACTGAGCTCTGAAATCTGTTTATCCATGGCCTTCAGGTCTGCATCATTCACATCTCTGAACTGAGACTGTGGGTGAGATTACAAATGGTTCAGACGATATAAGCCTACACATCCCCCTGCCTACAGCAATAAACATTCTAGGTTAATAGACTAACCTGATCAGCAAAGTAAATCTTTTGCTTGCCATACGTCTTCTCCTTTATCTTGCCCTCCTGAGCCAGCAGTTCCATGGCTTTTACCACTGCCTGGTGAAGCAAGTTATTCAGGCCATCAACAGGTTACAAACAATAGACTTTAAACACCTCTGTGCACAAAAACGCCCTGTTAAAACCTAATCTCAAGCAAAGTTTCCAGAGGTAATATCTGGTATTACATGTAAATACAATCATATTTTGCTCTTAAAAACACCAAAGCTCTATCGCTTCACTATTTATTAGAGGGAATATAATACAGTTTGTTTTTGTAAAAATCTATAATTCAAATACCTAAACTAAAATTTAAAGGGAGTCAATCCAATTGATTGAATGTATGGTAATTTAGAGCAAGTTGGAAGTTGTTGAAGTGGTTTACGAAAAAAAAAGCTGAAAAAATTTGTATGTATGATGATCTAACAGCAACCTTTTTTTTGGTACGTTTACATGTTTGCAAAGAATGTTTTTAAGGAAGTGGGGATAAGACATGGAGGGAGTAAAAATATACTTAATATAATGCATAAAAATTCACACCACTAACTGTTACAGGCAGGATCACGAAATCAGACAAATAGAGAAAGCTTAAGGAAGGCTTGATCTCACCGTTTTGCCCAACCCATGCTGCTTCTGTAGATTACTGAAGACATCCTGAGCACTGTAAGGACGGTTCTTCTCATTTAGATAGGCGAGGATGACAGACGCTCCTGTAATCACAATTAAGACTGACGATATTCAAACTATCCCATCGTGATATACTTTATAGCACTTTTGATGGGTTTTAATACACTTTGTATGACATATGTCTTTTTCAGTGCATCTTTCAGCTATTCTACCACAACAACAATCAAAAACCGTTGCTCAGGTTAGCTAACGTTAGCTAAATGCTAACTTTGCTAAGCTTTCTTTCCAAGCTCCTGTGAAACACCATTTACCAATCCAAATAAAAAGCTGTTTTGAATTAAAAACAATCAAACACCAAGCAAAGTAGTCTCTTTTTACTCACCGTTGTCTTTTTTGGTCATTTTTTAGTTCACTTTAGAATCCCCGATTGAGTTTCGCGGAAACCGTGCGTCAAGGCAAAGATCGACTATTTTATAAGATGTATCACACCAAAAAATATTTCCAAGCGAGCCCGCCAATCTAAGATTTTCTGTTGTGAATTTTATTTGAATGTACATCGATATTTTGACAGCATGAACAATATTTTTCTCCTGCGTTTCTCTATAAAAGTTGTAACATTGAGGGGCTGGGTTAAATTTTTAAGCTGTTGGTAGAAACCGAAGAAACGAAGCGCTGTAAGATGTCTTGTTTTTTGTGGATCTCAAAGCCAATGCACTAACCCAGGAGCGTCCTCTGGAGACATAACAGAACGATGACAACCATGTTCCGTGTGAAATTTACCTAATTCAAATATTTCAATCTCAAATAAGATTTTTAAAGTTTAATATTTAAATTAACCAAATATGTAAGATATCTATGAGAATCATGATAAAAGCAAGTAGGTGTTTTTACCATTTTCCATCTTTGTTTTAGCATTGTGTCATGTAGAACACCCAAAAGACAAACTGAATTCCAAACATTTTATTCAATGTATTTTGCACTTCAAAATATATCAAAACCAGTAACGAAGAAGAAAATACAATACTATGCACATTAAATTAGCAGATCAGAGAATACCTAAAATTGAGGATGTAGCTTTTTATGAAGCAGCTTGGAGAAACCAACGAGCCAAAAAGAAAAGGTCTTAGCTATCCATCAGTGCATAATTTTTTAACTTCAGCTTCATGAATGAGGATCCAGCTGTTTTTTTTTTATTGTACTGAAAAATGTTCCAGACAGGATAAATCTTTCGAAACAACAAAACAGCTGTTTTTTAAAGTTAAAACAGCATTTAAGATTATGATTCAGAAAATCTCTAAATTTTCCAGGTTTAAAGTGCCATTTTTTCTTCAACATACAGAAAAATCAGACACTTCTGATCAAAATCACTTTAAACTTTTTTGAACTAATCTTTTAAAAAATATATGTCAACCTTTATACAATTTTGATGTAAACATGGTTCCAAATTAAAACACAAGGACACAATGTAAAATAGGTTTTGCCTTAATAAGCTCAGATGTAGGTGTTAAAACGAGGGAACTAAAGTTTTGTTTTGTTTTGAATAAAATAAAAAAACAGTGCTTTACTGGCTCAGTCAAGAATGTAATGTGGGATAAAATAAACATCCCCCCTCCATCCCCCAAAAAAAAATAAAAAAATTCTACAGATGTCTTCATACACATCAACAGAAAAGAAAAACTGTTTAAAATACTTAAATGAAGCTCTGAAAACCTGCAACATCAAACAAATCCTCCCCCTATAGTCCTGTCATGTTAGCAAACTACTATGAAATGCTGTTTCTTTTAAGATAGATTACTATTGCAATGACTAACATTAAATGCCGTCCAAAATGTCAGTATTAAACATGGCTCAACTCAAGCAACAGGATTTGGTCCTATTTGGTCCTATGTTAAAAAGCCCTGTCTTTCTTGATTTAAAAGTAAAAAAGATTTACTGGGCACTCCTGTAAGTTCGGAAAGTGTAACTTTTGACTTTGCCAATGCTGCTTAATCAAATGTTTCCCCAGGTTTTATTTTGTTGTTGTATTTCCTATTGCTCAGCCTACAAATTAAAAAAAGTTCTCACTGATCGGAGTTGAACAGGAAAGGGAAAAAAAACCCACAGGAAAAACTATGAAATACTTCACAGTGAGAAATTGTTGCCTACCAGAAGCAGGACTGCTGGAACCTAAAGTTATCTCACATGCTGGTCAACATTTTAGACTCTGCCTATCAAGGTGAACACACAGCAGCACACACTCTTCACTGTGGTTTACTAAGCAGGCTTGATAAGAAATTAGACCCCTGACTCTCGCCTCGTCTTGCAGCCCCCCCTCCTCCAAATGGATCCATCTGGTTCAGTTCCGACTGATCCAGCATTTCAAAGTCTTCTGCGTCTAAGTCTGTGTCGAACTCAGAGCTGGACTGTTTGCGATAGCTTCTTTGGGGCGCGGCCCTAGGCTGGCCTCGTCTACGCTGGGCGGCAGGAGGCCGAGGCTGCATTGCCCCGGCTAGCGCCGCCTGGATCATGTTGCTGGCAATGACTCCGGCCAACTCCCCACTGAAATCAGAGGCGGGTGGAAGGCCGCTGAGGGAAAGTTCTCCATCCAGATCCTCCTGGTCAGAGTCCAGATGTGCGTCCATGTCTAGCACTGAAGCGCGGTGACTCGCCAAGCCAGACGGGCCTAGACTAGGTAGCCCAATACTTGTGTCGTCGTCATCATCCATCAACGTGGCATCAGGGTTTATGGACGGGAAGTCTGGGAGGTCTTGAGCAAAAGACTCCTCAGCATCACTGTGTCTGTCGAGATCTAACAGAAAAAACAAACAAGATAAAAATTAGAGGGGAGAAAGTATAAGACATAGATTTTTATGATAATAACTGAACATACCTTCAGAGCCCTCTGTGAGTGGGGTCTGACCCCGGGAAAGATTGAAGGTTCCGTTGTCTGTGTAGGACACCTCAGCATCAGAGTGCTCAGAATCAGTCAGTGCAAGTTCTTTAGCAGCCACAGCATCATCAAACTGGAGCAGACAGGCAAATGCATTTAAGCATGTCGCTTTTTAAGACAGCAGGTACTAACAAAATGTTTTTCTGTGTGCTTTTTCATTATTGGTCATCAAAAGCACAGCAGGCACTAAGCAATCGTTTCTGCTCATAAGTAGGTCATTCCAGTTTAACAGTAATACTGAGAGGGTTTGAAAGGTTAACAGGCTTACTATCGGGCAAAACGCAGCCAACTCCTCCTCACTGTCACTCGCTTCTTCTGAGGCTGCACCACGTATGGACCTTCGCAGGACTGCAAAGTACAACAAACAGTAAATGATTACTCCCACTAAATTAATCCTAAAGCCACTAGGGGTAGTAAAATTTTTTTAAAACAATAAGATAAGTGTTATGTTTTCGATTAGATGAAATAACATTTGAAACAGATCACCTCAGTGGCTTCCAAAAATCACCATACCCCTGGAGCTTTCCCCCCCATTTTATCAAGTTATAACCACAAATTGCAATGCATTTTACTGTAGTTATAGCTTGTAGGTGTGCAAAGCATAATCCAAGAGACTTGAAGCTGTAATTGCAAAGAAATGTGGTTCGACAAAGCATCTTCTCTGGGGGCTGAACACAAATGCTGGCCACGCTTTCATTGTACATCAACACAGAAGCAAAAGAGAATGCCTCCTTCTTTAAAACTAAACATGTGGCTTAGTTTCACTAGAGGGCACTAAAGCACCGTCACATGAGAGCAGTTCACAAAAGTGGAGTTTAGCCCCTTTTAAATCATACTTTCTTTCCACGATCTACATCTGTTCTGTACGTCTCACGATCATCTGAATGGATTCAACAAAATGATGCCCCTGATTCACTTCTGGGGGGGAGTCACAAACCCATAACCATTATAAATTGTGAAAGGAGTGTGAACTAGTGATATATGGGAAAAAAAAGACAGCAGCAGCTGGAGACACCGCATTATCTTCCAGTGTCTGTCTGATCTGTGAAAAAGATTTAGCAGCAGAAACTCTCCTAAAATATTGAGGATGGTGTCCAAATATTTGGCTTGTATTTAAAGCACTAAATGCATGTGAACAGCCTGCATGAGGATTGTGTCACAGCCAGATAGAGGAAATTCCCCACATATTGTCAAAAGTCTTGTAAAACTTGCTATTACATAAACATGAAACTTTATTGTCACCTAATTTTTTAATAAAAAGCCCACAAGTTATTGTTGGCCAAGCCTTTGCAGCTGAACTGCTTTAACTTTTCTGGAAAGGCTTTCTCAGAGTCTATTTTCTGAATCATCCAAAAGGTCTCCCTTTGGACAGAGGTCAGGGCTCTTTGCAGACCCATCCAGTTGCTCTATGCCATACTTTCTCCTCTCCTCGTAAACACTGCTTTGTGCACTGTTCGAGTCATGATTGAACAGGAAGGACCCATCTCCAAAACTGCTCCCAAATACAAAATTATAAAATTGTCCAAAATGCTTTGTATACTGAAGCATTAAAAGTTCCTTTATACTGAACTAAGATGCTGAACACCAACCGCTGAAAAACACCCCCATATAATCCCTGCTTCGTCCCCTCAGCACCAAACTTTACACTTTAATACAAGACAGGCAGACAGGTCCTGTTCTCCTGGCAACTGCCAAACCCAGACTCATCCACTGGATTGTGACCATGCCTATAGTTATGTCTAAAATTATTCATACCCCCGGCACATTTAAATTAAAGTAGTCTTCGAATTTCACCAAAAGGTCTCTTCTGGTTGGAAGTCATTTTAACACCATGGAGCAGCCCAGCCATATTCCCGACTTGAATCTGAGAGAATATCATTGGAGGGAGCTACAGGTCAGGGTGAGGGCAATGAGGCCTTCCGACTTCCAAGACTTTTAGCTCATTAACAAAGATAAATGATCAAAATACCAGTGGAAACAACCAACATGCTGCTCAAAAATTATAAGAAGGGTCTGGTTGCTTTGATTAGATGGCTCCATTTATTAGTGAAAAAGGTAAAAATAATAGATTTTTCTTCTTCATAAAATGTAAATAACTGAAATTTTACATCAGAATGTGCGAGGGGTATTAATGATTTTAGGCCTAACTGTAGGTTCTTGACTTTGTACAATTGTGACCAGGTTTGGAACACCTCAATGTGATTAGGAGGGATGACCAAGTATAGTATCAAATAAATCTCCTCATACAAGTTCTTTAGGTGAGTGTTGCAGGTTGGAAGCCAACTTCCTTTGATTGCAAAATCCCAGCTGCCTGCTCTGAAGGTGCACACAGCCTCTGATCTCACTGGATAGATTTGTGAAAGGACAGAGAGATTCGGAAAAAAAAGTGTAGGTGGGTTTACTACAGCGTGTTCATTGTGGAACTATGATGTAAAAGGGGCTTTTGATTCCTTTTTATATATTTAGGATTAAATTGACTTCGTGGCTGACGAGTAGGTAGAAAAAGAAAATGGATAAAAAATTTACATATAACTTACACTGATTATCAATTGGCTTTGACACCATGTATCCACGAACACTGAAGTCCAGCCGCTGCAGGACTGGCTCCAGCTTAACATACACGTGCTGAAAAACCCGGTGATAGGCAGCCAGCGGGGTCAGGAGAGTGGCCAATACTACAGCAGGAGGAAAAAGATCACCAGTCATCAGAGGAGGGAATAGCTGTTAAGTCCATGTGAAGGGAAAAAAATGTTCTCCTTTTTTAGATTGGAAACAGATTTACTGTGCTGGCTGTGTGGACAATCACATGCCTATTAGCCTCTATAAAGCAACACACTGTTGTAGAGGGAGTAGCAGGGTGTTAAGATGTAGCAAACAAACTCCTATGGATTGGTCCTCCCCGCTGAGCTTCGCAGCCTACAGTTGTTGAAGGTTAGGAGATTAGCCCACTCTTTGTTTGACCTCCTTAGCTTCCTGCCTGGCTGTCTGCCCTCCCTCGCTCCCGTCTTGTATGTCCCATCCCAGCTTTAATCACCTCACAGAGCGGCCCCCACAGATCTGATTTCCTCACCCATGCATTTTTAAAATCACACTGGTCAGGCTAGGATTCCCTGCCAACACAGCCTTATAATGAAAGATAGATCTGTATCCAGAAATGGTTGAATTGGTGGGACTCACATGCAGAGTAGGAGAGCACCAATCCAGGAATGTAGTATCCAAACGTAGCCAAACAGGAGAAAACTCCACAGATCAGGACGCAGAACTGTCACAGAAAAACAAGACGCGCATAGTCAGAGATCCTACAAAATGTTGACCACTGAGCATTTACCAAGGGCTTAAAGAGTCTGAACGGATTAATATTTAGCAGACTCACTATAAAACAGTTAATCCAAATACAACATTTCACATGCTTTTTAAAGGGTGAGTATTATTCATAAAGCTATTTTAGGTTTTGTTTGTGGTCCTCACGTTGCCAGGGTTTTGTCGTTTGTATTGCACCATGCTGGATGTGAACACTGATGCACTGACCCAGGCCTCTGCTAAGTGGTGGCACAGTTCAGGAACACTGAGGACACCGGGCTGCACCAGACCCCAGCTGGATAAACAGGCAATGCTTTGAAATGAGTACTTCTGTTATAATAATTGATATAAAAAGAAACTAAAAACAAACCTCTCATTTTCAGATTCTTCCAATTTCCTGACTGTGGAAAGAAAGAAAAAATATATTTATAAAGTCAGTCATCTTAATATAACCTGAGAATGCAATATATAGAATACATACACGAATATTCAGAAATTAGCTATTCTGTAGGCAAATTAAGTTATAATAATAACAGTAAATAATTAATTCTATCCACGTGTGATATAAATCTACTTCAAAGTCTGTTCAAAAATATCTTCCATAGTGAACCAAAGTGCAGCACCTCTAATTTCTGGCCAGATCTTATTCCTCCAGGTATCGGCAAACACAAGCACTGCCAGGCCAGTAGCCAGCAGGAACAGCAATCGCAATGATGTCAGAGCAAAGAACCTGGAGGGAAAAAATAAATAAAAAACAAAAAAATCCTGAAGAAATGCCTGAAAGGAGAACATAAGTAACGTTGGCCAAAATTAACTGGACCACAAATTAATTAATTAATTAATTAATCCTTAAAGAACATCCTACTGTTTCGTTGACTCAGAAGGATGAAAGAAAGAGTTTTAGACACGGTCAAAAATATTAGACGTTTTTCTCCAAACAAGATGGAAATACATCCTATTACCAGGATGTTACTCTTTAAGAGTCTTAAATGTCCAAAAATGGTTTAGAGATGCCATGTGTTTGGAAAAAAAAGATATACTCTTAAATACTCTTTGCTTGAGAGTGAAATGACTTTGAATATTACAGCAGTTTGCACTTACCACTGAATGAAGATTGGTGTTTTTTGAATTATTTTTTTCACCAGTTTATTTAATATTGGAAAGTGAGAACCCTGTACCTAAAGTTGCACGTTTGATGCCCTTACTGTGTGTTTTAACTTGATAATACAATTTTAGGTCACTAATGTGGGGAATTTGGAGGGAGTTGTCAAGCATGGGAAGGAAAGTGGTAGACCTGTTGGTTTGTGGTAACATCTATTAATTCTGTACTTGCAAAGCATTGATTTCAGTTCTTATTTTGAATACATGAATACATTCAAAAAATAAAAAAAGCAGTGGTAGGTGCATTAAAATTGCAATTCCAACAAACACAGCCACGTTTTGTTTTTGTTTATTACTCAGCTGATTTACACTGCCTGGGATCTCGGTAATTAATCAAAGCCTCTCACTGCTGCTTTAATTTAGGAACTCAAAAATGTGTTGGCCCAAACAGTGCTGCAGGTTTTTGCCAGCCTGAAGATTAACTTGAAGTATGTGCTGGCTGCTGGTATTTCAGTTGCAAACAAGCATGATCAACAAATTAACAGTAAGTATGAGTTACTGAAGCTGCTCTGCAGTACTCGGGTTTGTGCTGAAGCAACAGTAAAACAAAACAGCAAGGCCTTGGAACGGTGAATGACCTAATCAAATAAACTCTGAATGGCTGAACTTGAACATCACTGTGGCCAGTCATGCTTTCTTTGAATGTCCCACATCAGTGAGGTTCGCAAATCAAGTATTATCCAGGTCACCAAATCAAATTATGAACTATTTCTAATGGAAGATAAAACATGAAACATTTCTTTTTAAAGTTCAAGAAAAATGTAAGAAATTAAAGGTGACACAATTTCTGAATTTATTCATTTCCAGCATTGTTTATAACAGTAAAATCGTTGAATATTAGGTTCTTTGGTTTAATACGTTCAACAAAAATGGGAATTAACTTATGTTGCCCCGGAAAAATGATAATAGAATAATGTTTATGACCAAAGTTGGTGCGACCATAACTAGAACCAGTGCTGTGTAATGACAGGTGAAATACTCGCACCGCCTGTTTGCAGGCAGGTTGTCGTGTCTGGAAATCAGTCGCCCCAACACCATCACGCACAGACCAACGTGGAGGTTTTCACCCATAAGCACATTCTCATGTAAGATGAAAAACCTACCAGAATACGACGTTGACAACAACGTACAGGACGACACTGTGAAAGGGTCTTTCCCACACCAGAACAGACTGCAGGTAGGTCAAAACGGGTTCGTAGGGCCCAAGCTTGGACAGAAGAGCCGCTCTGACAGCCCGCACCTGACCGTCTCTCTCACTGGAGCACGAGCGACTCCGCAGGCAGACACCAGACCCCTGCTTAGAGGAACGATCCTCCATAGAGGCCTCTTCTGTAGCCCCAGTGTGCGCCATCTTAGAGTCTGCCGTTGACAACAACCACCCTGCAAAATAAAAACTAAATTAAGGAAAGTGGAACGAGGTAAAATGCTTGATGAGGCACTACAGCGCCACGGAACCGCGATTCGCTCACAACACTGACGCTAACGGATGGGGCTAACAGCAAGAGACGCTAGCTGAAATATCGTATTCACTGTATACAATCAGACGTCTGCTTGTATTAAAAGTAATCTCTATATTAAAAGCCGCATTTAAAACATTTTATAAGAAGCTGACACTTACTATCTAGTCATTTTTTTCTCCTCAGAAAATGTAGCACTCTCTTCAAAAACTGTCAATATGACGTGTCCTGTTTTTCCAACTGCAAAGTGGACCAATTGGAATCCACAGAATCAACTGCGTCATGGTGCGTTCAGGTAAAGTTGGATTACGTTGTTTAAGATGCCTTTCAGACAGATATAGCCGACAGCATTACACACTTTATAAATACTGTTGAAAAAGAACACACCAGATATATAAAGTGTTGCAATATGTTGTTTTTTTTTAGAAATACAACAACAAAAACATTGTTTACACGCCAACTCACAATTAAAACTTTAATGTTTGTTTTTAACAATACAAAAATACATCAGCCTCAATCTGATCGTTTGTGGTTTATAATTTGGATTTTTTTAAGGGCTACTTTTGGAAACCTAAAAAGGATTCCAAAACTGTTTTGGATAGTATTAATGTGTAATTATATAACAATATTAGCAATGTTTTATTTTCCATATGTTCACCAAACGCTTACTTTCTCCATAAACATGAGTACGGTTATTTTAATAATCAATGTAGAATCAATGTAGCTGATCATACTTACTGGGGGCAGAAAAAAGGCACTTTTTTTTACTAAAAAGTAGTCTTTTACTTTTATTTATTTATTTGATGTAAAATATTTAAAAATAAACGTCACAGTGATAAAATAAATCATAAAAGATTAGGCAAACGGGGAATTAAATCTAACACTACTTCCGGTAGTACCTTCAAATAAATGCAGAATTTCAGCTGAGGTTTTGTCATAGGCGGCGGTTAGTTTGAAGTTCTAACGCAAACGGTCAATTTATTTAGTAATAAATGCATACTTTACATTTTGAAAGCGTCTTTTGGTTGTTTTAAGGTTATACCTTCCTGAACAAAAGGTGGGAGCACGCAACTAAACCTAGAAATTTGCCTGCAACGTCAGATGGAAAGGTCCGCATCATGTATACGTCGGTACATCAAAAGGTAGGTGGCAAAAATTGCACGCTTCCATCTGGAGTTGGTTATGTGGCATTAGTTACTATAGATTAATCATCGAATGACTGTTAATATTTTATATCTTTGGTTGAGAGTTCGCTGTCAACAATAATTATTCAAAATCATCAGATTAATCTCACTGCCACACTTACTTCGAGGTCACGCGTTCTTTGCCGGCGAACGGAAAAGGAGCGGAACCAGTGGCAAGCGGGAAGGAGCGGGCTGTTGATGGCGATTCGGTGTCGAACCTGGGAGAGAATTGCAGCTGTCGTTATTGTAAATTTAGCTAGCCTGTCTGTTGGATGAACAAGGAGCAACTAAAGACTGAACATGCCGCGGGAAATTATAACGCTTCAGCTTGGACAGTGTGGAAATCAAAGTATGTTGCGAAAAACAATAGCTAACTTGCTGCATCAACGCAAATTGTATTGTGTATCAAAGTGACATTTTCTACATTTTGGTTTGCTTGTCTTCAAGGTCTATTCGGCAGTCTGCAAAATGCTAAGGGGAACTGAAGCTAATTATAAAGATGGCTACTTTAGCTAAAACTCGTTTTATTTCAATGTTATTGTATCGTTGCCTAACAACGGCTAACGGGTACTCAACTTAAATGAGTTAACATTAGCCGCCCGTGCTAAATAGATAGTAGCTTATGTTGTATTTTTCTACGTGTAATGGCTTATCAAGCACATTTAACACGATTTAATGTAAGGCATTTGTCCATGTTTTCCTTTTTATTTTGTAGTCGGCTTCGAGTTTTGGAAGCAGCTGTGTGCAGAGCATGGCATCAGTCCAGAGGGTATCGTGGAGGAGTTTGCAACTGAAGGGACGGACAGGAAGGATGTGTTCTTCTATCAGGTAACTACTGCACCGTCAAAGTCTACTTGAAGCAAGCAAAGTGGATACTTTTAACTTTGTAGGTAATTACATCGCTACAGTTTTGTGGCTTTTTCAATTAAAGGAGATAACAAAAAAAGAAAATTACTAAAGTGACTATTTTAAAAGCGAAACTCGTTAATAATCACACACGAGGGTTATTTCAAGATGATACTCTCAATTCTGATGTTTATGGATTACAGCTATTGAAAACCCCAAATTCTGTTTATAAGAAAATTAGCATTTCACATAATGTCAACATGTAATGGACTGCTTTGACTGGCTCCTCAAATTGTGTAATACACAAAACGTTTTTCAGTGTTCTGCACCTATATAAATAAATACAAACATTTTAGACAGTTGCCACTGTCTTTTAGTGGATGTTACCATAAATGTTTTTTTTTTTTTTAGAAAGTGTGGGAAAGCCACAAGAGTTACATGTTTGAATCATCCAGCTCTAATATCATTGATGTTAAAATACATTTAAGAAACGTACCTATAGCATACATTTACTTTGATCGAAAAAGTAGGGATGCACCGCTATGAAAATTTTAGCCAAGACCGATATTAATACTGCTTTATGGCCAATAACCGATATTTACTGACATTATATGTACTAACCTACTCTTTCGATATTGTGTAAAAGCGACAACAGTGCCTACAATGCTTCTCTGCTTCAGTAAAGCACCTCACAATCCTTTGCTGCATCACCATCACAAACACCACATGGCCAGCCCTCTTCCTTCCTCCTCCGTAAACACATACACAAATAGCAACAAGACGGAAATAAAAATAGGCTAATGATATCGGCTCAGTTTTACTTATTTCGGCTGATGCCAATGTTGATGCAGATATATCGTGCATCCCTACTAAAAACATGGCTTTGCAAGTTGTCTTCTGAGCAAACCAGAAACGTACAGCCCGTCACCTCAGGGAACTTTCTGCAGAGGAATGTTTGTATGCATTGTCTGTGATATAAAAGACTGATGAGGTCACATGGAATACAAGTTGGGTTTTTCTATTTGTGTAGACTTTCCTTTGATGCACTGCTGCATTTTGGCTTGGTTAAAGCATTAGAGACATGAGTATGATTTACATGTTGTGCAAAAGTAATTTAATTTGGAGCTGTTAGGGATGCCCTTCAATAAAGCTGTGTTGCTGCATCATCACCTGGGACCTTTTTGTTTATTAAAAATTAAGTAGTATATCTGGGTTTATGATTTGTCTCGTTTGCCTTTTTACACCATTCATTCACACTTTTATTGTTTTTGTTTTGTTTTATGAGCACTTAGGGGGACTTGTCAATTTCACTGTTATTTTAATTATGCGTTGAGAATATAGGATAAAGACTAGATGCCCTGTTCTACCTCGGTATGCATGTGACTCAAGTATACCACCTCTGTTATCCACAAGGTGGCATGCTTGTCATATGAAATGGTAAAAACCAGCAGTGCTGTCCAGAACAAAGTCTGTGCTGTATCACCGTCTAAACCCTGGTTGTTAATCAAACTACTCAGGCTGATGACGAGCACTACATCCCTCGCGCTGTTCTCTTGGATCTGGAACCCCGCGTGATCCATTCAATTCTCAACTCCCCGTACGCAAACCTGTACAACCCGGAGAACATCTACCTGTCTGAGCATGGTGGGGGGGCTGGGAACAACTGGGCCAGTGGATATTCACAGGTCAGTTTGTTAGTTTTTAAATTATTATTTAGAAATCATATCTTTAACCCAATATCATCAGTGTAAATTAAATGAAATCATTTTTTACATCGAATTTTTGTTTCTTCCAGGGCAAGAAAATCCAAGAAGAGATCTTTGATATCATTGACCGAGAGGCAGATGGTAGCGACAGCCTGGAGGCAAGTACAACACATGTAACTCGGTGTCTTTGAGGTTGGGGTCGCTCAGACAGACTGTGGTTGTAAGGAAATCTAAACAGATTTTAAAAATAAAGGCATATCTTTGTGTGGCGGTGCCACAGTTGTATAGTCTACTGACTAATTTAGACCATTTAAGAGCAGTGAGGCTGAGCTCAGACATTAAGAAAACTGTCGGTTACTTGTTTTACAGTTAATGTGATGGATTAATTTAGTCTTAACATGTAAGAACAGCAACAATTTAGACTAAGCTATTGTTTGTGTGTTTTTATGTGGTCATTTTGTTGTCTGTAATTTCAGTGGTCCTTTTGTCTCTAAGCTTATTTATCCATTTTGGGTCCATTTTTCTCTCGTTTTTATAGCTTTTAAAAAAAATTGTAGAGGTTTTGTTTGCTTCTCTGTGTCTTTTTACTGTAATTTTGGTCATTTTAAGAGTCTTTCATGCCTAAATCATTTTCATTTTTAGTTGTTGGCTCACCCTTAGATCAGTTTTCCATATCTGTTGGGAATAGTGACGTGTTCTATCTGATATTACACAGTCAGGCTGCTGTATCTCAAATGTGAAAATCTACACACCAAAATGTAAATGACTTGATGGAAACAAACAACATGCTTAAATAGTGCCAGAGCCATTCCTCTTAAAACCAGCAAAATCCTGACCATCCCTCTATTATTCTTAGCCTCTCTTATTTATTTAATTTTTTTTGTAAACCCAATTCAGCTTCCAGCCACTCATAAAATAACACTTGCATTTCCCCTTAGAGGTCTGCAATTTCTGTAACTCCTTCACATTATGAGCCCACATTATTATTAAGTGTCTGCACTGGTGTGTGCACTGGGTAGGAAGGTGGGCCGAGCTGCTGTTGGGCATGTGTGCATTAGGAGGGTGTGGTGTGCAGTGTGTTTGGTGATAATAGTTGGGGTGAACGTTGAAGGCAGGTATTACAGGCCTGACTTAAGGGGGGTTTGAGGAGGAAGCCCATTTGCGAGGTGGGGCTCTGCTACCATTTATATAACTGCCTAGGAAGCGAGGCGTTTGCTCACCCACAGACTTTTCTGTTCTGCACCACTGAAGTCGAGTGTACGTTTTACACACGTGTGGCGCATGCTGCAGCTCGAGGGTGCTGGTAATGAGTAACCCTTTGTCTTTGCAGGGATTTGTCCTCTGTCATTCGATTGCTGGGGGAACCGGATCAGGACTGGGTTCGTACCTGCTGGAGAGACTCAACGACAGGTCCACAAACACTCTCACAGTTTACCCGCTGCTACTTACTTTAGATTTGGCTTGGGATCTGGTGTGTGTAAATAAAATATTTCCTGCTCCACAGGTACCCAAAGAAGCTGGTACAGACCTATTCTGTTTTCCCAAACCAGGATGAGATGAGTGACGTGGTTGTTCAGCCGTACAACTCGCTGCTCACACTGAAGAGGCTTACCCAGAATGCAGACTGCGTGGTGAGCGGGGAATGTTGAATATTATCCTCGTTCTTGAGATAAAGTGTGCACACAAGGGATTTCTTTTCTGAAAAGTTTATTATTATTATTATTATTATTGCACAGTTACACTGTTTGCCCTGCTGGGGATTTCTATATAAAAAATCCTTCATTTTTTAACAATGGAACACGAAGATGTTTTTTTTTTTTTTTTACTTTAAAAAAATAATTCTGAAATGAACAGTGTTCATATGATGATCAGATTGTCCACACTTTAAATGGCTTAGCTTTCACATCCAATAGTTAGTAATTAGTCAACTTGACTTTTGATTAAACTAAATATTCTCATATTTTTTCCATAAGCTCTACAGCCGTCTTTCTTTTAATCCATTTCAGTTCCTGTATGGAAAATAAACTGGGACTTCTTGGTTGCTTGTTCAGCAAAGTAATAAACAGATTGCGTTAGTAGCATTGAGGCCCTGCAAATGCAACTTATTAAATTTGACTTCTAAATATCTGATTGTATTAAGACACTGACGCACTGGCAGCCTAATGGCATTTCCTCTTTAATACCTACTTCCTCCAGGGTCTTGCATAAGGACCTAATGTTGATTGAATTAGCCTGAGAGCTAATAGAATCTACCCCTAGAATTGGTCCCCCTGTTGCGACTGTACAGTTTGTTGCGTGTGTTCTACTTTCTTAACGAACACACTGTGTGGCTTCTTAAGAGGTTCTGACTTTGGCTATCATCAGTGCAGTACCTTCCCACTCCTGAAAGCGTAGCGGTATATTGACATTGCCTTGACTTGTTCTTTTCTATTTGTGCAATTATAAGTAATTGCATCCCGTCTTGTCCATCAGGTTGTGCTGGATAACACCGCTCTGAATCGCATCGCCACAGACAGGCTGCACATCCAGAACCCCTCCTTCTCCCAGATTAATCAGCTGGTGAGTAACATGTCCTTTTACAATTTGTGATTCAACTAATTATCTCCAAGGTTTTATTTAAACATCACAAAATGTTCAGAAACATGCTGCGCATGAAGAGACACTTGGCATCCACTCAGAACTCACAAACTAGTTTGGTTGGTTAGTTGAACACCAAACTTAATTGCTGCTTTCTTGGAAATACGTATGGCTTAATGGCTGTATATTTTTCTTTAGTGATAAACATTTGGTTTTTATGGCCAAATTACTAATTTGTTGTCTAAACCTTACGTTTTCTTATTTTTACATCTATATACATGGGTTCTGTCTTGCAGCCTTACTTCTTATTCTAGGCTCATTGAGAGTACAGATTATCACATTTAGAACATTATCAGCTCTTGCTGAAAATTATTGCTGTTTATTGGGAGGCTCTCGGACAGGTTTCCATTAGTTTTGGTAAAACATCCTATTATTGATGACCGTCTTTACTACTCGAATGTAAAGTATATAATTTTAAACAAGTTTATATTTGATTATATGGAACCTCTGCAAACTATGGCATTCATATTTCCTACTTTTGCCAAAATAGATTCATACAGGTCTCATTACAAGTTTAGAATGTTAAAATCTCCAACCCAAATGTTACTGTATACCTCTTACAACTCATAAGTTCCCACTTTACTGTGCAGGTTTCCACAATCATGTCTGCCAGCACAACGACGCTACGCTACCCAGGCTACATGAACAACGACCTCATTGGCCTGATTGCCTCCCTCATTCCCACTCCACGTCTCCACTTCCTCATGACTGGTTATACGCCGCTGACCACTGATCAGTCGGTGAGTAGTTTCTGATCTTTCAGTGGATGAACTGTGCTGCATGAGATGTACATGTGGAGATGGGATTGAAAGCACTAATAAAGCTACATCTCAGGTCGCTAGTGTGAGGAAGACTACGGTGCTGGATGTGATGAGGAGGCTCTTGCAACCAAAGAATGTGATGGTGTCCACAGGGAGAGAGAGACAGCCCAGTCACTGCTACATTGCCATCCTCAACATCATCCAGGGAGAAGTTGACCCCACACAGGTATGAGAGCATGCTTTGTGTGTGATGTTGACTTCTATCAACCTGAAAATTAAAAAGGTTGTTTTCGTATTTTATTTTTTAAACATCGGTGCTATAGGTGCATAAAAGCCTCCAAAGGATCCGGGAGCGCAAACTTGCCAACTTCATTCCCTGGGGTCCTGCCAGTATCCAGGTGGCTTTGTCCAGGAGGTCCCCATACCTGGCCTCGGCTCACAGAGTGAGCGGCTTGATGATGGCCAACCACACCAGCATCTCTTCTGTAAGCACTCATCACAATCTTACTCTTCACCGGTGTGTAACTATCCAAAGATATTTGGAAGTTTTCATAAGGATCTGTGTTTTAAACTAAAGTTTAGAGCAGTTTTAGGTCATTACCTAAACTACACCTTTTTTGTTTTTGTTTTATCACACTGGTTTAAAAGCTGTGACACTACAAAAAGGGCAACACCATTTGATTTATTTAATCTAAGTTGTAGCAACAATTACTGTTTGCTTAATTACAAGTTAAAACTATAAAGAGGATGTCGACATTTCTCTGTAAAGCAAAGAATCAAAACAGAAAGTAAAGATGTTAAATCTCACGAGGAACTTGAACTTTCTTTTTTTTAATTATAGTTTTGGCTTGGTTTTGTTGCTGTTCTAGCTCTTCGAGCGGACGTGCAGGCAGTATGACAAACTGCGAAAGCGTGAGGCCTTCCTGGAACAGTTTCGCAAAGAGGACATTTTCAAGGAGAACTTTGACGAGCTGGACAACTCTCGGGAAGTTGTCCAGCAGCTGGTGGACGAGTACACTGCAGCAACACGGCCCGACTACATCTCCTGGGGAACACAAGAGCAGTGACCATTGTCCCTAATTTCTGCTACATAACTGGCTATAGCTGCTGTTCCGACAATTATTTATTAGCAGGTTATGGCATGTAGGTAGAGGTGGAGAAGAGGCTGCAATTAATGTTAATACCAACTTATATTAACCAAAGTGTTTCCTGGACAGTCATATTTTGGAGAATCATAATCTTAGTTGATATAAAGTTAATCAATAGTTAATTTCAAGTTTAATTAAAAGTAATTAGAGAAAGCATCAGTTACCAAAATGTTGGTTTCCTGTACAGCACCTGTTTTTTGGTTGTTTTTTTTGCCAACGTCAAACAACTTGCTGCCTTGTTTTTCTCTATTTTTATACAGAGCTCAGTAGTTTTCTTGGATTTCCAGAAGCACCCGCTACCTACAGATTGCAGAGCGATAGTTGATGTAGGTTTTGTCATACCTCACATTTCTTACTTCCACGGTGAATTGTACCATCTGTCTGCTGCTGATTAATAATGCTCAAGTTATCGCTGTTCCTGACCAACAAGAATGTGGAGCTGTATTCTGACTGGTGAATTAATTTAAATGTAAACCGCTTTTATCTTCTAAAGTAACAGTTTAACAAGTGTAAAGTCTCCTAACTTGTCTGTAAATACACTTGAAAGAATAGCTGGCTCTCTGAGTATTAAATGCATTGTTCCTTATCGCTGTTTGTTGGACCTGTAAGATGAATAAAAATGTTTTCTAATACTGCACTTTTCTACCTCCTAAAGGCACAATCTGTTGTGTGGAGACATTACTCTGCCTCCTGTTGTCATCTACAAGACGATGCAACATTATTTCTCCTCTCACCTGGAGCACAGTGTACCAGTGCCTGCTCATGTAATTCAGTTTTGGCTCATTACCTGTGGGGAACGCTTAGGCACTTAGCAATGCTTGCTTTAGCAGGTATTGTTTTCACTCAGAACTTTGCAGAAGGAAACTTTGAGCTGTGCTGCTGGTGCCAGATAACAGCATTTATTTTTAATTATTTACAACGACAAAAAATAAGAGCTGAAGCACCACTGACGAAGGTAAAATGTTTTTTTTTTAATTAATTACAGTATTTATAGTTTTTATTGCACTCCCAAGTTAGTTAAAAATAGTGCAATTAAATATACACATTACATAAAAAGTACCATGCAGCTTACAGACAAGCTTACTAGGACATCTGCAGTTTTTTTCCTTTACATATCTAGCTTGGAGCTGCCTGCAGCTGCAGTGGAAAAAGCTAAAGACCTGCTTCTGAACCAGGGATAGGGCAATGACTCGTCAAGGCCTTTCATGGTGTAGAAACAAAAGTGTTCAAACTGGTTATTTTTCTAGAGTGCAGCAGACATCACTTTAGGATTATCTTTACAAAAAGAAAAATATACAACCGACTTGAATATTCATCTTGGAAGACGAAACATATCCAAGAACGATTAGGGATTCTGTCTGCATTTGTTGGCTTTTTTTTCTTCTAAAAGCTTATAAAAAAGATTAGTCTTTGGTCCAAGTTTGGCTTTTCAAGGAAAACTAGAAGAAAAACAAGCTACAGAGAATTAACAGCAGAACCAAATAGTCAATATGGCCCTGGTCACTTAGAGCACTCTTAATATAAAGATAAGTCTGGATCTACATTTAAGACAGGAACAGTTTAAAAAAAAAAAAAAAGGGTCAGCATAAATAATACAAAAGCATCAGGGTTAGAAAAGTATTTTCTTGAATGCCAGGTGACAAAGTAAGGGTGATGAAGCATGGTAACTTGCTGATGAAGCTTTGTGGAAGGAACACTGTTGAAAGAAGCACCAGTTATCTTCGGCAGACGAGTCCTGCATTGGGTCAGGTGTTTGAGGTGTTCTCCCAAGTTTCATGTCCAGCAGGATAGCAAGAAGGGTGAAAATCTGAGCATTTGGTGGCAACGTGTTAAAAACAGCTTGAAAAATAGTTTACATTAATTTATAAACCATACAGCCCTGGATCCTGAATGCAACATGAATTAAATGTTTTTCTGTGATCGGATTGACAACCTGGCAGGAGGCTGTATGGTTACGGCAGCCAAAGTGACTCAGCCACAGAGTTCCAACATCTGCTTCCAGTTCCAACCTTACACGGCCTCGCTGCATCAACAGTTCTAGGTAATGGAAGCCCAACTGGGATCTTATGAAAGCTGACTGTCTGATGAAGGGCAGGGGAAAGTCAGGGTGTGTGTCACTGAATGTTCTCAATACTATTCCAGCAGTGCACTACGGATGTCTGCCTTCTAGGAAAGGCAAATCCAATATGGCACACGGAGCGAGTGCGAGGGGAGAGGATAGCGTTTTCGCTCTGAGCTGGAGCCTTATGAGGGGTAGCGCCACAGCTTATGATCGCTGCAAGTCTGAATGCTTGCGGTGGTAGCAAGACCCACCCCAGCATCTCGCCGAGGAGGGTGCTGTGCAGTTGGGGTTGGGTTTATTGCCATTTAGAGTAGCAAAGATTGATGCATTGTGGGAAGGGATGGGGGGTGTGCAACACCTCATCAGTAACGGCACTGGTTGTTGTGCATTTCCGGGCCCCTTGCCTTCCTTGCACCATCGCACGCTTTTCATTCTAAGACCAGCTTCTTTAGCTGGAAAACTCCGGGAAAGTTTATTTTCATAGATGGGGATGGAAAACAGCCCTCTCTTTGTGTTGGCTGCAGCATTATTCCCAGCGGAAGAGGCCAAGAATCTTCAAGACTGGGCCTGAACTCCTCCAGAGAAGGAGGACGGTGGAGGGGGTGTGTGGGTAAGAGTTCCTCTCAAACCGGGTGAGAGGGCAGCTCAAGAAGCGTGGGTGTCGGCGTTGAGGCCAGTTGACGAAGGCCCACATCTGTGCTTCCAGTGAAGGTGATGGTGTCTGGTGGTTCTCCTTTACCTCGCTGGCGATGGATGGCACTGAAATAGGCGTTCATCAGCTGCATGATCTCAGTCAGCTGTGGTGAAAACAAGAGAGAGAGAGGTCAAACTGGTGGCAGTCTCAGTGTCTGTCTGGCACTGTCACAGGAGGGTGGAGACAGATTATGTCATCCAGCTGCTTTAAAAAATGACCAGAAGGAGATGATGCAGTTATTTAGCAATTATTAACGATGTGTACATACAAAAAAAGAGTTTAAAAAAATTATTCAAAGAAAAATCTGAAAAGTGTGGGGTGTTTATGTGTTCAGTCCCTTTAATCTGATACCTCTAAATAAAATTGAGTGCAACCAGATGTCACCTAATTAATAACAGTCAGGCTGTGAAAGCCCTTAGAGGTTTGTTGGAGAATATTATTGAACTAACAGTAACATAAAGATCGAGGAACACAGCAGAGGTCAGGAATAAAGTTGTGAAGCGGTTTGAAACAGGATTAGGTTATAAAACCATGTCTGAAGCTTTTAACAACTCATCTAACACGGTTGATGTACCACGAAAGTGAAAGGTGGTTCTACAGAGTATTAATACAAATGCATGCCACACTTTTCAGATTCGTACTTAAAAATGATTAAAATAAATTTCACAATTTTATATCATATAGGTTTGAGTTTGTACGTGACAAAATAAAGACAGAGAAAAAAATCAAGGGGTATGAGTACTTTTGCAAGGCATGGAATTTTGCAATGACTGATTTTGAGAGAACATTATGTAGGATTAAATTTGCCTCCTTACCTGACCTAAATAAACATGACCACCAAAAGCTGCTGTGACATTTTTTCTTCAAATGCTTCCCTCAACAGACCAGCTCTGTGTAAAATAGTCAACAATAATCCTTTCATTCAGCCGCTAAAATTGCACTGATAATCAAATCACCTCTATTTTCGGTGCCCAGTGGTGCAAAACCCTTCTTACAAATGCTGGACTACTATAGGGACTTAAGTTCATAAAAGACGAAGTCTTACTGAGCTGCACTCTGATTTGCCTGTGAGCCCAATAAATAAATAAAAGCCACTCTTGTGCCCCATGAGAGATCACAGAGGGATTTTTTGTTCCGTGTGGGAAGATGCAAGGAAGTCAGTCCAGTGAAAGGCAAGATTTGTTCTCAACAGGGGGGAAGGGGGTGTCTGTCTGGAAGAGCATCAACAGTTCTGAGAAACGTTTAGCCTAATATTATAATCTAACCACAGCAATAAAGCTCCACCCGACGGGATTTAATACCAGGAAGTTTAACTTGTGGTGGTTGCGACTGGTTAGGAGTATATTGTGTGCTCTAATCAGACTGAAATAACGAGTGTTTTTTAAGTAAAAGAGCTGGAAGGAAGGGGGGGGGGGGTGAGAAGACAGTGTGGCTCTTCTCCTGTGCTGCGGGGACACAGCTTTCTGATAAGGCTCCTTGTCTCTGCTGTGAATGAGATGAATGGAGTTTTACTCTGCATTTGCAGACTTGTGACCTGTGGGCTACCTTACCTTGCTGGTTTCAAATATTAGATCCCGATCGCCAGCTGTGATCTTGAAGGTGTTGCTGTCAGATACGCCGTAAGAGCAGATCTGGCCATAAGGGAAGGACTCCAAGGCCTCTGATTCTCCTTGCTTGTAAATGGACACGGATGTAGCAGCTACACCCAGCCACAGCTTCTGGGAGAAATTCCCTTTTGAACTCTGCGTGCAGAACACAAACAAACAAAAAAACAGTCAAAGATGAGAGAAGGCAGCTGTTCCAGGTGACCAAACCCAAAGCAAGTCCTCCCAAAATACTTACAATGTAAAAGTCCACTTCATAGAGAGTGCATCCGAAGCCTGACCACTGGCGTGCAATTGTGAGGTAGGCAGCCATACTGTCCCTGCTACTGTAGCCAGCCAGACCCTTCCAACGCTCCAAGATGGCTGTCGTTACAGCTGCTGCTTCCTCCTTCAGCCGACTGCGTAGGCGCTTGTTGTTATCCATCTTCTGTTTATGCACGACCGTAGCCGAGTGGCTCCACAGCGTCCCAGCCAGGAGGCCTGTAGGGAACCGCTGCGTCGCAGGACAATCCTGCCCCGCCACCTGACAGGGAGGTGATGCTTGCGGGGCCGAGAGAGACATAAGAACCCGCGTTTCAAGCATGTGACCAGGGAATAGTTCATCCAGAGGTGGGAAGGGGGCATGTGTGCTGAAGTCACCCATGAAGCTCTGAAGCCTCAGGGCAGCCAATGCCAGCAGGTCCTCCTCACAGGCTGGAAGCTGACCACGCACCACCATCTCATGGCACTGCAGCAGAAAGAAGAGGAGAGACAGAAGGACACGGCTGTTACTAATAACCTGAATCCCATCATTTTTGGCCCACCCCTGTTTTATTGCACCTTATAAATCTTTTACAGAAGTCCTCAGGAAAAAATGCTGTAATGAAGCTACCTTTTGACCCTGCTCCACCTAAACCAGCACTATTAGTCATACTTTTCTATGCTTCCTATGTTCTCTTCTGCAATCACATAATTTCAGCTGGCTGCGAGTCAAGATTGTCCTGTAAAATCATGAATAATCTAATAGAATAAAAAGAATGACTTGCTGCAGGGCCATAAATCACATCTGACTATTGGTCACTTATTAAAGAAACAGTAGACAGAATATGGTGACTTTCTTAGCAGCATTACCTGCTCAAAGAGGAATAAATATTCGATGCTGTCGACTGATATGCTGTCAGCGTCCAACAGGCAGTAGAGCTTAAAACACAGTTTCCACTGGGATTTAGACTCCGACTCTTTAGTGGTGAAGCTGCACAGAGTTAAGAGAAGCGGTTAATGTGCTACAATTGTAAAGACAGCTCATGTTTAACCTATACCCACACAATTTGAGAGTAGTTGTTATAGAAACAATGATCAAATTCATCTTTGTTTCCTAGTAGCTACACATAATTACTCAAGTCCTTTTTCCGAACAAGCTGTCAGGTTTGGCCAACAAGAACAGAAATGGTCACTTTTCTAAAGGACACAAGCAAGGATGAAGCATCCATATAAAATCCGATTTACTTTCCACACTTATTGGCAGCCCTGGTAAAGATGTATAAAAAGCCATAAAGTAAATTAATTTTAAATTACTGTGTACAGAGGCCCATTTCTCCCAACCACTCATCAAAAGGGGAAAGGCAAGAGTACATGCCAGTCAAGTATAATATTGTATGTAAAAATGTATGTTGACCATCATACATCAGCAAATGGCTATAAGAGTAGCTCCTCACCTAAACGTCTAGATATCTACAGTCAGACTATAATTCAAGTTTAAAAGAACTTGAACTGTGCCAAATAAGGACACCAGTTTATTTCTTCACCACGCACTGTCAGCCGGATGGTAGGGGAGGTAAGAACACCTTGATAGCTCACCAAACTGCCCCGAAGAGTCATCTTAAAGTCACAAACTTCCTGTTAATTGAAAGTCTTTTCTTTCTTAACGTCAAAAATGTAATGGACTTTAACTGGAGCTATGTGCTTTGGTCAGATCAGATTACAACCTAGCAACCAATGCCTTGGGTGAAAAGATGCATATAAGTGAAGGTACTTTACGTCCACCATTAAGCACTGGCATTTCATCTTCCAAAAGTCATGGAAACCTTGTTAAGTGGACTGCATTTTGATATGTTCGAAATACCATGACAGTCTAAAAAAATATAGAACCCCCTAAAACTGAAAAAGGGGTAGTTAAAGAGACTTTAGCAGGATATGGATCCAAAACATATGACCAACTTAAAGAAATGGATCCCTAGAACCAAAGTCAACTTCTTGTTTTGCCATACAAAACCTAGACCTAAATCCAATAAAAAAACCTGGGGGTTGAGATGCAGAAAAAAGTGCATAAGAGAAGAAGAGAAGAAACAGGATTTAAAATCTTCAAAGATGAATAGAAAAAGAGGAATAGTTAAACATCCCTCCCTCTACAGTGGGGTAAAAAAGTATTTAGTCAGTCACCAATTATTCAAGTTCTCGCAATTAAAAAGATGAGAGGACTGTAGTTTTCATCATAGGTATACCTCAACTATGAGAGACGTAATGAGAAGAAAAAAATCCAGAACGTCACATGTTCAAATTTCTAAAGAATTTATTTGCAAATTATGGTGGAATCGCCTCTGTCCTCCACTCGTTACCTGTATTAATGGCACCTGTTTGAACTCGTTATCATAATGAAAGACACCCTCAAACAGTCACACCCCAAACTTCACCTGTACCAGTCCAGGGTCAAGAAGCGGGCCAGAAAAATCACCACAGACCCCTCACACCCTGGCCACAATCTGTTTAGGCTCCTCCCGTCAGGTCGCTGTTACAGAGCGTTGTACGCCAAAACCACCCGACACAAGAACAGTTTTTTCCCCCAGGCTGTCGCTCTGATGAACTCTGTGTAGTCACAGAGTGTGAGTCCATTCACATAACAATAAACTATAACTCTGCACTGCTGTACATACTCACTGTAAAATAACCCCGGTTTGGTGTAT
Organism: Valencia hispanica; assembly: GCA_963556495.2. Lineage (NCBI taxonomy): Eukaryota > Metazoa > Chordata > Actinopteri > Cyprinodontiformes > Valenciidae > Valencia > Valencia hispanica. Next base: position 35,200,206 of record OY747718.1, read on the forward strand.
ATATTATCCTTTATTATTTATTTGTATTTATTTCTTTATTTCACTTATTTAAGTTCTGTACTGGAGAGAAAAGTTGCCGGAGTCAAATTCCTTGTATGTGTCATACTTGGCCATTAAAGCTGATTCTGATTCTGATTCTGATTCACTATGGCCAAAACCAAAGAGCTGTCAAAGGACACCAGAAACAAAATTGTAGACCTGCACCAGGCTGGGAAGACTGAATTTGCAATAGGTAAGCAGCTTGGTGTGAAGAAATCAACTGTGGGAGCAATTATTAGAAAATGGAAGGCATACAAGACTATTGATAATCTCCCTCGATCTGGGGCTCCACGGAAGATCTCACCCCGTGGGGTCAAAATGATCACAAGATTGGTGAGCAAAAATCCCAGAACCACACGGGGGGACCTAGTGAATGACCTGCAGACAGATGGGACCAAAGTAACAAAGGCTACCATTAGTAACACACTAGGCCGCCAGGGACTCAAATCCTGCAGTGCCAGACATGGCCCCCTGCTTAAGCCAGTACATGTCCAGGCTCGTCTGAAGTTTTTTAGAGAGAATTTGGATGATTCAGAAGAGGATTGGGAGAATGTCATATGGTCAGATGAAACCAAAATAGAACTTTTTGTTAAAACTCTATCTGTTGTGTTTGGAGAAGAAAGAATGCTGAGTTGCATCCAAAGAACACCATACCTACTGTGAAGCATGGGGGTGGAAACAGCATGCTTTGGGGCTGTTTTTCTACAAAGGGACCAGAACGACTGATCCGTGTAAAGGAAAAAATTAATGGGTCCAATTATCGTGAGATTTTGCGTGAAAACCTCCTTCCATCAGGAAGGGCATTGAATATGAAATGTGGTTGGGTCTTTCAGCATGACAATGATCCCAAACACACCGCCCGGGTAACAAAGGAGAAGCATTTCAAGGTCCTGGAGTGTCCTAGCCAGTCTCCAGATCTAGACCCCATAGAAAATCTTTGGAGGGAGTTGAAAGTCAGTGTTGCCTAGCGACAGCCCCAAACCATCACTGCTTTAGAGGAGATCTGCATGGAGGAATGGGCCAAAATACCAGCAGCAGTATGTGAAAACAATGTGAAGACTTACAGAAAACGTTTGACCTATGACCTATGTCATTGTCAAGAGTATATAACAAAGTATTGAGATGAACTTTTGCTATTGACCAAATACTTATTTTCCACCATAATTTGCAAATAAATTCTCTGGATTTTTTTCTTCTCATTTTCTCTCACACAGTTGAGGTATATTTATGATGGAAGTTACAGGCCTCTCTCATTTTTTTAATCGCGAGAACTTGCAAAATTGGTTGCTGACTAAATACTTTTTTGCCCCACTGTATATGCTCCAAACTTGTGAAATGGTATAGAAGACCAAGTGCTATTCTACCAGCCAAAGGTAGTTGTACACATAGCAGTGTTGCCACTAAGTACTTGTGTTGCATTGTAATGCACATTCTGCCTCTGCATCATAGTTATGATTGGTAATGTCACAGATAGCATTGATTTCTGCCAGGTTTTTGGCACTGCTTGCTTTTTAAAATGGAAAAGTGTGAATCCACATCATACCTGGTCAGGACGTCTGCGATCAGAAAGTTCCCTGTGACCGGCTGCTCCCACAGTGCATTCTGTTCGTACAGTGCAAATGTATTTTTACTGTCTTGAAGGCCCAGCTTCTCTTGCATCCTTCGAACCACCTGAGGAAGAGCGGAGTAAAGACTCAATCGGAAAAAAGTTGGCATTGTCAGGGCTTTGCGTTCAAGGCAGGTCTTTTATATTTTGAACAGAAACACGTGTGAGCATCTGAAAAAGGTTTAAACCATCCAAGTTGAACACTGATAAATGCTCCCAAACCTCATTGGCAGTGGTGTGTGAGCTGATGTAGAGCTGGCAGGATCCGGGGCCAGGGTAGTGCACGGTGCACAGCATCTCCTGTCGGTTCATCAGCATCTGGATCTCCTCCCATGATGGCACACACTCGCGGCATTTTGTTTTTTCCAAAGCCTCGCTGATGAATGATGCATAGTTATCCATTTCAGATTCAGGACTTTGGCTCTGAATTCTGCAGAAAGCAGGAAAAAAATGAGAATGAAAATATGCCGTATCTGTGCACGTGCAATATAAACTACAATTCATGATTTAGAAAGGAAGATTTGTTAATGCTAATGATTTTAGCAGACTCAATCCATGGACCTTTTATTTTGACCCTATGTTTGAGCTGCAGTCTTTACTTTTCCTTGGTCTGGAAATGTTAAAAGTAAATGAGCCGAGGAATGACAAATGTTCTCACTCGACCTGTTGAAGACTTAAAAGAGTCAAAGTCACCCATTCCCTCAAATGAAAGTATATTGGCAAAGAAAACATCTCTCACTTTGGGCAATGTACAACATAGGAAGAGGTGTTTCCGCTCCTGTGAACAGCAGCTGACCTGCAGCTTCCTCTCAGTGGACTGTCCAGGAGTGGTAGGTGAGGCTCAGGGTATGTTTGATTAATAATAAAAAACAAAAACAAAAAAAAAAAAACGAACAACAAATGGAGCCTGAAGTCTGACACACTTTGTGAGCAATAAAGGGCATGGAATATGGTGTAATGGAGCCAATAGTTCAGCCTTGTGTAAACAGAGAGAGCAAGGCAAAAGAGGAAACAATCATGCTCAAATATTCATCTAAAAATCCAAACACGCATACAGCTAAACAAATCTGAGTAACCATTTGCCAGACACAAAGAAGCACACTCATTTATTTCAATGTCCTGCCATCTCATAACTACACGGCCACAGGGTGGGATTTGCTCTGCTGAAACATAATCAGGAATGTTCCACTGAGCCTTTGCAATTCTTCCTATACTCCACTCTCCTCTCCTCTCTTTGGCCCTTTCTGCTGCTTCCTGCTTTCTGGCCCCCTCCTGCTCTGCTTTCTTTCTTCTGGCCTATTCCCTCTGACAGCAGACATTCCCTGGGGGTTTCTCAGGGCACCGGGGGAGTGAAGAAGGAGTGTTTTTTGGGCCCGGTGCCCAGCTCCAGACGCAGCTCCTGCCCAGCTGCAGCCTGAGCACTGATCCGCTGAGAGAGAGTGCGTGAGAGCGACAGCAAGACGTATCAAAACAGAGCCAGCGAGTTCCACAGTGTTATTATAAATTGCCATTGCATGCAACTGTTCTATTAGCTAGAGGGCAATTCCCAGTGTAGAAATATAGATAGAAAACATTGGCGGTTTGATGGCACGGTGTTGGAAAGTCTAGAGCAGGAGGCTGAATGCTGCTAACAACTTGCATAAGTAGACCTGACAGAGGGGCTAATTCAGACCTGCAAATCCAGCCCTCAAACACTGTATCTGTCCTCGGGAGCATGTTAACAATGTGGGAGCATATCATGCTGCTATATCTAAACTAGTGGTTAGGGATACTGGCGCCTGCTTTTTGTCCAACGTCTAGACTCTACATTCTCCTGCCACTACTGGTTCACCTTCATCTCCCAGCTAAACCTGTTCTGCATCACAGGCTCCTCCCTGTCACCAGCAACCAACTCCTGGCCTGATGTCACATTCACTTTGACTCAGCTCAGTCTAATGTGAAATCTGAAAACTGCACTCTGTTACCTCAGAATGTCAGATAGCAATGCTCTTGTGTTTTCCACCTGTCTTCCAAACAGCAAACCTTTTCACAGAGATGAGTTAGGAGACAGAAAAATAAATATATAAAAGTCCCAGTTAGTAAGTTTTATTTGACCCGTATTTACCATGAGCAAAACTATATTGGAAACATCACTCACACAATGTTACAAAAACAGGAAAAAATCCCAAGCTTTAGTTAGAAAAAGGGTATTGATGCCAGTCATCTACAATCAGGCACAGGCCAGTACCTGGTAAGGTTTCAAAAAGTTTGGGTTTTAAAGCCTCCAATTGATTTTAGTCATTAATATTCTATGGTCTGAAGTCCTTCTAATTAGATGCAAGAGAAAGTGCGAGAAGAGTGGCTGGAGATTTTGTTTTTCCAGCTGCAAGGACAATATATGCTGCGTTTGAGTCATTTTGTAAATCAGAGCTCGCAATGACGTTACAATAGAGTTGGGAGTGTTCTAGTTGCAAGATGAAAAATTTGAAACCAGCAAGAAAAACATTTCATGCATTGAAACATGACAGGACAATGTTTACAAATAGATATTTTACAGAACCATGTGTATAATGAAATACAGACTTTTCAGTGTGACTAATACAAACTGTAACTCCATTCTGTATTTGTACAGCTGCCGGACTGTATGCAAGAAGTGGGAGTTTTTGAAATTTGGAGCTCGACAACCAGCTCAGACGACTTTCAACTGGGAACTAATACAATATGACTTCCAAGCACAAAGAGAACCCACCAGAGTAAAGTGCTACTGTCCCACCCCATATGTTGCTGCACATTGCTGGTCAGCTGACTAAAAACGGGCTACTGTTTAACACTTTTTGTTTGCTCCTATGTGGGCAAGGCCTCAGTCAGGAAGCTACAAGTGACACGATTGCTATGGGGCGTTCACACCGATCAGCGCGTCCACATCGGTCAGCGCGTCCAGGCGTCAAATCGCTCAAACAGACGAAAGTTGATGCTTTAAAATTAAAACCCAGCTGCTTGCACACTTTGTGGTCCGTGTGGTCGCGTCACGTCAACAAGTCTGAGTGCGGGCGGGGATTTCTCTGTTGCTAATTGTTTACAACATGGCGGATCATGTTGAGAGAGTAGCTTGGCTTTATTTAATTAATAAAGCCCGACAACGTCGTCGGCTGGTGCTTTTGCGACGTGTGTCGATTCACGCTTTTCTTTGATGGCGACGATTAGTTGATCCTCCATTTTGAATGAATGACTTGCTGATCCACGCATGGAAGGCATAATGACGTCAGTACAAAGAGTCTCTACGATTGGTCGATGCCCCGCGTTTGCTGCTCCAAAGTTCAGTTTTCCAAACTTCACGCAGCAGCTGCTCGGACGGTACATCAACGTTTTTGATGTACCGTCCGAGCGGCGCAGCTTGACGCCCAGTTGATGCGTAGTTACCATAGAGTTTGCATGTAATCTAGCTGTCCTGCTGCATGGACGCGCAGACCAGTGTGAACGCCCCTTTAAACAGCCAACTGCAGCCTTGCTACAGGAGCAGATAGCCTGACTAACAACCAGCTAAAATGAACTTGTTATACTTGTGTCACTAAAAGAACAAAAAGCATAGACACTTGAAACCATTTAATTTAGAGGGCATTTGTTTCAAATCCCAACATTATTATTTATGTAATATTTTAGATTTGAGTTTTTTTTGTATCCGTAGGAGTAATTTCTGCAAATCTGTTTTGAATAAAAGTAATGAGATCCCACTCATAATACCAGCCCAAGCATATTCTGAATTTTCCAAATTCATTTTTTAAAAAAAGGCTAAAAGCAGGTTAATTCTAATTGAGAAAGCTTTTGGGTAGATCTCACCTCTTGAGGTGGAACCTCAGGTATTTAAGAACGGTGGACCCCGGCAGGAAAGTGCAGCTCATGCAGGTGAGGAGCTGCCAGTAACGGAGATGAGCAGCGGTGTTTGGAGAAGGCGTGTGGCTGGTCTGCTTCACGAGCTGACAGTAGACCTCGTCACGGAGAGGCCGCAGGTCCAGGCAGGTCTGCAGCACACCCTGGATGATAGGAACCGGCTCTCGCGCCGACTCTAGCTGCTGCAGGCAGTTGAAGAGCTTCACGGCCTCATCACGCACTGAGCCGTAGCCCTTCCCGTTGTGGTCTGAAGAGATAAGATAGCATGGCACAGATACTAAAATGAAACTTTACATGTAGCTTTTGGTATGTTTGACATACAAATCTGAAGTACTCACATGTGTGCTCCAGATTGCCATAAGGAAAAGGAAGCAGAGGAGCATACAGGGGGCCCTGGGTGTATTTGAGGATGGCGTTGTGTTGGTAGATGTGTTCCACCACCTCTGGATTGAACTTATTCTCCTGGGTGCAAAAATAACAAGAAAAAAAGATCATGTACAATACCATGTTTATTCTGTGTTCCTGAAATCAGTCGGAAGAGCTGTCTGCATCTTTGATTTAGTGCGTACTTTCGTCTGTCTGGGGTGACCAAGGTCGATCTGACCGGGGTCACAATTCGGTTCTGGCAGCTTTCAAAGCAACAGGAAGGTCAAGTGATGACCCAGCACAGCACACTTGCATGACTGACACGTTATACTTTATCCTCTGGTGTCAATGGGTTGACTGTGCGTGCGTTTCTGTCGTTCACTGCGTATGTGGATAGATGCCTTCCAGCAGTACAGATGGCTTCCACGCTACTGCCCCCGAGCACCTGTTGCTCATTAGTAACGTTGCAACGGCTCTGCCTCTCTTCTTACTCTGCAACTACTCCAATCCCTTTTTTCCCCTCTCTCACTAGGTCTGTCTCACAGTGAAACAAGTCAGCTTTACCCTCCTTAGTGTGGCAAATCTAATACAGTCTTCTGTTTGTGCTGTGTAAATGAGATGCTGCTCTGTGGTGGATACAGCAACTCAGCTGTATTTCAGCTGAATTGTAGATGATACTGCTAAAGTTAGATCCAGAAATTTACACTTGAGCACTAGAGAATGTGCTTGAGTATAGCAAAAGCTAGGTTAGATGTTGCAAAAATAAATAAACTTGTTTTCCACAATTTCTTTACTTTATAACCACAAAATTCAAAGTATTTTATTGGAACTGGGTGAGAAGTATTTGAAAACATCTAAAAGCATGTCTATTGCTTTCCTTCCACTTCACAACTATAACCCACTTTGTGTTGGTCTAACACATCCAGCTTTAAAGAAACACATTGACGTTTATGATAGAAATGTTAAAAATTGTCATCTACATGCTGGTAGGGGGATTGTAAACAGATCAGGGTTGGTAAATTATCTTTAGGGTTAGAAAGCAGTTTGGAAAAGAGGATAAACTTTATATATTCAGGATTATACTGCCTATCACCATCTATCACAGACAAACACAGACCCAAAAGACTTCAAATCTGTCAGTATTTTAAAGGAGAATACTGAGTGGTCCTACATATACAATACAGGTCTGGCATAGTTTTCTCAGATGTTTTGGATACTTTACATGATCAAATGTTAATGTTTATCATGTACATTTTCAAAATAATTTGGTCAAATTTTTGAAATCCTTTTATACATCCCTTTTGTGCTACGGTGCTTGTGCTTCAAACCTTTTTCTGATCATTTAAATTTCTCGTTTTTCACTCCTGCCTTCCTTTCAGTCTGCTAGACACATGAAGGAAGAGCTCCTTAAAAAGCGGGCCTCTTCTTTTTTCCAAATATAAGCTCGACCCCTTCTAGCTGAGCACACAGTGATAGATGGAGGCAAGTAGATTTACCACTTTCTTGAAGATTAGAGACTCTCGTTGAGAGATTACGGAGACAGGAGGCCATGCAAAGGGCTGCTTATCTGGACCCAGTGCTTCTTGCCTTGCCCTCTTCAACCTTCTTAGCCAAAACCTGCCCCTATTTTAACCCCCAAAGATGGACAGATGCAAGAAAAGTCACCTCTCTGCCAAATGAGACTCCAGCACACTTTGTTCTCTTGCAACTCTTCCCAAAATGAATACGAAATGCAATCTGCATATGGGAAAGTGAAAGTCAAATACCTATACATACCTTTATCTTTAAACCACTTCTGTTTTTGTATCTCAGCATAGTTTGATGACATATAAAGGATTCATTAAAAGGCGAAAACATGCATCCAAAGTAAACTTTGTATTTCCAAAACAGTGTGGCCGTGTGGTTTCCATGATAACACAGGGGGTTGAATAATGAGCAGACTGTGTTTGTGTTTGGTGGCTCTTATCACAAGTAGTTGGCAGTAATTGTGTTAATGTTTATGTGTGTCTATTTTCTTTTTCATGAGGCCCACCTCGATGTCTCGAATCAGAAGTTGTGTTGGCGTTTCCACCGGAGATTTGGTATCGATGACTTTCTGGATGGCGCAGGCCCAGTGCACGGCTTCATTGAAGTGCTTGGTGTACAGCCTGTAGCAGTGCTTCCGTCCATAAACAGTAATGCTCCAGTACCCTAAAAAAATGAGAATAAATGGAACAATTCCAAACTGAACCTGATCTTTGAGAGTAATTTTAGTTAAAAGAAAGTAGTACTACATAGCAACACCTAAATTCTCTCTCTCCCCAACTTCCTCTCACAGACTCACTGAGGATCAAAGGTCAGACTGAGCGAAACCTCAGGCCACACCAAAACCAAACAAGATTAGTTATTCTGCCATGAGTCTGATCTTCGAGAACAGGCAGCAAAATAAAATAAAATAAAATGAAGAATCTGCCTCCTACTTCCTAAGAGGAAGTATCAGCTAAAGTGCAGACCGTTTGACTATCTGCAACTACATGGCAATTGGGTGATTTGCCACCACACACTCTTTAGTTAGCTTCTAGATTAAAGTAAAAACCCAAAATTAAGATGGTTTTATTAAAGACTGGAAAGCTTTAAACATTCTGGTTTTATCATTTTGTATTTTTTAAGTTTGGTGCCTTTAAATTGCTGCCACTGAAAACGGTCCATGATGCCACAAATTAGGTCCTAATAAGGAAATACAGTCCCTTTGTAAGAAACAAATTAAAAAAAGGACAACAAAAGGAACGAAAGATTTCATGTAACACCTTTGTGACACATTTTCTGTAACAGAGGAACACACATCTATTCAGTGGTGGGATAGTCAACACAGCTTGTGACAAAGCCACTGTTCAAAGCACACTTCTGTTGAGAAAAGTCTCTGGGTGTACTGATTTTGCAAGAATTATGTTCTTTCTTGGATTTAAAGTACAGTTCAGGACGTTTTAAGTGGTTTTGGTTAAATCAGCAGGACATAATCACCTCCACCGATGAGCAGCCAGGCAAGCAGACAAACAGACTTTGAGGGCAACAAGGGTAGGTTCAGCCCTGTGTCACACAACAAAGACTTTTTTTTCTGGAGTTTTTTTAATCTTCTGTTTCTTTAATCCAAAAAGGGCAAACAGTGCATGTTTTGGGAAGAAAATACAACTGGGACTTCCCAAAAGTACATATATGTGTCACCAATGGGAAGGAAAAGTGGCTCACAAGACATGCATAAAAAAAAAAACACACACACACACACACACACGCACGTCTTGCTATACTTGTGTTGACATTGTATTGACTTCGATTGATTTTACTATGCCTAACCCAGACACTTTCCCTAAACCTAACTATTAGTGATACATGCCTAACCCTAACCTTAACCTAAACCTAATTCACACCATACCTCTAAACCTAACTAGTAGAGTTTAATAGCTTGTTAAACATTGTGGGGACCAGGCAAAATGTCCTCACAACTACAAATATCCACACAATGCTGGTGGCCTGTCAAAGGTTGGTCCACACAAGTATAGCTATACATGTACACACCTACACACACACACACACAAAGGAAAACCCCATCTAATGATTCCCAGTAAGGAGCTAAAGCAGCTCTTGGTAATCTTCACATATTTTTGGAAACCCCATGAATCTGCTCCTGCCCATGTCTTTACACTTTCTGGGTAAGAACATAAGTTTTCTGAGCTCACCTGCTTCTTTGTATGTCTGCTTGTCTGGCCAAATGACGGAGCAGAGACTGGTGAGGACCAGCGTGCCCAGTCTCCGAGCGCCTTTCTCCGGCCCGGTGTAGTAGTCGAGGGAATCGTGGCTGAGCACAAACCAGTACCGACGATGCTTTATCCAGCTGCCACCAACCTCCCGTAAAAGCCAACCTTTTTAAACAGGAAATAACATTGTTTGACAACTTCAAAACTATAAGAAAATGATTAATCATAAAATAATCAGAAGATTTGCTTACAGGACCAACAGTTCGAGTTGGGTCTAAGTTACAGGTCATGACTGACAGACCACATTAAAAAAAATATGCCATCACTCACAAATATTCACAAAGATCTGATTATTTCAACTGAAACACTTATGCTTTCCTTAAATACTTGGACTGTGATTTTCAAACTATAGCACAACTTGTACACGCACTTGGCTTCCTTTAGTAGTACCTAGAAGAGATCTTGGTATCAATTGTTTGCTAACAAACAAATTACAGGTAATAACTGTCATGAAGCGAAATAATAAACCCAAACAGCTAAATATGTGTTGTTCAGACGAGTTGACTTTTGCTTCATAGGATATTTCTCAAAAGGGAAGTGCAGTGGACAAATTTTAAGAACTCCCTGAAGTGGATGAGGAAGAAACCAGAACATTTACCTCTGAATTTGGAACTTCCCCGCTCATTTATTTCAGTTTCAAGTAAAGAAAACAAAGATTTTTTTTTGCTATTAGATGCACTTAAAACTAATAATACATTTCTCAGCATTTTGCATTTTCAAAAACTGTATACACATGTTTACTGTACAATAGGGTGTGTGTGTGTAAATTATTGAGATAAAGATCTTCAAAAAGTATGACTTTTTTTTCAATGATATGGCAGCCATTTTGGATTGTATGGTTAGTATTGATGAGAAACGCCCAACTTTTACACTTGAAATTCAAGCTTCATGGGATTTTCATGAGATTTCTTTATGATTATGGCTTACAGTTAATAAAACCTTAAATTTCAGTTTCTCAGAAGATTGATTACATAGAGAAAATAAAAAGTATAAATTTAAGCCAGAAATGTTACACAAGGATGGACAGCTGACTTGACAGTTCTTGACGCACGTCTGATGATGCTGATGCGGATTGTGCTAATTTTTCAATGATATTCTGATTTACTGAGATGCAGATTTACTACTGCTCTATAATTGTCTGTCAATTTGGTTATACTTTGAAAACGTATTAACTGTTGGAAAAAGTTTCAGAAGCACTGTACATGGGATAAAAATACAAGCAGCTAATAGCACAGACATTAGTTGCTGCACACAACCAACACAATTACCACTTTTGAGGCTGACAGAGTGAGAGAAGGAGAAAGTGTTACAGAGAGGCGGACAACAAAACTACAGCAGTCATGCTTGTAGAAATGCCTTATCTACTTGCCAGGCCTGTCTCTACAATGCAATACTGTTGTGCTCCAAAAGCTCTGAGGGTTTGTTAAGACTGCAGCAAAACAGAACCACTGTTCCCAAACAGTGAACTTCTCCTCCCTTCGGCTGTGTGTGCAAATCATTCCTAATAAGTATTTAATCTGAGAACAGATAGATAAGTTAGTTTGGCAGACCCCGATTTAAATACTGCCTGTAGACAAGCAGATGAGGGCTGAAGACTTCTGTTAGAGGTTTTAGTGTGGGTCAAAGTTTATACAGAGAGCTGACAGTGAGAGCACGAACAACTTGTCGTAGGCCAGACAGTGGAGTCCTAGATGCTGCTTATAGGAATGGCAGCGGAACAAATACATGGTGACTTTATGTGAGAGCACATAGTTCGTTCACCCCATCTTGGGAGTACTTTTAAAGGGAACAATTAGGAAATAGACCGTCAGCCCTGAACCCTGTGAAAACGAATGACGCCACGATCAGCATCACAACTTCCTCTGCGGTTAGCAAGCTGTGTGCCACCTGTCAGCCAGCGTTCATTTTGCTGCATTTCGCATCTTTCTTCCTTCTGTTCTTGCTCCCATTCCCATTTCCTTTCATCTTCCCCATTTCCCCTCTCTCCCCATTTTAACCTTGCTCCAGAGTCCCCCCCCCCCCCCCCAGGCCATACAAAGATCCCACAGCTTTGCTGCGGCTCAAAAAATGGAAAAAAAAAAGAGAGAAATGATGGAACGGACTTCTGTTAGAGGAGGATACCTCCATATGATGCCAGTGGTGGTTTTGAACTTGTGTTAAAGCACCAAAAATAGCTCAGGTACAAAAAAAAAAAAAAAAAAGGTGGTAATTCACACCACATCAGATGGGGTCTGAATCAAATCCCGCCATGAAATAGATCAATAAAAATCATGACCAAAAGTAGGGCTGAGCTTGCCAACAGGCTGGATGTGGAACAGCGGAGACAGACGAGCTGTCTGGGCAAGAGCATGGAGAGAAAGGCATGACTACTCTGCTGACCCATCACAGAGACAGGATGTCCCATAGATGCAGTGCTTTTTGGCAACTTTAACCAGTGTGATAAAAGAAAAAAAGCAGAGAAAGGAAAAAGACAGAAAGAGCAGAAGAGTCCCCAGACCCCCTGTGTATAACCCTCTCAGGCTCTTCCATCTGGATCCCATCTCAGTAGCCTGCTAATGTTTCCCCTGAGGGCCACGGCTCGCCCTTAATTTGTTTCATTTGTGACCCCTGACCTCTCAGTGCCCTGTCCCCTCAAACATAGATTGAGAAAACAATCTCTCTCTGTGTATTTTCATTTTTTTGTTCTGTAAACCTCCTGCTGCTTTCAGAATACTGGCTTTTTGTTCCATAAATTTAACAACACATAAGCTAATGTTACTGTAAAATAGAGTTGTGAAAATATAACTACCGGAATGAACTGCATTCAAATTTGTTTGAGTAATACATTCATTGGAATACCTTTAGGGGGAAACGGCTTTGAAAGTTTGTTTGCATTTGATTAAAGCTCAGGAAAACATATGGCATTTTTTTTTCAATAAAATGTGTAAGTGGCAGGATAAACCTTAAATCTGTGCCAAATAAACTCTCATAACCTTTTTTTTTCTCCTTTTGGATCAGACACATCCAGACTGCTAAGCTGCAGTTTACTGGGGCATGCAAAGCCATGCATCATGTGAGGAGTAATTTTAACCGTAAATCAACAAAGGTATGTCAATAAACCAATGTCAACATCTCTTTCTGTCACCACTCCATGGGTTTTACAATACATCCTCACACCATCAGTCTATATCTGCATTGGCAGTGCTCTATTTTAGATACTGGGGTAATATTCGCCCCATGTCGCCTCAGGATGTCAAGCTGAAATAAAAAAAGAGAAATAAACATGTGGCGGAAGAGAAATGCACTAATGGAGGCATTCTTCAAAGTCACATGGAGAAAAATGAGAGGGATTATCAAACACCCTCAGGTGTCCTTCGGTGGAGATGTGCGTACTGGTGCAGTTTAGGGATTTCTTATCAAGATTGGAGGTGCAATGGTTAGAATTTCAAAAAAAAAGACAAATGGGCAGGAAAATATTACACCTTGCAGAAGTATTCAAACATTTTCACATTTTGTCAAGTTAAAGCTACAAGTTGCATTGTATTGTATTAGGGTTTTGCATGAAAAGCTAACATAATACAAACAAGTATTGGCACAGATCTAGACTTTGCTTAGGACATTCTAATACACAAATATATTTTAATTTGAACGATGCTGAGGCATCTCTGTATGGCCGTATGCTTAGGGTTGATTTTCATCTGGAAGGTGAACCTCTGCCCCCAGTTTTAATCCTTTTGCAGCCTAAAACGGACAATTTTAATCAGGATTGTCCTGCATTTAGTGCCATCAATTTCCCCCCACCTTTTATGACCAGCTTCCTTGTCCCGCTAGAAGAAACGTGTTCCCAAAGCATGAACCTGCCACTAACACAATCACCATGATGGTAACACATATAAAAAAGTAAAAAAAATTCTTCACCCTCAAAATTAGGATCCTAATAAAATCCAGTGACGTTTGTGCTTGCAAGGTGACAAAATGTCGAGATGTTCAAGGCACATGAATGTTTTACACGGCATTGTAGCTCCACACAAAAAAAAAAAAACCTAACAGTAAGAAACAGAGGGTGCATAGAGGAGGGGCAAGCTAGAGGTGCATGGCAACTGCAATCAGAATAAGGCAATCTGGTTGTGTCACTATTCCAAACAGGACACAACACATCTAAGCAACAGCAGTTTAGTGCTTCCTCTCAGCAGAGGTAAAAAGAGAAAAACTTTTTTACATGAATATCTCATGAGATCATTACTCAAAATTAATAGACATGAAAGACAACACCACTGATGCCAGTAGCTTTCCTTACAAGAATACAAAAAGAAAGGCAAAGAAATGAGACAGGTTGGATCATTAATTATTTTCCAAATTAAGTACAAGAAAATCATAATCTAGTTAAAGTGTTTCTTTAGTGATTAAAAAGATATTTAGGGTTGCCCTTTTCCTTTTACACGATTAAAGTTTATCAAAACTTCCAGAGGATATAGTTATGTCCATCTATCAGTTCAACCCGCAAAGGGATTCCGTTAGCATCAATGTAACACAAAGATGATATGTGAATGATTTGATTATGATGCTAGTTGAACATATTGTCTATCAAATAAGAACAACTGAATGTGCTGATTAGGATTAGAGACCTAGAGGAGTAATGTTGTCAAACTCACCTTTTACTACCAGATCTGATTCTTCATCCACCCCCATCCCTTTCTCCTCATTGGTCGATTTCTTCATTTTTACAGGTGACTCAGAGACAGTGTGCCTGTGCAGAAGAGCAGAAAGAAAATGTAAATAACCCAGTTTCCCTCTCAACTCAAGTCTTCCTCTAAAATTGGACGGCTACTGTAACTGGCTTGGAGAAGCGCTGCTGGCCGTGACTTCCAACTTCCAATCACCATGCGACTATCTGCCAACTCGAAAGCCCGTCACATACTCTTAGGTGGAGAAGGTCAGACGGCGGGGACTGAAAGAAGTGCCACAAATATCCGCCGTCTCGTGTTTTCCCTTCTCACCCTCCCTTCATTGCACGCAAGCCTGCGAAAGCACACTGATGCACAGCAAGCCACCGTAGACAGCTCAAGTCTCTTTTATCACTTTGGCTGGCGAGCCAAACAGGCGACTGAAAATAAACGTGACAAGGCGACGCCAGGCTAACTCCTGGCCAGCCAGCTTGCGCCGGTCAGAGGAAGGCAAAAGGGTCAAGAGGTCACATGTTGGATAGTTAAAAGCATAAACATCAAAAACATCAGTAAATCTGCTGAAAGGCTGCTGAAAGGCTGCTCTTTCTCTAGCTGATGTTGCAACCATCAAGCAGATACCACAGCTTGATTTAAACTTTAGCACCTGGTCAGATATTGTGTGGTGACAAGTTGTATACATTTTCAAAATTCTGTACCAAAGACAATTTTCATTTGTTTTGAGTGACATTCTGGAAATTCGAAGAAACGATAATTGCAAAGATGGGTTGTATTACCAGTTTTTCAACACAGTTCTGGAGCTGGCTTCAGTATGGTATTTTTTATTTTTTGCTGTTTTTTTTTTATCTGGACAATTTTGGATACGGCCAAAAGGTATATTATGTTGAAAAATCTGAACTGGATTCATGGAAATTAAAATATAAATCCTTGATATCACAGTTTACGTTACATTTCATAAAAGTCCAAAACAGGAATTTCCATGCTTCTTTGTCATCTAAGTTGAACACAGTTGAAGAAGCTTGGGTCCAGTTAAAAACCCAGACATATGATGACCTTGAGATCAAAGCAGCAGTGACATGACCCTTTTCTGGTTTTTGATTTAGTGTGTCTGTCGGTAGCAAAAGCCAAATGATTTGAACAAAAACTCAAGTTTGTATGTGGTGAATTAAAGTAAAAAGTCCTAATTTAAATAAAAAAATAAAAAATGCAGTTTATTTTCAGATTTTTATCTTTTAGAAAATGTATATAAACTCCATAGTTTTCAAGACTGCATATCTGTAATTATCTCAGACTAAGGGAAGTTTTCAGACTATTAGACTGCTGAGCGGCTTTATCTCTCCTCGTTTATTTATCTAATAAGTTGTTTATTTTCTCCATTTCCTAGGTCTTACATGTGAGGTTCAAGACTTCCTGTCCTCATCCCCCTGCTATGGCCTCCTGGGATTACTGATGAGACAAATAAATTGAGCCCTGCCTCCCAGGGTTCCTGGCCTCCAGTCACCCAAGGCTTCATCAGCTGATTTATGTCATTATCGATCAGATCTGTGCAGAAGGTTCCTCCACACGGAAGGCGGTAGTAATCAATAAATCCCAATATAGCTTTATCTGCTTAGACTCATCTTACTGAATACTGCTGAAGTAATTTCTCCAATGTTTCCCAAAGATGCATGGACATTTTGGTTATGACAGTTATTCCAATACGAAGGCAGCTCTAACCAATGCTTACATTCAGACTGTAAAACTTAAAAGCCTGATAATGTTACTTCATGTATGAGGAAATAGATATAATTAATGACACACAAGCAGAACAGAGAGAGATTCAGGACTTCGTCATATCTGGTCATATGGTGTCACTACGTCTGCTTGCGTGATGCAGTAGGAAACTGCTGGGTATACTTAAATGGATCAAAATAAACACAGATATATGACGGCATTTTTTATTTTGGGTTGTTTATGAGCCCTGCTGCATATCAGAGACAGCTAGACAGCTCAAACTGACTGCAGACAGTATGTATAGAAACACTCCCTGAGGGGAGCTTGTGGTCTGGCGTTCAAAGTGCTCATGTTAAGGCTGAAACCCTTGACTGGTGTTTGCTACTGTTACAATGCCAACATATCAATTTGACAAACACAAATAAACTAATTTACTGAGAACAAGTATCTGGAGATGTAAACCTGAGTTACCACTAGAGTGCCAGGAACTGTGGCTCTCTCAAATGACTAAAGCTAAATTCAACAAAGGTAAAACCTAAATTACTCTCACACTGCAGTTTCAAGCAATAATAAGTAGTTTTGTAAACTAAAACACTTTTTAGATTTCATTTTGCTTGCTTTGCAAAAAGCTAAACAGAAAGACTCCCTTTAGATCAGAGATGGGACAGTGGCTCAAATGGAGAAGACCTGGTGAAGACAGAACAGAGGGGACATAAACAGATTGATCTGGGCTTCGTTAGGAGCAGTGCACTAATCTGTGATGGTCAAAAAGGAGCTAAGCAAAACAGAAAAGCTCTTTACCTACTAATCATGTCTATTTTCCAACCCTCACCGGCCTTAGTATCATGACATCTTGATTATGAATGGGCAATAATTAAATTTTTTCCTATATTTTTACCCTAATGTAATCGGGTCTCATATGTCTAAGTCAAATTTGCTTTTCCGTTTGGGCCACAGCAAATAGAAAAAGAATGAGGGGTTGTGGGAGGGTTCCAGGAAAAAAAATAACTTCATCCAGCCACAGTTTTAACCTTTAACAGCACAAAATGCCTGACCTTTCCACTGAATGCTGCTTGTTAAGACTCTACTTGAGTAGTGTATAAAAAAAATAAAAATAAAATAAAACAAGGCTAATGTCCAATATCCCTCTTGGAGACTACTTGTTAATGTAGAAAATCAGCTAAGTACCTTAAATTGCAGTTTCTGTTGTCAGCATCACTTAACAGGAGCCATTTAAAAGTTGTTTGTTTTAAGATGAACTACTTTTGATTGTTTCCTTACAAGATATACGGATGGGACAGACATAACATGCAAGTGCATTTCCAAACAAACTGAATGGAAAATATCTTTTTAAAATTAAAGAACTAATTAAAAATAACTGTTTAATTGGGTTCAATTACCGGCAGGGACGCTGTGGGTGCTGAGGGTGTGTTTGTTCTCCCGCATCATCGGCACCCACACCCTGGGTGGGGTTGGCGAAAGGGCCTTTCTGTGTGGAGTTTGCATGTTCTCCCCGTGTTCCCTTGAGCAGATAATGTGAGCTACTCCCACAAAAACATGCACTAGTCCTGGGGCTATATACTGCCTCCTCCTGGCCGGCAGGGGCGCCTGAAGGGTTGGGGAGGATCTTCAAGCATGAAGGAGGCTTGGGTTTCAGTGCTGGGCCCTCACGGGGCTGGCAGAGGGAGAGCGGAACCCCAGGACTAAGGTAGGAGCACTGGGGTGATAAATAATGGTGGAAAAAACGTGGGATAAAAAAATAAAATAAAAATAACTGTTTAAAAGGTGTAGCTTTTCTTAGTGCTGTTTTAATAAAACCTGCCTAAAAAAGATTACGAATAGGTTTTGTGAGGGTAATTTAAAGTGCAAGAAAGTATACATTGCCATGAAAAGGTATTTGCAGATTTCTTCTGATTTAGTTTTTTTGGGCATACATGAAAATATAAAATTTAGTTTTCATGTGATGATTTCACCAAATGGACATAAAAGCTATTCCAATAAATGAACTGATTAAGAAATTAAACAGAACCTGGCTGTCAACTTGAAGTAGACTAAAAGATCTCAAAATAACACAGCATATTTACATTTAAATATATAAAAAATATAAAAAATAAATAAAAAATGAGAACAAGATGAAAAAGTGCAAAGAGTTACAAAGCTATTTCTAAGGCCTTGAGACTCCAACAAGCCACCGCAAGAGCCATTACGTATCCACTGACAAAGCAAATATTGAACAGTGTGAACCGTCTAACAAGTGGCAGGCCAACCTAAATTACTCTGGGAGCACACTGACCACTCATCCAGGAGGGCACAAAGAACCCAGAACAACATCTAAAGCCCTGCAGGGCTCACACTTGCATCAGTGAAGGTCACTAATCAGGATTCAATAACAAAAACTGCTTCCATGAGAGAGTTTCAAGATGAAAACCACTGCTGAGCAGAAAGAACATGAGGAGCAGCCTCACATTCACCAGAAAAACATCCTGATGATCTTCAAGAGTTTTGAGGAAATATTCTGTGGTCTGGTAGGACAAAAGGGGTACTTTTTGGAAGGTGTGTTACCTACCATCTATTAATCAAAACAATTGTACAAATAAGAGCGGACCACAGCATACAAACCTTTAATGGGAGTTGTGGGCTATGAGGGGTGGCACAACCAGTTATGAGGTTTAGGGGGCAATTGCTAATTCAAATAGGTTCAGGTTTGTCTGGATAGCATTTTTTATCCCTAAATAAATCAAATAACCCTGAGTCTAAAACAGAAGAAATCTAAGGGAGCAAACACTGTATAAGTATTTCAAAAATCTATCTTAAAACTTAGAGTGAATGTTTGAGCCTAGTTAATGCGGGGGCTTGGCATCTCCACAGCTGCCCAACAGCCCCCAAACTCCAACATCTAGTGCTACCACCCCCACATTCCCAGAATCCCTAGCAGAGGCTGTGGTGATGGGGCCTTTAGCAGGCAGCTTCCTGTGGAGTACAGGAAACAATTTGATATGGGGGTTAGGCAGCATGGAGAACAGAGTTAGTACACATCTACAGATGACACATCTCTCCTATCTCCCCCTGCTAACCCTTCCCCTCCAGGTATAAATGAACTCAGCAAGAAAGTATTATTTTTCGTATCACTACACATCTGCTGAAACTTGAAATATGGTAAAAATTATGAGATGTGTGGTTTGAGATTGGCACTCTTAACCCTTGTACTTTAAAAGACGCCAACATGTTTGTTGCTGTTTTGCAACAGGGAGCTGTGAAACAATGAAAACAGACGGTTTAAGAAAGTGAAATGGAAAAGAGCTTGCATGGAAGAACCCAGATATCAAATCAGATAAGTAAATAAACTCCTGGCTGCTCCGCCAGTTTAATAACACAGGTCAACCAAAATGACTTGCTTTTTTTGTTTAAACCCACAAAAAAGAGATATGCAGAAGAGAGAAACTCAAATGCTGTTTCATGTTTATTGATGCAACATTTTCAGTTGGACATCACTCGATGGTGTGGGCATATATATGAAGTCTAAAAAAAAGAACTGCTAATCAGCTCAAGACGGAAAGAGCTATGTGGATACATGGGAAGAAACTAAACAGAGTTTTTCTACGTCAGTGAAACTTTTACTCCTAAAGTCTCAAATATTTATGTTTTAATGTAGGATAAGTAATATTTATACCATTAAAAGAAGATTTAATAAATCTGATACATTCAGTACCTTTACATGCAAATCTAAATAAAGCTTTTGGCAAAAGTCGAGCTAATACCTTAAATAGAATGGCAGCCTTTATTCCAGTTTACATGTCACTCAGGAAATCGAATGATGGAATGAATGAAGTGAGTTCAACTCCACGATGCTTGGTGGCAACATACAACCTTTCACATTGGCATTCTTCCGGCTGGCCGGAAGCAGAGGTCACTAATAGGCGGACCGCGGTCCGCCTCCGGACCAAACTGCTGTCTCTTCCAGACCTGGACTTAATGCTTAAACACCTCATTGAGCGCTTCTGGTTTACCAGCGCAGCTTTTGCAGTCTTTACGGTAGTGCTCAAGCATCCATGAAACCCCACAGGCGAATTGTATGCCAGTTTAGCCATACCATGTAATACACCAAGCCAATAAGGACTTTGCATTCTAACCGGTCTGGAAAACTTTGAAACACTGAAGCACAGATGGACAGGAATGATAGAAAAGTTACTTAAGAAAAAAATATAGCGATATATACAAATAAAGGGAGAGATGCCGACTGGTGAGACAGAGAAAGGGAGCAACACAGGCAGCAGAAAGGAGAGAATCAGAGGCGTGGGACAGAAAAGGAAAAAAAACTGATAGTTGAGATGGAGAAGGGGACAAAAACAGGTGGTGATAGGAAGAGAAACGCATTGAGAAAGGGGAAACTATGCGTCAAAAGAAGGAGAGATACAGGCGACGAAAAGGAGAAAAACAGGCGTGTGAGAAAGAAAAGAAAAAACTGATAGTTGAGATGTAGAAGGGGAGAAAAACAAGGCGGAAAAAGGAAGACATACAGGTGGTTGATAGAGGAAAATTGATAGTTGAGACAGAGAAGGGGAGGGGAAAAAAGCAAGAAACAGAGACAAGAAGAAAAAGATTAAATGGCGTCGTTTAAAAACTAAAAGTGGACAGCAAAACTAGAGCATTTAATCTTAAATAGACAGTCATGTCTGTTTGTTCTTCTTACTGATTGAAATAAAACAGTAAGTTGCACTTATAATGGTGTTTCGCATTGCCACTTCTAATGAGACAAAACATAAAAGTTTTGAACACATATTCACAGCTCTGCAATAAGATCATGAGTTCCCTCAGAGCTGCTTGGATTTTGGGTCAGCACAAAAAGCCATTTACTGATAGAGAGGTTGTTAAAGAATGCATGTTTCTCAAAGGAAGTCACACAGCACTTTAAATGGGTAAATGCTGGGCATCTTCAGATGCAGTAAGTTGACCTCCAAGCAGATTTGGCTATGAAAGAACAGTCTGTCAGGACTGTCCCTTACTCTTTCTGGCTCCAGCCTCCAAATGGTTCCTGACATGGCTTTATCAGGTCTGAAGAAAGATCCCTGCTGATCTTAACCATGTTTGGATCCACACAAAACTGTGAGGCAGCTTCCTCCACAACGAAAATTCTCAAAACCAAATACTGTATCATTCCAGGCTCACCAATGAGCACCTCCACAGATGCATGAGAATGACTCTGACTCCATTCAAGCCCAGGTTTAAATTTCTGGCAGGACAAGTAAGAGCTCACTTCTCTCACTGAGTACAAAACAAGAAAACAATAACCTAAATATGTTCAGCTTTAAATATGTTGAGATTTAAATTCTTTGAAATTGTTTGAGACATTAGAATGGACATGTGGGAAAGAAAAATTCAAGCTTTTCCTCCATTTATTGTTTTCTGAAGTTAGTCATTTGTGAACATGGCGGGTTGCCATGTTTTTTTTATTTTCTTATTGACATGTTATCCACTTGTATTCATTAAATGAGCGAATATTACATATAAGAAAAAAACTTTCAGTACTTTGTGACAGTAAATGTCAAAAAGTATTTGAATTAGACAGAATGTAATTGATTTGATAGGCAAACCACTGAGTAAAACTAATAAGCTACTTAAATATATATCACACTAAATTGTAAGAAATTTTGATCTTCCGAACCTTGGCCTCAAGACATTTTCTCTGACTGGACCTCTTTAAAATTTATTTGAATATCCTTGGCCTATAGCAACACACATATAGTACACAAATACTGGCAGCAGTGAAGCAGACGGAGTTAAAGCAGGATATGCACAATGGGTGAAGAAATGGACGACAACAACGCTGTAGCACAGTGCATTTTGTAAGTGCTGTACTGTGCAATTGCTTTACACTCGTTGATGCGGTGTTGTTGATCCGGTGTTGTTATTCTAGCTTCAGTGGTCTCGTCACTTCCCGAAGGGGGAGTAGCCAGGTTGCTAATAGCTCAGTTAAGCTGCCTTAGCTATTTACATGCAGAGAAATTCAGCTTTCTAGTCGCATTATCTGGATGCGTTAGCTCGATTAAGTGTTGGCCAGTTCAGTTCGACTTTAGCCAAACTAGGGCGTATAAATGCATTTCAAAAGCCGTATTCTAACAGTCTGACTAAGGCAGTCATTCACTTTTCTCTTACTGCATGTAAATGCACTTAATGTCAATACTTGTTAAAATTTGGATTGTACAACTTCAAATAAATAATGATTTAAAAGTTTAATAGTAACAAATATGAAGTATAATAAATATAGCAATCAAATCAATTATTTAGGATGAATAGGAATATTAAACTGAACACTCTTGCAATTTATTCTAAATTAGGGTTAGTAGAAAATGCATTTGTCTTGTTACCTAGCACTGATTTGAGATGGAAAATACGAAAATGGCCCTTTTTAGATCATATTTCGGCAAGAAAGCTGCAACTACAAACCCCTCCTTTAAAGGATCAATTTTATTATTCAAATGATTCAAGTTGATCCACCATGGTTTCCGTGCTATATGGGCTTTCAAAACCAAAGTTCATCAAATGTGCCGGGGAATTTTTCCTCCAATCATTATCTGTACAGGGTTGCAGAGGGCCTTGTGCCTATCTCCAGCAGTCTCGGGGCAAGAGGCGGGGTACACCCTCGACAGATCGGCATTCCATCACAGGGCAAGGTGATGGCGTATAACTCTGCACCACTAACATTAGCACATTCATAATATTTGCCGGGGAATTTTCCCTATAACCAGTAACACCTTAACTCCATGTAGGAATTTATGTTGCTGTCGACATGCATTAAATGCTTCGAATACTGAACAAGGACAGTTATTGTACACAATCCTCAAGGTCGCATCTGTATTGTTTTCTATTATTCAATGCATTTCTCAGAATAGCTAGACAAAAGTAACTTCCCTTGTGATAATTGGTTGTCACTCTGTCATCAAAGATTTGTGATAACTGGAACTGAATCCTCTAAATTGGTGTGAAGGTATTTTAGCTCACTCTTCTTTGCAGAATTGTTTTGACTCAGCCAAAATGGAAGGTTTGCAAGCATGAAAAGGGTGTTTAAAGTAATGTCAAATTCATCTAAATCGTATGTAGCCTCTGACAAGGCTACGAATAAATTTTTTATTTTTTATATATACATGTAAAAGTGTATTTCCTGGTATTCTTCAAATAATTAGCCTCCAGCACAAGCCAAATACTCTTGAGCTTAAGGTCACAAACTGATGAGCCAACATCTCCCACAGGATTTTTTGCAAGAGACCAGAATTGGTAACCATCATTTACAGTTCAGGTCCTGAAAAAGCAAGGTCACCCAAGACAATCAAACTACTACCACCATGTTTGACTCGCAGTATGATGTTCTCCATTTGAAATACTGTGTTAGTTTTATGACCAATTTAACAAGGCATAGACCTTTCAAAAAGTTGTCATTTTGTCTCACCAGTCCGCCAGTGTTGAAAATCATTAAGATGTTTCAGGGCAATCGTGGGACGTCTCTTTGTTCTTTTTTGGTCAACAGCGTTTTATCCCCTTAGATGCAGTTTTTGCCCAGCCTTAAATTCATTGATAAAATCATGAACACTGACCTTAACTAAGACAGTTGTTAGTTGTTGTACTCATTTATTTTGGGATCTCAGATGTGAATTCAATTTTTCATTTCAATTCAATTCAGTTTATTTTTATAGCGCCAATTCACAACAGATGTCATCGCAAGGCACTTAACAAGAAGTCATTTCAATACATTCATACAAACATTCCAATCAGTTAAAAAGTTTCCTATTTAAGGAATCCCAGCAGATTGCGTCAGTCATTGGCGTGAGGTTGGGGCCCGTTGATGCAGACTTGCCAACCACAGCAATCCTTCAGCAATCCCTCATACTGAGCAAGTTTTGCGAGAATGAGAATGAGTTTTGCTTGGAATCTGTTCCTTTTTGTTTTCAGATTGAAGAATAATGCATTGGTTTCTGAGATCTTTTATCCTACGCCATGTTGTCAGACAGTTCTTTTGAAAGGATTTCTTGATTCTAGAGACCTTGCATTAATTAGGCCTGGGTGTAGCTAGCTAAACTGATATCAGCATTTAAACAAATGTGGTTAATCAAAGTGAATTAGTGATTTAATTAGAGTAATTATATTTTTACATGGGTAAAATATAGGGTGGATAGCTTTTAAACTTCTAATTTGTAAACTATTTTGGAATTTTTCGAATTTCTCATGTTTATTGAAAGATCAGTACTAACAGTGGGCTACTAGTGACTAAGCTAAGATCATAAGGGAACAGGTTGTGACAGGTTGTGACAGTCATGCTGTGCTAAACACAAGCCTCATTCACAGTTCCCTATATGCAGTGATGAAGTTGATGATATGGAATTAGTAACAAAAGTAGTTCCAGATTTTGGTGAGTAATTGGGTCATATTATTTATACTATGACAAGGCTTTTAGCTCTTTTTACAGAGCCATTGTCCAAAACAGGGTAACTTAGATTGAATCGTTCAGATGAATTAATTAAATTAAAGACCAAGTTAATAATCTATATTTGGTTTAACAGAAAAGTTATTTTTGCCACTGTAGCTGTAAATGTAATAATTTGAAAAGAAGATAAACCATTATCTGTATTTCACAAACTCTTTCTGGTGCTAACTGGCTGGTCAATACATTTGTGCCGAAAAGTCATGAACTGGATCAAATCAACCACATACAGGCATTTTACCGAAATTCCAAATAGGTCATCACACTAAATGAGCAGATTAATAGTCTTTTCACAGCCAGCACACTTTGTAATGGTGACATCAGCGTTAGTAGTAGTGACACACTTAAATCTAGCAATATGCACAAGCCAATGAGTTGATTGGTTTTTGGCCCTCTTTCTGGTGTTAGCTTTCGAAGTGATGAGTAATTGATTTTACTCCAGGGTCTAATCGAGATGCAGCGACATTAATTAAAGTTAGAAAAGTGCCCTCCTTGCTCCCAGTTTATAGTAACCGAAGCTGAAAAATGTTCCAGAATACAAGGCAGAGCTATTTAAATGCAAAAGTTAAATGTCACAAAAGGTACCAGTGCACAGATAAAGGAAGCTAGGCCTATTAACCACGTACTGTACAGATATTTATATTTAGATCAATGCAAAAGTATTTTTACCCCTCTGAACTTTTCCACATTTTCTCATGTTATAACTATAAACATCAATGTGGGCTTTTGTATGAAGTAAAACAGCACATAACCACTGCAAGTCTCTTGGGGTATGTCTCCACAAGTTCTGCATATTTAGTGATTAAAGTCTTTGCCAATGTTTTGAAAAATAGTTCAAGTTCAGTTAGGTGGGCTGTCGAGAATCTTTGAAAAACAGTTTTTAAGTCTTGCCACTGATTCTCATTTAGATTTACAGTTGAGATTTAACTGGGCCATTTTTACACATGAATATGCTTTGATATAATCATAATTATCATAACCAGTGTAGAATTGTAGGTCTGACTAGCTTAGGGTTGTTGGCATGCTGGAAGCTTAACCTCTGTCTCATTCAAGTTATTTGTAGCCTTCAACAGGTTTTATTACAGGATTGCCCTGCATTTAGTTCCATTTATCTTCCTGTGTTGCTTCCCTGTCTCTGCTGAAGAGAAGTGATCAACAGTGCAATATGGTGACTGCAGCATCATGCTGATTATGTGTTTAGCGTGACTTACACTGCCAGCTTTCCACACAATGTATGTTGCATGTAGGCCAAAAAGTTTAGTTTTAGTCTTATCTAACCAGAGCACATTCTTCCACTGGGGCCCTTACGAATAGATGCCATTTCAACAGATTCTCCTATCTGAGCTGTAGATCTCTGTAGCTCCACCAGAGTAGCCATCAGCCTTTTGGCTTCCTCTCTGATTGTTACTCTCTACAGCGGATCTGTAAATTGAGGTGGATGGTCATGTCTTGGAAGGCCTGTAGTTGTGCTGTACCCCATCTATTGTTTGATTGCTCACTGAGCGGTGTTCCTACAGATGTCATAAGCTTGCTATTGTTTTTAACCCAACTCTGCTTTAAACCACTTTACCTTATCCCTGATCTATCTGATGTCTTTATTATGCTGTTCATAAAAAGCAAAGACGGTCATTTTCAAAAATTTCCGTTATCTTGGTAAGGAGGAAACTCTTTCCCTATCCAATTCCTTTCTTTTCCCTCAGCAGGGGCAGAGTCTGGCGGAATAAGCCTCTGCTTGAAACTGGGCTGGTGGGAAAATGGGAAATGTGGTGATTAGGATTGGGCCTTTACGACCTCCCAGCTAAAAATACACTGTTTACTTAAAGAGGACTGGCAAAAAATTCTGTACTCTGCTGAGAGGGGAGAGGGAGGAGAAAAAAGTCATGTTTTGAGACCAGAGGCAGAGGGGTGCGTGACAGGAAGTTAGAGTGTGTGAGTCCAGAAGGGTGTGCTATCAGCAGGAAATTTTACGATACAGACAAGAGACTTTTAGACTAAATGAAATCAGCCTAACAGCAAACGCTCATAATAATTTATTATTTTTTTCCCCACATGTCCTGTCTGGCAGTGTGGGGCTCAGAATTGGTGTCTGAGTACCAAGTAGAAGCCCTACAGATTTACTATCACAAGTAGAGCACTACAGCTTTTGCTACAGTACTCCGCTTGATATATGTATAAGAAATCTTTATTTGAAATTACTGTGGGTTTGTTTTTGTTTTTATGATGGGCCAGGGACACGGAGATGGAAAATAAAGGGGACGAGAGAAAGTAGATGAGGAGAGGTAGGGAAAAAAGGTTAAGAAGGAGACGGTGATTTGAAGATACAAGAAAGGAAGGGGAACAAAGAAAATACAAGAAACATCACAGTCTCCCTCCACACCAGCAGGACAGCAGGGAGAGGGAAACAAATCAAACAATGCAAACTGAGAACTACACAACCACAACCCACAAATAGATAAATGAATACAATAACAGTGTCACTGAAAAGCTCATGCTACCGAATATTACAAGATTTAGTAGTGGTAACCTCAGCCCAAGAATGTATCTGTAAACACCGGAATCCCCACACCTGTGTGTGTGTATGACCATGCTGGTGCATATTAGGCTTCTCCATACGAGTGTTCAATAGCTGGTGTGAGGAGCCATCGATCCGCCTCCTAGGAATTTGACGCAGACACGAAGGAGATCGGAGCCATAGAAACCCAAAGGACCCCAGAGCACAAGAGCCCCAGGCGGATCAACAAAGGCCTGACCACACCCCCAAGAGAGGAGCAGAGGACAGCCCTGGAGGAACATCCAGGAGCTACAATGCAGGGGCCCGGGGGGCCGCAGTGATGAGCCCACAGGTTCCACCGGCAAGGCCGCAGGGGCAATGGCCAGCCAATGGTCGACATGCGCCGTCGCCACCCGAGGCCAATCCCCACAGCTGACATCCTAATGGCCCCCACACCCCATGCCAATAGTTCCAGCGGACGGACAGCATCTCCAGGCCAAGACCAGCCAGCACCTTGACACAGAGTTCAACCAGCCCCAAATCTTACTCCGGCACACCGCAGAGCACCAAGCATGCAACCAAGGTCACCCAAACCCACCAATAAACCAACCAAGCACGAAGCACAGAACAAGAAAACCAAATGGAGACGCCGGACCCGACTCCTGCTGAGCCACCCGACAGCTACCACCAAACAATGCCCAAACCAGCCCCTCCCAAAGCGGGGCCAGTTCGGCGCAGCAGCCTACCAACACCCCGGTTCACCCAGGCCCAGCCAGGCAGGCACCAGGGATGAATCGGCATGCCACCCAAGCACCAAGCCCCGGACACAGAGAGCCATCAACACACTGGCGGGTAAAGGCATCAGTCACTGGCAGGAGTGACGGAGGGGAAATAGTCCCCTCATTTGGTGGGGGGCCTAAGATGCGCCAGGCCAGAAGGCAGGGCCAAGACCCAACCTGACAGATACACAGGAACATACAGACACAGTCTTGCGTTCCCTTCCTTTTACACACATACATTCTAAGAAGAAAATGTTTATTGAAACAGCCATACTGTGTATACTAAATAGTATAAATAGGACCAACACAAGTGATACATTTGAAACACACTGTTACTCATATGATCTCCATGCAAAAACGTATTTTATGCAAAGACCAAAGCGCATTCAATGACATGAAAAACTGTTTTCTTTCAGTCAAAACCATCTACCAAACCCTGATAAAGAAAGATAAGCTTTTGGCAATCAAGATTGGACTAAAAAGAATGAAATTAGATAAACTCACTGCACATAAAGCAATCTAGAAGAAAGATAGTCCTTAGATATCCATTTTCATCAGGGTACAGTTAGTACTCCGTCTTGGCCAAGCCACGAGAGGGAACTTGAGAGCAAGGTAAGTGAAGTGAAGATGAAAAAAGTAGTGATGGTGAAAGACAAATCTGAATGTCAGTAAGATCCATAAATAGAGACCGTACACTGACTGAAGGATCAAGACAATCAACCAAGCCAAATAAAATGAGCCCTCTGCAAGCACATCGAATTAGTTTGTTTTGCACTTTAGAACAAAAATAGACAAAAATCAAAGGAACATCTGATATAATTTCCATTCTCAGATTCAGTTTTGCAGTCTTTTATTTCCATTCATATAAAAAGCTATAATTTAAAGGAACCTGCTGATTTCCATAGACATTTGTTTTTTTGACCAAATGGGATTTCATGATTTGCTGATTCTGTCTGTATTGGATCTGATAACACAGATTTTGGATCCAGATTAAGATTCAAATCCAGGTGCAAAATCTACTGGAAAGGATTTGACAGGTTTGAACTAGACAGCAGAGGTTTGAACTGGACTTGAGTGGGACTGGATTTAATTGAACTGACCTCCATTGGACAGTATTGAGGGATTTTATGCCCTTTTTCCATTAGGGTCATCTCGGCCCAGGTCGTGTAGCATCAGCTCGGCCCAGCATGGCCTGGTTGTCTTTCCATTGTCATCAGGAACGCGGCAGTGGGTGAGGACATGGACGGGCTCAGTGTAGGAAAAATTCCCCAAAGAAATCAGTTATTACTGCCAGTTTTCCAAAATTACATATGGTGGAGCCGGTATCAAGCTACTCTCTCCCATTGCTTGCCGGGCTTTCACCATAAATGCCGTCCATTTCTGCAAAGCACTTCCAGTGCTTGTGGTCTGCCCCACTCCAGCAATTTGGCTGAGCAGGTTTGGACTAGAATAAAGTGGGATTCGATTTAGTGGTCCTTAATTTTACTTGGATTGGATTGAATTGAAGTTAGACTTGCTTAGATTGGAATTAGGATTTGGACTGAACTCAGCTGAAGTAGAGTCTAATGGTTTGGGCTGGATCAGACAAGTTAGGCCTGGGCTATATTGAAATAGAATATATTAGACTGGACTAAAAAGATCAGGATATTCTATATAACAAAATACCAATTGGACTTGTAAAGTACCTTAGGGTGACCTTTGTAGTAAAGTGGCACTGTAAAAATAGACAGAATTAAAAATAAATCAAACACTTTTGGATTTGGGCAAAATTTTTGACAGCTAATATGTTGGACATTGGCATAAACATTCTTTAATAAAGTTTGTTACTTCAAGCAGGTCTACTAGAGAAAGAAATTAGTGCGCTAATAAAAACAAGGATTACCTTCAGTATTCATTTTTTTTCAATCCAACTGCATAACATTCTGTCTTCACTAGAGAGATGCTCTTGTTCATATTTGAGATTTGGTTGTTTGTTCTAAAGATGTAAAAACAAACCAGTAAGTTTTATGTTACTTTTTGGTGCACCAAAACAATGTGATTATTTTGTTTACTATAATCAAATTTATTTTTGATGTAAAATTTCCAATATTTTACTCTACAACAAACAATATTGCCAGAAAGCTACCACTCATGATTAGTTCTATGAAAGTAAAACTATACCTAACCTGTCTTGCCTGTTAAGCAGGACTTGAATAAATAAATGTGGAACCACTTGTTTCATTACAAAGTACCGACTTATCAGAGCTTTACTTGTCATGTCCTTCATACTTCTGAAAATCTGGGTGTGTCCTCCTTTTGGTCAGTTAATGACCAAGTCATATATTCTCTAACCTGTCCCCACTCCACTAGGTGTGAAGATTATAGCTGGGTGTTTAACACACTCCCTTCAAAACGGTTAATTATGTTTTCGTCCAAGGCCACTGCACTCTAGAAATGACATGTAAACCTCTAAGCCACGCCTACACAGGGAGTGCTAAAGGAACAGGACTGGGTCACAAAATCTTCACTTCTTCCTTTTTAAATTTTTTCCCCTTTAAGGATCCAGACACAGCATGTCCTGTGTGACTGTAGCTAAATGTCTCTAGGTTCACTGTGAGATCTACAAAGAGAGACTGAATAAATATAGCTAACTATAAAAGATGCTAGGGAATCGTTCTTTTCTGAAATCATCAACAGAAACATTAATAATACACGGACCCCATTTGCAACAGTGGAAAGACTAACTAATCCTTTAGTGACAGTAGCCCCTGAACTAAACTCTACCAGGGCCTGCAATGACTTCGCCAGCTTTTTCACTGAAAATATTCTAACAATTATACGGTCAATCTGTACCTCAATATCAAACCCACAACCAGTGCCATCCCCAATCAACAACAATGTAGAGAAAATCTCTGAATTCCACGAATTAAACCAGAACAGCCTTGAAAAAATCATTATCAAATTAAGCTCCTCCTCCTGCTGTCTTGATATCCTACCCACAGTTTTTCTAAAGAAAGTTCTTCCTGTTATTGGGTCTGATCTTGTTCAAATAGTGAACTCATCCCTGCTATCAGGTGTCTTCCCTCAGGCTTTAAAAACAGCAGTTATTAAACCACTGCTAAAGAAGAAAAATCTGGACAACACGTTAATGCAGAACTACAGGCCGATCTCTAATCTTCCATTCATCAGTAAGATTATTGAAAAAGCCGTGTTTCAGCAGTTGAATAGCTTCATAACAATGACAAACCGTTTTAATGTTTTTCAATCTGTTTTCTGTGCTCAACACAGCACCGAGACTGCCCTCGTCAAAGTATTCAATGACATCCGCATAAATACAGACTGTGGAAGAACCACAGTGCTGGTTCTGTTGGACCTCAGTGCAGCATTTGACACTGTTGATCATGATATTTTATTGGAACGACTGGAGAGCTGGGTCGGACTCTCTGGTACACTACTTGGCTGGTTCGAATCTTACCTAAAGAACAGGGACTTCTATGTTTCAATAGGAAACTTTTCATCAGAACGAACAGAAATCACATGTGGGGTGCCCCAGGGCTCCATCCTGGGGCCCCTCTTATTTAATATCTACATGCTCCCACTAGGCAAGATTATAGCAACCAATAACATTAGCTACCATAACTACGCGGATGACACTCAGCTCTACATTACAATGTCACCAGGTGACTCTGAACCCATTCAAACCCTAAATCAATGCATTGACCAAATAAATGGATGGATGTGCCATAACTTTCTCCAACTGAATAGAAACAAAACTGAAGTGATTATTTTTGGACCCAAGGAGGAACGATCAAGAGTTAGCACACAGCTTAAATCAATAAAGCTAGAAACTACTGATCAGGCTCGAAACCTAGGTGTAGTAATGGACTCAGACCTGAACCTCCAGGGTCACATAAAGGCAATAACAAGGTCAGCGTTCTATCACCTGAAGAACATCTCTAGGATTAAACGACTGATGTTGCAACACGACCTAGAAAAACTCATCCATGCATTTATCTTTAGTCGGATTGATTACTGCAACAGCATCTTCACAGGTCTGCCTAAAAAGTCAATCAGACAGCGGCAGCTGATCCAGAACGCTGCCGCTCGCGTCCTCACTAGAACCAGGAAAGTAGAGCACATCACCCTAGTTCTAAAGTCCTTACACTGGCTCCCTGTAGCTCAGAGAATAGACTTCAAAATACTCCTACTAGTTTATAAATCATTACATGGCTTAGCACCCAAATATGTTGAAGACCTGTAGTCATGGTACCAACCACCAAGACCACTCAGGTCCTCCAACTCTAGCCTACTAAACATCTCTAGACTCAGAACTAAACATGGAGAAGCAGCTTTCAGTTTCTATGCTCCCCTTATCTGGAACAGACTTCCTGACGAGTGTAGAGCTGCTGAAACTCTGAACTGCTTTAAATCGAGACTAAAAACCCATCTGTTTAGAATTGCCTTTGAGTAAATGCTTGATGTCATATGTATGAAATGTGTTCATGCTCTCTTTCTCTTGCTTTATTGTGTATCATGTGTAATGTGTGTTTCTTTTACTTTTAATTTCCATTGTTTTTTTTGTTTTTTTTAAATCACCAAATAATGTAAAGCACCTTGAATTGCCCTGCTGTTAAAAGTGTGCTATACAAATAAAATTGCCTTGCCTTGCCTTACCAAGCCACTTCCTGAGGCAGCTTGATTTTTGCTGGGGGTTGTTGCAGACCCCATTTTTTTCATCCTTGGATTATGATAGTTTTACACGTCAGGCTCAATGACTCATTGCCTGTAAATCAGCGGATGTACAGTAGAGAATATACAAGGAGGGTGGAGGATGGGGGAACAATGATGGCATGATGCAAGAGACACAGAAGAGCAAAACTCAACTACATCGCTGTCTGAGATCACAGACAAAAACAATCTCCATCAAGCCCTCCATTAATTGCTTTTTTCAATGTTACAGCATGTGGCTAAAGAATTAGTGCCTCTTGAACTTTTTAAAGGTTTATCTTGATTTGATTTGATTTGATCTTGATACAATGACAAAATTCATCATTCAACGTAAAATTCAATTTTACTGGCATTTTAGATCTGGATATGGCCGATTTTAACATTTGAATATACTGTCATATTCTCTAAATCATTTGTTATTACCCTGCTGGCAGGAAAACCTCAGCCTCACTAGTCGTTCACAGCTATATTGCAGAAAAGCATCCCCACAGCATGATGCTGTCACCACCACGTTCCACTGTGAAAATGGTGTGTTCACTTTGATGAGCGGTGTTACTTTTGCACTTTCCAAATAGGTCAAAAAGTTCAATTTTGGTCTCATCTCACCAGAGCATCCGCTTCCCCATCTTTGCTCAGTGCCCCACATGGCTTTTGATAAAATTAACTCCTTATGGCTTTCTTTCAACAATGGTTATCTTTTTGCTGAGTACACTACTAATAATTATCTTTCCAATAGGTTTTCCTACCTTAGCTGTGGTCTGTATTTGTTTCCTTCTACTTCACATTAGAAGCAGAAATGTGGAAAAAGTTCAAGGGCTATTAACAAATTTTAAGGCATAGCATTATTTGTTTAACAGGTCATTTAAACTTTGGGTCAACAGTCTTTAAATTCTCAAGGTGATTTACTTTACTGATATGGAAACCCGAAAAAAAAGGTAATCAATCACTATCATGTAGGTTCAAAATGGCATACAACGAAAGAATGTACCCCAAAAAATAATACACCTCATGAGATGTTGTAGAGGAACTGAAAAATGAAGTACTGACAAATGGGCCAGGCTTTGGATAAATGAAGAAATCCCCGAGCAGTCGGGGGAAGTGTACAAGTAAAAAGAGGAAACTATTACTTCCGAAAAAATTTTGGGAAGAAATTGTTTCCCTTTTTCTTACCCGTTTGTTCCATTGGCTGCACAAGTAGGCTGAGAAACTGTCACCTCAGTTGGAGTCTGTCAACAGAAGACAGAGAGAAAACGTGTAAATAAATCATGCAAAAGAAGTCGTAGTCTGTACTTGGAACTATCCACAGGTTGGAGTGATCCCTAAATGGCTTGCCTTCAGAGGCCATGCTACAGCAGCTCATGCAGTTGTTCCTGGCAGTCTAAGCACATAGCTTCACTGTTCCTGTAATGCTTGGCTTACACTTGCAAGGGGTATGCTTGTGAAGAGAAATATGGCATGCAAAACAGGCTCATTTAGTGTAAGAGTTAAGAACAGAGGGGTCTTTTGTGCTACAGCTGCATGATCCCCAATCTTCACACCCCAGAATGCTTTAATTAAGACCGGTCATTTCTCTAGGAATATTCAGCTAAAAATAACCTCTTTCGAAAGTGCATAACAGAAACAGTTGCCTTAATGTTTTTAAGAGACCCCTGCATCGGCTCTATATAAACACCACCTATCAAAGTTACTGGTACAGAAACAAGTGAAATAGAACAATCAGTTCTTTATCACAGGCCAAATATCAGCAAGTTGTGTATTTATTCTAAACTCATTCCGAGAACCCAGCCCTAAGGGAACTCTGAAATAGGCAAGTCCTATGTCTAAAGAGTGTTATTACTGCCAGACATCCAAAAATAAATGTTATTGTTTGAACAATGAACATCTTTATTCCCAAACTCCTTCACTAAGCAGAAGATAGGAGAGGATCTTTCCATTCACAGTTTTTTTGTTCCTGGAGTTTCAACCTGACCTTGGAAAACCCCATCAGACATCAGAGAGTGCCAGTGTGCAGTTTGGACCGATTCCCCGGTGTGCAAAGCAACAGTCTGTGTCCCTGCGGCCTGACTTGTTGTCTCTGCAACCCACAGCCTTGAGCCAGCTCCTGTGGCTGCCACGGCCCAACTCAGGCCTACCTGAAACATTATCCAGGTCAGCTCTGGGCCCCTCACAGTTCACACACCACACTTTACTACTGGGCAAACTGTCCTAAGTTTAGCTATTTCTCCACAGAAACCTTCTACTGCTTTTTTTGGGGTGCTTCAAAAATAACAAAGTAAACATATTCTGCAGTTTTAGAGGCTGGTATTGAATCCACATATACTTTTATGGCCAATAGATTCTGTGGCAAATGAGGAAATTATTAGGTTTTGGATAGGGATGTTTCATTAATGTTTAACCCAAAGGAGGTACCGTATATGCCAAACCAGACAAGCAAGAATAACTGAACACTGTTAGTAAGTGACTTATGAATGGAAGATAGTATGTAACTCTCTGCAACTACTTGTTGCCATACAGTAAAATGATTTAGTCAACAGCCAGAGAACAGAACTCTATAGCGGGACCAAAAAAAAACAAATCAAAATTACTGGCCTGACAAGCTGTAACTCCAGAATATAAACGGAGTTAATCATTAATAATATAGTGGGTAAAGAAGCATTTTTGAGCCAGACTTCACAAAACGGGACAATTTGCAGGAAAAAAAGCTTTCCAATAGAGTTAATGTTCTGTGGGATGAGGAATAAAGATAGCGTGCGATGCAGAGCCTTTGCAAAAAAAATAAAAAATGTCCCTTTTGGACAGACAGAATGAATCACTCCAGACTAGAGCAGAGCATAAAGGAAAAGAGGGAAAGATGCCCTCATGTGTTCATTTTGTGGCTTACTTCCGCTCTTGCTCTCTTTCTCTTTCCTATCAGCTCTCATGGGAAGGGAGACTGAGTAACCAGGAGGAAATGCTTGGGCTTCGCTAGTGTTGGCTTGAAGACCAGATGTGTGGCCTAGAGGTGGTGAGGCAGAGACGCAACGGAAACCAAATATAAACCAGCGTACCATGACACCTCTGAAGGCAAAGGGCAGTTTTGATGGTTAACAAGATCCACTCTCTCTCCAAAGCTGGACTGTACTAAGAGCAAGATGTGCGGCGGTGTTCCAGTCCTCACTCACAACTGCCAAAGACAACACACTGAGCTGTAGTAGTCTATTGGTGAACGTGACTAAACATTACATAGAACGGAGCAAAGAAGTTTTAAACATGGAAAGAAAAGTGAATGATAGGTGTCGTGTCCAAAACAGAGTGCCAAGCTATCCAAACAGTGGAAGCATTCAGCAAAGTGGGACTGTTGGGGCAGCTGCTGAGGAGCTGTTTCTTTGAGTAAGGACTGTAAACATTAAGAAGTAAGGTTGTGACATGGGTTCTACTCTTAAGGGCCAAAACTTCACATGCGTCAGCTCTGACTCATAATTCCATCCCCAGAGAGTGAAGAAATCTGGCATCTATGGCCTTGGTACTTGAAATGCCACTGATCACAGCATCCCCTGGCAGCATGTTAGCAAACATGGCTACTTGTGGTGAGGATATTGAAAGTCTAGTGGGGAGAGTCCACCAGTTTTGTGGGTCATTGTGGTCATTTTTGGAGAAAGGCCCACAACACTGAGTAATTCAGTGTTGTGGACCTTTCTCCAGGATCGACCACAATGACCCACAAAACTGGTACACTGAGTAATTCAGTGTTGTGAGGGCAAAGGAGGAACAGACAAACACCAATACCACAGCAAGGATCTTGCTGCCTGAAAATGCAGATCTAATAACCCTCATCAAACTATTGCATATCTGCCTTTTGTTTTAATAACTTAGGTAGACATTACACCACAGTAAAATGTGTAGACAATTTGATCACTAGGTAAACCAGATGACCAACTCTAACATGTCATGTAAATCGCACATGACCTCCACTGCTACAGAATTGGCAAAACTGCAACACAAATATTCCCACAAATTCACCAATAACAACATTCCATTATTTGTCACTACTCTATGCAGATGCTTCACTCACCTCAGGATGCACAGCCTCACCTACTATTTACATGTATGCTGAAAGAACATAAAGTTCTGTCAGCATACATGGCAAGACAGGAAGGTTACCCTACAGTAGCATTAGCTTTGAAAATTAAGTTACTTCTCAGTAAATCACAAGAATTCACATTTGGATTTATCACTCTGTCAACATTACTAAAAGACAATGAAGATCAACAATGTTATTAAAGCAACAAAATGACATGTCAGTAAATTGCCATAGGGAGGCCATATGATTATTGGCAAAGCACTGGATCTTCACAAAGTGTTTTAACATTTACCATGAACTAGCTACACAAATCAAGGGGAAACAGGATTTGCTTAAATTTGTCAAGTCATCGAAAGTATCCAAAATGTAATAATGCATAACTCCCTTACAATTGCACATAGTTGTTATAAGCTGTGCTGGCTCCTACAAATAGTTCACTGCTTTTGTTTACTTGACAAAACAGCTTCAGTTTTGATGCTAAAGTGATTCTTTCCATTAAGAAGTCATCTGATAAATGGAACAAGCCACATGACAGAAGACGAAGATATCCATCACTAAGATAAGCATTTTATGTCTCAGGGTAAGTCAATTTATATTCATGAATGTTTCCAATCATAAATCAATGTGAGGGGTCTAATTGAGGAGGTATCATAGGACAATCAAAAGAAAAAGAATAGACTCATACATTTGAGATGGCAGCTTATAAAAAGAGTATTACCATTGTCAACAGTGGTAACTGCTGAAGGCTGGACAAGGTCATTTACAAATATCACCAGGAAAAAACTGAACTTGAACCTAAATTTGGTCTTTAATTGGTGTTAATTGAGAGCAATTACAATAAATCTGCCTACAGGATCTCATGCCATTCCATATGACATGCTTGTTTAGCCACATTTCATAAATAATCTCTGCACATTTTAAGGTTGAAATTAAAGTAAATATATATATATATATATATATATATATATATATATATATATATATATATATATATATATATATATATATATATATATATATATATATATATATATTAATTAAACGGATGCTCACGTGAGGAGCTGAGGTTGCATTTTTAGGTTGCATGAGATCTGGGAAAATTACCGTCAAAGTATTTCTTCAGCTTAGTTTAGGAGGCTATCTCTACTGAGACATGCTTAATTTCGGATATGAGGTTCCTCCTGTCACCAATGGCCAGCCAGATGGCACGCTAAAAGGAAGATGAGGTGGGCTACACACCAACAACTCACCAAGCAACAGATGTTGCTCTTATCTAAGGGTTGCTGGTACAGTTACGACTTCTGTTGAGCCAATAACTGTGTAAACTTATCTAGCCCAAACGTTTTCATGCAAATAATTATAGTCATGCTGGTTGGTTGCAAGCATACAAAGAGGCCAATAAACAGAAAAGCAGGATATGCAAGTTGTGAATCAAAGTGGTATTGAGGGCCATTACAGCACTAACATAACTACCCATAATGTAACTGAATATATATTTACATTACTGATCTATCTTGCAGTGACACTAAAAAAATATTAGGAAACATATAATTAAAGAGTGAGAATAATTAGTGAGAGTGCACAAAGTTCCAACAAATACTTGAGGGTGGATTCTTCTAAGGCACTGTACATAAAGAGATACATACAGAAGGGCCAACCTCACTGCGAGGCAACAATGCTCCTCACAAGTGGGTGGACAATGCTGAACTCTCTGTGCCTGATCAGATGACTAGCATTACAGAGAGGAGACAAGGCCGTAGTCTTACTTGCAACTAAGCGGATGCAGGCCAAGCACACAAGCTCAGTTCAACTCTCAGTTTTATAGCTTGCATCAGAACATGTGCGAGTAGGATTGCTCAATGTTGCACAAGCCTCGGCGACCGTGCAAATCTGAACGTCATACTGAGCACCAGTATGGATTTTTTTACTCCAGCACAAAATAATAAAGAATACAGATAGGTAAAACTGACCATTGCCACAGATGTAAAAGCTATCGTGTAGTTAAACCTCTATATTGTAATGTCAGAGCAACATTACAAGTAGCAATGTTATCATGTTGATTATTTGGTACAGAGAAAGGCATGCTGTGTTTTCAGCATACTTCATGTACTTGTCAAACATGGCGTTTGAGTAAAGTTCTAAAGGTATCTTAAACTTGAGTACAAAAAAATAGGCTACCAGTTTTGAATTTTCTTTATTTTTTTAATTAAAGTTGGACAAAATATAGTTATAGTCATCACTATATCTGCCTGTGCAATATTGCAGTTACAAAGGATTACCTTAATGCATATTTGGAAGTCTGTTATATTTCAATACATTATATGCTCTGCAACCAATATTAATATTGCCTATCTGGGTGTACTTATATTGCCCACATTTGATTTTAAATCTTTGTGGTCAAGATACTAAATCTCAATCCCATTGGTAGGATCATCGTTTGGATAAGAAATGTGGGGAAAATTTATATTAATCACAATAATATTCTCATTGCAATATTCAAGAGTAATAATGCAATTTCATATTTTGCTGATTTCATGCAGCCCTGACAAAAAGCTAACATGATCCGATTGCTTTTACTGCAAATAAAATCAGCATTATTCCTGCTGCTGCTAAAACAGTAATGCAAACACTTATCTGTTATTTTTGATGCTAAAAATAAACATAAGAAAAAAGTAAAAGACCACTAAGTACTTGAGTTTTCAAATTATTATTTTGCACAGTATCATTATTTCTTCCAGTTTTGTTCTTTATAAGTCAGTTTAAAAAAAAAACAATAGTGCCACTTTGCCGCAAAGCAGAGACGGGAGCATTTGGTCATTCATAAGTGGTCAAGTCTGGTGTTGAGGTAATATTACTATCAAGCTGGTCGGCACAAATGGCGCCTCACCATGCATCAACGATGCATTCAAAGGACACACCGTGGAGGCAGTATTACCCTGATATGCCACCACGGTGAGTCTTTTGAAACAGGCTAGAGAGTAAGAAAGTAGAACAGGCTGGTACCATCTGCTCTTGTCAAACCTACAGTCAGCTTCTCAACAGACATCTTGTTTGTTGCTTGTCAACCATCATTCTTAAACTGTTCGCTGAATTAGAGTGGGTGGCACTTGTTTAGTTTCCACATTAGAACTGAAGAATGCATGAAATTTCAGTCCTCATTGCAATATATCAATGTGCGGAATATATCTTCACTTGTCCACAGGTAGCCGGGTATCTCACAAAACAAAGATATTTTTCTATGATTTGGCGTGTCACCCACACAAAAGATTTAAGGCACCAAAAACGATTCTTTTTATTTGAAAAAAAACTCAGACCAGACTCAGTGAAGATTTGCGAATTCTCCGTTTTAAGTGTTTGCTTGTGGAAAGCAATAACCAGAGTTTTAGATTTTGCAACGTCACAATCCGCGACAAAAATGCTCCAACATCACTTGTGTTTACACTCAAAAACAGCATTTATCCCCTCAGAGCTGTGTTTGCCTTATGGGTAGTTCAAGTTCTTTTTTTGCTTGCTTGTTTTTACAAGTTCAATTACTGCTGTATGTAGAAAGAAGAAAGTTTATCTGAGTGGATAGGATTTGGGGGGACTACTGCTTATTACAGGTTTGGCACGTCTATGAATGTGTTTAACAATGCATTTATGCGGTTATGTGTGGACAGAGTTTTTTTTAAACGAGGTGGCAGGATATTAGCTTTTAAAAAAAACTGGCTAGGTGTGTACATGGCCTCAATTGCAAACGAGAGTTAGTAAGCATATCGGTTAATCGCCAATGCTATTTTGTTCGCAACAATCAACAATAAAATTCCGACTGCATGTTTTCTTAGTACCGTGTGGCCCTAAACATGACAGTGTGAGTTTTTAGGGATCACAAATGTTTAAAAACAACCAATTTTGTCTTTGTTGAAAGTAAAGGAAAGTGTAGCAGCCCAATTTTAGCCAGCTGACAAGCAGAGCACAGCAAACAAGTGGGGGAGAGGAGCACTGCTACTATATGCACAATTCTTTATTGTTCTACCATCCCATGAAACCACGGAAATTGTGTGACCTATACTGGTAACCACTCCAAAGTTCACTGATCGGACACATTTACACAGACACTAGTGATGCCATTTATCCTTACTTATAAAATGTGTTAACATTTTTATAAAATTGAACTTGGATAAAAAATATATATTTGTTTTGGATCTCTGGAAATTGTGCTAAGTTGTAGTATTTGATCATATTTGATAATAAAAAGACAAAAGACTGCTGTTCTTATCACACTTTGAAATTCCATTTACTTATTTAAGAAGTAAAAATATCCAGATATCCATCAT
The DNA here is from genome assembly GCA_963556495.2 of Valencia hispanica. Lineage (NCBI taxonomy): Eukaryota > Metazoa > Chordata > Actinopteri > Cyprinodontiformes > Valenciidae > Valencia > Valencia hispanica. The sequence goes on from OY747718.1 coordinate 35,241,075, forward strand.
TTGCTTAGAATAAGAAATAAAAGATGTTTTAAAGAAAAGATAAAGAAAACTGTAGGTTAATTTCGTCATCATTCATGCACATGAAGTATTAAAATAGAGATTTTCTCTTTTTTTGTTTTTTTTACCCGTCCATTGGGAGTCAAGTCCTCTTTGTTGCGCAACTCAAAAGACTCTTCCTCCTCTTTCTCCCCATAGTCCCGTCCCAGCAAACTGAAGCCCTGCCTGCAGCACAAAAACCAGCAAACTCCTTGCACAGGCATTCAAATGCGGTTAAGTGTGTCGTTTTCTGCTCTCCAGGTCGGTGGATTCAACGTTCACGCCGCAAGTGACTCCAGGGTTTGCGTAAGAGCAGACGGCGTGCGTTCTCCATAGAGATCCAGCGAAGAAGTTGAGGGGAAGCATATAAGCCTGTTCTCCCCCCTTCTGGTTACCAAAAAAAGACTGAAGTAAAGGGAAATGTTTAGAGTCTATATGTTTCAACAGTCATTGTCCAACAGGGAAGTGGTCCAAGGAAAATCTATCACCTTTCTTCACGATTCCAGCTGTTTTATCCAAGGCACTCTTAAATCTTCATAAAATCGAAGCGACGCGAAAGAAAAAACATCACTATCCTCCTCCTCCGCTGCTGATGAAAGTTTAAACTACAAAGTCCTTCTGAGCATCTTCCACGCACATCAGATAAGTAGCTTGAAGGAACACCTCTGCTCCACACTGACTGTCTTCAGGGTTTGAACAAAAGCGTGTAGCAGCTGGGTCGGGATGGTGTGGAGACATAAGCCACGCCCATTAACCTCAACTCTGGGGCGCGACTGGCTGAGAGGAGACACTCCCCAAAAAGCCACGCCCACAGGCACGCCTCTAACTACTCCTGACAGCAGCCCATAGACTGTATGTGCAACCGCATCATCAAGAACTTTTTTTTTTCTCGAATAAAGCAAGAATCCCTCCTTGTCGCCAGTCAATGCTTGTCACTGCTCCAGTGTTACCACAGGACCTTGTGTTTCTCTTATTGTGTAGCGATTTAACCCAATTTAAAGCTGTTCCTTTAAGTCTTTATATAAAAATCAGGGGAATTTAGACTATAACTGATACAGTCTAATTATTTTATAAAGAAACCAACATTTAGGAAATGCTGTCATCAAATCTTCCAAACCGTTATTTATCAAATGCTCCCTGTGAATCATTTAAGCTGTTATTTTTACTTTGTTTTATCCCTCTCTGTCTGTATATTGTGAGGTGTGTGTCTAAACAATAAGGGAATCAGATAGGTAGATGGAAAAAGAAGTGTCAGTCCTAAAAAAATCCACTCCAACAAATCCTCCTTAGTTCTCAGTTATAAACTGATATTAAGGAATGACCTCTTTGTCAAATAAGTAATTTTTTTAACTTATCTTTCAAATTGTGTTTTCATTCTTATTTTTCACAGAATACTTTGACCTAAAAACCCTGTTCTAATCTCAGATCTCACCCCTATAGACAATTTTACAACATATAGTGTCATTTGGGCTGTGAAATAGGATTCTGACACTCATGAAAAATATATGCATCAGTTCTGTTAAACTAGATGAACAGAACTGACAGTTACCTTATGATAATGATGTGGTGGGACCACAGGTTTAGAGCCAAGCAAAGCTTCCAAACCATAGTCAGGACAGCAAAGAAGAGTCTGACAGCTGTACTAATTCAGAATATTGTAAGGTATTTAGGGACATTGCTTAACATAAAGCCTATAAACGAGTTTTTATTATGTATGTTGCTTTCTGTTTAAAGTTTTTATAAGCCTTTCATCTAAATGTCTCACTAAAAACTGGTCTGCATATAAAAACTAATAGAAGGGAACTTTAGTAATAGAAAATATTTTCTTTCTGCCTGTTAGAACCAAAGTAAATCTTTGTTTTGTTTATTTGTTATGGTGACACAGGTGTTTGAATGTGTCATACACCTCAGATAATTCCATGGGGGGTGTGGTCGCATGTTTCTTATCTGTTACTAGTATTTCCGACAGATATAGGGTGAGTGTTTTTTTTGTTGTTGTAAACTTTTCTGTTGACTGTCACTTTTTGAATGTAAGCCTTTTCTGGACGGAAAGCAAAATAGTTTCATTTAAATCTACAAAACGCAAGAGGGGCTCAGAATGTCTTATTGGAGATGCATCACAACATAAAATCCAACTCATCCCACAGAGGCTTTTGGTGCGGATGGAAGTCGCTACACTACCTACTGACTTTATGATCTAAAGAACAGGCTTCTTGTCATCTTAAGTAAAACATGATGATTTTGGAAAACTTTAGTCATATGTGCAGTGCTGTCATTACATTATATATGGTTCTTCACATGTTTATGCATTTGGCAGTCAATTCTGTCCAAATCAACTTACAAAGGAGGATATAATGAAGTTAATATCACTGCAAACAATACGCTACGTATAAGGTAACCACTAGTCAGGCTCTGTCAAAAGTGACAGTGTAGAAATAGAGTGCAGGCATACAAGGAAGTGCAAAGAGGGAGTGCAACAGGGGTTGGGCAGGAAGGTACAGGGAAGGAGCTAGGGTAGGAGATGCTCTCTGTAGATCTTTGTCCTCAAGTTTCTTGAAGAGATAGACAAGGACACATGGTCCTGTTCTGGTAGCCCTCAGTCATTCCACCACTGTGGACCAAAAAATGAAGAGAGTCTTGATCGTGGTGTAGACACTGCTGGCCGACAAGCCCTTGACTGAGTCGTGACATAAGCCTTTTTCAGTGCATTCATGTAGAATGGAGCTGTTCCAAGCTTAACATTGTAGGCTAACATTGGTGACTTGAATTTGATGCTAGCAGGTAAGGGTAGCCGATGGAGCTTAAAGAACAGAGGGATAACGTAAGCTCTTTAATGCCTAATCAAGACCAGACTCCTCGTTGCCTCTTGGACCATTTACGGAGGTTTCACAGCACAAGCTTGGAGACCATTTAGCAGGGCATTGCAGTAGTTGATGGTTGGCATTGTATTCAACTGGACACCAACCCTCTTTGATAGGTATCACTGAAAGTAGTAGGAATCTGAAAGAAAGTATCAAGCGCTCCACTTAAAAATGTCTTAACTTGATTGTATCTGCTAGTTATGAAATCTAGATTAAGTATCAGTCAGGCGTTTACTAAATACTTCAGACAGATAGCGAGGAGGAAGGAGGGCTGGCCTTATCTCCAGACATGTCTCATTTAGCACAGCAACACTCATGCTTCATTCTCCAATAATATCCCTTTATTTCTCTTCTCTATGCAGTAAGCTTCACACATCTTAGTCAGTTGACCTTCATCCTCTCCTGAACATGAAGCTCTCTTAGCTGCTGACCCACGCTCCAACTAGATGACTTCTCTTTGATTTACTTTTTGTGTTCAGATGACAAAGACCCTTGTTGATCATCCATCCATTTCATCCATCCATTTTCTTCCGCTTATCCGGGGTCGGGTCGCGGGGGCAGCAGCCTAAGCAAAGAGACCCAGACTTCCCTCTCCCCAGCCACTTGTTCCAGCTCCTCGGGAGGAACCCCAAGGCGCTCCCAGGCCAGCCGAGAAACATAGTCCCTCCAGCGTGTCCTGGGCCTTCCCCTGGGCCTCCTCCCGGTGGGACGTGCCTGAAACACCTCACCAGGGAGGCGTCCAGGAGGCATCCTGACCAGATGCCCGAGCCACCTCAACTGACTCCTCTCGATGTGGAGAAGCAGCGGCTCTACTCTGAGCCCCCTCCGGATGACTGAGCTTCTCACCCTATCTCTAAGGGAGAGCCCAGACACTCTGCGGAGGAAACTCATTTCAGCCGCTTGTATCCGTGATCTCGTTCTTTCGGTCACCACCCAGAGTTCGTGACCATAGATGAGGGTAGGAACGTAGATCGACCGGTAAATCGAGAGCTTCGCCTTTTGGCTCAGCTCTCTCTTCACCACGACAGACCGGTAGAGCGCCCGCATAACTGCAGATGCCCCACCAATCCGTCTATCGATCTCCCGCTCCATTTTTCCCTCATTCGTGAACAAGACCCCCAGATACTTAAACTCCTCCAATTGGGGAAGGACCCCATCCCTGACCCGGAGGAGGCACCCCACCCTTTTCCGGCTCAAGACCATGGCCTCGGATTTGGAGGTGCTGATTCTCATCCCAGCCGCTTCACACTCGGCTGCGAACAGCTCCAGCGAAAGCTGTAGATCACGCTCCGATGAAGCCAACAGGACCACATCATCTGCAAAAAGCAGAGACCCGATCCTGAGGCCACCAAAACGGATCCCCGCAACGCCTTGGCTAGCCTAGAAATCCTGTCCATAAAAGTTGGGAACAGGATCGGTGACAAAGGGCAACCTTGGCGGAGTCCAACTCTCACTGGAAACAAGCCCGACTTACTACCGGCAATGCGAACCAAACTCTGGCACCGGTCGTACAGGGACCTAACAGCCCGTATCAAGGGGCCCGGTACCCCATACTCCCGGAGCACCCCCCACAGGGCCCCCCGAGGGACACGGTCGAACGCCTTCTCCAAGTCCACAAAACACATGTAGACCGGTTGGGCGAACTCCCACGCACCCTCCAGGACCCTGCTGAGGGTGTAGAGCTGGTCCAGTGTTCCACGGCCAGGACGAAAACCGCATTGTTCCTCCTGGATCCGAGGTTCGACTATCCGTCGGACCCTCCTCTCCAGAACCCCTGAATAGACCTTACCAGGGAGGCTCAGAAGTGTGATCCCCCTGTAGTTGGAACACACCCTGTGGTCCCCCTTTTTAAACAGGGGGACCACCACCCCGGTCTGCCAATCCAAGGGAACTGCCCCCGATGTCCACGCAATATTGCAGAGCCGCGTTAACCAACACAGCCCCACAACATCCAGAGCCTTGAGGAACTCCGGTCGAATCTCATCCACCCCCGGAGCCTTGCCACCGAGGACCTTTTTAACGACCTCGGTGACCTCGGCACCAGAGATTGGAGAGCCCGATCCCAAGTCCCCAAACCCTGCTTCCAGATTGGAAGGCGTGCCGGTGGGATTGAGGAGGTCTTTGAAGTATTCCATCCACCGACCCAAAACATCCCGCGTCGAGGTCAGCAGCACACCATCCCCACTGTAAACAGTGTTGGTGGCAGACCGCTTTCCCCCCCTGAGACGCCGGATGGTGGACCAGAATCGCTTCGAAGCCGTACGGAAGTCGTTTTCCATGGTCTCTCCAAACTCCTCCCACGCCCGAGTTTTTGCCTCAGCAACCATCCGAGCCGCATCCCGCTTGGCCTGTCGGTACCTGCTGCTTCAGGGGTCCCACAAGCCAAAAAGACCCGGTAGGACTCCTTCTTCAGCCTGACAGCATCCCTTACCGCCGGTGTCCACCACCGGGTTCGGGGGTTGCCGCCGCGACAGGCACCGACCACCTTGTGGCCACAGCTTCGGTCAGCCGCCTCGGCAATGGAGGCGCGGAACATGGTCCACTCGGACTCGATGTCCCCCGCCTCCCCCGGGACGTGTTCAAAGTTCTGCCGGAGGTGTGAGTTAAAGCTCCTTCTGACAGGAGACTCTGCCAGACGTTCCCAGCAGACCCTCACAACACGTTTAGGCCTTCCAGGTCTGTCCGGCGTCCTCCCCCACCATCGGAGCCGACTCACCACCAGGTAGTGGTCAGTGGACAGCTCTGCCCCTCTCTTCACCCGAGTGTCCAAAACATGCGGCCGCAGATCAGATGAGACGACAACCAAGTCGATCATTGAGCTGCGGCCTAAGGTGTCCTGGTGCCAAGTGCACATATGGACACCTTTATGCTTGAACATGGTGTTTGTTATGGACAATCCATGACGAGCACAGAAGTCCAATAACAAGACACCACTCGGGTTTAGATCGGGGTGGCCATTCCGCCCAACCACATCCCTCCAGGTCTCACTGTCATTGCCCACGTGAGCGTTGAAGTCCCCCAGAAGAACAAGGGAGTCCCCAGGAGGAGCACTCTCCAGCACCCCTTCCAAAGACTCCAAGAAGGGTGGGTAATCTAATCTGCTGTTTGGCGCGTAAGCACAAACAACAGTCAGGACCCGTCCCCCCACCCGAAGGCGGAGGGAGGCTACCCTCTCGTTCACCGGGGTAAACCCCAACGTACAGGCGTCGAGATGGGGGGCAACAAGTATGCCCACCCCAGCTCGGCGCCTCTCAGCGGGGGCAACCCCAGAGTGGAAGAGAGTCCAACCTCTCTCGAGGAGACGGGTTCCAGAGCCAGAGCCGTGCGCCGAGGTGAGTCCGACGATGTCCAGTCGGAACCTCTCAACCTCGCACACCAGCTCCGGCTCCTTCCCCACCAGAGAGGTGACGTTCCACGTCCCGAGAGCCAGCTTCTGCAGCCGAGGATCGGACCGCCAAGGTCCCCGCCTTTGGCCGCCGCCCATCCTGCACAGCACCCGACCCCTATGGCCCCTCCCACAGGTGGTGAGCTCATGGGAAGGGGGGCCCATGTTACCTCTTCGGGCTAAGCCCGACCGGGCCCCATGGGTAAAGGCCCGGCCACCAGGCGCTCGCCAACGTGCCCCACCTCCAGGCCTGGCTCCAGAGGGGGGCCCCGGTGACCCGCGTCCGGGCGAGGGAACACTGAGTCCATCTGTCGTTTTCTTCATAGGGGTCTTTTGGGCTGCACTTTGTCTGATCCCTCACCTAGAACCAAATTGCCATGGGTGACCCTACCAGGAGCAAAAGCCCCCGACAACATAGCTCCTAGGATCATTGGGACACTCAAACCCCTCCACCACGATAAGGTGGCAGCCCAGGGAGGAGTAGATCAGTCCCCCCATTTCCTTCAGACCCAAGTTGCACCAATATGTCCTTTCACTGATTTGATGGGGGGGGGGTATTATCAGATATTTTTTTTCAAGCACCTTGAATTACCTTGTTGTTGAAAGTGTGCTATACGGATAAAATTGCCTTCCCTTGTCTTCAATGTTCCTCTGTTGAGAGTACACCAACTGCTTGCTGTCTGCAAAATTTCCCTCCAGCCCAGATCCTCCCTGTCCTCCCACCATATCCCAAAACAATACGTATGGGGCCCCTGCTCCCGCAGACCTGGAAGAGCATATGTTTTATTTTTAGAGCTCATTCCCTCAGCGTGTACTTGTAAAGTAAAAAAAAGAGGAAAGAAAAGTCCTTTCTGTTTTATTGATAGTCTCTAAAACAACTGGAGACAGTGCAAACAGCAAAAGTACTTGAACATAATCCTCAAATATCGGTATGCTTATTTCACTGGATTTATTTCTTTTTGAAATTATTTCTGTCAAAAATGAAGAACCTGAATGGAGACAAATCTGGATTTTAGTTTTCCTCCCAGAACTGTCGTCTCTTTTATTTTTTTATTCACAGCTTCTATTTTCTCGTTCTTCTCTTTCCAGGAGATGACACATGATTCCTGATTAGCAAACACACACATACACACGCATTCATGCACGCAGGACAACCTGATACACGGGTCTGCGTGAGACACTCAGGAGTAGGGTAGTGAGTCTGACTGGCACGCCAGAATGCTGGTTGGCTGTACGCCTCAGAAGGAGAGAAAGATGTTTGAATTTAAAAAAATAGCTGACACGGCAATGTGTTTGGATTTTGTTTTAAAAGCTAAAAGAGAGTTGTGTTGTGATTCTTTGACCTAAGGCTTTCCTCATTCCCTTAACATCGTGCCCACCTTTCCTAGCACAACAGTGTCTTGATGTTGGCTTATGGGGTTTCCAAAAGACATGAATAGTAAAACCAAATGGTGCATGTCACTTTGATCAGAGACAGAGCAGAGTCCAGTCTGATTTTCTGTCTCCAGGATTGTGTTTCACTGCAGCCCGCATCCCAGTTTCATACTCTCATGTTGGTCAAAATCGCTGTCAGCAGAAAGGGATGTGAAGTCTGGACTGCAAACGAAAAAAAGATTACTGAATTACTCATGGTGGTTGCCATGCTTTTAAAAAATTTTTTTTGCAAGTTCTTTTGGTGATGACTGATCTTAAGAGTACAGATGATTTACACTCAATGAGGAGGTAAAGAAAACTCCTTTGTTTTGACAATCTATCTTCTCTTTAGAAGCTGGAAAGTTTATCTGACAGTCCCAAATTTGGGATTTAAGAGAGGAACAAAAGCCTGAAAGAGGATTTCCTCCCCACTGTGTTCAGCATTGAACCTAAAACTCATCCTGCTGTGGTCACGTCCCCTCTGTTACCAGTCTAACACACTTAGGTCCGACCAAAGTTTAACCTATAGGTTTGCCAACAGAGTAGTGTTATTGGCCCCTGTAATGGGATATGGTTGCTGTAAAGATATTTATCTACAACACCACTTAACCTGAGACTTTTGCAGTAAAACATCCAGCCGTGCAAGAGGATTGGTTGTGACAGGGAAAGGTTTTATGACAAAATTGGAATACAACAACAGTTTCCAAAGGTATTGAATTGATCAAAAAGTTATTCCAATTACAATGTATTGCAAAGATATTCGTACGCTTTTGAACCCCTTACATTTTTTCAGGTTACAACCACAAACATCTGTGTATTTCATTTGTATTTTTGTGCAGACATAAAATAGTGCATCATTGTGAAATGGAAGGAAAAAGATGCAAGGTTTTTCCCCAATTTTCTGCCACAGATTCTCTACTGGATTTAGGTCTGGACTTTGACTAGGCCATTCTAGCACACAGAAATGCTGGATCATAACCATTCCACTGTAACCCTGACTGTTTAGGGTCCTTGTCCTGCTAGTAGATGAACCTCTAGTCCAATCCCATGGTCTATCCGGCCTCTGAAAGATTGTCTTCCAAGATTGTTCTGTATTTAGCTCTATCCATGTTACCATCAACTTTGACCTAGTTTCATGCCCCTGTTAAAGAAAAGCATTTCCACAGCTTTATGCTGCCATTATCGTGTTTCAACATGGGACGTTATGTTAAGGATGATGTTAGTTTTCTTCTTTGCAAACAGGTCAGACATTTAATTTTGTTTTTTGTGAACCAAAGCTTATTCCTCCATATGGTCATAATCTTCCATCTGATCTGTGAATCTCTGTAGCTTTTTCAGAGTTAACATTGTCATTTTCATTGCTTTTCTGATTAATGGTCTTTTTGCCACGAGCTTACAATTTTTAGATAATGAACTGAGATGTCCAAAGATTGGGAACAGTATAATAGCTGAATTACATTACAAACAAGTGGACTAGGACTAGTGGTTGTACTAGGGCTGTCAGTGTAAGGGCTGAATATTAACATGCATCACATTAAGATTTTTATCTGTGATTTGTGGTTCTAGCATGATGAAATGTGAACTTGGTCTCATTTCACTGTAATATATTATCACTAAGGCCCAGGAAGGTTTTGGTGTTGGTTATTCCTGGTTTGGGTACATCTGTTTATGGGGATCAGTGGCACACGTGATCATAGAAGTGGCAGGCTGAGTGATGAAGAACAGCTTCAGTTTCAAATGTGACCCTATTGCCCAAGTTAACCCATTTTATTCCCTGTTTCCCCTGCTGGCTTGACTACATTAGAGGTGACCCTTCGCTGTCCACACTATAGTGCACTATCTCAACCTGTCAATACATAAACTGCCTAAAGATGTTGTGCAATGGATGAATTATGTGTTGCAACCTGACCTCTGAGGTTTTTTCAGAGAATGAGTGATATTCTATTCTAGAGGCATCTGTTGTGAGCACGGTAACACCATGGGAGCCTTAACTGACAGCATATCAATCAGAATTTTAGCTGAGTCTGGTAAATGCACAATGAATGTGCTCAAGCTGGACTGTTATTTTTGTAAGAATACTGCTTAACACAAGTATTGAAAACATCTTCTGTCATCATGAAATGGCAATCATATTTTAATAAATGAATTTAAGCACTCATTAAATGCTCTGGACCTCAATCTCTTGGAATTTGGGAAGCAAACATTCCTCTGCACAAAATGAAAATGGAAGCACCCAGTGCCGGAGCTCTCATTATCTCTAACCGTCATCAAAAGCAAAGTGAGGAGGAGTTTTCAAACCAGAATCAGGCAGACAGAAAGATATGATTGATAAAGAGGCACTGTCAACGAGAGCTGATAAACAGCCACGGGAGCTCAAACTACAGCTCTTGGAAGAGACACAACAATCAACTGTGCAAGTAAACAGCTGAAATATGCCCTCATGTTGTATGGTATTTTCACATCAAAGCCGAATAGCAGATAAGATTGTTTTTCTGAGAAAAACTAGAATTCCTGTGTTGCTTCTGGTTTAAAACGAAAAGTCTACTTATTTTACAAAAGCTTAGCATTGAATACCCTCTGGGCTTTCCAAATAATTAACTTACTGGTCAGTGCTGTTTCTGGCTGTGATATTATAGGTTAAAAAGTGAATGTCAGAGCAGGGAAGGGGGGAAGATAGTGTATCGACAGTTAGAAGCTGGGCAGTGAGCCAGAGTTTTCAGCTATATTTAGGCTGCTGACTGTGTGAAAGTACGCTGAATGCAAAATTGATGACATATTGCCAAAATCTGAACCTGTGATTAGCCGTGTCTGTGTTTGCTTTCACCTCTTCATACATATGCATGCACAAGCGAAAGTGTGTTTTGGCAGAGATACATAAATATACATATGCATCAGGTGCTGAGAATGCAGAACTGAGCACAATGAAAGTGAGTGGTGGTCAACAAGTAGATCTCCTGAGAGAGATGTAGGACTGATTTGCTGTATTTCGGTGAACATTTTGGAAAGAGTCCCAACAGCAAATGTGGCCATGCTTCTTTTTCCTGTCTTAAGATATCAGCACTGAGAGCAGCTCTAACCAACACAAACATGATGATTATTGAATATAGAAAAAGGTATGCTGCTTGAATTCAGTCTGGGGTGCAAACAACTTAGCAAACCTGAGATCCTGTGTGCAACTAGTTGTTGTTAACACCAGAAAACGCACAAAAACATTTATGTGTGTACATAAAAGTTCAAAAAGGGAATCAAGGCAAAGAAAAGTGGAGCTAAAGTATGACGTAAGCTAATTTCTGTGGCCTGATTTTCATATTTTGCAACTCTTGCTACACTTTAATTGGAGTGGCTTGAAGTGCAAATTTGATGGTTTCCTTCAAACAACAGAATTATGTGATGGAATCTTTATTGAAGCATCATAATTTTACACTGAAAAACCTTTTTTTAGTAAGAGTCAACATCCAGGTTAAAAAGTTATTGTTTTAGCAAAAAATTGTGGTCCCTAATGTTACAGTTCCTAAGAAATGCTGTAAATATAACATGAATGTTTGTATTACTCTACTCTTTTTTTATCAGAACATATGGAAATACCGGTAATTAATTGATAGTCCAACACTTCCTGTTTCCATGGAATACAAACGTGAAAGGACACAGAGGCCTGTTTCTTTTAGCTTACAATGCCACCACACACCAGGAGATAAAAAACAACAAGAAAAACAAAATCCAAACCTTACTGTTAGAAAACTACTGCAAAGAGGGGCATTTTGGGATCACCAAGCCTTTTCAACAACATTTAGACAATTTCCATTCCAGCAAGTTTATACCTGGGAGGCATTCTGAGAAAAAGACATTTCTGTCTTACCATGTGAGATATAAATGCCCAGAGTTTACTAAATGAAACTCATACTTTACTTGGAGCTTTGAATTTTTATGTTCAGACTAATATTTAGCTTTTCAGCAACAGACAGTGGGTCTTGTGTGAAACAAATGATGAATACATGAAAAAGCACCTAATGCACCTGCTAAGTCTGGTGTAGGATCTGTTATACTGTGGGCCTGTCTCTCTTTTAAGGCCTTTTGAACCTTCTGTTGAGGTTGACATCGTGAAGTCTTTGAAACATTAAGACATTTTAGATTTAAGTTTCTATTGTACCATAGAACTGAAAAAGAGGCATCACTGGGTCTTAGTCCCCAGATGCCAAGCCACAGAAGATGTGTGGATTTAGAAGGACCGAGGACTCAGAATGATTAGAGAGATTACAAAAAGATAAATGATCAATTGTCCCTCCCTTTGAACGCTCCAAAGTTCTGAGATGTTTTAGGAGAAGCCTAAGTATTGTCTGGCAATGAGGTTGTACAGCAGGGGAGCCAGTGAGTAAGTAGTAAGTGGGTCACCAGTGATTTTGTTAAAAACAATGATTTCTATAAAACTATGCTGAACAAAATAACAGAGGACTTTATTTTCTGGCATTTTTTTGGTTTTTTACACATTTTTAAGAAGTGTGGAAGACATTGTTTATAGGTTAACTTTAGGAAAAAAGAATGAAACCATTACTTACCCATTTTTATTTTTGCCAAAGTACAGCGCTGGAGATAAAGGTCAGATGCACCACTTACATATTATAAAGCTGTAACTAATTCACCAAATAAATATATTGCAGGGTTACAACACTTTGCTCAGGTTTCTCATTGTTTTTATTGATTAACATTTTACGGGTGTTTTTTTTTATTCCTCTGCCTTTTTTGTTTTGTTGTTGCACTTTTGTACCTTTGAAGGCTCAATAATTGGCAACAAAATACACGCATTAATAGAGTAAGTTAATTATCTTTGTATTTAAGAAATACATTTCCCCTGCACAAACTGTATGTGTGTGTGTGTGGGTGTGCGTGTGTAGGTGTGTGTGTGTGTGTGTGTGTGTGTGTGTCTGTGCACATTTACATGTGTGTATCTGCTTGTGTGGTGTCTCATGTTTCCTTCAGGGCTTGATCCAGGCTGTTGCTATAGGTGCTGTGACCTCCAAGAGCAACATTAAGAGAGGGGGAACCGTGTGAGGAGGAGTTGGGCTGTATTTTATTTCCGCACCTCCCCCTTTTCTCTAAACAACCACTGTACACCACAAACTTCCCCTGGGCCTGGCCTGTGACTGGGCTGGTTAACTAATGGTTCATCATCAAAAACAACACCCACTCTGGTCACAACCAATGAGCTCACATTCTCCCCTTTTTACTGAGGACATCATATGAGTCTCTGATTCTACTTGATAGGATATATGTTTCTTGTTCTCAGATAGCAAAGGTTTAAGATTTAAACTATTCATGAAGTAGGCAACCTCAGAAGAATTAGATCTCCACTCCATTAGCTGCCCATCAAATGCCCCAACCCCCTCCCCACCTGCACTCTGCAAGTAGAGAGGGGGAGACACTGTTCTCAAACTTTACTTCCAAAAACTACTTTACTGGAGCTCAACTTAAAGAGTCAGGAAGGATACAGTTTGCATGCTCTGTCAGATACTTCAGAGATGCATGCACTGCAAATGGCACTTTAAAAAGAACCTCAGTAAATTTACATTTTCAAAATATAAGTGAACCATCCTGCTATTGCATGGTGAAAACTGATACTAACTCCCACCTGTTTATCCAACAAGATCGCTTTCGTACTTTGTGACTTGGCACAACTCTTTTTATTCTCACTCATCGTCCTCCCAGCTGCAACTGTCACAGGCTGGACTCAGCAGCTCACTTCAAACAAAGCTCAAGGCAGAGCAACAAAAGAGAGAAGACTGTGGGCAAACAAACTAGGAAGCAGACTAAACTGTGGCTTGTTTGCTGCATGAGGAAAGCACAATCTAGTGACTTGTGTGTGTGTGTGTGTGTGTGTGTGTGTGTGCATGTGTGTGCATGTGTGTGTATGTGCCACTGGCTATATGTCTGAACTCCCATGTATAGGTACTCAAACATTGGAAAACAAAAGTGTCTCGGTTCTATGCATGTCCAGAAGACCACAGCTGTTGTCAGTATTCAAAGTTTATGCAGGTGCATGTATTTGTGGAGCTGTAGCTGTCTGTTTGCTTCACATAAATCAAGTTTGAGAAGCAATGGTGTGTCTTTATTCATCTTGTCTGCATGTGTGGAGAGAGGATTGAGATACAGCTTTACTTTAAAACTGTACATGTTATGAATTAACCATTAGGCCTAATTGTATCGCAAGCCCTCACAGAAGGAGAGGACTGAATAGGGCTAATGTAATTGAAACACTTCAAACAAAGAGGATAAATAAATTGATATTTTCTCAAGGAGTTCTATTGCAAAACAAAATATCTGACCAATATTTTGTTTAGACTAGAAAGATATCTTTAGTATTGACGTTTTGTTGTTTTGTTTTGTTTTGTCCATTTTTAAGAAGATGATGAATAAAGATAAGCCAAAATCTGTAAAGATCTGTTCAGATTAAGTGTAAAAGATTTTCTGCATTCAACTTCATTGAAAGCCTGTTAAGTCCTGCATCTTGAAAAAGTGAAATTCTATAGGAACCACTTCTGCCAACTCTAGACTCCAGAGCACAAAAATGTAACTTTTGTATTTAACATTTCAAAGTTTGGATATGATACTCAGTAAAGCTGGTTGATGTTGTTGCTTTTGGGTAGAGCTTCGTTTCCAAATGTTTTTCTGTTTTTCTTTCAAGCTCAGCTAATTTCACCTGGGCATACATGAAGCTGATATCAATGTAGTCCTTCGTGGACTCTCAATTAAAATGCGGCATTTGTCTAGAGCAATGGTGTCCATACTTTGCGCGACATGGGCCAACATCGTCAAATTGACAGTACTCGTGGGCTTAAATTATTTGTTTTTGTCCATTAAAAAATATTACAAATGCTGTAATTTAGACGCCTCTGGTCCAGGGCACTGGTTCCTAAATCTTGTTTTAGTTACCCCAACTATTACCTGTACTGACGGTCATTAAACAATAAAAGCAAAAAAAGAAAAAGAAAGTTCTTATCCTTCGACATTGAACTTTGAAAAATTATCATTACAGTCATTCTGAATTCCAATTAGCCTTTACATTTAAAACTCAATGATAGCTGCACTAAAAACTTTTTTAACTACACTTGTGATCATTTGTATCTCATCAGATACTCCTTTAGTAAACATTTTGCTACAATGTTTTAGTAAAATGCAAAAGGAATGGCTAGTTTTTAGCTTGTAGTCATCCTGGTGGTGAGCCTGGGCAATGAGCATATCAAATAGCAAATCACACTGGGTTTTGAACTTGGCCCTGGAACACAGTTGAGTAGGTTTGATGTCTAATATCTAAATTCAAAGGTAAATTGAAGACAGCACAAATTAGCCACCAAGCTCTTGTTCATGGTTCACTCGTCTGGTTCATTTCGTACCAGTACTTCTTCATTGTCCACAGCACTTCTCTTTTTGGAAGATTCTGATTCTGTGCTTGAGTCACAGCTAATTTCATATTTACCAAATAAATACTGGATACCAAAATGACTCCTGAGTCCAATTAAAGGCAGCTCAAATACCATAGTTTGAGAAACATGCGTCTTGGGCACTGAGTTGGGCTTCAGAGTTGGGGCGCTAATTTGCAGATCCCCTGCTGGGGCTTATTTTCAGCTGCCGCAGGGCGTCATAACGATATGGACACCTGGCAGGAGACTGGTCGGATATTCCTCTTTTCTTGGAACTCAAAGCAACTACACACTGCATTAGGTTCCCATAGGTGATGGCCAAAATAAACAGTTGTCTCATCAGCAAGCCGGCAGGAACAATATCTTGCTGAATTTTGCAGTTTCCGGTTTCTATTGTCACTGTCAGCATTATATGCTTTGTTTTGTGCTTGACACATCAGAAACATGAAAACAGCCCATGTTCATCATACAAACCCCCCAAAAAATCCATCATCCGTCTCCATGACTAGTAGCACTCATCCATTACGACAGATCAGCAAAATGATTTCTCTGTATGTTTGTGTTAGCATACAGGCAGACCGAAGTTGAGTATGGCTTTTTGTTTGGAACCGTGCAGAATGTGATCCGTGTTTTCATGCATGTGATGAAAGCACAATGGCACCCCTATGGAAAAAACACAAAGTATTACAAGGGACAAATCAAAATCCGATCTGATCCCAGCATAAAAACAAAACATTCCCTGAGAAAAACAATGCTAACATTTGTGTCAGCATTCCTGTTTGAATCTTCTCCAATAAAAACATGATTTTTGCTGCATATTTTTGTTTTGAGACAGAGTTCTGCGCTAAACTGTTGTTATGCCTTGTACTTTTTTACATTTTGTGATATAAATCTAAAAACATCAATGTACTGTGTTGTTCAACTTAAAGAAAGGTGTAAATGTCAAGTGAAAGAAAAATGATTCATCCATCTGCTTAATTCGGGGTTGGGTTGCGGATACAGCAGCCTGATCACAGAGGGACCCAGATTTCCCTCTCCCCAGCCACTTGGGCCAGCTCTTCTAGGGGAATCTCAAGTCGTTACCAGGCCAGCTAAAAAACAAAGTCTATCCATCATGTCTTGGGTCTTCCTCTGGGTCCCCTCCCAGTGCAAAGTGCCTGAAACACGTCACCAAGGCATGCAGGAGGCATCCTAACCAATGACTCATGGTCATTAAAACCTTTTACAAATAAAACTCCAATAGCCTAAGGGTGCTGAGGATTAGTATTTGGCCCATTTATACCTTAAGTGAAATCTAGTTCAAGTTGACTTCAGAAGTCACCTAATTAGTAAAAATATCAAATACACTCATGAGTAATTTAATCTTCGTACAAATCCAGCTGTTCAGTAAAGGCCTCAGAGGTTTGTTAGAGAACATCAGTGAACAGACAGCATCATGAAGACCAAGGACCACAGCAGACAGGTCAGGGATAAAGCTGTAGAAAAGTTTAAAGCAGAGGTGGGGTATAAAAATGTAAATATAAATATAAAGCATGCTTTGGATTTCTCAAAGAGCATTGTTAATTTTTTTATCTGAAAACTGAAAGAGTATGGTAAAACTTAAACGTTCAGAGAGATCCACCTAAACTAACAGGTCAGACAAAGACAGCACTATCAGAGAAGCAGGTTATGGTTATTCTGGATTCATAACCCCTGTTGGGAGAATCTGTTATGCACTCTACAACTCTGAAATTTATGGTAGAGTGGCAAGAAATCCAAGTTAATGAAAGAAAGCAGTGAGAAGTCCTGTTTGCAGTTTGTCATACGCCCTATGGGAAGAAGGTGGTCTGGTTGGATGAGACCAAACTGGAACATTTTGGCCTAAAACACTATGAAGGAAAACTAACACTGAACTTCACCCCTAGTATCATAGTCATGCATGATTGCAGCCATGCGATAAACCTGAATATTATCAATTTCTATAAATAGCCTACCTTATATGTCTGAAAATAAATCCCCCACAATTTAGGACAAGTCTGGTGACCTTTCAAAGGCGGAAAAGCAGAAACACATGTCTGAGCTTTAGCTGACATCTAGTGGTGATTTTCTAAATTGACTCCTTTGAGGCTGCAGTTGTGCTAATCAACCAAAAATACTAATGCATTTGAGAAACACATGACTAAAAAAATAAGGTGTTAGAATGTTGTGCTAATTTTCCTTTATTCTGTGTGTTTTGTCTCCAAAACAACAACAACAACAACAACAACAACAAAAAACTACAACATCAAAAACAATGTTATATTACAAATATTAATATAAAGACAATGCAGTTTGTTTTTTATTATTTACACTTTACACATACATTATTTCCCCATTGGAAAGTACTGTCAGAAAAAAACAATATATGAAATAACAAATTTAACAAAAAATAACATGACCAACTTGTGTAGTTTTTATTACACATATACATATTTAAACAGATCAAAAATAAATGTTCTATGTTTAAAGCCAAAACGCTTTAGGTTAATATGATAGAATTCGCCTCTGACTGCTCTTGCTAATCAGCTTATTATATTAAACAGTGAGCTGTTGCAAACGACATTTGATTTCCTCTAATGATATATATGGTTCCCACAAGGACAGATGCAAAGGGTTATTAATGAAACAGATGGGAATCCAGCTTACCACCAGCACCAAGACCTCATCCATCCATCCATCCATCCATCCATCCATCCATCCATCCATCCATCCATCCATCCATCCATCCATCCATCCATCCATCCATCCATCCATCCATCCATCCATCCATCCATCCAGCCAGCCAGCCAGCCAGCCAGCCAGCCAGCCAGCCAGCCAGCCAGCCAGCCAGCCAGCCAGCCAGAATAATGAAGAAGGGACAAGGCATGGCCAAAGAGCCAGTTACAGCTAGAGACATTTAGAGATTTTCCATCAGTGAAGGGAAAAGGTGACCTTGGCTAAAACTGCATTACAGAATGTGGCACAGACATGTAACTTGATCATGCTTTCCATCATACTTCCTCTCTGGCTTAAAACAATGATATGACCATCTTTATATAAATAATTTTGTCTTTGTCAGTGGTTTATAAGTTTATTTTGTTTTCCAAACACACCCCACTTTCATTTTAAAAAACTACCTGGAACAAGCCTGTGACATAATATAAGAGCAGAACATTAGAAAATAATTATTTCTTCCCTGACTGAGACAACATTGTTCACTTAATAATTTTTAAAACTTATCACTTAAATAAATCCTAATGCACTGTCTGGCCAATCTGATGTGCCGACATAATTCCCTGCAGATCTGTTGGCCTACTTTATGTTTTCTTCTGTATTCAATTGTGCTCTCTCCTTGCATTAACAATGATTCTATACTCTTATGGTATTTCATGGAAAAAGCCAGAGACAGGGAGCTTACAAGCTGACAATCTGATTTGATTGAAAAACTGCAAATCCCTCCCCGGCCCAAGCATTCAATCTCACATCATCAGTGGCACACAGCCGCAACATAAACCCCCTTCTTAATCCCAAAGCCTTTTTTATTTCATGGTCAGTGTGCCACTCCTTTGCACAAATCCCTCCAACCCTCACCCCCTGCCCCCACCTATCTGCGCATCTGAAAGGATGAGTCTGGGGTCAGGCACAGCTGGCATCATCATTCTGCAACTTTTTTCGGCTCTTGGCACATTTGAAAATGTGCTGAAACGAAAAGGCACCAAGACAAGGTTGGTTGGACGGACAGACAGTAGGACCTTGCAACCTGCTTGAAGAATGTGACTGCATTCCCTTCAGCCTAACACCAGAGGATGGGGTATTCTATTTTCAGGATAAGCTCTGATCCGCAGTCCTGGAAAGAAAGACATCCTGATGATTCACATCATTCAGTGAGCAGAAAGGAACAATGAAAGGAATACATCTGTTCTGTATTAATGTTAATGTCTATCTCTACTAATATGATTCAGGAAACCTAATACAATATCGAAGTCCTCTGGAAAAATGCTACCAGCCTGCAGTGGACCTAAAAAGTTTTGCCCCTTCCTCCTCTACTGCCTCCTCTGCATCTGAGAATCCAGACTCCCTTGGAAGAGACATAAAGGAACCCCACTCCCACCTGGTGAACATGATTCCCAGCGCCTGTTGAGCACATTTACCAAAAATGTCAGACGCGGGATTAACAAACTTGCAAGATTTTCCTATAAACTGAGTAATATAAAGGTGATAAAAAACCAAAAAGCGCGCTCTCGGTGAAGCTCAGCATCAGCACCAGCATCCGAAGCGCGTCCCCGCCCCGGTAGAGGCTGCCCGAGATCCCGGGAAGAGGAGTTGGAGCCGTGCGAGTTAAAGTTGGGCTAAAAAGAGGGCGCGAGAGGATGCTGCAGAGGAATCTTCGTTCTAATTAATATAGCCTATGTGGAGAAACGTCTTTCTAAGTGAAGGATGACTTGCAAAATATTGAGCATATGCCTCTTGTTTTTGGTTTTTCAACATTGCTCATCACGTAAGTATTGTGAAACAGAAATTATTAATTTGTAGCGCTTGCTGGTACATAAGTGAATTATGCGTATTTCAAATTGAATAACGATGTCTTACCTAGAATCTGCTTTATGTTGGGCTGATGTGGCTGGAAAAGTTAAGGATTGCATCTAGAGACACGCCAGTTAGAAAATAGCCTACTAATGGAGGGCAAAGCCTAAAATATTAGGATGTTTTGAAGGGCAACACATTGCAGTCAAACCAGACATTGTGATTTAAAAAAAACGGATGATTGCGTTTTTTAGCGCTCCTTTTGACCGCTGCAGTTTTAACGGCGTCGATTTGCGGAATAACACATAAAAAAGTGCACTGGCTATCCGCGTCTGTCCTGCAGAGGGTGCGCACGGTGGTCCCTCTTCTGCACAGGACTGTCTGCATTGCAGTGCTTTCTCTCAGGCACCACGCAAGTTTTTTTTTTTTTGCACCGTGATGCTTGTCTTTACTTTCATATGGCGCGGAGCTACTTATGCTCACAATAAAGGATCATATCTACAGATATATTCAGAGATGTTTTACAATCTTGTTGTTGAAAATCTGCCAAACACATTTGGATGCTGATGGTGGAGAGACAGCGGGGATCTGTCCACACCAGGACCAGCCCACTGCAGTACTTTTTTTTGGTAGCCTCCATCCTCATTACCTGTTCATAAAACCTTGCGTCATGCATTCACCTGCATGAGAAATCATTGCATTCAGATGGTGGATTTGGCGAGACATGGGTGGGGATTGTTTTAAAAAGGTGGGACATCGATCCATCAGAGGTTCAGTGCATATTGACAAGCTTGCCTTTTTGATGTGCGGCTATGACCTCAGAGGGTCTTTACTGACTCATCAGTTTATGAAAGCAGGTTGGGGTGTCATGCAAGAGCTATGAAATATTAAATTTGAAAAATTGTCCAAAATATGATTAAACAAATGTACAAACACTAAAATACTACACATTTTTCCTAATACATATTGTTTTTATTACTGATTGTAGCAAAATAGCATTTCTTGTAAAATAATGGCAAAAAACATTTCAATGTGGAAAAAATCTTTACAAGCAGTCTATTGCAGACTGCTGATTGCATGAACCTTTAGTAAAAGGTTTTTTTCCTCTCTGTTGCTACTCTTATAAAAACAGGAATAACATGCATCGAGCTAACCAGAGATGTTTGGTTAATTTGATCGGAACTAATAACTAATGCTACCCATACAATTGCAGGCCTTTATGTCTGCCTTACAAAAGTCTATGGAAATGATGCAAGGCATTATTGTATATCAGTTGTGTGGACATGTATGGCAGAGCTGTGTCAGACTCAAATGGAGCATCAGATCCTAAAGCTTGTGATTCACTTGGGGTAGGGCAGCAAAGTTCCTATCAGTTAATTTGCTGAAAATCTGAGGTGTTTATATATAGGCCTACTTAAATGTTACTGTTTAGACCATAGGGTATGGTGCATATCTGGAAAATGAGCTGTTTTGTAACATATTCTATCAGTCAATATCACTTGGTCAGATTCTGAATATAACTGATACTTAGGCACAGGTTGTAGTTTTGTGTCGCAGGCAGTATTCCGACACACCCTGCAGTGAAGCCTGCCTCAGTATAAATTATTTAGTCAACTTACTTTGACAGAAAGCTTTATATTAGCACTTTCTATTTCCACTTCTTGTTTCTGGTATATAATTTGCATTGCACAGATGTGTTGCATTCAGTGTTGCTCCTCAGTAGCCTGCCACATACTGTAGTGCCAACTTTAGGATTTGCCATGCTGCATAATGAATCAACCCGCAGAAATGATGTCTCAGCCCAGACGAAACAGCCTATGTCTTAAAGGCAGACTGATGATTCAGCAGCAACAATGCTGTGGTCCCTGGGAGTTGCACTAATCTTCACAGAACCTTTATAAATGCAGAATCAGGTTGTGTGGTGCAGAAAGGGGAAAAGGTTGTAAAATGAAAAGAAAATCTGTAGACTGGGCTCTCCCCTCAGGCTTCAGGTATGGTACACATTAATTGCTGCATCACAGCAACACTCACTTAGGATGAAAGAGGCAGCAAAGCAGAAGATTCAAATACAACAGAAAAA
Organism: Valencia hispanica; assembly: GCA_963556495.2. Classification (NCBI taxonomy): domain Eukaryota; kingdom Metazoa; phylum Chordata; class Actinopteri; order Cyprinodontiformes; family Valenciidae; genus Valencia; species Valencia hispanica. Next base: position 35,262,783 of record OY747718.1, read on the forward strand.
AATGATTGTGGTTATTTTTAGAGTTTGGATGGAGATAAAGGCAGAAGAGTGAGAGCAAGGAAAAAGGAAATGAGACACTGACTGGGTGGAGGTGCAGACTGTGTGTCAAGCTTGCAGTAAAGAGGAGCTAAATAATCAGAGTTAACATACAGTACTGCAGTCTAAAATGGAGCTTCTTTTTATTTTTTAAGTGAAATCTCTCCAGCTTCACAGCATCACAAAGAATTAAATTAAAACCATTAGCAAATAAGCAAGCGTGAAGGTGGAATTGCACCACATACTGTAGGAGGGATTTCTGTGTGCTAAAAAAGAGAAGGTCATCTGAAACAGAGGTCACTTTTCACTTGCTCAGCACGTTTCTTCCACCTGAATGTGTAGCATGTTCATTCATGGAAGATGACAGAAATTAGGCTTGTGTGAATAACATATTAAACCCCCAATATATCCATCCATTTAAGGCATGGTGTATGAGCCACATGTGCCCTCTAGTTCAAGATGAAAACACTTTGCTTTCTCATGTTCTTTGTAAGGACCTGGTCCTCTGCTCAACTCCAATGTCACTTTGTGATTTGACACTGCATTCTATTTCATCCTCGTCCATTTGCAGACTCCATAGTTCTGCCAATATCCCAAGTCTCTAACCTTTCTTCTTGGCCTCTGCTAACAGTAACAGCACTTACAAAATGAAACATCATTCTTTTCCAGTAAGCAAAGATTTAGGACAAAGGAATTCTTACTGAAAAAGTGATTTTTTTCGACTAAGTAAAACCCTTTTAGATATTTAGTCTATCTATATTAAATCTGTTGAGAGTATAAAAAGCAATATTCTGGCACTTAAAAAGTGACAGTTTTTCTTCTGCTGCTGAAAGTGAAGGCATCAGACATTTATTGTTTTCTGTGACAGAAGGAAGATTAGGCAGAATTACGTTCACTTTTATTAGCCCTGGGCTGGAGAGCAGACTGGGGACGGTTCTATCAGTCTCACAACGACATGAACACTCACCATAAGAGCTGTGTCAGTTTTACTGTGACTTTCTAAATCAGAAAAGGTGTTTTCGTATTTCAAAATGAGGTAAACAAAGATTTGTGTGACACCCCTGATTGTTTTCACACCCGCTTGGCAAAATGAAACTACATGATAAAGTGCATTTTTGTCTGTTTGGAAAAAAAAAGGTCTGGAAGTGTGTGAGATGTTTGAAAATGCACTACAGAGATACATTTAGCCTTTTTTGTTGCTTTTAGTTCACCCCAAAACAGTGAAGAAATTAAGATACAAGCCAGACACACTCTCTTAGAAATCTTAGGCCAGTCTGTTAGATTTATGAGCTCTGGCCCACCTGCTTATGGCTCTGTGCTTTATTGCAAAATATGAATTACTGTTTCACACAGCCTGAACTAACCACTTGTTAAAGTCAGACTGGGGCTATTTAGAGCATCAGAATTTCAGTGCAACATAATGAGAAGTAATTTTTGGTACCTCCTAACTTTGGTGTCATCCATTTGGTCTCTGCAGGAGAATGTGTTGATCCACTCATCTCTGGGCTCTACGCCTCCTCATTCTTGGCCTCATCAAGATATAATTTTCTGTACTCTGCCAACTTTGCGAAACTTTATGGTAAGTTCTTGTTCATCATCTGAATTTTCTCCATACACTTGCTATTCATGTCAATCGTTGCAAATGTTTATAACTGTTATAAGCAGAAAGCAACAGTGTGACTCATAACATCAAGGGTGGCTTCGTTCCACTTATTTGCACTGGATTTTATGCTAGTGTGTCTGGATGTGAAGCACCATTACAGGATTGTTACATCAAAACAGGATTTACTCATCATGTTGTTGTTACCTGTTTTTAACATGCCACTAAATTCACCTAAAAGAATGGATAATCCTAGAGAGAATACACATTTAGAAAGGACTATTTTAATTTAACAGAATTGATTAAAAAAAGATACTTTTGCAAATTTTCTGCCAAAAGCATTTCACAAATATGCATCTAAAAAGTGTCTTCATTACAGGCTTACATACTGTACCTAGACATTTCCATCCCTTGTAATTCGAAGGGCAAAAAAGGTTTAACAGATGCAAAGGGTTGGGGAAACCAAAAACATGGGATTGAATTAAAATCTGTGGCAATAAGAAGCATGGGTTCAATTTGTCAGATAAATATTGAATCTTAGGTGTTGTGTAAAAAATAAATTCCATAAAAATTAACATAATTTCTCTACAATAAAAACAACTACATAGATCCAACTCAGTTAAATTTCAGTTTTGTTTATAAAGCACCAAATCACAACAAATGTCATCACAAGGCGGTTTACAAGACAACAAGGTCCGACTCATGTGCAGTTATATAGAATCCAATTTGGTACAAATTCAGTTCCAGTTAATCCAGTTCATGCCAATGTGATCCAGACACATAGTCAGGGCAGATCCAATAACATAAAATTTAATTCCACTATATTAAAATAAAATATGCCCAAATTTAGTTTATCATATTATTAAAAAAGTTAGATACATTTGGGGAAACTTAGCTCTTTTCATCAATTCACTGATTGTAGCAACAACTCCTTCTAAAAGAGGCATGTGGTGTCAGTGAAGAGGAGCCCTGGGTTCTCACTAGAACTAGGAAAGTAGAGTACATCACCCAATTTTTAAAGTTCTTACACTGTCTCCCTGTAGCTCAGAGAACAGACTTCAAAATACTTTTACTAGTCTATAAATCATTGAATGGCTTAGCACCAAAAATCGGTAATCACTATACCACCCCCCCAGACCACTCAGGTCTTCTAACTCTAGTTGACTAATCAAATTAGAACCAGGCATGGCTAAGCAGCCCTCAATTTCTATGGTCCCATTATCAGGAACAAACTTCCAGACCACTGCAAAGCTGCTGAGACACTTCGTTCCTTTAATTTAAGGCTAAAAAGTATGGTAGGTAATGGTCTCAATATTCAATACTGTGCATGGCTTTATTTATAAAAGAGACACAGCAAAACACAGAAGCACTGAGCCAGAAGTACTTTCTATGGGAATCAAAGAGAGCGATTACCCATAGGTGATATTAACAGCAGAATCAAGGACTATACCCAGGAAGAGATGGCTGAACACAGAAGCACTAAGCCAGTTAAATCTTCTTTGCAAAGAAAAACCCCCTTTCTGACTGATTTGTCAAAGTTTTGCCCTCGTTCGAACCTCACAGAGGGCACAAAAACATTGAGTAGGTGATTCACTAAGAAAGGTGCAGCGAAGACTGCGCCTGTTAAACCTGCTGCAAGATGCATGCAATCCATTTAGCGTTTTTGCCCTTGATGATTATGCAATGTGGGCCTTTCTGTCAGAAGGCACAAAATCTTGGGAGGAGAACAGGTAAATAAGTAGGTGTTCCATGCGCAGTGTTATTTATCATATTTATTATTTTACCATCTCTGAAAGGCATGGCTTAACTTTGTGCCACCACTATTCAACATAAGTTTATTACTGACAAAGAAAAAATATAACTCACACACATTTTAACCTAATAGTAAGTAACACTCCAATGGCCATAAACCTGACAGTTATGTCGATTTTTTTCCCCCAAAGACGCATCATAACTCACTGTGCTCTCAACGCGTCTGCACCTGCTGTTTATTTGTTTATTTATTTGTATCCTCATTTGTTTCCACCAAAGTGGTTACTAATCTTCTTGGGGTCCAATTAATAAAATAGTATAACCATGTACAATACCACAATGACAATTACATGTATGATATTTTCTAAACAAAATTCATACATTTCAGATTACATACAAAAGCCAGGTGTAATTAACTTGTAAATTTCCAACCTTCAATAAAATACCTAAAATATTCAGGTAGATCCAAAGCTAAAATTAGATTTTAATACTTTTTTTTAAAGAATACTTGCCCTTTAGTTCTCTAATATTTCTAGATAATTTGTTCCATTCCTGAGATGCTCTGTAGAAAGCAGATTTTTGCAGGAAGTGTGTGTTAGCATGTTTTACCAATAATCTAGAATCACAAGCATATCTCATACAATGGGTGTGTATCTGATCTGAGTAAATGAAGTCTTTGTAAAATGATTCTGACTGACCTGTTATAATTTTTTTTTTATCAATATGAGTAGGATGTACTGTACTGCAACTTGACATTTAATAGAGGCCATGATAAAGTGTGGTTTTTATGTTCAACAACATTCGTAGAATATGGACATTTTAGGACTAATCGAGCAGCCTTTTTCTGGACAAGCTGCAGCTTAAAAAGTCTGACTCTGGAATACAGTGCCTGCATGGTTTAGAGAGTGGCACATGTACACTGCACGCATTAAGTCTATTAATGACAAACAAAAAATATAATTCAGAGACATTCTAGCCTAATAGTAATTAACTCTAACAGCAATATACTTTACAGCTATATCGTTCCCCCCCTTTTTTTTGCCAAAGATGCATCAAGAATCCACTGCACCTATTCCTCTTCTCTATGGCTGTGGCCCAGTGGATGGGGCAGAAAGGCTGGAACACGCTGCAGCAGACGCAAAGTCCTCATTTGAATCCTGCTCTTTGCGCCTGTTATCATTGGTGCATACAATCTTAGTAAATCAGGAATACACCGTTTGCACAAATCTTTTGCCGCACATGCAATTTTTAATTTTTAATTTGGAATATTGATAAATCAGGCCCCTTATGTTCAATATACAGATATTTAAATATGTATATAACTATGCAGAAAATAAATGTTACAAATAAGAACCACAGAAACTCAAGTTGTCTGAGGAAAACAACAGGGATTATACTTTCATCAGTGTTTGCGTAGAGATAAGGGACAACAGGGTGGTGAAAGAACTGTTTTTTTTCTGTCTTTTTTTTAATTGTCTGTTGGGAGTAATGCTGGCAAGTCAGGCACCTGCTGACAGGACACCCTTGGGGATAATGCTTCTTGATGCATGTAGACTCCAATCTAGCAGTTACTAGAAATATAATCTTCTTGAGCAACTTCATCTGTTTAATAAAAAAGGGACCTGTATTCATTGTAAAATGTCTATCCAAACCCAGACACTGCAACAAAAGTTTTCTACTAGACATTCTTTTTAAAATAGAGTTTAATGTAGCTTAAATGTAAACCATTTGACATTCCAGCCACTATTTCACAAAATCTTAAACTGTCACTTTCTTCTCTGCCCTACAGGCAGCAGCGGCTGGTCCCCATCACTCAGAGACAGACAGCCATGGCTGCAGGTTGATCTGGGCAGGAAGTACAGACTGGTGGCCATTGCAACCCAGGGGACATTTAATTCTTATGACTGGGTCTCCAAATACATGCTTCTCTATGGAGACAGACCAGACTCCTGGACACCGTACATAATGAAAGGAGGAAACTCTGTAGGTGTCATGGGCCAGAGCGGGAGGGGTGGAATGAGGGACAAAACACAGCTGAGCCGAGGATTAAACAGTCATACTAACATAAACATAATCTTTATAGCCGATTTAGGATATTTTGGGGAGGCTTTGTTGTATTTATTGCCATTGGGGCTAAAACAAAATCAGCACATCATTATATCTATCTCCATAGTGTCAAAGCTAATCTCATCATCAGTTCATCTCCACTGTCCAAATAAGGCTGTGGCACCATAGCAAGGACTTAATAACTCTCAATGCTTTCCCTATCGCCTCTGTGTGCAGACCATGCCCGGTAACTGGAATTATTATCAGGTGAAGAGGAATGTCTTCCATTATGCCTTTACTGCTAAACACATTCGTCTGCTGCCTCTGGAGTGGAACACGGAGAATGGAGGAAAAATTGGCGTGAGACTGGAGCTCTATGGCTGCTCTTATGGTAAAAATGAGTGATGAATGGGAAGGATTTACCACAGAAACTTGGTACCTCCAAAAACAGCAATTTGTTAATAATTAATTCTATCACTCAATCAGTAAAGATAAAACTGAAATAAGAACCACTGTGTAACTGGCCCTAATTCTTATGATCTAGTTTGCAATATTGCCTTGCTTCCAGATTCCTATGTGCTGCAATATAATGGAGATGACGCAGTGGTCTACTCGTATCCAGGAAAAAGGTTGCGTACCCTGCATGACCACATTGCCATAAACTTTAAGACTCTGGAGCAGGATGGTCTGCTGTTACACAGTGAGGGGATTCAAGGAGACCTCTTGACCCTGGAGCTAAAAAAAGGCCGTCTTTATCTGCACATCAGTCTGGGTAAGATATGAGACTGAATTTTAAACTTTGTGAATCAATACTTTTCCTAGCGGGCAAAGAAGAAATGCTCACTGAGCTTAAGATTTGATGGAGTAATGTAAATTAAATTAAATTGCATGTGTGACATTAATAGCCCCTACAGCAAGTGAAAAATGTAGTATTTTGTTTTGGTTTCACTTTTTCATTACTGGTAAAAGCCTATTTTTATGCTTTAAAAGCCTTCTTCAATTATCCCTTTGTTTCTCAGGAAGTAGCGTTATACACAATGTCGATGGCCGAATCACTCTGACTGCAGGAAGCCTTCTGGATAATCTACACTGGCACTATGTCACTATCAAGCGCTATGGTCGACAGGTGAACTTTACAGTGGACAGTCAGACAGTGACAGCTGTTTGTAAGGGAGAATTTACTCATCTGGACCTGGATAATCAGGTACTGCAAAATAGGAAATCATTACATGGACATCTGTAAATGTCTGAGGAGGTTTCAAGCTGAAAACTCTAACTGAATGTCATTTAGATATACGTTGGAGGAGTAATAGAGCCAAACTTGCCTCACCTTCCTACCACACCAAATTTCCGTGGGTGTCTGGAAAACGTTTTTATTAACGGCGTCAATGTTATTGACAAGGCCAAAAGAGAGGACCCTGATATTCGTATTCCTCGAAAGGTAAAGCTTTGTATTTATAGTAAATTGAGTGGTTGTGCAAACCTTTTGTTAAATTTGTTTTATATCAACTAATATGGTCCAATTTCTCAATTCTAACAGAAGAAAATGCATTTTGCCTGCCGTGACATTCTGCTAAGACCGATGACGTTTGCTGGTCCCAACAACTTCTTGCAAGTCCCAGGGTTCTTCGGAAGACCGAAGCTATTCGTTAAGTTTAAGTTTCGCTCCTGGGACTACACCGGACTGCTGATGTTCACACGCTTTGCTGATAACCTTGGTGCCCTCGAGCTAGGTCTGAGTGAGGGTCAAATCAATGTCACTATTTTCCAGACGGGAAAGAAGAAAATTCAGTTTGGTGCAGGTGGGCTTAGGCATTTCTTACAAGATTTAAAGTTGTTGTTTCAGCCTCACAACATCTACATACTGGATAGGCAGTGGAGTTCTTGAAATCCCTGTGCTTGTTCCTCAGGATACAGGCTCAATGATGGTTACTGGCACACTGTGGATTTGGCAGCTAGAGACAACCTACTGACTCTCACTATTGATGAGGAAGAAGGTTCGCCGCTGAAGATCACCAATCCTTTCAGCATCCGGACAGGGGATCGCTACTTTTTTGGAGGTGAGTTGATGACTTTAACACCTGCAGACCCCTTTAATATACTAATTGCTGGATTTTATAGTCACACAACATGTCTTCTCATGCATTCAGGCTGTCCGAAAACCAATAACACATTGTTCAAGTGTGAGACCAAGCTGAATCGCTTCCACGGCTGCATGCAGCATATATTTATAGACAACGAGCAGCTTGATATTGACATTACTCTGCAGCGACAGTGGGCCCGATATGAGGAGCTATTGATAGGGACATGTGGGATCACTGACAGGTATGAAATGAGTCACAAAGCCTTTCAGTAGTGTATTGTTGAGATTTAACATGCTTTTTTAAATCTTGAAGCCTGATTAAACTGTTTAGGTTATATAAAGGCTCTTAAAAACTATATATAACTCCAGCATGGATATTTTAAAGCTTCCTGGAGAAAAGCAGTTAACGTATGGAGAACATCAAATTTGAGGTGTATGTTTGTACTATTTCAATTCAATTCAGTTTATTTATATAGCGCCAATTCACAACTGATGTCATCTCAAGGCACTTAACAAGAAGTCATTTCAATACATTTATACAAACATTCCAATCAGTTAAAAAGTTTCCTATTTAAGGAATCCCAGCAGATTGCATCAGTCATTGGCGTGAGGTTGGGCAGGCTTGCCAACCACAGCAATCCTTCAGCAATCCCTCATACTGAGCAAGCATGTAGCGACGGTGGAGAGGAAAAACTCCCCTTTAACAGGAAGAAACCTCCAACAGAACCAGGCTCAGTAGGAGCGGCCATCTGCCACGGCCGTCTGGGGGTTTGAGAAGACAGAGCAGAGAAACAGAAGGAACAGAAGATCTGATATAAGAGTACTTTCTATGTTACAGAAAGTAAAAAGTTGATAACAGGACACAGTGGATGTTCAGTTACTGGGAGCATCATCCCAGTCGATGCCCCCCGTCCAACAGGGCATTGCAGCCAAGCAGGATACCAGACCAGGTATATCTTCTATGGAGAGAAAAACACTGAGAGAAAACAAAGTTAATAGTCGAAATAACAGAATGTACTGTAATACAACTGGAGAGTCGTAGGAGAAAAGGAAGTAGCAGAGTGAAGAAAATTGCTAAGTCTGTCCTCCAGCAGTCTAAGCCTATAGCAGCATAACTACAGAGATAGCTCAGGATGACCTAAGCCACTCTAACTATAAGCTTTATCAAAAAAGAAAAAAAGCCTTAAAAGTAAACAGAGTGTCTGCCTCACGGACTAAAGCTGGGAGCTGGTTCCACAGGAGAGGAGCCTGATTACTAAAAGATCTGCCTCCCATTCTACTTTTAGAAATCCTAGGAATTACAAGTAAACCTGCAGTCTGAGAGCGAAGTGCTCTGTTGGGAACATATGAAACAATTAGATCTCTGATGTATGATGGAGCTTGATTATTAAGGGCTTTGCATGTAAGAAGAAGGATCTTAAATTCTATTCTGAATTTAACAGGGAGCCAATGAAGGGAAGGTAAAACAGGAGAAATGTGATCTCTCTTTTTAATATTCATCAGAACTCTTGCTGCCACATTTTGGATCAACTGAAGGCTTTTGATGGCATTTTGTGGACTACCTGATAGTAAATAATTACAGTAGTCCAGCCTTGAGGTAACAAATGCATGGACTAGTTTCTCAGCATCAAACCTGGACAGGATATTTCTAATTTTAGCAATATTCCGGAGGTGAAAGAAAGAAATCCTAGGAACCTGTTTAATATGGGATTTAAATGTCAAGTCTTGGTCAAAAATAACGCCGAGGTTCTTAATGTTATTACTGGGGGCCAATTTAATGCCATCCAGATGAAGTGATTGACTAATCAGTTTCTGTTTTAGAACTACTACACTATTTAGCATTGTGAACAGAAAGATAATAAATAGTAAGGAACAATTTTTTTTCTACAGATGTTCTCCAAACCCATGTGAACATGAGGGTAGATGCATCCAGTCCTGGGATGACTTTATCTGCATTTGTGAAAATACAGGTTACAAAGGAGAAGTGTGTCACATGTGTAAGTAGCGTTCAATAACCTTTCCTTATTAATTTGGTGCTGGCTTACGCACAATTTCTTCTTTATATTGATAAACTGATCATTTCTGTTTAACAACAGCGGTTTACAAAGAGTCATGTGAGGCCTACAGACTCAGCGGCAAGTATTGGTCTGGAAACTACACCATCGATCCTGATCTCAGTGGGCCGCTAAAACCATTTGAGGTGTACTGCAAAATGAAGTGTGAGTAATGACTGTTGTTCGTAAAAAGCAGCTTTATCAGCATTGTGTGAAGCCTTTGTGAGAACAAATGGTCATGTTATTGGTTAAGACGTACAGTAGGAGGAGGAAAATTTCATGGGAAATTAAAAAGAGAAAGATCCAGAAATACCTGTGTTTAAAAATCAGCTTTTAAACTAACATTTAATTGCTTTACAATCTTTCCAGTATAATAATTTTTGCTCTAAAAAAATAAAAATCTTTGCAGCGTATAAGGCTTGGACGGTGATTATGCATGATCGAGTGGAAGGTACCAGAGTGACTGGAAGCTCGATAGACAAGCCATATATCGCAAATGTGAACTACTGGAATGCTTCATGGGATGAAGTCAGTGCTCTTGCCAACACATCAACATACTGTGAGCAGTGGATTGACTATTCATGCTATAAGTCTCGTCTTCTCAACACCCCTGGTGAGTGGGACCAATCTGTATTTTGTTTTTTTATCATCAAAGTCAGTATTAACTTCAGTGACACACAGGCATATTTTTTACATTCAAAAATAGATGGAAGGCCTTTTGGTTACTGGATCGGTCGCAATAATGAGAGTCACTATTACTGGGGTGGGACGTACAGAGAAGTCCAAAAATGTGGCTGTGCTATCAACCAAACCTGTGTTGACCCTAAATTTCAGTGCAACTGTGATGCTGACTACAGGCAATGGTAAAAGACACAAACAAAAACCAAACTTTTTGACTTGTGTTTCTGATATTGACATTAATTTTATCCTTTGGTGGCTTTCCAGGTTCTCAGATAAGGGCTATTTGGACTTCAGAGACCACCTGCCGGTGAGAAAGGTGGTTATTGGGGACACTAACAGAACAGGTTCAGAAGCTCAAATCACAGTTGGGCCACTCCGTTGCCATGGTGACAGTAAGTTCAGTTATAATTTGATTACTGTTTCTTTATTTACATTTACTTATTTTATTTTTGGGATGAAAGGCCTTTATTTTTTCCATTCAGTAAAAAAAGGTATACCTAAGAAAAGTCAGTGACCATAAAAATAGTTAATGGCACACCTTTACAATTGATTTGAAAGGCTATATTTTACTCAGCAATTTAAATAAAATTAATACCACCAGTACATTGTGACAAAACTTGGTCTTCGTCAGTGTCATTATCTGCAGTGACATTTCCTTAACATTCACTAAACCTTCACTCAAACCGTTACCAATCGGTAAACTACCTCCCTATTTATTTTTGTTTTCCACAGGAAATATTTGGAACACGATATCCTTCACCAAGCCCACCTACATCACTTTCCCCACTTTCAGACCTGGATCAACTGCTGACATATCCTTCCACTTTAAAACCTACCGTGTACCCGGCGTCTTTTTGGAGAACTCTGATGACCAGCTTAGAAACTTTATAAGAATAGAACTAAACAGTAAGTTGACTTCTTCTATAAATTGGATTTTTTCTGCTTGTGCTATAAAACTTTCATGTCTCTTTTTTTTGTTACAGCCACACACAATCTTGTGTTTCTATTTATGGTTGGAGATGGCATTCTTAATGTGACCCTTAAGTCGCCTGTGCCACTCAACGACAATGAGTGGCATTTTGTTCAAGCTGAGATTAATGTAAAACTGGCACGGATCAAGGTCGATTATCAGCCTTGGGCTGTCAGACGGTTTCCAGGTCAGACCTTTGTCACCATGGAGTTTACACATCCCATTCTTGTAGGTAGGTTGCTCAAACAGAACTTGTTAGAATTCCGATTTAAAAGTGAAACAATTTCGATTTTGTTTCTAAAATAGTTCTGTAAACAAAGGCATATGTATTGTTCCCACTAGGCGCAGCCAATCGCACACTCAGACCTTTCTTGGGGTGCCTTCGAGGATTACGTATGAATGGTGTTCCTCTTGATTTAGAAGGAAAGGTAAATGAAGAACAAGGTATAAGGAGGAACTGCACTGGACAGTGTCTTAATGCCACCATACCATGTCGAAACAGCGGGCAGTGCATTGAGGGATATGCTTCCTACACTTGTGATTGTAATAACACAGCCTTCGATGGTTTCTACTGCCACAAAGGTAATTCCATGTTTAGTTTTTTCATCTTGCGAATGTAGCAGGTTTCTAATTATTCATTTAACTTTTCTTAAGACATTGGAGCTCACTTTGAAATTGGGTCGTGGCTGAGGTACAACATACGAAAGAAGCCCATTTCAGATGAGGCAGCATGGGCAAACTGGATCGACCCGCACTACGACAATTTCAGTCTCGGCTATAACGACACATCAGATGACATAGAGTTCAGTTTTAGCACTGTTCACACCCCTGCTGTGCTATTGTACATCAGTTCCTTTGTTCAGGATTACATTGCCGTGATTCTTAAGACTGACGGTACGTGTAGCAAAGCAAAAATTCACACTGGAAATGATAAAACTGTACTTTTATCATTTTAACTAAAAGGTTATCACACAACACCTTTGTGTCATCACTGCTTTTTCTCACAGGTAGTGTAGATCTGAGGTACAAGCTGGGGCTCATAACACACAAGTACCAGCTGACTCACCGTAACCTGGCAGATGGATACCCTCACTATGTGAACATAACCAGACACAACAGAACCATCAAAACACAGGTTATTTATCTCTCAGTTTACACTGTTTTACAACTGTCATGCCTTAAAGAACCCTAAACTTAAGGGTTTTGACATTTACTTACTTACTTATATTACCCCTTTGTAATTAATTTGGCAGTATGCTTAGGGTCATTGTCCAGTTGAAAGACCTGTTTGTGCTCCAGTTTTAACGACCCGGCTGATGTCTTGAGATGTTGTATCAAACTTTCCACACAATCTTCTTTCCTCATGATGATGATTTTGTGATGTTCACCAGTTCCTCGTGTGGCAAAACAACCCCTGTACTTCAGAGTGGGAAAGGTGTTTTCTGGTTTGCAAGCTTCTCATTTTTGTTCCCAAAAGTGACAATGGTTATTACTTCCAACAACTTTAATTTTAGTTGTGGCAGACCCCATGTAGTGTCTCCATAAAATAAGGACTATGTCCCAGAGTCCATTTGCCAATTGCTATTTTAGGTGCTATTTTAACAGCTTTGAAAATGGATTTATGTTGAGATAGTTATTATGCCCTTGGATGAATTTACTTTTTATGAGTATGAAGGTTTTAATAAAAGCTACATATCATCACAGGTGGATTACATGGAACCCATTGTGGAGAAGATAACCCTTGTGGAGGATGCTAGGTTTGACTCTCCAAAATCCATGTTCCTGGGCAGAGTTATGGGTAAAAACCTACTTCTTCTAAAGAAGAATATATTTAGTTGAATACCTACTTCCAATTATCTATCAATGACCATATAATGAACTAATCTTTCTTTGCCTGTGTCTCGGACTGCAGAGGTTGGCGACATAGACTATGAAATCCAAAGGCACAATGCTCCAGGCTTCATTGGATGCATTTCTGGAGTGAGGTACAATGTTTACGCCCCTCTGAAGGCTTTCTTCCGTCCAAATGAAACAGATCCCCCCATAACAACGCAAGGCTATGTCTCTGAGTCCAACTGTGGGGCCTTTCCTCCTATTCTGGGTTATGTGCCTTGGGAGGTGGACCCCTGGTTCACAGGCATAGGTGAGTTTTGAAACCTTCTGTAAAATGAAGGAACATGTTTTTTAGGTCTTTGACTTACTGCTTCTTTTTGTTATAGAATATTTCTATATCCACGATGATCTTGGTCTGTTCTGGATAACTGGTAAGTATTTTTTTAAACTTCTAGAAATATTTCTAATCAGATATTGTCCTAAATATACTTGTATCTTGGTCACTGAATCCTGAAAATAAAATCAATCCTATGGCAACCTAAAGACACATTTGGTACTTTCTTGATGTTCTGGATGAATAATTATCCCAGAGATTTTCTTTTTAACTCTTCAAACCTTCGACTGCAGACTGAATTTAAATATAGCAGAACAAAAGCAAAAAAACCTCCCAACAATTTCTAGCATTAAAAAAATGACCCAATCTCATTTTTATTAGCTAATTTTAGAATAAGACATTTAAAGATAACTGTATAGGCAAGAACTATGTACTGTAAGTTAACAACAATTTTGTGTTTATAAGTCATTCAAAATGCTGACTTTTTTATGATGAGCTTGAGCTTAAATATTGAGGAGCATTTTACTATAAGTGACAGTTTTACTGTTCATACAAATATATGAGTATTCTTTATCAAGTGGTGAAAAGGTATAGTTTTTCATATGTGTCTGGCTTGGGATCCACATATTGAACAAAATATCAAGTTAAATGTTGAAAACAAATAATCTGCAACCTCAATGAATAACCGACAACAGGCAAAAACGTCTCCCTATTGAGCAGGCAAGGCTGAAGTATCCGGATTAAACTGCAGCAGAAACACCCCCTCTGCTCCACCTCTGTCTAAGACCTCACCGGATCAGTCTATATTTAGTCCACCAAGGGCGCAGCTTGCTGTTCATCACTGGATGCCTCGGCTTAATAGATCACTTAGCCTCTGGGATATTATGCAAATGCAGGACATCAGCATGTTATTAAAGATTAGTACGCCATTCAGGCATCCAAACAATAGGACAGCAGACATATTTCTTTGTCTGATATACAGCTGGAGATAACGACTGAATGGAAAATTACACTTGTCTTGTTTCAAATATTGGAGATGAAATAAAATTTGCTTTGTATCTTTTCATATGTGCCATCTGTAAAACCTAAGATCACATATAAGCTTTTGCTAATTTGTGAAGGAAAGAGACCTGCAGACTTTTAGAAAGCACAATCGATATTTACTATATTTTCTATTGCTGAACAAGATGGCTGAATAGTAAATTCTAGTTTGGTTTGTTTGCACAGCAACAAGCTGGACATAAAATGGAGGGGTCTATGTTTTACTGCATACTAACCAATTCATAGCCCTTTTGAATCCAGATGCATTTCTTTGATCTCACCTGGAAGCAAATGTGGGGTATGGGACTCTGGTAGATCATACCCACCAATAGTATGTTGACCGGGGTTATTTTTTTCTGATCAGGGGTGATAATCTGTCATTTTGTATCAGAGTCAAGTGAGCTAAATTGGGGTCAGTATTCCAATTAATGGAAAGAGGGTGTAATGAAAACATTCTAAAAATAATGCAGTCAATTGCTCATTTGTCTCAACAATTGATCACAGAACTTGATTACTAAGTGAAATAAATATATCTAATGGCCTAAGTACATGGGTACAAAATAGTTTGTTCTGGGTTACAATACTGAAGAGGGCTGGGACAAAAAGGCCATACAGGGGTCCACAATGGATGTACAAACCAGTGAACCAGTGATGTACAAACCAGTTCATAAACAGCATTTAAAGTATGTGTTTACCTATTTTGAGCATTGAATTTACACTTCCTATTTTAAGTTATATCAAAGACTTAGCAATAAAGATGCAAACAGTGACTGCTCCTCATATGTAATTTAAGCAGTATGCTTTCTCCCTGTCTCCCTGTCCTGACTTTGCTATTTTTATCCTTCAGCCATTGTTTTCCTGGCCTTGCTGCTTCTCTTTGGAGGTCTGTATGCCATCTACGTCTATGCCTACCAACAAAAGGGCAGTTACCACACCAATGAACCCAAATACCTGGAGTCTCCAAGCAGCGCTAGGCCACTCACCGAGACCCTGAGGAGGGAAAAGAAGTACCCCCCAGAAATTGAAGAGGAATTCAGAAGTGGCTAATGTCACTTGACTTTTTGGACAATGTTGTGGGGTTTGGTATGAGTTTGGATAGAGGGAACTAGCACTTACAAAAACCACAGATACCTGTAGTTAGTTTTCTAATTGTTTGGTTTTCTTTTTATGTTTGGTTTTGTGTTTTGTTCAACAGATGAGCATAAAACACACCTGGTGCTCTGTTTTACACAATCCTTGTTTTAGTAAGTTCAAAGCTGAGGGCAAGCCCCATGTTGCATGAGTAGCCAACAAGTCTCACACTGTATTGCAGGGTGAAATACTGAAGTGCCTCATCTGAGCAAGCTTAATTTGAACGCATTCTAGCGTCACCAGAGAGCATTCGAAATAGACACTGGGTAAAAAAAAGGAATTTTAAGGAACATATTCCAGCAGATATTGAATGATTTCTTTTCTGAGCCATTTCGGACACTGATGAAATTCATCAATAGCTTTCTACAATCGACTGATTGGCATGTAAGTTATAAATTTCATGGACAATCTCATATTTTGAATTCTGAAACTATAGCTTGTAATCAATCTTGGAGTTATACAGTGTACATATGAGTGCTGTGAGCTGCAAACATTCAAATCCAAGTAAGAAAACTGGTTATAATTGACTTGATCCATATGAAGAGTGTAAAAGATACATTTGCTTATATTTGTTGTATTACAGCCTTTAACAGTACATTGCCTATACAAAATGGCACTTGTAAGTGGTTCAGATTTGCCATAGCATTGCTAGATTGCTGCTTTGTCGAGTAGCCTGCTCAGATTCACAACACATGGTGATGTGGAGTGAGAATTTCAAGATACAGTACCTCAGACCATAGAAGCTTGTGGATTGTTTGTGTAATGCGGAGGTCAAAGTGAAAAATAAGCTTTTTAGGGACAAAATGACCTAAAGTTTCCAATCCTTCTGTCTTCTGGTCACTTTTGTTATGGTCAAGCTGTCGGCAGCTTGGTGCTACAGAGTGTTTGGCAGACATCTCTACTGACAGAATTATAAATATTAAAAATACTATATATAAAAAAATCTGTCCTTCAATAACCTTTCATGTTTAATAATAGACCAATTTCAGGGAACAGCTGCTCTCTAAGGCCATATAAAAAGCATACACAGTAGAAAACACACACACAAAGCCAATTTTACAGAGGACCACAACAACACAGTATATAATAAAAAAAAATTTCATCTGACACTGCAAGGAAATGTTTGGTTCACGTTCTACCTGAACAGTCATCACTGCTACTGCTTGGTTAGCTGCTTTCATTAAAAGACAAACAAATCTCAACTTTAGTTTAACTAAATGTTAAAAAGAAGAATTTTATTTCATGTGTGGTGCAACCAAAAAAATTTAGCTATCATCAGACACTGCAGTTCTCAACACTAAAGCACTATCGTGTGTGTGAAATTAACAGTTAGAAAGTATACATACTAGCTATGCATACGTAGAGCATGAGCGCACTTTGCAGTAACATGCAATAATATAAGCTTCTTCCAGTCACTAACACTTTTGTGGGATTTACAAATGTTAAATAGCAAGTAGGATGTCATGTAAAAGTGTACATGTGAACCTTTAATACTCTACTGAATGATTTTCTTATTTCTAGAGTTTATACACTTTAAGCTTTGGAGTGCTCTGAATGTAAATCATTTGACTTTGCAATGTATGAGCAGACACTACAGTGAAGACCTGCACTGTTTTTATTGTAGACTGCTTAGTACTGAAAGTATCACGTAGATTGCTCAGGTTAAAGGAAAGCACAGCGCTCTGCTGTCTTTGGAGCTAATACACCCCAGAACAGAACATTGATGGGTTTCTTCCATTACAGAAAGGCGGAGCTGTGCAAAATTATACAGGGAAAGAATGTACAGTAGATGTAAAAAAAAAAAAAAAAAAAAAAAAAAAAACTGCAATTACTGTACAGCAAAGACCCGACTTGCCAATAATGTATGAAGCTGTACAGATCTGAAAGCTTGCATTTGTAAAGCTATATTTTTGAAAACGTGTTATGCGCTGACTGAAAGCGAAGACTAAGCAACTGGAATGAAACTGTTGGTTCGTTGTTGATGCAAAGAATGGTTTGTGTTTTTGTTACATGGACAATCACCACTGAAAGTTTAAATGTGTGATAAACTTAAGTCACATGTGCTTTGCTGCTTATTATGGGGGGAAAAAAAGAGTAAAAGTAAAAAAAAATGTCTTACATAAATGTAAACCCCTCACTGAATTCATCGTTAAATGGACATCCACCTTAGCAGTGTCACATTATTTTCACCTAACATAAACCATATGTGGTCTCTGTAGTGTGTGTGTGTATGTGCGTGACAGAGAGATCTTTTGATGTTTGTGTATCCGCAGTCTGAGCACCAACATGGAATAAATCTGCACAGATGCCAACAATCCAACCCGCTAAATGTAATGCGCAACTCTAGCATCGCAGGGTTTGGTCTAAGGATAAGCTCAGGAGGGTCACAGTAAAATGGTCAGAAGAGGGAGTTATTCAGCAGTATGTTAGCACTAACAGAGTATCTGCTTTATCATTGAAATAGGAGACCAAGTGATCACCATTTAACGCATCCTAGAGTTAAAGAAAAGACTGTAAAACCTACAAAGGGAGAATACGTTTTCAGATACTCTGTAAGCCATGACTTGGATGATACCGGATGATAAGGCACCAAAGCAAGCAAGAGGCATGATAAGACCAGCTCTGGTTTCTCTGCACCACCAAACAAAAGCTTTCTGAAACAAGTCTTGAAAGTTTGGATTCTTTTTGTTGTTCCTCAGCTTTGTTTTATAATGATTTCACTGTAAATGACCATTACTGTGTAAATTAAGGCAAACTGTCATCTCAATAAAAAAAAGCCTAAAAATAAAAATTGTGTTCCAAGGTGAAGTGCTGAATGGATACAATAAACAGACAGTAAGCAATGATAGGGGCATCATTCAGAAAGTATAAAGTTAAACCTTTATTTTTATAGGCATACACTGTACACAACATTAACTTCCATTTTGTTCAACTTGGGGAGACCTCATTTGAAGTAAGCTTAGTAAGCTTTCAATGTAATAAGTTTACAGTGCATTGCAAATGTACTCACACTCCTTGTAGTTTGTTAGGACTTTATCATTTTACAGAAACTACAATCTGTTAATAGGGATTTCATGTGATAGACCAACACAAAATAGTGCATGCCTGTAAAGCGTAAGGATATAGACATACATTAATTGAACAAACTGAAAATGTAGTGCTCATATGTCCCCTAAATAAAATTATTTGCAACCAATGTCTTACATGCAATACATTATATATGGAGGAAAATTAAGATAAGACATCACCTCCAATATACCATTCACATTGTATACAATGAAGTGGTGGCAAGATCATGCTGTGAAGATTCAATTCAGATGCGCTGCTTCAGCAGAGACAGGGAAGCTCATCAGAATCAATGGATGAAAAGATTTAAAATACTGATTTGTGCCAAGTGGAAGTTTGCTTTCCAGCAGACTTAACTGCAACTGTAAACTAGAATTAAGACTTCAATAATATTTAAGTTCAAGATACTCCCCAATCCAATCTAAAATTGAGTTAATTTACATTGATCAACTGATGAAAATATCAGTCTCTAAATGTTCAAAGCTGGTGTAGACATGGCCCAAAAGTCGTGCAGGTCTAACTGCAGTGAAAAGTGGTCATGCAAGCATTTATTAGATGACCTGCATTCATATCCTTGTGAGACTCTATAGATATATGTTTGTCCAAAGAATTAAGTGATAAGTCTTTTTCTTTCAAAAATTATGAACTATTTTGTATTGGTCTATAGAACCCAAACATAATACATTGAAGTTAGTGGTTGTAATGTGACAACACAATGTAATGAAAACAAGTTGAAGCAGAGTGAAAACCATTGCAAGGCACTGTGTATCAATCTGGACTTCAAACAAAGCATGGTCAATTAAAGGTTACATTCAGATGGGTGTGGAATAACACTGGTAATTTTGCATTTTCTCATGTCATAGCCTTTCTCTGGTATTCATATAACATTTCACATGCATATTCTTTTAGCTTTTTAGTGAAGAATCTTTTGGCACTTCTTTTAAATGTTAAAGGAAGACACTTACTCTTACTATTTTACTTTATCAACAAGGTATGATGATGTTTATATGTTTGCTGTATATACAATGATCTGAGTACCAATTCTGGAATTTTGTGAGGTAAGACCTCTTCTTTGCCATCTACAAAGTTACATTCAGTCAGTCGGTTTCTCATCTAGTTGCCTATTTTTTGCAGAACATGGATATAAATGAGCGTATTTCATGACAGAAATGTGTTAATGATGCAAGCTTTCCAGTGGAGCAGTCAGGGGATAACATTATTAACCACAATACTAAGTGACGGAACAGGAAAAATGTCTGACTGAAGCTAAAGCACTTGGCTAACATGTTTAGTTGATGGTATGTCAAAAGACAGCACATGCATTTCACTGATCTACATTATGTATGCTGGGAAAGCTTGCATAACATATAGAGATGTTGAGCAAAGGCCAGTCTATAGATATAGTAAACAAAGCTAAGTCATGTCCACCTCCCGCTCTATTCCCACGTACTTCAGAGCATCAGCTTGGCTGTATCTGTGGGTAAAAAATTAAGTAAATACAGTAGAACAAATAAAATCAAGATGCAAGTAATTGAGCAGGTTAAAATATACACAGACGTTTTTTGTCTAACGTTACTTTGAAACTGATGGAGAGTCACAAAAATGCCTGTAACTCTACCTGTAGTCAAAGAACAGCTCCTCCCCCTGCAGGATAGCTCGCTTGGCGAAGATTCCAATGCGGTGGTCTCCATTAACCATCACAACTGCATTGATGGTAGGAAAACATCAGCAAACAAAAGTATTCAAAAAACCTTGAATTCACTCTGCAAATGAAACACTCACCTTTAGCGTAGCAGTTGGGATTAACTGAATGATTTGCAAATCGGATTTTGTTCCCCTTTCGTGTGGCATCCACCACAAAATCTGCAGACAGTATTAAAGCGTTAGTTCCTAATTTTTAAAGTGAGGTCAAGTTAAAGGTTTTTAACTTAGCAGCAAAAGATAAATCCAGATCAATTAGTCCTAGATGCTGAAATTGACAGTCCAGGGGGGGCCGAGACCAAAGTGGGTGTCTACCATCTTAAATCAAGTTTAGTCTTAAACAAATCATGGTGGTTTATGTGAGCGCTTTTTAAAGACCCATTAAACTGTTGTCACATTTAAATTCATGAATAATTAGTGCTTAGGGGAGATGTGCCACCAGCAATCTTCATGGGGGAAAACATAAATTTAGAGCGGAACATATCAGAATCAGAAATATATAAGAATCAGATATCAAAAGCAGATGTAAGTAATCATTGGCCTCTGTATAAAAACTGTCCAATGCATGCATGAATGATAGCTTAAAGCTGCCGTAGGTAACTTGAATAAAAGTAACTTTTTGTGATATTTCCTAAAACTGTCTATATGTCCTGAAAGTAGGAAATGAGATTTGTAATCTGTTAAAAAAGCAGCTCAACTGGTCACGCCTACAGCTCCTACTGCGACTTGGAAGAATCCACCGCGCCCGGTAGAAAACACCCAATCAGAGCCAGAGCAGCGTCTGATGGAGTGTCTGACATCTGTCTATCACTCCTCACACACACACCGCGACCCACCCCTTCGCTCCGCTATGCAACCGGCTGCAACAGCCACCCAAAGAGAAACTGCCCGTACCGCCGCTGCCAACAACAGCATATATGGCTAAGATAACAAAACAGAAGATGACCGAGGAGGACAAAAAAGCTAAGAAGAAAGAAGTTGACCGAGCCCGAGATAAAACGAGGGTAAATATTGGCGTAGCTTTTGAGAGGTGGAGGGAGCTACGGGACCTGAAAGCGTTTAAAACCGATTCCGAGTTGGCAATGTTTCTGCTTGACAGGTAATTACCCATGCTTGATTAATATTTGTTTTGTTTTTTTGGTGGTGGTATTCCAGTAAACCTCCACAGCGCGTGCAATCATCCGTGCACTCACAGCTAATGTTGTCATATGTGGTTTACTGTTAGGAAATATTCACGAAAGTTTGTTTTCTAAGTCGCGTCAGCTGATTATCTTTGGCAGTTGTTACGCCAGTAGCGCAGCTGAAGGAGGGAGGAGGGCCTTGGAGGCGGGGCTTGAGTGCATCGGAGAGGGAGGGGGAGGGATGTGAAGCTTGTTTGGGTTTAAATTTTCAAGCAAAGTCTGCTCTCCTCTCTGAGTTACCTACTGCAGCTTTTAAGGTTTGAAACTAAGCATTTGGAATATATCACTACTGATATGAGACTGGAGTTGTTATAGGACTGAAGAGGCAGGCTTGGAGCTTGCTCCTCTCTGACTAGCCATCAGCTTCAGTGTCCAGAACCAACTAAGTTAGATTTATATACTAAATGAAGGGGCTATGAGTCGTATCTACTCCAAATAAGATATCAATTGGTAATAAATTTTAAACAAAACCTCATGTCAAACATCCTGAACTATCGTTCTTGGCATTTTCTAATGAACTTAAATAAATGGTAATACATTGCAGTGAGAATAGGAAAACCTGCCATTGTTCAAATTGAAAAGGAAGCTTGACATATATTTGTCATAGATCCTTCCACGTCGGTCTGCCTCATCTTGAGAGATCAGCTGCAGGTAGAAATGAAAAGTAACTTCGTAAGAACTAAATAAATCAGAAGAAATTGGGAGTAACAAATAGTAATGGAAATGTAATTAAAATGCCTGGACATGCCTCTCCACAGTACTCAGAGATAAATTCGTTCTTCTGCACAGGCTCTTTGATAAAGGTTCCCCAACCAGCGACATCTGACGGAGCCAGTAGCAGGTGCTGAGAGAAGCCATAAGTACAAGATTGCTTTCATGATGCACAACATCAGAATATCAGACCATTAGTGTAGCATTATTGTCTGGCACTTTAATGCACCTTTTTAAGGCCTCTTTGGATGCTGCAGTTCTTACAGGACACCACTTTGCTGTCCCAGTGATCAGCAGCTCCACAGGTCATGCAGAGATCTGGGTCACACTCTCGTACAGCCAGGTAGCACGGACACTGTTTCGTGTTGCACTGAGTTTTGCATCGGCAGCCTGGGAAACGGTTCTGGCCTGCAAAACACGTACACACAAAGAAACTGGTTGACCAGGTTAATGAGAAAATTGTATGTAGCCACACAAACTGGCCAGTTTATTGGGTACACCTGTTCAATTGCTTGTTAACACAAATAGTGAATCTGTCAATCACACGCATCTGGAAATGGTAAAGATGACTTGCTGAAGTTCAAATGAGCATCAGAAATGAACATCCGAAACGGGAAGAAAAGGGGATTTAAGTG
This sequence comes from Valencia hispanica, assembly GCA_963556495.2. Lineage (NCBI taxonomy): Eukaryota > Metazoa > Chordata > Actinopteri > Cyprinodontiformes > Valenciidae > Valencia > Valencia hispanica. Next base: position 35,285,638 of record OY747718.1, read on the forward strand.
ACTTTGACTGTAGCAGTTTTCTTGATGCTAAACAGATTGACTTGAGTACTTCCGAAACTGCTGATCTACTGGGATTTTCATGCATAATCATCTTTTGGGTCGACAGATAATAGTCCAAAACAGAGAAAACATCCAGTGATGCACTGTTGTTATCACTTGTTTTCAGAAGTGAGAGGATAATGGGCAGACAGGCTCGAGATGACAAAAGGCAAAAAGAGCTCCAATAAAAATATATAACAATCTAGATTGATTATCTCTGAACACACAACATGTCAAACCTTGTAGCAGATAGGCTATATCAGCAGAAGACCACACAGCAGAAAAAAGGCAACACCAAAACTGAACAATAACAAATTGGTAAAATATTGCCTGGGCCAATGGGTCTCAATGTTAGCCAGAACATTCAGATGGTGAGGCCAAAACATGGAGTAAACAATGTGAACGCCTGCATCAGTTCTGCTTGTGGTGGCATAATGATTTTGGAGGGATTCTGACACCTCCTTAGACCCTTAGTAACAACTGAGCACTGCCTAAACACCACTCAACTTGAGTATTGTTGCTGACTAACCATGTCCATTCCGTTGTGAACACAGCGTACTGGTTTGTTGAACAAGACAGGGAGCTCCCTGTACTGCTGTGGCCTCTACAATCACCAGATCAACTTTGGGATACGGTTGAATGGAAGATCAATTCAATAAATGTGCAGATGAAAAATCTGTAGCAACTGTGTGATTCTATTGTCCCAATTCAGAAAGTTTTTTTTATTAGTGTTTGATACCTTGTTGAATAGATGCAACAAAGCCTTAAAGCAGTTCTGAATGCTAACCCTATATTAGCTAGGTGTACCTAATGAAGTGGGCAGTTAGCATATATTAGAGACCTCTACTGGCAGATATGCTGAAATGCAACTTTAAAGAGTGCAACATATCACCCTTTGGGCAGATGAAGGAAACCCTTGAGCAATAATAACCCAAATGTTTTATTCAGAAGAGAAAACTGTCCATAACAAGAAGCCCAGACAGATTTCTTTTTCTTTGAGGTGCTCTTTAATCCCCCATTTCTTCCCTCTCTGGGATTTATGCGTCAAGCTTTTTCAGGCTGGAAGAGTTTGACTCATGCTGATGATGCTGTATATCAGGCACAGAGCCTGCGGCATCCCTTTGATACCTCTCCAAGTCTATGGAGCACACACATGTTGGAAACGGGGCTGTTTCCTGTTTGGCAGGGGCGCTCCTCTGCTATGGGAAAAGGCGGGGGAACATGGAGTAGGGAGGAAAGTGAACAAGTAAGGAAAAAAAGATTCTTTCCGAACCATAGGATAATGTCTTCTCAGTGGCGTCGCCTGGCTTGGGCATTCCCGGCTCTAGCCCCAAAAAATTCTCATCAAGCCCTGAATGGTTTTTTTTCACCCCAGAAGAAATAAGTTTACATTAACTGAGCTAACCTATGACACTAATGAAGAAGGCTGTTTTGTAACTTCCTGGCTTCGGTGAATGCAACTGAGCCACGACCTTATGACCGATCAGAGATGAGTTATATGTAAATGGGGAATCCTCCGTGTTCTATTTGCTGACAGCCCAGCGTTTAATCTATACTCTTATTTAGAGCAGACAAAAAATGGACGGATGATTTTTTTTGTCAGAAATAAGAGGGATAATTCTTCAGTGGTGGTACCTGGCAGCGGGCGGCAAAAATCTGGGCCAACACATAAAACAGGTAAACAAATAATTAATTTGAATCCTGTATGTCTTCGAGATTATGTGAACACTAGGCAGATCATTCTCGACAGCAGTGTTTGCGAAACCATGTCGGACAGTTGAACATTACCAACATAAGTTCAAATTGTCCAGCGAAAAACATAAAAGCGTCAGACATGTTGACTAATGGGGTTCTCCTCTAACCTTAAAAATCTTTTAAAAAACATCTGTTGCGTCCGTCTGCGACTCCCCATTGACCACTACAGCTCCTCATTGTCCCGGAATGCTCATTGCAAGCTGTCTCCCAGCCCATAACTAGAGGTTTGCTTTTAGCAGCATCAGAACATTTTATAAAAAACTTTGAACCATGCTCGCTTGTATTTTATGTGCACAGCAGTCGCTTTTTCTGCCATGATACAGCTTAGCTCACACATCTGCATCAAAATCTGCTCAGTTGTTCGCACCACGTAACACTGAAACAGAACATCTTCATGAACTTCAGCTATAGGGATATTTTTCAGCAGCAGAACAAAAAGACTTTTCTAAGAATTTGAATTATGTGAATCAGACCCGCTGTGTTTAACCCTAAAGTGAGTTTAGTTCAGTGTCATATTCAAAATTATTATAGGTAATAATGCCTAAATAATGTTTGTATAAGCCTAAAAATACTTCATTAAGACTGTTGAGCAGGGGTGTACCTACAAAGTTTTTAAAGAGGGCTAAATGGGGGCCAGTGATGATTTTGGAGTGTCACACCAAACAAAAAGCAGGGATGTAATACAAAGGGGGCGGGGTCTAGACTGAGTAACAAACATCAAACACACAACAGGGGGGTTAAAGACTGACGTAAATAAAAATATATAAAATCCATAAATAATTCTAACTAATTAAAGTTGTTTGTCTTATCATTCATTAAAATAGTATCTACACAAGAAGTGATAATGTGGCATCTTCATAAATGCAGAACAGAAGGAGCTGCTGCAGAAAGCAGGGCAGGATTAAAATCACTGACTAATCAATGACTGATTTAACATTTTGACTGATGATTGTCTGGGAGTTAAAAATCCGAGTATATCACTAGAATAAACTAGACTACACCACTGATTAAATCAACAGTTTTACTTTTGTTCTGCTGCCTTGGGGGAGGTCTGCGCTCTCTGAGTGTTCTTCTAGTTTAAACTATGAAATTGAGGCAATTTCCCCCCAATAAATGACACTTGAATGCTAATCATGTTGCAAAAGTCAGTTCACTTTTATGGTTATTTTTTGAAAACATCTATTACGATGAAATAAATCTGATGTTATACTTGGTTTACAGGTGACCTGGTCAGGACAGAGAATGAGGAGAAGAGAGCAGCAGACATAGAGGTCCACCATGCAACCTGACACAGAAATAACTTTTGTACTTGACAGGGAAAGAAAATTGCAAATAATTGTTACCTATTGACTAATTTTATCATCCTGTCTTACTTCAAGCTGCAGTCCAGAGAACATATTTGTGCATCAAAGTTTTATAAACCTTTAAAGTGATAGCAGGGTTCAATACAATGATAAAAGGCTAGTGCTCCACAACATTTGTTATTCTTCCTAAGTACCGCCTTCCTCCCATAGACCCTTATGCATTTCACACTGACCGCTGAATCCTTTTAGCCAATAAAATGCTTCTTCCTTGTCGGATGTCAATCACCTTCCATGCGCATCGAGCAAACCTGTGATGAAGGGGCCGCGCACACAGGCCGCTCCCGTTTACAGTCGCAATATTGGAAGAGAGTGTCAGACATGGAGAAGTCGCTCACCTCTGAAATGTCCAGAACAAAAATACAGGAGTGTGGTGCTTGATAGCGCTTGCTGCTTTCTTCTTTGACCTGCTGTGACACCACAGGTGATGCGAGTGCACAATTGTTGAGGTGGGGCTAGAGGGAGCAGGAGGGGGTAGAAGGGATTTTCTGGGAGGGGCCTTAATAGTGGGATTCAAAAACTCTCTCTCTCCCTCAAACACTCTGGACAGCAGCTTTAATATCAATACTGATTTTAGCGATCTTGGATACATTGTCATTTTTAAGTTTGAAAATAAATATATTTTGAGGCACATATTGCTGTATTTCAATCAAGGTGCCAAAATGCTCAAGAAAGCTTTAATAAAAAGCCTCTTTTACTGCTTGGGTTCCCCCAGATTCCTCTACAAGTGTGTGGGCTCAGGCCCCAATGTTCCCAGGTCCAGGAAACACCCCTGGTCCTTCTCTTTATCTGTATCTGTTGTTAACCCTCCAGAGGCAAATTGCAGAGCAAATTCCTCCACCATGTGGTCATTTTGGGAAAAGCTTTTTTGGGCCACTCCTGCTGGAGTGAAAGCCTAATTGTTAATGCAGCTCTGTGGGGAACAGACAACTCCAACTTCCATCAGAAGATGGTTTCCTCTCTGACCACTGCCAGAATACTGTAGAGTCATTTTACATTCTCCTATTCTACTCCTTTGTGACTACAGGGACTTAAAAAAAAAGAAAAAAAGCTTTCAGCGCTAACAGTGGTTAAGAACTGGAGAAGCAGATTGAATGCAGCTACCGTTTGTGAGGTAGAAATAAAAGCACATGTTTTCTGACACCCTGGCGAAAGGTGAAAAGCAGAAGGTGACACTCACACTCATGTTCACACTGACAGAACTTCTCACAAAAATTCTGGGTCATCACACAGGGGCAGGAGCTGTCACATGGGTGGTCAGGGTGGTCACATGGCTGATAGTTGTACACCTGATTGAAGGAGTTATCTGGAGCAATGAGGAGACAAAGCAGAAAAACAAACACTACAAACTGCACTAAATAATTCAGATCAAAGTAAAGCAATAACTATAATTTAAGATAATTGTACCTTTCTTCAGCTGAATCTTTGCCCATAACCTGCAACAAGAAAAAATTTAAGGCACTTTACAACACAAACAGATTCTATATCTATTCTATATCTATACATAAATATACACAGTAGTAATATTATATAAATATATATACAGAAATATGTACAGTAGTAAATTCAATATACAGTAGTAAATTCAATCATATAGACAGAATAAAAGTACATACATTGCAATTCGATTCGAATTATTAAACAATGCAGTGAAATTCTTTTTTTAATCCGGTTTGTAAAACATCTTCCGCCTAAAGAAACCCAGCCAACTGACCACTTATTTTCCGGGCAATCACTCCTCCTAAATGAGCATATAGAGGCAGTGGACAGCTGGTTGCAACGAGTTGTTAACTTTGCAGTTATCCCTCATACTAAGCATGCAAGTAGTGTCAGTAAAAGGAAAGACTTCGTAAAAGGAAGAAACTTTCAGCAGAACCAGGCTCAGTGACTGCGACCGAAAGGGTTTGAAAAGCCAAATCAGTAACTTAAAAAATCTTTAACCTTGTTAAAGAAAAAATATAAGTTTTGTTATTGGCAACAGCAGGTCTTTGAGTGGTTTCATCTAGAACAGACATACAGCAAAACATATTTGAATCTGATTATGTTATATTTAATAACTGTACAGTATTCCCTCCTGTACATTCTCTTATTCTCATTTATATTTACCTCTTTCCCTTTATAGATGATGGACCGAACAGTGCTCCATCAGATGCTCAATGACAATTGGTTGCACTCGTTTTCATTTAGGAGTGTCAGAGTAAACAGGGCTACTATGTATCCTGTATCATTTTCCCTCTATTTTCTATGTGGGCTCTATTTAGTCTTGATCTATTACATTAAATCGAAACAAATTACACTTCAGCTTGTGTTCATTGTTGTGTTGTATTCACAAGGTCACTGGATATGAACACCACTACAGCACACTACGAAATAACAGGCAGCAACTTGCCTGTGTTTCCTTTTCTTCTTTTGGGGTGAGATGCCTCCATCTACCAAAGGGACTCGGTGAATTAGAACCTCTTTCGCCGCAAACTCATAGACCTGTGAGCAAGGTCAATAACAGTTATGTTAACCAATTAACCAATCACACATAAACAGAATTACAACAACTTTGTCCTCATTGCAATGACATTGTGCAATATTGTGCAACCTGTTGTAAACTACAGAATAATCTGTCACAAAATGTCCCGCTTTGTTCCATCTTCCGCTCTCACAAATAGAGCGCAGAGACCAGATGCAAGAGTTTGTCTGCACACACACTGAGACACACTGACACACACACACAAACCACCTCTGGCTGCCAAAACCCAGATTTGGCCTCTTCCCCAGGACACAGACATACATAACAGTGCAGCTGGTTTCAGCATTTTCCCTGAGTGAAGCAGTGGGTGGGATCTTCATAATATCAGCAGAGCTATGACAGTCCAATACAGAATCTGCTGCTTACAGATAAAAGGGGCTTCCAGGATTGGAAATAACAAAGAGGCTGGATCAATATCTCTATTGTGGAACGACACTGTAATGCCGACTACTGATAAAACTAAGAAAACAAAACGAAAAAAAATAATTAATAGCGACTTGCATCAAATGCATGAGAAATGTCACATCTGGCAAGAATCCCTGTTTATGGGCGCACATACCATACGCTGTTCTAGTCAGTCCAATTAGGTGCATCATAAAACCACAAGCTCACTATGAATGTGTCATTACACAGGAACTGACTCAAATATAACACAAATCTGCAGTATGTTTTTGCTTTACATCTAAACAACCATGTGTCATTTTAGGAAAACATAAAAAAAAGTTTTTTGGGTAATTACTACAAAACAACAGATGTTAGATGCTAGTATATTCCTTCATTATATTTGTTTATGTATTTTGTCTGTTCTGCAAAAACATTTGAAATGTGCTGCTTAAATACATCAAAGCAGAACCAACTTAAGGTAAGACGATGTTCATTGAGTCAGTTGAATCTAAATTTAGGCTTTAGCTCATCAGATTTCCGTACAACTGTTCCTTAGTTCAGTCAAGTCATGAGAACACAAATACCAGGACTTCTGGATTAATGTTCTTTAGTCAGAATAGTCTAAAATGGGTTTATGTGGACATCAGAACAGAAGACATGTTTGGAATAAACCAAATCCACCATGAATTCTACGTGTATGAGAAAAACCATCTGCAAAAAAAGGAAGCTCAAGCAGAACTGGACACATTTTTGTTTTTATCTGTTTAATGATTAAATCAAGGTTATTTTCTTATGTTTAAGTGCAGTAAAATCCATTTCAATTGATATATGAACATTTTCCAATAAAGAACTGAATGTTTATTGGGGTATCCTAACTTTTCCACATAACTTTATTTGGTTATTTAGTTTGCATGTCAGAACCTTTACCTGTTTGCAGTTCTTGGTACCAATGAGACGTGCAATGGAGCAAAAGTTGTTAAAGTATGTGCCGTGTAGCACCCTGAAGAGTGACTCCTCGGCCCCACTCCACTGGACCACACAGCACTCCTGCTGCTCCGTTTCATCTTCACCTGGACGCAGCTTGATTGGAGTCTGACAGCGAGAATTCCCCTCTATTTCACACACAGAAAATGTTCAGTAATGTATATTTAGTCAGATCAGATGGAAAGAATCTCTGAACAGAAATAGTCAAATCTTGTGCCAGATTATCCATTGGATATCAAGCTGGACTTTGACTGGGCCATTCTAAAAACTGAAATGCTTTGATTTAAACGATTTATTGTAGACCCGGCTGTATGGTTAGGGTTGTTTTTCTGCTGGAAGGTGAAGTTCCCACCCAATCAGAAACTGTTTGCAACCTCTAACAAGTTTTTTTTTTCCAGGGGTTTCTCTTTGTTTACTGTAATTACATTCATCTTTCTTTAAACTCTGCCAGGCGTCAATGTCCCTGGTAAAAACAAGCTTCCCCACAGCATTATAGTGCCGCTGTTTCACTATGTTCACATGTAGTGTATTGCATGTTGGCGAAAAACCTCAAACTTGTTCTCATCTTCCTAAATCACTGTCTTCCCAGAAGAGTTGGATTTATAGATATTAAATTAAGTACAGATGGACACTATAAATTGACATTTCTGGACAATCGTATTGTATTTCCATAGACCCACATATTTGAAGAAAGGTTTTGGATATTCAAAGCTGATGCTCTTCAGTTCCCGAGGACAAGGCAGGGAGGTGAATGTTGCCTGGCAACAACCTGAATGGAGCACTAGTGTGGCCACATGTTCCAGCTTCTTCATGCTCTGCACAAGTCAGCTCAACAATCTGTTTTTCCACATTATCTTTACACGTGTGATAAAGTCTGCTGAGTCACTGGCTAAGCACCAGCAATTTCCCACACTGGTTTCAAGAGAGGAACTGATGGAAATGCAGATGAGAGATGCAGGATGCAAATGAAGACAAAAAGCCAGAATAGAGTTTTCTTATTTCGCCTTTTCTGCTCTCTACATCAAGATGTAAGCACAAATTAATAAAGGAAGGAAAAGAAAGGTGAGAAGAGGTGGAGAAGTCAGGGTTTGTGTGGAGGCAGATTCATGCAAAAATAATGATTGGTTTATTTTAGCTGGCAACAGACAGCTGATATTGGGAGAAGATGTGAGAGGAGAAAGCAGGATATGACTTGAAAGCTGTAATCTGCAGCCAAATGTTTCCTTTTCAGATGGGGAGCAGCGAGTTAGGCAACACAGTCATGCAGAAGCTAGGAAAATGGGGGAAGGTTATGGTAAATGATGCATCCGCTCAATGACTCAGTGCAGATTTCTGGAAAACAAATTGTGTCTGCACTGTGTAAACCCACAGAGCAGACAACTTTGATTGCTTAGCTTTAAAACACATTATTATTTTCTTTCCCCCAAATGACTGAAATGATGGAGTTTTTTTCTGCTTTTTGAAAGACTAAACCTTCTTTAGCTAAAAAGAGCGTAATACCTGAGGAGGAAGTGGTTTCATGGTCACTTTCACCCTCCTTGCCTTCCTCAGCAGACCCAGTTGGTCCAGAACCACTGGAACTCGCGGGTCGCTGCTTTCTCCGTCGCCTCCGAGATCTCTGCGACCGTAACATATTACGATCTATGAACTCTTTAGCACCTTTCTGCACAAATGAAATATTGATGGGAAAAACATAATAAGGACTGAGATACAGAACATCCTTCTGAACACAGAACACATGGACTGGGCATATACCTGTAACAGGAAGCAGTCTTCCCCACACGGTTCAGTCTCCATGCGGATCTCCTTACTCTTCCTCTTGTAAACATTGGGTGTTGCATGAAAAGCTTTGTGAAGAGAGACAATGCATTCTCACTACCTGCTGCATCAATCACAACATTCAATGCAAACATAATTAAAATATTGCAATCATAATATGTTTATTGGAGTCCTAAATAAAAAAAGAAAAGGCTATTACGGTGGAGGAAACAGTCGTATTTGAAGCAACGCCTACAGAAGAGCGTGTGGAAGGAATGCAACGACTGCTCCCTCTGAACAGACTTTGCAAAAGGTCCATCTAAGTTTGGGGTGCAGAGGGGGGGAAGCTTTACTGGGCCTGGTGGCTCATGTAGATCCTTGTACCTGTGAAGAATGTGGAAAAACATGTTAAAGCTTTATGGAACAGCCTTTATGTGCCTATTAGAGTCTCAGAAGGTGTTGGACAATGATAAACAGTTGTCTAGAAAAGTATTAGCCTCCGCATGAATTTCTTCTGTTTTTGGATCATTAAACAAATAGTAATTTTAGACAAAGATACCCTGAGTAAACTTGACAGTATGTGGACACTTAATTGCCTCGGCTGCTAAATCATGAATTAGCTGTAATTAGCCACATTTTGTAGTTTCAGTTTACTGGCTGGCCTGCAGAAATCCCTTAAAAAGAACCTGTCAGACAACATGAATTTGGCTAAAAGATCTCAAAAGCCAACACACCATTCCTAAATCTAAAGAAACTAAAGAACAGATGAGACAAACTCATCAGCACCTATCAGTCTGGAAAGGGTTAAAACACGTCTAAAAGAGGAAGCCGTTATCCACAAATGGAGGAAACAGAAAAGGGATGAACCATCTCAGGTGTGGCTGTATTAAACTTCTTTTAAAAGCATGCTGAAGACTCATCAAGGATGACCCAAAATAACCCAGAATATCTGAACCACTGCAGGCATCACTTGCCTCAGTTAAACTTAGCATTGGACTGGACAAAAACTGAATACAAAGTTCAACAGTGAAAATGTGAAGGGAAGAAGATATGTCCTTTTACATCGGGTGCAAAACTAACACGATATTATTAAAAAAGTACATCATATGACCAGTCAAGCACAGTGGGGGTAGTGTCAAGGTCTGGGTCTGCTTTGCTGCTTCAGGATATGGTCGACTTACCATGACTGATGGAATCATGAATTCTGCTCTATACCAAAGAATCCTGACGTAGAATGTTCGGTCATCAGTTTGGGACCGTAAGCTCAAAAAACAAAACAACGCAAAAGGATTTGGAATGGCCTATTTAAAGTCTTAAAACTTTTCTGCAAACTAGAGTGGATGAAACTTTTCACTATTGTTAAATTGTCATTTCCATACAGGCTGTCATAGGGTAATTTTTTCACATGACTGTAAGTGACTTAAGAAGCAGAAACAGAACAACAGGGGCCTAATACTTTTTATGGCACCGTAGATGTTTCTAAGCTCTTTCGAGTCCTGATGCAACTACCCTTTGAGTATAAGAGCTAGATAGGAATCTGGCATTCCTAATTCACCTCTAGCTGCTTACATCTCTATAGTGAACACTAAGCCACAGACTAATGATCATGGTGCACCGTCTTCATTGACCACACTTTTCTTACTTTTCCTTCAGCTCCTCCGTACTGCCGTTGTAGGGAAACATTGAGGCGATGGCTGTAAATATCTTGTCGTTGGGGATCCTCTTGCTGCTGGACGCATCCTTCACTTTTTGGTAACAAAGCAGGGGGTGTTACACAAGTGAACCAGATATGACAAAAAACATCAGGTTTTGATACAGATGCACGAACACTGATTATGCAACATGTGCGTTTACACATTTTGCAACAAGACAGTTTTCCCAATTCTCAAGGGCAGTTGGTAATAATACATTGTTCTTAATAGTTGTACTTTCTTGTATTCTTTTAATTTATAGCAACCTTGTACATGCATGTAGAGGGGATCCATTTCACCAAGTGTTGTGAAAGTGTGCAGCTACCATTAAATCCAAGCAAAGCTCTGTAATAAGAGTCAGGGCATATCAGTGTCATGAACAAACAAGTTTCCTCAAACAAGAGAAAACAAAGGCAGCTTTTAAAGCAACCATGTCAGTTCAAGAGCTGCTGTAGCAGGGCGACCTTGTGGCAGCTGCACAGTGTAAAAAGAAGAACAGTATGTGCCTTATTCACGCGGAAGCACTCTAAACACAGATACTCACCCTCAGTGGTGCCTCTCCTTTTTCTTCTGATTAATGTTCCAGCTTTAGTCTCTTCTGAACCTTCCACTGAGCTCCTCCTCATCATCCTCTCTTCCTCTTTCTTCCCCGTAACCTCTGCTGCCATCACCCCTGCCTCCTCCTCCTCTTCTTCGTCGTGGTCAGAATATTGGCTCAAGACATCCACAAGATCTTTGAAGATCTCGTCGCTGATGAACCCACCCTCTGGGACAGAAGCAAAATGTGAGACCCAAAAACTGTCAAAAACTCCTTTTTTAGTTCGCTGGTTCATATAGACTATACAATAAGAAGTTCTTCTATTCATTTACATGAAATACATATAGTGTCTTAAAAAGGATTCATACATGTTGACCTTTTCCAAATTGTAATGGTCATGCACCAAGATAAGATAAGATAAATCTAAGAGTATGGTGTGCTTTTATATTTTGCCCTCTTTACTCTGATATTCCTAAATAAAATCCAGTGCAACCAACTGCCTGTATATGTCAAATTATTAGTAAATAATCTCTTCAAAAAGAATGAACAGCACCATGAGGACCAAGGAACACAGCAGAGAACTTTACAGCAGGGTTGGGTGATAAAGCAATATCCCCATTTTTGTATATCTTATTGAGCACTGTCAATAAGTCCTCCTAAAACAGAAAGGGTAAGGTACAACTGCACACCATCAACACACAGACATCCACCAGAACTGACATGCTAGCCAAGCAAGGCATCCACAGCCAGGAGGCCCATGAAATGCTGTAGATGTTGCAAGGAGCCACAGCTTAGATGGGAGAATCTGTTGACAGGTCAACCATTTGTTTGTTTGGCTTTATCAAAGAGTGGTAAAAGAAGTCATTTTTGACCAAAAACAATATAATAACTTCAGTTGTAGATTACCAAAAGCTAAGGAAAGAACACGGCAAATTTGTGAAGATGGTGCGCTGCTCTACTCAGAATGAACATTTAACTTTTAGTCCTAGATATAAAATGCTATGTGTTACAGAAGAATAGGACTGCGCGAAACCCTAACCAGCACCATATCCGACATAAAACATAATGTTGACAGCATTATGCTGTGGGGTTGCTTCTCTTCAGCAGTAGCATAGAGTTGATGGTAAGATGGATGGATCTAAATACAGGGCAAAACTGTTGGTGGCTGTCATCTTCCTGCAGGACAACAAACGCAATCATATAACTAAAGTTACGATGGGATAGTTTAGATCAGTGGTCTTCAACCCTGGTCCTCAAGATCTACTGTCCTGCAGGTTTTAGATGCATCCTTGCTCCAACACAGCTGAATCAATGAATAGCTTGTTACAAGGTCTTTGCCAAACTTGATGGCATGCTGAAGAGGTTATTCAATCATTTTCGTCAACCTGCAGGAGAGTAGATCTCGAAGACCAGGTTTGGAGGCCGCTGGTTTAGATCAAAGTCAAAGTCATGGCAGAAACTAAAAATCTGTCACAAGACTTGAAATTACTATTCACAGATGCTTTTCATCTAGTTTGACTTAATAGAAGAATGGGTAACATTTTCAGTCTCTACATGTACAAAGCTGGTAGAGACATACCCCCAGAAAATTGCTGCTTTTATTGTAAATTTTGTAAATATGAAGAAGTCACAGGAAACAAAATAAGTTTAAAGGAACTCCCTAATATATCATACGAATCATACCTCTGTCGCCATGAACACCATCATAGTTGTCAATGAGCTCTTCCAAGAAGGCCTCATCCTGTTCAAGCACCTCATCCCCCATGTAGGGAATGTTGTGTAGGAACGTCTCATCCTCCACCTAAAAAAAACCCCAAAAGCTCTTGTAATATGATGTACTATCTGATGCTCCATTCAAAAAAATAACAATAGTTGTTAAACTAATACAGTGATACATCAGTCATAAATAGCTTAAACTGTAGAGTGCAAAAACAACATCACTGACAAGGTGGTATATCATACCATGAAGTTATGCTGCAGTGGTGACCATGAGTACATGAAGGGGATTCCTGCCACTGTGGATAAAGGTTTCATTGGAATGGCCTGAGAATTAAATTCCGGGAATCCGAACTCCACTGCACACATCTGGAAGAGGAACAGAGGTGAGCTGCACATGACCGCACCCTGAAGAAATCTTCTGAATTATTATAATTTATTACAAATGCTGTTTTGGCTCAGGAAGGAAAATAAATACAATACAGAGAAATTGAACAGCATGAGGGAACATAAATATACTGCTAAATTTTCAAACGGTTTGTGTTATGAGACTACTTAGGTCATCAATTCCATTTTTTGAAAGTCTATTTTGGCTGCCTTTTTCCCTTTCACGTATGATCACTCTCTTTTTAAAAGAGAACACACCTTCTTATTTGCCAGAGATTCACTAAACGTTGAGACAGGGATGGCCTGAATCCTGAGGTTGGACCACTCTGTGTTCAGGAGATTAGTCTGCAGCTCAATTTTTTGCCTGTTGGACATGAACAAGCTCTGGAAACAATCACAAAAAGACCAAATCACATTTAACTCAAATGAAGGCTATAAACTACATAAACACAGCAATTTCTTTTCAATGTGCACTGACATTAATCAATAAGCCCAACGTCAACAACTGGTTTAACCCACCTTGACCTCGTCTACTTTTTTAAGCCGTTTTAACTGGCGAAGGCGCATATACTCAGACTTGACCCTCCTTCTCCACACTAGGAGGCTGCGGGAAGGGGTAAAAGAGCCAGGCTGAGGCCTTGGAGTTGATGGGACAGCACTGGTGCCAGAGGCTGGGGCTGCAGCAGCTGTTTCCTCCATTATTCCTTAAAATGTCAAAAAGAAAAGAAAAAAAAAGATAAAGTATTCAGCAAGATAGTTGAACTTTGTTGTCAAATTTCCTATTGTTGGCCTGCCATCTGGCCTTCAAAATAAAACAACTATTTTATCTTTTGCAGTAGTTTTGTGAGATACTCAAGTCAACTTTAATGTCATTCAATTGAATTCATTTTTATATAGTGTGAAAAAATGACAAACATGTAATATCAATAAACTTTACAAGACAAACAGATCAATTTATATAGAATCCAAACTAGTCATAGTCAAAAACAAATCAATCCATTTCATTCCAATATAATCCAGTCTTATGCAGCACCGCTCATAGACATACATACACTCATTATCACCTTGAATGTCATAATAATGCTTTTGATGCATTCTTTTTTTAGGTCTGGATTTATAAAAATTTTAATGATAACTTTTATTGAGATATATATATATATATATATATATATATATATATATATATATATATATATATATATATATATATATATATATATATTATGATAATTGTAATGTGTGTTTAGGATCATTGTCTTGTTGGAACCTCCAACTGATTCAGAGTTTCAACCATTTGACCTAAAATGTCAATGTCAGATGAGAGTAAAATCATGGATTTTCACTTGAAAGTTCTTATCAATGGGATATTGATAGAGAAGACCTGCAAGTGAAACCAGAATTTGCAGCTGCCCACACGGACAAACCAACTGGCTTCCTCGGAAACATACAATCGCCAAACAAGACAAAGATTGAGCTATTTCATACAGCGGAAGGAGGAATTTCAGAGCAACAGAGTTGAAACTTTAAAACCTAAGAATAATGTACCAACTGTTAAGCATGGTGGTGGTAGCATCATGTTGAGGGTCTATAGCTGCCAGAACTACTGTTGGTTGACACAAAATGTGTAGAACTATAAAGATGGCGCAATACTTCCAAATTCTTCTACTAAAAATTAACAGCTAGATGGCTAAAACCTGGACTCAAGTGCTTCTACCATCAGGACAACGATCCCAAACACAGATCAAAACTGGTTCTAGAATAAAGGAAGCTGGCATTAACCTTTAAATGCATGTGGTCAACCTACGACTTACAAAAGACAGTTTTTTCAAATATTAACAGGGATGTATGCATACAGTTGACCCTTATAAAATCTTGGGGAAAAATCGAAAATAAATCCCAACTTGTGCACACCATTCTTGGTTTAAAATTCATTGATTTTGTTTAACGTACAATCATTTCACACCTGAAAAAAGGCAAAAATGCATCCATGCTATCCATGCTCAAAATCTGGGAGTATGAAATCATCAACATTCATCCCAGTATAATCTTACAATTAGTCCGTTTATCATATTATGTAAATTTGTAGAATAGTTGTTAAAATAATTATTCTTTAACAAGTTTTTTGATAGTATGATACTATCTCTTTCTTCCGACAGAAATATGCACTTTTCCATCTATCCTAAATTTAACCCTCTTTGAAATAGTGCCCCCTTCTGTTGGCAAAACAAAACTGACATCATCTGAAGAAAACAAGCCTACAGTACGGGTGATTTAAACTGCACCGTGTTTCCGGCTATTTTTTTTTAAAGGGCGGCTATTACGAAAGCAGTGGACAATTATTGTGGCCTGTAAATAAGGTCTATGAGTTAAACAGCACGGTGCATCCACATTGCTACGAAGTGGGCGTGCCTCAACAGAGCAGAAAAGTGCGTAGTACAGTTTTTCTGTGCTTCATCATGGCCTCAGTTAACACCAAAATCACTGTTTGCGCCAGAAAAACAATCAAAAATAACCGTAAAGGCAAAACTCAGCGCCGAAAACCGTAAGGGTTTTTTTTTTTTTTTCATCGAGGAGGAGGAAGCGTGCAAACGTGTGATCCAACACAGATGAAGTGCGCTGCGTCCTCTGGGTGCAGCCACTGCAGCTACACGGTGCCCGTTTAAATGGTGGGAACCCTGTAGCGCCCACCCAAGCTCCACAATGACGACGCGGCATTCTGACACACGCGTGTGCACGTTTACATCCACACAACAACTGTCGCGTTTATTAAATACCTTCAAATCTTCGCGTCCTCTCTTTTGCGACAACAGTCCCGCAATGCGATCAAGTCCCTCTCCGTGTGTGTGTGTTGGAGGGAGGGAGGGAGGGAGAGAGAGAGAGAGAGAGAGAGAGAGAGAGAGAGAGAGAGATTTAGATTGACTTTGCTTTGGATCTGACGCAGGTATCGTTTCCACGCGTGGGGATGTCAGAGAAATCCCGACGTTGTCAGCGGACACGTTGCTGGAACGTTGTTGTTGTCGTTTTTGTTGCTTACAAATGGCTTCGCACTCGTTCGCACTTATAGCTCGACCCGAGTAGGATAGTGACGTCTTTATTATGTTGCAGCAGCCTTTCTGAGCAAAGGAGCCAGAATTTATGCCTGTCCCGCGTCCTGTGAATAAAAAGTAGCTCGGCTCAGCCATTACTCGTAGCTTACATCCAGGAACTGATTAACTGTTCGGAGCGCTATAGTCATATAAATACACAAGCTCTTTCGGCCTGCGGTTTGTTATTAAACCTTTAGAAGATATATATCCGACCGCCTGTAAGTGTAAATATACAAGCCTTACAATGAAAATGCGTTAGGAAAAAATAAATAAATTAACAAATAGCTCACAAAAAGGAAAACTGCATATTACCTTACAACAGCTCTACAGTACATATTACTGATTTGAAGACTAAAGTCATAATAATAATAAAAGGGCTGGAAACCAGCTTACAGTTCCTTAAAATTCCAATGGACTTCTGTCAGAGGAGAACCAGTCAAATTGCTGTTCAGCGTTTCTCCTGCAGAGGGAGCTCAATACATTTTTCTCCTCTTTTTTGGCCTTGAACATACAGTTGGCTACATGCAAATAGCACTGAAAAAAACCAAAAACGGAATTTGACCGAATCTTGGTTGGCTACAGAGTAGCACATATGATTTTTTAATATTCTTCTTCTGATATTAAATTATCATCAATTCTATGTAGAAATGTTTCTGTTTTTTCTACACGTACATTGCCTATGTTGTTGTTTTACTATCATCCTTGTTGAGGTCTGGTGCCTACAGATGATTGGTCCATAACAGAACTGACAACCGTGTTCAATGCCAATTTAGATAGGCCAAATAATATAACAGGATAATTGTTGAGCTATGGGAGAACATCAGATTTCCTTTGAGAGATCTTATACAGGCAACGAGAGAATATGCACGCTCTAAATCAAAAGGCCATATATTAAACTTGGCGTGAGGCAACAGTGCTAACAAGTGTGCCACTCTAGCCCCAACATTGAGAAGTCAACCATAAATTTCTTCAAGGAAACTTGCGTGTCCAGTCTGGTAGTGTGGCACTCAGGATTGATGTCTGAGTACCATGTAGAAACCCAACAGATTTACTTTCACAAGTATAGCATTATGGCTTTTGCTATAGTACTCCACTTGTATATGTGTAAGAAATCTTAATTAGAAATTGCTGTGGGTTTTTTCTCTCCAGATAGTATGGACACGGAGGGGAAAAAAGTAAAAAGAAACAGGAAAAAAGAAATAAGATGACGAGTTGTAGGACAAAAAGTTAAGAGGGAGAGGGTGAATTGAAGATAGAGAGGAATGGAAATAAAGAAAATACTAGAAAATGTTCTAGTCTGCTTCGACACCTGCGGGACAGCAGAGAGAGGGAAATAAAAACAATAATAATGAAAACCAATCAAACAATGCGAACAGAGAACTACACAACCACAACCCACCACA
This sequence comes from Valencia hispanica, assembly GCA_963556495.2. Lineage (NCBI taxonomy): Eukaryota > Metazoa > Chordata > Actinopteri > Cyprinodontiformes > Valenciidae > Valencia > Valencia hispanica. Next base: position 35,303,261 of record OY747718.1, read on the forward strand.
AATAGATATATAAATACAACAACAGCGTCACTGAAAAGCTCATGGTAGCGATTATTACAAGATGTGTTTGTGGTAACCTCAGCTCAAGAGTGCATCTGTAAATGCCGGAGTCCCAACACCTGTGTGTGTGTGTGTGTGAGCACGCTGGTGCATGTAAGGTTTCTCCAAATGAGTGTTCAATAGCTGGTGTGAGGAGCCATCGATCCGCCTCCCAGGAATCGACTCGGACACGAAGGAGAACGGAGCCATAGACATCCAAAGGACCCCAAGCAATGCATTGTTATCCTGCTTTACTTATTCCAAAACTAGATTTTAGGTCTGTTTGAAGTCATTGTTCTCATGGAAGACCCAATTTTGTTCAAGTTTCAGACACCTGGCTTAATGCTTATTTAATGATTATTAAGGATATCAGATGACTTGCATTTGTGTAATTTATGAGGGTGTGGACTAAAGAGATCCACACACTATATTATGATGTGCATAATTATTAGGCAGGTTCTATACCTCAGACATTATGGTCCAAATGGAAATGGACTGACTTTAAAAAGTCAGTAACGATGTTCCTTTTTCGTGTTTTGTTTTGTTTTTCCCCCTCTCTCTGCCGTCCTGTGGGTATGGAGGCAGACTTCAATGTCTTCCTGTGTTTTCTTTGTTCCCCTTCCTCTCTTGTATTTTCAACTCACCCTCTCTCTTGACTTTTTGTTTCCTACCTCTCTTCTTCATCTTCCTTCTTTCTTCTCCTTAATTTTCCGTCTCCGTGTCCATAACATCAGGAAATAAAAACCCCAACAATTCATAATAAAGATTTTTCACACATATATCAAGTGGAGGACTATAGCAAAAGCTGTACTGCTCCGCTTGTGAAAGTAAATCTGTTGGGCTTCTACTTGGTACTCAGACACCAATTCTGAGCTCCACACTGCCAAACAGGACACGTAAAAAAAAAGAAAAGAAAAAAAAGTCAATAATAATGATATTAATAGTACAAATAATGATAATATTAATAATAATCTTTCAGATTTTTCCAGCATTCTTGATGTTGCCTATTGTAGCATGGTCACAGATCCATCAAACACATTGTTGAAAATAGTCAACTGGGTTGCAAGAAACGTGCCGGAAAATATGTAGTAAGTAGTTTAAGTAAATTAACTGAAAGATTTTACAAGAATCAAAGATGAAACTGCTAGAAACCAATTCTCCTTCAGTGTTTCCACCTTTTTTGTTCATTCTATTTTGCTGGGAATGGGAACATCTTGATTTTTTATTTAGATGCATGACAATTCTGCACAATAGTTCCTGTGTGCACTTATTGAGGTTCTCTTTAGAAAAGAGAAAGGAGACCTTTAGGTTTTTAAATATTTAGATTTACATTTTATTAACCCTTTGGATTGACTGAAAGAACAGTAGTTGTTCAATAATAAAAATCATTCTTAAAAATACAACTTTCCTAACAATTTTGCACATAGTATAGGCCCATGTGATATATTCTGGATTCACACACACAAAACATTTTTTTAACACAAGGAGGCACTACACCACTAGTTCTTACAGGATGTGACAATGTGAGTACTTACATTCTGTGACAACAAGAAAGTACTTTCCGTAATCAAAATAAAGACACTAAAAATCATGCCCCCAAAATATAACAAACAGTGTTTTTTCCTGAGCATTTTGGTGCTTGTCTTTGCCTTCTGTTTACATCATGCAGTTTGAGATAAATCTAGTGAAGAGATTTTTTCCCAGATAAAATGGCATGATTGGTGGTGTTTGATGCACACACTGCAATATTGATACTGAACTGTCAAACAAAAGCAAACACAGGAACACACAGTTTAGAGATAAAGGCTCTAATAAGGACTTTTCTTTAACTTTCTGTATTATGTAAACCCGATGTGTTGATGTTGGCATGCGACTGACTTGAATAATACAAGTTAAATAGTCTGAGACAAAAGGCTGGGAATGAAAAGATGTCCGAGATAAATAACTCCGAAGTCATTTAAAATATTTAATGGAGATTAAAAAAAGCCACACAAAGCAACATTTGCTCAAATGTTCCTGAACATTTAAAACCTATTTAATGTTATTCTTTATTAAAAAGTTAATTCATCTATATAATGATGCTCACATGATTGGCTTTGATATTTAAGTGTGGGCTTTTTTTTGGCTAAATTTTGAGCAATCCACCCTTTACATAAAACTGTGCTCTCAATGTTAAGTGAAATGAAATGTGGGAGCAATTTTGGCATGAGCCATATGTGGCTCTGTTCCAAGCCCAGCAGCTGAGAAAGAGCACTTATTCTTCAATGATACAGAGAACCACTTCAGTTTAAGACTGAGTCCCCTTGCTACCTCTCTTTTACCGCAGAAGTTTCATGTGACGTTAAAGATGATGGAAACAAGAGGACTGTTTGTCATCAACATAGATGACACACCACAGCACAGATAAAGAGAGCACATTCCTTACATAAGTCATGCACAATGAATCTTGATCTACAACAACAAAGACCAAAATGTAATCAAACGTGCTGCCAAATGAGAAATTAAAGGGGAACTCCACTTTTCTGAATGTACAATTTCTGCCCACAGCCAGAATAACGACATGAAATTCTGGGCCCTATGTATAAACATTCTTGGTTGGCTCACTTGTTTAACATCTCTCACATACATTTTTCAAAGTTTAACTTCTATATAGAGAGCACATCTTATTCCATTCTAATTAGTCTCGCAACATAATATTTGTCAATTTCAACTCTATCGATAAACAATTTGAAAATTACTTTTAGATTACATATGATAAGTAAAAGAAACAGATTTATATAGATTAATATATTATTAGATTAATATAATAAAATATATTTATTTTCAGATTCACAGTTCAGTTGAAATTGAATGATTATTTTTAAACTAATCAGCTGTAGAATCAATAACTAAGTTATCAATCAACACAATAATATATTTTAAACATAAACAAACAACAATCAGAAAAGTTAGGAAGAGAAAACAAAAAGGATCCTTACTTTAGTCTGAAATCAAATTGTTGTGGCACCCCTCTCTGGGAGTTGAATTTGGACCTCAGTTTGTGCAGTTCCCGCACTTCTGCCTTGATGCTTGAAAGATTAGTGGTAATAACTTTGATGCTGATACATTTATGAAAGGATTTAATATATGATTCAAGGTAATGTTTTAACTTTTTTGGAAAACCTTTGCTGTTTGCACTGTCTGTGTTCTGCTGCTCTCCTCTCTTATAAAAGAAATAAGAAAGCAGTTTCTTCCCCTCATGTAATTTTCTCCCACCTAATTTCTTTCTACCCTCTTTTGATAGCCCGATTTCACATTCTTGCGTCCAGCTCCTCTGGCTCTCATATCAGCCTATACTCCCTAACTTATTTAAATCAACCAACTAAACCACTTGGACATTTTTAAAGGAGCGATAGGCGCATGAAGGACCATCCCCCCTTTTTATTCTTGCAAAAGTTCAGTTTTTCAGCCTATTTGTCTGGCCCACTTAAATTTCTTCCATGCCTTTTGTTTGTATTAAGACATACAGTAAATTGCAAGACAATCCCCAACACCCAATGACCAAGTTTAAGGTGTATGTATTTGGGTTATAGATAGGACAAAACAGGAAACAAGAAAAAGAAGAAAAAGGAAAGGACACATTCTGTTGTAAATCACAGCTCTGTCAATCAATTATTGAACTTAAATCATTGTTTGTTGCTTAATTATAAGAGGAATAAAGAAAGATAAAGAAAAGAGAAGAAACATGGACACAAACTCTACACTTTCCCAATTCCTGAATTAAAATCAAGAGGGAAAGTAGTAATTATTGAGTACTAGTGGAGCACAGCAGTTGTAACATTATCAGAAACTCTTTACCCCATGTGGTGAATCCGCCCATACTAGGAAATGAGTCTTTCCTGTTGTTTCTTTTTCTTTTTTTAAGCTTTCCTGTGTAAAGGTTGAGATATGTAATCCCTACCCACCAGTGAAGATGAACAGAGCATTGTTCAGCAAAATGACTGTCACCAGATTCTCTCTTGTGTTCTCTGGCTGTTTAGTGACTCTTCTCATTTGGGGTGAGTGAAATATTTGTCTTTGTCTATTTCTTTATTATTGTGAAGCAATGTTCTTCTCTTGCTCTGTGACTAATTTCTAAATAAGAAATCTTGCAAACTTTAAACTGAGATGCATTTAGAAAGAAACTAAGCAATTGATGTGATGCAGGTTATTCTTTCGTGAATAGACAAATGTATTTCCAAATTAGAATTTAGTATTTATTTCTGATATGTAAGATCGTTGATGTTGTTTAAAAATAATTGAATTTCTATCTACTGAATAAGAATGCTCCCTCTCTTGTTAAAACAAGCATTGTAAATATGTTTAAATGTCCTTGAGCTGAATATATTAAGACTTCCTTAAAGAAGTGGGAGACAAAGGGAGGATGCACGGACTCCGCATAGCTTGGATCTCGCTATTTCCTTCGTCCACCACACTTTATCACACACTGAAAAATGTGTAAATAGAGCTGTTGATGAAAATTACGTTCAACAACAGAGAATTTGTATTTTAAAAGTTTCTACCCTAAATTAACTGTATTGTTTTGCACACCTGAAATCTGGGTTTCCTCATTGCAGGATGCTCAACTGTGATTTGTCTGGTTATTGACAAAGTAACAGTGCAACCGGTCACAACAACAAGAACAGGTATGTGTAGATCAGGAAAAAAAAATCAACGAATATTGAAAGGAAACCTCTTATTGATGAGCAATGTTTTTAACCCATACATCTCTTTAAACAGAGTACAATGCTACACAAACAACCGGTAATGGTGAGTGTAAACATTTTGTTTTAAACTATTCGTTGTGTGACTGTGTGGTTCTAATGAATTGTTTGTAAATACATAGTGAATGCACAACGCTATTTTCAAAAAGATTATTTCACTTGCTAAAAGAAAAAAAAATTGTGTTGGTCGTGGCAGATGGCCACTTGTACTTGAGCCAGGTTCTGCTGGAGGTTTCTTCCTGTTAAAGGGGAGTTTCTCCTCTCTACTGTCTCTGCTTGCTTGCTCAGTATGAGGGATTGCTGTGAAGTCAACGACACAACGCAGGTGACTGTCTACTGTCACAAAACTTTTAAACTGATTGGAATAATGAACTGAAGGATTTACTGGAATGTATGTACGACTGAATTGATATTACATTTCTTGTAAAGTGCCTTGAGATGACATGTGTTAGGAATTGGCACTATATAAATAAATGGAATTGAATTGAAGAAAAGTATTTTCCTTCCAAACCTATAACTGGTTGTCTTTTTTGATCGCAACAGCTGTCGTCAAGCATTTGTCATAACCGGCAATGAGTCTTTCACATCACTGTGGAGGAATTTTGAGCAACTCTTCTTTGCAGAATTGTTTTAATTTAGAATTTAGAATTTTTAAATTTAATTTAAAGTCTAGACTTTAACTAGGCCACTCCAAAACCTTCATTTTTGTTTTGTGTTTTTATGAGGCGCTCTCAACTCCCAAACTTATCACCAGAGCTTTTTAGCTCTGGACATGATGCATTGGTTTTTGAGATTTTTTTTGGCCAACTTTATGTTATCTGTTAAGTTGTATTTAGATTTTCAGGAATCTACAGGTCTGGCAGACCTCAGACCTAGGTGTGGTTTAAAAAAATGTAACTCAGTTTTTAAATTCTTTTTAAGGGTCAGATTGGTTTGAACAGTTTTTTTACAATAATGTATGTATGAATCATTTGAAAACTGGTCTTTTTTTGATTATTTAGGTTATATTTGATATAACATTTTGTTTGATGATTTGAATGTGACAATTCTTTTTCCTATATGTGATCATAAGAAAACATTGTAAGGGGCAAGAACTGTATCTTAACACTCAAAAAGGTATATTTATTTTTAAGACTTTAGCAGCAATGCATCAACATGATTTAGATTTGATGTGTTGTTAAGTTTCATATGGTGAATATGGAAATGTTTCTCCTGGGGGCTTGTTTGGGATCAATTCTTTGAAATAATTTCTTAGGCCTGGAACAAACAGAACCCAGAAAACAGATCTTGCCGACTCTGTTTTCTGTGGGGACATCTTCTTGTGTGTTTTGTCAAAATGATCCAAGATAAACTCCTGAGGAGGTCTTCACCAGAGGGGTCACCAGCAGTAGACGTGAGGCCCATAAAGGCTTCGAGGTTAGAGGTTAAATGAAACCTCATTACGACACCCCCCCCACCTGGATCAACTTCCTGACTTTGTTCGTCATTCGCCCCACGCAACGTCAGTGATCAACGCATGAACTCGAAGTTGTGAAACAACTGGAACTTAGAGCAGAGCCTCTTTCGCTGTTCCTCATCCTGTGCCTTACCATTTTTTTCTTTCCCCAACTGTCCCCCCACCCCTTTCCCCTGCCAACACTCCCGACTGTGGGCTCCTCCTCTGCTGAAAAGACACATTTCCTGATGTCAATACTAAATCAAAACGCTGCTCAGCAAACAGATGTTGCATGAGGTTCAACATGTAACGTAGATTCTGTAACATAAATGTAAGGGGTGAAATGTGAACTATAGATTTTTTTTATGTTCAGTTTAATCAAGGATTCAGCACCCCTCACAGTGGTTTTTAAAGCTGTGAGAGGTGGGAGTGAGGAAACACCCAGCAGATTTGCAATAATCATGAGCTCTTGATGAATTTTTTAAAAATTTAATTCCACATCTTTTGTGGAAATATTATGTATTCTTTACCAGCATGCACATGTAAATGCCTTTTCAGTTGCCTCTTCAGTTGTTTGGTGATTTCAGAATAATAACTTATTCCAACTTTTGTTAAATTAACCTAAATATGAAATCGTGACTGTCTGCACAGCACACCCTGCAGAGTCATGATTAAATCCACCCCGAAATGCTAAGCCCTAAATGTTTACTTAGGTTTCCTATTTGGCAGAGGCAGCCCAAAAGGCAAATAAATCACATGCTGTGAGCTGGCCAGGCTTTTTTGACTGTGAGAAACTGAGACTAAAAAGCAGAACAAGAGTTAAAAAGTAAAGGGTTTTCAGATGTGAGTCCAGCCCCAGCTTGGGTGTGCTCCTTTTATTTGGGAGAATAGAGAGGACAATCTTTTCTGCCTCCACCCCTTTAAAAAAAAGGGAAAAAACCTAAACTAAAAAAAAAAAACGTGTGTTGGAGAGGGGAAGAGCTGCTGCCAAGGCGCAGGGCCATCAGACAGATCTTCGAAGAACATCTGCTAACCGCGGGTAACATTGTTTGGACATCTGGTAACCGAAGATAACCCTGTTGCGTTTCCTGTTATGCCTTGCTATACACAGTCTGAGACCTTCATCATTTGGGGAAAAGATACCTTTATTAATTTTTTTCTGACATGAAGGGAGCTGTTGGTTTCATTGGGGTATTCCTCTCCTTTCTCTCTGGTGAGTGTGTGGTCTCCCTTCCACAGCTGCAGTCGCCTCACTAACAGTTGTGTTAGAAGAATTTGTGAGCTAAAACAGGCAAAGAAATGACACAGTGCAATGGTTTAAAACGAATGAGATAGAGTGACTACTAGTGTGTCTTTTCTGCCTGAAGTTTTTGTCCAAAGTACATGTTTTATTTCTAAAATGTTTTTCCTGTCTCCCATTTAGAGGTCTTTGGAAACCAACTTCATTTTCGTAGGTGACATTTCTTACATACAATGTTAATGCATCATGACTATTTAGACATTGAATATTTTGTTTACTCAGTCGTTATGTCCTAAACTGTTTGTATTCTCATTTGATAGTTTCTCACCTATTCTCCTTTTAATTCCAATTCTTGCAGCTTGTGAAGATTTGCCTTTTTGCTACGCTTATTGCAATTTCTGTGAGATTGGCAAACCAGCAATGGACTGTCTTTCTAAAATACTTGAGTATGTTTGTCTGCCTGAGTTCAATAACCCGATGAGATCACTAAACATGACTGACTGGTGCGTTTGGGATAAAGTGAGCAGGTAATCTTATTTCCAAGTCGCTCATTTTTGAATCAGAGAAACTGCCAAACATTTGCTGATATCACATGTCCTTCTCCAATTCTCCTTGTCTCCAGCTTGTACACCAACTTGAGCCATTGCACTGAGACTGTATCCGATTGTCTCCTGATTCCATGGCCAAACTCACTGGTGGAAAAGGTCTTTGTCAAAATCCATTCTGACTTTTTCAAAACATGCCCTACAGAGGAGTTTAGTGACCCATCACCAGCAATCGTTTTTGCCTTGGTGATCACTCCCATCTGCCTGATACCAGTTATGGTCAGCCTGGTGGTGCTCAAGACCAAAAATGGGGATGGCACTTCCTGATCGAAGCAGGAAACACGACCTTTGATATTCTTTTTTGTCCATCTTGAAAAGTGCTTTACCATGCTTAGACTGCTGCTATGCCTTCATTTGTCCAATAATCCTGCAGACGTCTTAGTCTCTCTGGACCTTATGGAGTTAATGCTCTGCCACTTCGATGGGTGTCCATCAAAAGATAAACTTCTTTTTCATCAATGATCAATGTACTGTGGAAAAACTGTTCCCTATTTACTGTATTTACACTTTAAAGGGGTGGTTCAATCTGTTCTTTAGTTCAAGTGGGGTTCTCAAGAGTTACCATCAGCTTTCAGTACCTTACCTTTGGTTGACAATGCTCAGAACTCCTTTTAAAGAAACAGAGTCAGTCCACTTGACTGTAAAGACAGTCAAGTGGTGTCAATCATTTTGAAACAACTCCAATCTTTAGAATTTCATAGCAACTCCAAGGAGTGACTTAGGTGGTTATTGTAACATAAAGGTCAATGGCTATTGACAGTGAAGGCTGTATTGATCTATGGTCCCTATCAGGAATGTTCTATGTGACATACTTGTTAAAACAAGTAATTTGTCAGATGCTAAAGTAATAGAATATAGAACGACCATAGAACCTAAATTGCTCAAACTGCTGACCTAAGGTTAGTCTTCTTCGCAAATAAAATAATGCAAGAAAGAAATATGTGTAAATTCTTATAACCGAATTTCAGTGAACTGCTTTCATCATTATAAAACTATTGTTTTAGGATGAAAATGATCAATTTTATACCAGTTCCACTTAGCCTACATATTTGTGAAAAATTCAGAAGTTATTTGCTTTTTTTTTAAACTAAAGTGACTCTTTGATCTTTAATTTGTCAAAACACTGACTGCTGACAGTTATTCTATAGAACTCTATCTTTCACTTTAAAGAAAATGCTGTGAAAAGGTGTTTTGTGTTCAAACCAACCTAGTTACTATGCTGTGTTCTATTTGTACTTAAAAGTTGGATTTTTGTGACATACCAGATAAAATTACATAAAAAATTGCATAAAGTTGGAATTTCAGCTTGGAAAGGTGGAGGTCTCTGAGAAGCCCTGGGTTCAATATAGAGTGCTGTTGCACAAATAAAACATATTTAATATTGCTGTTATAAACTCATTTTTTAAAATGACAATTCACCTTGTGCATTGTGACATAGTACTGTACAACATTTTGTGGTCAACATGTTCCTTTAGTGTTTGTACACCGAAAATGGAGAGAAAGGTACTATTAACACCTTATATTACTGCCAATCATTTGCACTTCAACAATTAGCAAATCCAAGGGATTTCCAAATTGAAACTGGAATACACTTACCCCTGACATGATGCCATTCCCAGCAACAGCCGCCGAAACAAATAGGATGCAGCATCAGTATTGACTCACCCAGTGTCAGCACAATATTCTGGAAACAACGTTCAAATTAAAATAGAGACGTGTAATCTGTGTTATTGGTGGTGACAAAAGCTTCAGAGCTTGCCATACTTTGAAAGTAAAATAATTTTTTTAATGACAATCCGAATGGTAGGTATTAACTTTGAAGACATTTTTTTAAAATTATAAATAAGCAACATGATTTTTTGCTGCTCAAACTGAACTCTGATCAATCTTGAATTTGCTCTATAATTATAAGTGTTAGGATGACATGAACTTGAGAATCACAGAATGTATTAATCTTCAGAGGGATAAAGGATTTGGAGTCAAAGGTTAAAGTAACTGGAACTCATTCAAAAGGAAGTGACCACTGAGGTAGAATTCAGTCTCCTGTCTAAATATCAACTATGTCTAAGTAAATAATTGATAGTTTATCATGACCCAGACAAAAGACATTTAATTGTCTGATCAGATTAGTTATATACACTGAGTGATGACAAGAAGATCAACTTAAGTTTCTTTGCTTGCAACATGATATTGTTGATATGTGTTCAGTTGTGCATGACAGTAAAGCCACATTAAGTGCTTTCAGATTTGGAACAAAATGTGTATGCATATACTTAACTTTAACTTTGTCGTCAAGATCAAATGGATGTAACTCACAGTCTGAAAGTATACATTCAGTCTGTTCTCACACCATGTACTGGGCACATGTCTGTATACTTATTTTGTTTTGTAAACTATTAAATCTACATTTGGATATTTCACTGTCCAAGTAAACTGATTGTCAAAGTAAACTGCTTGTTTATTTGGCTATGCCGCATCAAAAATAATGGGAAAAAGTAAAATTTCTATACAAGAGACAGTTTGAGTCTAACTGAGTTTTTTAAGAGTATACTAACAGGATTGCTGCATCATTCTGCTGAAAGTACGCTTTCAACTCTGCCAGTGTTTGTTGAACCACCACATATGGCCTTGCAACTCCCCCCCCCCCCCCCCCCATGATATTCTGAGCAGTGAGCAGTATATTGTTCTACCGTTTCTGTGCTGTGTGAGCCCTGATGTTGTCAAGGAAGCCGTGACAGCGGCCATGTATCACACCCTCATCTAGCACACGCACACACACACACACACACACACACACACACACACACACACACACACACACACACACACACACACACACACACACACACACACACACACACACACACACACACTTCACTGTGGGCCCCTGTTTAATGCCTGTGAGTGTGTCCTTGTGTGTCTGGGATGGGCTGTGTGGGAATGTGTGTTTAGTGACCTTTCTTCCTCGCTAGATATAGGGTCATTCTCACCACCACTACCACTCCATCCCCCTCTTTCTGATCTCATCCAGTTTTGTATTCTTCCCTATTGTTACAGCAAACTAGACATTAAACTTTGCACCAAAATGCAAGATGTGAATGCAAATATTTTTAAGGTGTATGCATCAGTTGCCATCAAAAAACGCCATCTGCATTTTTTTTTTTGCCAACAATACTAATGTGGACTATAAAACTGCAAAACTTTGCCCTCTTGTGGTTTTATGCAGAATTGTAACAAACTGTTTAATTTGTGAGTAATAAGTGATCTTACTCTTGGTTTTTAGATATAAATTTTTTAAACCTATTGCTCATTTTGTACAAAAAATTATCCTTTTTATTACCTCCCCTGGTAAAGATGTGTAAAAGTCTTAAAAATAAAGTGATTTGTACTACAGTAACATACTCCTTTTAAAATACACCTTATAATTCGAGTTCATTTAAATCAAGGGAAAAAGAGTTCCACATTAAGAAAAAAAAGTTTTCTTTTCTACAAAATCCCTAGTTGCCACGGTTCTCAACACCCTTAAATATTTCTATCAAAGAAATCTATTTGTGATTTCTTTTTACTTCATATTAGTTATAAGTTATATAATAATTCATGAATTCCTGCTTCATTGAGGTATAAACATGAGAGTTAGAGGCAGATTTCTCTTAGCCACTCAAAATGTGGAAAAAAACAAGAAAACATGTGATTCAGGTGAGGTATGAAGTAGATATGAACTTAAACTTTAGAAGTCATGAAACAACAAGAAAATACTTGTCTGTAAACGTTTATATATCCGGCCTGTCTTACTGCATGGAGTTTAAATGCTGTTTCTGTGAATGCATCGGTTCTTTGCAGGTGCTCCAGCTCCTTCCCATAGTCCCAAAACTGGTGGACTAGTTTGAGGGACTACAGGTAAATGTGCTGAATGCTGCTTGCTTGGCAAACTCAGCAGCATAAAGGGACTTTGGCACTGAGGTTGACAGTGTTGGGTTCATGGCTTTATAGAGCATTAGTGAAAGTAAATAAAAAAAGACATCTTAGAGACACTATGCCAAGGTATTGATGTGTTATTGATGTGCTATTGATGAATGGGTGCTACTTTAGCTACTTTTATATGTTTATACAGTCAATTTGCTATCTATTTATTTCAAGTAGGTATTTCTACACATTCTTCAAATGGCAGTGAGATATGACAAAATGTAAAAACTGCACCCTCTGATGTGAGTTATTGAATGAGACATCATTAATTAATTTTTCTGTTGGTTTGTGAGCCAGACAACTGGCTCTGCTGTGTTAGAGCTGACCCTTCAGCTGGCTGACATCTCGCTGGCAGCTGATGATTGTACATTCAAGAAGGTTTGACATCAAAACTGCAGCCCTATCGGTCAGAATAAACTGAAAGAAACGCAGAGCAGGAGCAGCTTTCTTTCAACGCCAGCTGAAAATCTGAGTGAGGGGAGCAGAATGATTCTTAAGTTCTCTAATGATGATGGAAAAGGAGAAGGGTAAAAGGAAGGTCAGCCTCACTGATTTGACTTAGAAATTGAAAAACGACTGTCACAGATATGAAGAGTGAGCCTTCATCTAAATTAGGAGTTTAAAAAGTTTCACGAGTAAACAAAACAAAGTATCAACAAAGTATATCACATGAAAGATTATGAAAATGCCTTTACAACTCCTTAAAGAAGCTACAACAACACTTAATTTCCCTCTGGTATCAATAAAGTATGTTTGAAATTGAATTAACAGCAATAACTCGAAGTACTCATCTTTAACATTGACTTAGAGGAATGACTTTTTTCCCTCCAAAATTGATTCATTTTATTGAGGTTTACAGTTCTTTTAAGATCCCATTGGTGCATTTCATTTAGGCTGAGGTCTGGATTTTAACTAGATCATTGTAACACCTTAATTCTTTCCCATTTTAGTGATTTTGTTATGGATTTGCAACTCATTCAACTCACTCATTGCAATCATTCTGCTGTTGTATGTCCCAATATGGACCCAGCTTCATACTTAGGCATTGAGGGATTCATTCATTGAGTTGATAGTCAACTCAATGAATGCACTGTCCCTTGGCTCTGTTGCTGCAAAATAAGCCCAAATCACCACTACTCCACTGCCATGTTGGACAGTTGGTATGAGTTAGTTGTCCTTATAAGCTGTCTCCAGACATAGTTGTGCATTTTGGAGAAATCAAAATTACATTGGTTTAATCTGTTTGACTTCATTTAGGTGAAAGTTTGCAAATCTAAGACGTGCTGCATATTATTTTTAAACAGAAAAGACTTAGGAGCACTTCAAAACAACCTCTACTTGTAGAGTATTTTTAAAGTGTACTCTTATGAACTTTAACATTTACTATGCTAGCTGAAGCCAAGACAGACTGACTTGTATCTCTTTGGTTCCTCGCTGTTACGCTGAGGATCGTATTGTATGATTTTGAGGGTGAATTTGCTGTAGCATACACATCTTCTAAGTTTGGCAATTGTCTAAAATGTTTGACACATGTGAATAACTTTTTATGTAGAATGAGGAACTTTAACTCAGTTTGAAATATCGTCATATCAGTTCTTCATTGATGATGTCCTGCTTTTGCAGAGTCACTGATGATGATGCTGATTATGACGTTCAGATAGTGCTTAGGGAAGCTCTGGGTATTTAAGACATAAACCACCATTGTTAACTTGAATAACTATTGACTGAATGTACTGTTTTTGATGTATACAGTATATTGTCTACAATTTTTCGCAGTCGGTAAATTGCAATTCATATCAACGATTATAGCAGTGAATGTTTCATTTTTTTATTCAGATTAAAATAATTACAAAAAAGCAAAGAGAAATAAAGTATTTTTCTGTGTTTCTGTAGGAGGTTGAACAGATTTATTTCACAGCTGAGTATGTGTTTGTGGACAGACAGCATGATGGTAAGCAACAGAGCACAGCTCTTAAATGTGCAAAAAAGACTTCATAAACAACCTGGAACTGAGGAGAAAGTGTTAAAGTGATAAACAAAACACTGACACGTCCTCACATTAAGCTTTGACTGCTAAGTTGTCAAGAAAAGCATTCGTATCTGCAGGATAGGTAAGAGTGCAAAAACATAACATTAGACAAAACATTGACTAGAACAGAGAAAAAGACAGAACAGAGAAAAACAATCTTGGGAGTCATTGCCGTCTTGTCATCTGCCAAAATATTAAAAAAATTTCAAACTTGTATCATAGGGATTAAAAATAATTCCACAAAATGTTCTGTCTAAAATAAATATAGAACAAAAAGTACCAACTTTAGAGGTATAGAGGATCCAAATTATTTATCTAAACATAAAAGATGTTGAGAGGGAAAAACAGTGAAAGTTTTTTTTATCCTCAAGATATCTGTACTGTTACACGATACACATTTGTGTTTCTCTGCGTGCTGAGAGATTTCAAAATAACAATCTAACCTGGTGAATTGTTTTCTATATCCAGCCAGGAAAAACATAACTTTTGGCCCTTGTGTTTTAGCTGAAGGAATCATGAAATAGAACCTGCATGTGTTTGGAAACAAGCGTGCATATCAGTGAAACCCCACTTTGGTCTGAAACTTTTTGGATTCTTTAGAGATGAAACTAACAATGGAAGCCTGAAACTAATGGGAATGCTGCCAGCTCTCTGTTCCAGGCTGTCACCCATCAGGTCAGGCACATAGTGAACTATCAAAGACAACCAGACCCTGCTGGTTGTCACGACATGTTTGGAGCTGGTGGCAGCTGTGGAAGACAGAGGGACAAAGTACTTGCAGAAAAAAAGAAAAAGAAAAACAAGCTTTCATCAGAAAGGTGTCTCACCTCATTTCGTTGGACTCTTTAAATGAATACATTTAATGTATTGTTTTTTTTTTAACCCAATATCTTTTACCCTTTGCTTTTCAAACAATATATAATAATTTTGAGATTTAGCTGTGGCTCTAACTACAGTACATTTCTTGTCAGTACAGGCCTCTAGATGGCAGTGTGTGAGAGCATTTTGTGAAGTGTAGAATCAAACTTTAGTTGTAAACGTTGTATTCATTTTAAGACATAACCCGCCCCCCCCCTCCATTAAAATAGCTAAATGTATTTCTGCATGAAAATTTAAGACCCACAGTTACCCAAACATCACTTAAACATCAGGTCATAGAGACTTGTCATATTTTGCTTCCGTGTGTACACAATCAGTCAAGAGCTTTGCAACAAAACACAGCACTTACACAACAGTTGGGACTGCTTGTTTTTCAGGTAATAAGATTTTTCACTCACATGTGGTTCTTTGCAGTTCAGTTCAGCTTGTTTTTTAGCATTAGGTTCAGGTGTAGCAGCACTGAGATTTGCATCGATCTACACCTCCACTGTGTTAAGTCCTTTCTAACCCAATCCTTCCTCTTTGGGGGTAAACGGCACCTGTTTCAATCCACAAACACCGTCTAAAGACGATACAATGCTTTTTTAAATCGTTCTATTTCATATTTAGAATATCTAATCCTACGCTGCTTTTACATTTTGCTTCATCCCAATATTTAAATTGCTTAAAGCATGATAGAATTTATCCAATGTATCCATATCTGCAGGCACAGGTGTGTGTCTGCCTAACCTGGGAGGCCAACAACAAAGAATGTAAACACACAAGCACTTATGAGGTAAAATACATAATAGAAAATATGAAGGTAGTCGTAGGAGCTGTTGTTGGAGACACAAAGAAGAGATTAAAAGCTAAAATATGTGTCAATATCTTCAATATGTCACTCTATAAAAGCTTTGGGGATTGAGTCTAAACAGGCCCAATTGTTGCCTCTATATTATTTGCTTTTTATGCAAATGAAACAGCAACAGCTGGAACCTTTGATCTGTGCATCTTTGTTGAGGCAACAGTTAATGCAGCAAAAAGCCTTGTGACAATAATGGGAAATCAGAACCAGAATGGATGCATCAAGACTTCAAATAGATTTGCTAAAACCTGATATCTTCCTACAAGTTGTAAATGATGAGCAGCTGTTCCACCTCCTGCATTAAATGTCAATATATCTACAAGGTTAATGGCGGTATCTGCAAAGAACTGCCAGAGATGTTACCGCAAAATGAGTACTTAGTGTAGAGATAAGGTACGTTATTGGGCAGTCATATCAATCTAAGTCTCTTTCAACTTGCCAGCATCATAACTTACCCAAAATATTAATTCTCATTTCGCTTTAGGTTTCAGCTCAAACTTTTACTTCTTCTGTATTTTAATTGTTAATAGCTACACAATCACCTCCATAACTTTAGTCTTTCTGCCTTATAACACATATAGAAAACAGGTGTTCAACTATGTTTTTAAACTTATACTTTGACTGTAATGTACTGTAAGTTCTGTGGTCACACATTGCAATTTTTTGAAAACGGTGTCTCTGTGCATCTCCAAATTTCAGTCCTACCTTAAAAATAATCAAGACCTTGTAAACACACAAAGCATACCTTTGATAGAAGGCATGCTAAAAAAACATCTTTTCACATTAAAGTATTTCAATCTCCTTTTAGACAATCTTTTAACCCCAATCAGGAAACAGACACACAAAACGTTTCGGCAAAAAGGTTTATTTTATTTCTGAAAGGATAACATCAAGGTGAAATCAGACAGGCACTCCGTGTATTTTATTAAGCCATGTGCCCTCATCCTTCAGTTAGTCATCCTTTGGTTTCCTTTTCTAAAGATGCCAGATTTCAACACAATGGTTTAGAAATACAGAATGGCTTTTGCTATAAAGGGAAGATATTTCTTGCAGGATTTAAAATGCAAACAAACTCTGATCTTAAACAGATTATCAGCTAGGGGAAATACCAAGGCATATTGACACATGTCAGCAAAAATAGATCTGTTAAAGCACGGTTGCTCACTGTACTGGAAGAAATCTGCTGAAAAATACAAATTGTGAGGAAAAATTCTGGAACTGGGATTGCTTCTAATAAGTCTGCTGTCCCATGAATGTGAAAAGCTTGTCCCATACCTCCACCTTCATGATGGCATTACCCATGGGACACATTGTAGCTTTGATATCAAGGTAGTCACCCACATAATTGATTCCTGAGCCAATGGCTTCCCCTCTGACAAAACCATGCTCAAGCTCTTTCTTCTCGTAGTACATTTCTTTGAATAAATCCTTATCACAGTTGCGACCCTTTTTATAGATGCCCACCGCAAACCAGTTCTTGTACAGGTTGTAGTCCCAGGGAACTGAAAACATGATGGCCAGGGTCTCCAGGTAGTCATTCTGGGACTTTTCGAAGAGATCGTAGGTCAGTACGCCGACACTGCCAGTTGCTTTTCCACCAGACTTGGTAAAGGTGCACACCTCTTTCTTTAGGGGGCGTATTGTTGGTTGAGGAGGATTGAATACCTCTCCATTGTCAAGGTAAGCTCTAAGGACAAAAAATAAGAATAAACTGTTAAAACTGATATTTATATATAATGTATAAAAAGAATCACAATCTATTTTCTCACTGGCTGACATTCATTCATAACAAACCTTTCCTCTGTTTGATCAGTTAGGATTGCCAGCATTATTCATAATTTATAAATCATCAATTTAACTTCAGAAGTTTATGTACACAAAGATTAATATTGTTTTTAAAAGTTCAGGAAAACCCAGATGATGGTCTCATGGCTTTGTAAACTCCTGATAGGTTAATTGAACAATGCAACATCTGACTTAAATGGAGGCACACAATTGGATGTATTTTAAGGCCTCCAACACTGTTTCTTGTTGAATATAATGGGAAAATCAAAAGAAATCATACAAGATATTAAGAAGGGAATTTGTGGACAGCAATAAATCTAGTTCATATTATTGAATATGCAAGGATGAACAGCATGGTGATGTCTTGTTTAAGAGATGCATGTGTTTCGGTGCAAAATAATCCCAGCAAAAAACCCATTGTGAACATGCTGGCTAAAGCTGGTATTAGATTCTCAGACTGGCAGATGCACAGACAAAGACTATGTCCTGTTGAATTATGAGGATTTTTTGTGTGGAAATACTGAAGTAACATATGAAAAGATCTGTGAATTGGAGGATGACCCCAAGCACATAGCCAAATTAGTTGCAAAGGGTCTTAATATATCAACACATTCCTTACTTGGGACTGATAAGGCAGTAGTTACTGGTGATGTTTGCGATTTCAATAGTCACACTTCTCTTGCTAGTCACATCAGCTGCCACAGCTTCAGCTGATTCCGTCATGCTGCAAAGATTTTGAGATCTGCTTGTAAAACAAAGGTAATTCTGTTGTTAGCCACCTGAATCACACAATATGCAAAGCATGGCTGCTGGTTTTTTATTTGTTTATTAGTTTGATCACTTTTTTTATAGAAACATACAAAGTGAAGTATAACAAAACAGACCAATGGAAAATGGAATGAATGAAACTTAAGCTTCAGGTGTAGGGTGAGACTAAAGGTTAACACCTACCCTGTTCATTTCTATGCTAAACTCAAGAATTAACAAGATAATAAAATACACAAACCATTTATCAGTTTTTCTATAATGATACGAGTCAAAACACAAAATATCTATGAAACAAAAGCTTTTCGCAAGGATTTTAAACTAGTGATTTTAGAGACTTACCTACAAAGTCCAAGTATTCCGATAGTAAAATGGGAGAAGTCGGAATGGACACCTGACTGGGAGGTACTGTTTTTTTTTCCCTTTTCCAGGATATCCCCCTCCCTCTTCCAACATAACATAATTTAGACACGGCACACCCTCTTTCCACATACATGCATTAGTAAGCTTGATCCCACACACAAAACAAAATGTGGTTTATCTCAGTTTGATCAAATAACCACACCCTTTCTTATGTGCATCTCTAATACTTTCCCCTTGGATCTCTTTGTTGTGAACTGGCACATTTTTCTTGACCTGTTTTTTTTTCTTTATAAAATCCATCGGACAGAAACAGTTTGGGAACCTCATTCCTTTTTTACTATGCAACAGAAAAAAACAACCAATGCAAGTCTAGGCACACATCTCTGGAGGCTCTTTACTCGTATTCTTTCTACTACTGAAGCTCTTGTTTTCCAAATTCCACACAAACAGCAAAACGAAGAGTCTGCAGCCAGTGAAGAACTGTGTTGTTACTGCGGAGATTAAAAAAAACATCTACGCTGGCATTCCATCTGTTGCCACTCATTAGAGTTGGATAGATCCAGATAAGAGATTAAATTATAATTACTGTTCATCAGTAATAATGCAGGCATACAGAGTGAGAACATACTCCACACAAAGCAGCACAAGTATTGGGTCCAAATGTTTTATTACCATAATCAAAGAGAAGAGAGAGTACAACGTACATGAGTCCAAGACATTAGCTAATGGGAAATCAATGAGCTGGCTGTCAGATATTGATATCTCTCAGCAGACGCAAAATACAGATGACAGCAAAATCAGTCTTCTTCTCCTGAATGCTTTTTTTTATTTCAAGATGACAACAGTGGTCACATCAAACAAATTCTATTCACTCTGAGGACACAAAAACAACAAAGAGTGGAAGAATAAAACCCAATTGACCTGGACACTAGCGGCCCATTTTGTCATACAGCTCCACTTTAACAATAGCTTTGCCTGTTGTAGACATTGTGGCTCTTAAATCAACATATGCTGCTTTATATTCCAGCCCACACCCGTTTGCCTCTGAGCGGTTGAAGTTGCTGAGATCTTTCCCGTCATACATCTGGTCGTACAGATGTTTGTCGCAGGCCCTGGAATGCTCGACCACACCCACAGCCAGCCGGTTCTTGTAAATGTTGTGGTCAAAAGGCACGGAGAACATGATGGCCATGCGCTCAGAGCAAACCCGGCTCTGCATGTGGAACAGGTCGTAGGTTAGCAGGCCGACCGCACCGGTGGCGGTGTTGTCATCCTTTGTGAAGGAGCACACTTCTGTCTTTTGGGTGCGAACTGTGGGCTGTGGTGGGTGGTAAGAAAAGCCACTTGTCATGTGAACCCTATAAAGGAGAGCAAGTAACTAATTAGTATTTAGAACATTTCTCCAATGTTGCTGTGAAAAAAACCCCCAAAACACTGCAAAATGTATTTTGCTTGGTGATGCTCTTTCAGAGTGTTGGGCTGTCTGCGACAAAACAGCATACACTGATGGATGAAGTATGACTGGAAGTGTACTACTATGGACTTCTAAGCAAAAGTGACTCCACCTGCATGCGATGTGCAATGAGGCAGTGCTTGTCAGTGCATGATAGATAGGTGGATGTTCTCAGCAATGTAATGTCACATATGAAAATCACCCATCCAAAATATGGCCTGTCCTGACAAACTTAGACAAACGCAGAAACATGACACACATGGCAAAATACTTGATGTGTATTCTGGTGGTGTTTTGTGCACTTTACGTCCTTAACTTTTCATTAGCAGTTTCTTTCACAAGTATTCACACCTCTTAGACCTTTTCACGTTTTGTTATTTAATTATCATAAATTCTGACCAACACAAGTTAAAGGAAAGACATACATGGTTTTCAAATGTTTACATCTAAAAATCTAAAAAGTGTGCATGTCTATTATGTGTAGCAAGAAAAAAGCAATTTTTGAAAGAAAGACCCAGGATGCCCCCTTAACAATTAGCCATAAGCCACGCGGAACACAGCAAGCAAAGGCTGCTCTGGTAAGATGAGCCCAACAGTGAACTCTCTGGCTCGAACATTTTTCTCAGCAGGAACAGGGAATCTAATATAAGTGTTGATGGGAAGATAGATAAATTCTGAAGAAAAAAAAATGGAGGCTGCAACACATGGTGCCTGAATAATTCCTCAAAATTTTTGCTTGGCTACAACACATTTAGAATAAGAAGAAAGAAGTAAATAATTTACAGAGTAAGTACACATTCATACTACAACTTGTGCAAGGAGGACAGATTATCCATTTGTCTAGACACAAGATAATAAATTAACATTTAGAGTCAAAGCATATACATTTATTAGAATGATCCAAACAAGTCCAGACATAAAGTCAATGGGAATCTGTGATGATGTTCTTGGATGCTGTCTATTCAGTAGGACTGAGGTGGAGTAAATTTGCAAACAAGACTGGACAAAATTGTAAATTTCTTTAAACAGTTGATATACAATTAAATGGAGTTTTCAAATGCTAACAACATTGGTATAAATTGAGCTAGACAGTAAATAGAAATGTACTGTATCTCACCCAATGAGGTTAGATCGCAGATATACCTTCAGTGTATTCTTTAAACTGTAAGCTTGCTGATGCAGTTGCATACTTACTTTGGGTTAATGAGACAGTAGCTACCGCTGACATTGGTTATCTCTATGGTGCAGTTTCTGTTGGTGGTAAGAGTTGAGGAGACAGCCTCTGCTGTTTCAGGCATCTTGACTGCTAGGGATACATGAGTGAAAGCTCAGTGTTGTAGCTCTTCAAACAAATCAATGAGTGCCATTTACTATATGTAGGAAGACAAATGTATATTTTTTCTATGTATTTACACAGAAAACATGAACAGTATTTAGGCTGATGTTGAATGAGAAGAAAAAAGGTCAAAAGTGAGCTTTCACAGTTATAGAAACTAGCTGGAGAGAACCATCGTGAGTCAAAGACTGTGTGCTAACATCACAATAACACAAGAGAAAATACATCCACAGTACTGATTAAACCGTTTCACAGCAATAAATCAATAAATATCAAGTGATATTTTGCTGTTAGTATGTGTGATTATTATATTTACCTTTTAGAGTTTCACACCAATGTTGTGCCAGACAGCAGCGTCAAGTTCTTTTCTTCAGATTCTGGAGCGAGTGTCTCTTGCGTGATTACACCTCCACAGCACTTGTTCAAACACAGGCGTGTCCACACACACTATCGGTTATTAGAAAATTCTAGTTAAAAAAGAGACACTTTGGGCACTTGTGTTCTAAATGCTACATAGTAATTATCATTAAGGGTTTTAATTAGGTGCATCCCAAAACATATGAATTAATCAGACAACATTTCTTGATCATCATCAACGCTCCCTTTGCATCATACATGAGAGGTATTAATAGCAAGACAAAGATTTTTCTCAGTTAACATTAATTTAGTGTTCTTTAGTCTTCTAATTAGACATGTATTCCTCATGGTTTAATTTTTTGGCTTTGAGATCTTTTAAATGAACTCCACCATTACTTTACAACGAAGTGGAACACTGCATGTTCTATCTTGTTTCAAATGAAATCACATTTTTCCGAGGCATTGCTCAACTAGTTATTTTGCTGCAGGTGAGGGCTAGGAACAGTTTTCTGGGGGAGCCTCCTAAAAACACTCACACATTTCAACACACTGTCTAAATCTAAGTCTTAAATGCTTACTCTGCTCCCAAAGGATTAGGGAGTTGAGGAAGAGGTGCTCCCTTTTCTCCCCGTTGCCTTCAAAAACAAGACTTCATAAAACAAGGAACCATATAGTATCTACAGTATATCTGAACGCTTCCTGACTAGGAAGGTTTTGCAGTATGATCCTTTAACCAGCACATTTAATATCATGGCAGCTGTTCTGTTTTGTTTAGGAACTGTTACATTTCAAAACTTGAAGTCACCAGTTGGCACCAAACATGCATCTGCAGAAATACATTTGTACTACACAGTTTGTCAGGTAAAGTTTTTACTTATAAGATACCAAGTGATTCCTTAAAAGAAATCTTAAACATTACAAATACATCCCTGATATTTATTTAGATGTAACACAGGTATTAACAATAGTCACAGTAATGTATCACAGTGTATGATTTTCACCCATTTCCCAGGATTTTAGGTATTGTTAGAATGGTATAGTGTCCCCCCACCACCACCCAAAAAAAAGCAATCTCAGTGCTTTTTGGAATCTGCCTCACTGAGTCCTAAATGGGCAAAAGGACCTTTATACAGAGAAATGGCTTCCTTAGTTTGACCTGTCTTCTGCTGCCACCCTCAGGCCAAATTTTAAATATTTCAGAAAAATCATTTGCCAAATCCCTCTTTTACTGATGAAAATGATCCTATAAGCACATAATCACAAGTAGTGAGTATTATGTCTCTTCATCTCCACTCACAGGGGTTAACGGTGATCATCCTGTATTCTGCATGACTTGCCTTTTAAGAGCTCATCTTAGGCCAAATTACATCCTTATCAAGCAGGTGTGTTAAATTTAATCACACTCAGGTTATCTTTGTGAGAACAGTTAGTAAGAGGTAATTAAGAGGGTGACAAAAGGATATGAGCACTTGCAATCAGCATGATACTTTCACAGTGTTATGACAAAGATGAATGTATGCTGAGTACATAACCATATTTAATCACAGTGACTTCAGCATCAGTAAATCAACATTATGCCACTCGGGTCGCAGCTTTTAGTCCATTAGACACCTATTCTGACACCATTATGTTTTATGTACACCCGTTGTTTTTAATTTTGCTGAAACTGTAAATCATTAGAGAGAATATTTTCCAAGAATGCAGCTAAATCCTTTATTCATTTATCTTCAATCTAAGCTGAATAAAAGTAACTGCATTTAACTTTAAACCCATTACATCCATCAGTGCTTAATTATGCTTTTGTCTTTTCAGTCTTGGTGAAATTGGAGTGAGATGTGCTGTAAATGTTGATGTTCTGAAAATAGCTGACCCATTAAATATAACAATGCAAAATAGATCAAATAAACCAGCACTTTAATATACATGGTTTTGTATGTTTTGACAGAATTTGGGAAAAATGCTAACTGCATTTTGGCCAAAAGTCTTTCTGGATATGGCCTGGCAGTTGATTATGATTTTACCCTAAGGTGATCCTACATTGTTCACATGATTTAGTAATAAACAGGAAGGTTGGTGGTGAATTGCAACAGCCAGGGCGCAAACTAATTAATTAGCCATCTTGTTGAAGCCCAAATTAGTTGAAACAACGTCCAGATCTCTTTTTATTTCTAGTTGGCAGTCACTAAAAGAGCAGTGTGGCGCCCACTTCAGGTTAAAACTCTATAGTGCACTTGAATCGGGCATCGCTGTTGGCTCTGCGGTGATGGCTGACGTCAGCTTTCCTGGCGCTGAGGAGTATAAAACAAGCTGAATCTCCATCCTCTCTTTTTCTGTGGTGAAGGAGGTGGAGAGAAATTCTCCACCTCAGAAAGATTGCTCTGAGACAAAGGAGCTCACTTTGCTCAAAATACAAAAATAAACAAAATACAATATTTTAAAGGTTCCAGTGGTCTGCGGAAAAGAACTGCGACTGAAAGAGGAGGAAATTTTTGTCCCTCTTTTCAGAATATGAAACTATAATAAATTATAGACTCATTACACAGTGAGCAGAAATATATAAACACCCTGTTTCTTCTTATTTTGCTGATTATGACTTCCAGAAAATAAATCCAAAATTAAAGGGGGGGTATTATGCTTCTTCCAGGCACATATTACCCTTCTATAGCACACTCCAATAAATTGTCACATTAAGTCTTTTAAAAGTCTGTCAAATATCCAAATCCCCCTTAAAGAAATTTACTTCCGTATTGGACGCCTTGATTTTCGCCTGTGCCTCTATAAGACCCTCCTACTCTTTCTGACACTCCCCCTTCAGTTCATCACATGCCGTGCATCATTGCAGCATGCATGAGGTCAGAAAAGAAATCCCACAAAAGACGCGCAGGTGCAGCTGGTGTGTTATAATTACTGCACCTGGGACTCAGCCGGAGTTGTGTGAGGTGGGGAGGGGAGGGGGAGCTCTGCAGGGGCGAGGCTCTCGGCTGAGTACGTAAGGTCGGAGGAGGAGATGGGTGGAAAAGGCGGGGAAAGGTGGGAGCAGGCGTTTCAGCAACTGACCAGCAGAGACTCAAAGATTACTCTAACATGAGTGAATGGGTCAGAGCAACACTTTAGGCATGTTTTTAATGAGGGAAAGACAGGTTCTCAGGATATTAAGCTTCAGAAAGTCAATTTTGCATTATACCCCCCTTTAAGTGTCTCCGAAAATTTGAATCCTACAAATGGACTGTGACACATTCCTTGTTTCAAGTCAATCCTGAACCAGAAACGTAAGAAACATCTTACCTGGGCTAAGGAGAAAAAGAAACAAATTGTTGCTCTGTAGTCCAAAGTCTTTTCAGATGAAAGCAAAGTTTCCATTTTGTTTGGAAATCAAGGTCCCAGAATCTGGAGGAAGAGTGCAGAGGCACATAATCCATGTTGCTTGAAGTTCAGTGTGAGGTTTCATGTTATTTGTTGGTGAAACCTTTTCACAATCAAAAGTCTTTAAATTAAATGCAAAAGGACAACAAAGTTATAGTTTTGACTTGCAATCCCAAAATGAGCAAATGTGTAATTAGAATGGAACTTCCATTGCAGCAAAATATGACCATGTTAGGTGGAAACAACTTTGGTAGCATGTAAGTTGTGCCTCATTATATTAAACTGGCCTTCTAACCTGGTTCAAAATGTTAATACTCATATTAAATGAAATAGATAAAATATTCAACCTAATTAATAACCTAATATTCTCACAACTTGGGTTGAAAAAATATCCTACACAAATTTTAGTGATACTTTTTTAGTGAGCTCTCTGGACATGTTTTTGTTAAAACAATAAAATACTGTACATGTTCACATGAAAATACCACAAACAAATGCAAGACTGTGAGAGCATAACTTTCAGTCTTCAGAGAATTTCCATTATCAGACTTACAGATTTGCCTTCCATCCATTGCTTAATGTCTGGTTCTATCATGACCTCTTCCCAGAATAACTCTTTCATTTTCAAATTTGATGTCAACATATGGAGCTCTGGGATTGAGAACTGGCCACTTAGGAGGTGAGAAAAGAAAATCATTGAAAATAGCTGTACTCTGGTTGGTTTTGACAGATGTGCCAGACTGGTTTTAGCTGAATATGAAATTATTGCTATAAACTGCCTAATGTAACCTAATGGCACTCACTTTTTTACAATCCTGTAGGTGTGGCTGATTTACCACATATTTTTTAAGCCTTAGCACATACAAATATTGTTGTCCTGGTGTAGAAATAATAAAACACCAAACACAATAGAGTTTTGCTTCTGTTAAACACTGATGTCTTATTCATATTCCACCCCCCTTTCCTGCTCAGCAATGAAGCCACCTTCTTTGCCGCACTAATGATGCATAACATCGGTGACATTTCTGTCTCCAGAGAGAGCAATTTGGTTCTGTCTTAATCTCTTTATCTCTGCAGATAAACCTGATGATAACTGGGTGTTTAATGCAGAGCTCATTGCTGCATTTAAGACCAATTATATCAAACAGTGTTCACCCCAACCTTCTATTTTACATAGCTCACTTTATGAAATATTGAATCAAATGTTTTTCTGACTCCTCTTATCTAACCAGATGTCTTTTCTTTATTTCTCTTATGACCCATGTTTCATTCAAGGAAAGGTTTTCACAGTATTTCCTGTCTAATATAACACAGATACAAAAGTTCAGTTCCTAAACATCCATTTAAACAGCTCCAAACAGTCCAAATGAAAAGGTCAAACCATTGTGCTTTGTTTGTTTAGGTCAGAGAAAAGCATAATACTCAGTCATAATAAGAATTTGTAATGCTGTGCGATGCAGTTGATAGTAACAGTCTTGCCACGATAATTAGTTCGTAATTGAGGAATTATATTTCCAATAACAATCTTGGAAGAAAAATGTTGGATGATAACATATTAGCACTTTTTTCACGACCGTCTTTTCGACACAAATAGATATAGCACACTAATTTGACTTAAGCGTGACAACAATACAATGCTACTGGACAAATGTTGAGATATATTTAAGACAGAAATAGTTTATCTTCACAAGAGCTGACATATCTAACAAGAAATGTATGGATAATCTTAAAACCATTCATACACTCTATAGATGATCAAAGTATCAATAAGTCTATTTGATAGAGACAGATACAGTGGTGTAGGACTTATTTCATTTTGGGTAGCAGGAAAAAGCTTCGGTTTTGTGGAGACCTCTCATGAGTTCATACCAGCCTAATAGACATTTTGTACCTGCACTGACAGACATGCTGTCTGTTAATAGATATGTACCCTGGCATTTTGTTTCTTTCTGCCTGTGTGTTTCTATATCTATGCGTTATTACTTTAAAGTTCACAATTAAAAACAAACACAAAATTTAGCAGATATTTCAATTCTCTCATAATCCGCATGTTGGGAGTTTTCTGTCAGTATCAGTAATTGAAGCTTTTATGTTAAATGGATTTGATAATTGTACACATTTGTAATTTTTGTGTGTGTAAAAATTGAAATACCATGAAGATGTTTTAGTTTTACTCAAAGTTGAGTAAACTCAAATGTCATACAGGCTCATATCTAGTGAGGACAAAATGTTAAGCTTTATGGGATTAAATGGCGGACACCTGGGTATGAAATGGTAGCCGATAGGAACAAAATGGCAACATGTGGGTTCAGAATGGTGGAATGAAGCAACGGATGCTTCACTACTACAAGGGAAATGTATTTCATTTACTTGTTTTATGGTTTTGCATCTTAGTAGTTGTCATGTCAACATAAAGCAGTTTATGCAGCCACATGTTCATTATCTGGACAAACAGTCAGTGTCGTGTCTCACTTGTCCTTCCAGCTGTGAGAATAAAATGTATTTCAGTGTACAATATTAGTTAGGTACTCTTGCCTTCATGCAGAGGTCATTTTAAAGTTTTCACCTGTATTATATTTAGTGCAAAAGCTATTACATCATTACATAATTTCTATACAGTTCAAAATAAAATTATGGTAAACTCCTGCATACACTGTACTTACAGTACTGAAATGCAAAGCAGATGCAGTGTCATCATACTCTCTTTAATTCAGTTTGTCATGTCTTGCATGTTAAAAGGTCAAATCAGTTGAGGGTTAACATGTGTTATGAATTTAACTGACCATTTTTTCCCTTCAACTGCAACTTACTATAATGCACAGCATTATAATCACCTCACCTCTGGAACAGGCTGCCAGAGGACCTCAGGGCTGCAGAGAACGTTCATGTTTTTAAGAGCAGGCTCAAAACGCACCTTTTTAGCCTAGCTTTTAACTGAATATTATTTATTATTGTTTGTTTAATTGCTCTTCATGTTTTATATGATTATATTTTATCTGTGTTTACCTATTTAATCTTATCACATTTATTTACTGCTTATTTTTATATTTTAATTTGTTATCTTAATCCTCGTCCCAGTGTTTCCTCTGTGGGAGCCCTCTGGTCGGCTGTAGCTGCCTGGGTGCTCTTCAGGTGGAACTTGGGTGGAGGTGGGGGTCTTGGCCTTGCCTCCACTGGGCGCCCTTTGTCAGTGCCTTGGTTGCTGCTATTGATGTACTGCTGCCGGTGCAGATAGCTCCTCTGACGGCGTTTCCTTGCATGGTTCATCTGCACACGACTTTTTTACAGTTGCTTTTACCTGTGTGTGTGCATGGGAGTTGGGTTGGGGGGAGGGGGGTATAACTGTGACCATGCTTTTAAATCTGTGGGGGAGGGATGGGAATGTAGTTTTATATGGGGTCAATTTAATCTGTAAAGCACTTTGTGACGCAATTCTTGTATGAAAAGCGCTTTATAAATAAAGTTTGATTTGATTTGAATAGAATAAGAATCCTTAAAGTTCTTTTTTACATATAAGAGTGCAAGTTAAGAATGTCAGACAGAATTAATCAAAGTTAGCTAGTCCAGGGACTTTTTATTTAGAAGCTTCCTCAGTTTCTCAAAAGGAGAAATCTAAATTTCTAGAAAATAATTTTTGCCACAAATGCAATCATAGAATCAAAATATCTCTGTTTCATATCATGTTATTCAGTGCTTAAACACTTACAATTCAATCAGCCTCGAAAAGAGGAGATTCTGATTAATCTCTTCAGTCATCAAAACGGTCTTCAAAGGTAAAGGTTTTCAAACATAGGGTAATGCGTGAGAGGAGGTAGATGGGGATTATGCAAACTTTGCAGTGATTAATTTTGGTCTTAGACGTATCTGTGCTGATGGTAGCCTGGAGACGAGCATATTGATTGATTGCTACAGAGGGCGCGGGGTTCTGCACATTTACTTTTTGATGAATCGGCTGTCAGGGCCTCGAACAACCAAATATGGCTGTGTAAATGAATGTTTAAGCGATTATAGTATAAGTGTAAATAGTATGCATCTATTAAGGAGGATTACATTTGGTGCCACTTTGAGAAGAGGAGAAAAATAAAGGGACAAGTTAGCAGAATATCCCAATGCAAATTAGACCTAGGGAAAATGTGGCTTTAATTTGCATGTATAATGTTTTAGCATTCAAACTGGAAAGTCCTTGACATTAATCTGTGTGTGTGTGTGCGTGCGTGCGTGCGTGCGTGCTTGTGTGTGTGTGTGTATGCATGAGTGCGTGTGTTTACGTAGGCCGGAGTGTGCGCTTTCAAGAGGCCGAGGCTGAAGACGAGGGCTTTAAGTTGACAGAGCATGCCAGCGCATCCACCCACTCAAATTACCGCGCGACAAGACGCATCCTGGGTGCTGCACTGGAGGTGAGAGTGGGAATAAATACCTGCTTCTAAAATGACTTGTGCTCAGTGCGGATTAATTCCCCCACCTAAGAAAAATCTATAGTGCTGTGTGGAATAGGAATACATTTGTGTCACCTTTTGGGGACAAGGAAGTGAAAACACACTGCAGAGGCAAGTTGAGACAATGCACATCAAAATGACTAAAACCCACTTAAACCAGTGAGGGCCTCAAACCAGGAAGCTGCCTGTAATTAAGGATAATCTCTCTTTGCTTATTTCTCAGTACAGTATGTCCCAAAGCTCAGAGTATTTTAAACACGTTCTATTATTCCAAAATACCAATTGTGTAATCTCTCATGATTGAACTTCAAGCCTTTCATCACTCATAATACAAATGTATTCACAGTAGTCATTTCTTATTGTTCATGTAAACACTTGCCGTCTAATTTTGGCATTCAAATCTCTACATTCGACCCTCAGCAGCGTTTTCTAAATTAGACCATTTTTCCTTGATTTGTAATTATTTTAAAACCAACACTTACTCATTTAAATTTACATATGGGTATAAACACAAGCAGCTAATGGATGCAAACTTTGTAAGCACCTGAAAAACATTCAGATTTCAGTGCAAGAAGACATTTTTAATGGGAAAAACACAAAAGTTTTTTTTTCATTCCCAAGAATATGTAGAAAGAATGAAATGAAAAGATATATTTTTGATTCTCCTTGTCCTCATCTTTCTGCTTCCTTTCTCCTGCTTTATTTTATGTAAACACTTTTCCCACCAAGCTTCTGATGTCTGAAAAGCACCTTGACTTTTGTCCTTTTTGGTCATGATATCTTTCAAAGACGTTTTTGAAAAATACCTGCATTTTGCAAACATGCTGTATTGCACAGTTAGCGACTCATTTCCATATCCCCAAACAGAGCGTCCTCATCCTCGCATTGACTAAATGATAAACACCAAGGCCTCTGTTTGCCACTGATCCTCTGAAGAGAAGACAGACAGGAGATCAATGAGCTCCTCATCCTCAATCCCATCTGCCATTCGCTATTTTGCTTTTTCAGTTCCTCAATTTTCCCATCATCCCTACTTTCTCCCCCAACCCATTGCCTTGCCATTGGATTCTCCTGCTGCTGTCATTCAGTGTTTCTAAGGCCTAATCCCCTGCTTTTCACTATCACTACACAACCTGAGGTGCCCCTGATGCCCCAGCCTCCCCAGTTCCATCCCGCTTTACGGGAAATATAATCCCATTGATCCAAAACCCAATGGGAAGCGTTGATCTGTAAACAGACAAGTGCTCAATAAGAATCATCCAGTCCTCCAGATAGGAGATGGAGGGTTGGCTAAGTGTTAGGGTGGGTAGGTGGTGTTACAGGGGCAGCAGCTACCGAGGAGGTTTGCTGAGGAAAATGGAGGTGGTGGGGTCTTTCTATTGTGTGTCTTAGCATCACTTATCAGATTTATTGCAGATCTCCTTTACTGCTCCCTCACCTGACTCCTCTGATTCTAACCTTACTGCAGCCTTGAACTATATTCTACCCAAGCAATTAAAAGTTCCTAGCTCTGAGAGAACATATGAAAGGTGTGACATTTTCGATTTGACTGACGGTGAATTTAGAGCGACAGGAGAGACAGATGCACCCAACCATGTATATGGATTTTTTTCTATCCCTGCTTTTTCACAATTTCCACACAACCTGCCATTTTTGCTCCCTGGCTGCTTAAATCTGCAGACTCCTTTTGCATCATTGTAACGCTAACAGATCAAACAGTAATATATGCAAAACCAAACTCCTTAAAAATCCCTTGGTGACGGGTTAAAATTTAGCAAATAAATGTATGCCCTTTCTTTTATCTACTTTTTTTATTGAGCCTTTGATAAAGCAAGTGAGTGTACCTGAACATAACATTGGGTCTATATCAAGGATATTTCTACCACAAAAAGAGAGAGATTTTTATTTTCATTTTATTTTTACTGGCTTATAAATGAAAGATGCAACATCAAAAAGGTTTCTCGCGCCAGTAAATAGAATTGGGGTGTTGTTTCAATCCCTCTGCATATAAGAACAGGATTTAACTCTTCCGTCAAAGTTTTCATAGGGTCAGTTCAGGTCATTTCCAGTCACTGATGGATGCCAACAGTGTAGGCACTAATGGGTTTTTGTGGTCAGGGTATTGATCTGTCTTTTGAGCATTCTCAAAAGTAGGAAAAAAAAATTAAGAGTAGGAAAAAAAGCAATAAGCAAAATAATAACCATGAACTGTTTAAGAACTTAATTCTTTCTTTGAGGCTCAAAGGTCTTGACATATGAATAGTAATAATTTTTAGACAGTAAACAAAACTGTATCTCTCTCTCTCTCTTTCTCTCTCTCTCTCTCTCTCTCTCTCTCTCTCTCTCTCTCTCTCTCTCTCTCTCTCTCTCTCTAGTCTGTGCATCTGTGCATCAGAATTGAAACTCTACAGCTAAATCCTAAGGTATATACACATCTGATCATTGTCCTAACAGTAAGTAAATTTAAAATACTCCCAAATCACAGAGTTAAATA
This sequence comes from Valencia hispanica, assembly GCA_963556495.2. Classification (NCBI taxonomy): domain Eukaryota; kingdom Metazoa; phylum Chordata; class Actinopteri; order Cyprinodontiformes; family Valenciidae; genus Valencia; species Valencia hispanica. Next base: position 35,335,389 of record OY747718.1, read on the forward strand.
TTAACCTGATTGCAAGATGGGCTTCAAAAGGGAAAAAAAGTTGCTAAAACTGTCAAAAAGGACTCAGTAATGACAAACCTTAACCCAGTTGTTAATTAACTCCGGCTGCAAGTGTTTCCAGTAGGTGGGTGGGAACGCCTTCATGAAGGACATATACAACCTTGAACCCGTTTATTTCTTTTTCTTTTTAACTTACCCTTTCATTTAATGTTAAATGTTTTTTATTTAGATCCTACTGTACTCCTATGTACACAGCACATTTGTGGTGGCGATATGAGAACAGTAGCCTGCGGAGACTCTCTGTAGCCTACAATGAAGGCTTCTCCTTCGTGTCCCAAGATGGCAGAGTAGTCAGCTTTTTGTGAACTCTGGTGTTCCCACCTGTGGAGCCTTATTAAGGCAATTATTGTTTAAATTCATGTGTCGTTTGGACAAATCTGAAAATGGAATCATACTGGCACTAACTAGTCCTAAGAAAGCTGCTACAGATATGTCTGGTCTTTGGAAACACTGGCATTTTAGTCTTTCATGAATTTTATTGTAAGCTATGTCATTTATTGTATTGTACTTTTTCTATACTTTTATTTTTTATCTATGGACCAATTGTGTGTCTGAAATAAAGTTATATATATAATCCCAAATGTTTTCAGTGTTATTTAGATCACAGGCATGCATAATTCTCCAAAACAGGGACGCTATTCTCATGAAAGTAGTGTTTTGAGAGACGGTTGTTGTGAACAGAACCATTGTCCTGTTACAAGATATGATTACTGCATCAATGAGGCCTCTCAGTCAAGAGGAATGGCCACTGTAGCATCTAAAGGAAGAAGCTCCCCAGATCATGATAGAACCTCTTCCACTATGCTAAAAAGAAAACATATCCACTGGGCTCTCCTTGCCATCCCAGTGATCTTGGAAGACATCAGGGCCATCCAGAATGATTTAGTTTCTCTTCAGAGAATATAATCTTCTTCCACCTTTATGTGTTGTATTCTTGGTGTTTCCTAGAAAAAGTCGAAATACACTTTAAGGTAAGCCTTAACTTGGGGTTATCCTGGAGGTTAAATATGTTGAGTCTACCACTTTTGCCCCAATGTTCTTTGGATCATTTAAGAAATTTCAATTTCAAATTTCAAATGATTGTTTTATTGTGTCCATTTTACAGTGATGGCTCATTGAGAGAGACCTTGCTTGACCAGCTTAATAATTTTCCCATGTTCAAAGACGTAAAAGAACGGCTTTTGTCTCTGCTATCGGGGGGGTCACGACAATGCAAATCCTTGACATTAAATGACATGAAATCCATATTTATTTGGATATTTTGACTTTTTAAGTCTTACACTTTGAGCTTAAATGCAATTTAAGTAATTTATCTTCTCTTTTTCTCTTGTCTCCTGTTCCTATTCCTTCTTTTGCTTTTTCAAGCTCTAATTATAACGTGGTTATCTTCCACCCGCACAAAATGCAAACAATAGATAATTCTTCCTGATTCTTTAAATTTTGATCAGGAATGTGTCCTGTCACCAGTTATCTCTGGGTCTTCCCCAGGGTCTCAGAGCAACAATGTGTTTTTGTAAAGACTTGAACCTCCCAGCTGACTCCCTTTAATGTGGAGGAGAAGTGACTCCACTCTAAACTGTCCCCAGATTACAGAGCTTCTTACCTGATTTCTAAAGGTGAGTTAAGCCACCATATAGGGGAAGAGCATTTCAGTCGCTTCTATCTGAAATCTAATCCCTTTGTTCAAGATCTATGTATCATGACCATTTGTGAGTTTCTGAATGTGGCCAGACTGGGTAAACTGAGAGCTTCACTTTTATTTTTGGTGTCTCCAATCTATCTATCCATCTCCTGCTTCATACTTCAAACACTGCAACAAGAAACCAAGATATTCCTCTGCTTGAGGCAGAGACCAGGAGGGACAAGTCCATCATTTTCAGGTTAGGAACTATGCCTTTAGAAAAGCTGACTAACATTCCATCCTTGAATCTTTATGTTTTTTTCTAAGAACATATTATATGTGGAATGTAATAATAAAAAGTACTGGTTACGGCTTGCTCCACGGTTCCTTAAGCATAGCAGTTCAGCTGTTGCTAAAAGTGCACAAAACTGCTGGCCTGTACTGCTCATCCTTGCTTCTACATTCATGAACACGAACACTGTTGTGAGCTGAATATTCCGGGCACCCAACAAACACTGAGGTCAAAAGCACTATTGACTTGTAAAATAAACATTATAGATAACATTTCTCATCAATATCAACAATATGTGAGGCCCCATAAAAACTCAAATTCTGTGCAATTAACTTAAAATCGATCCAGCGGGCCTGAACATTGTGAAACAAATGCACAGAATTTTCAGAACTCTGCTCAAAGCTCAGCTGAAAGTGAACTTCTTTTTCTCAGTATTTCCACAGAACCAACAAAGATTTTTGAGTTACCATATATTACCTGGAGAATGTTTATGAAGAGTGATGCAGTGCCATCCTGTACAGTGTGTGCTCTTGCTGTAAGCATGCCTTCACTGTGAGTTACAGATGCCTCAGTTCAATCCAGCTCTTCCTACTTTTGACTTGCTTCTCAAAATGTCACAACAACTGCAAACACAGAGGATGCACAGTGAGCAGGAAGTCTACTCTGCTCTGAAATAGGGTTTTGTTGTGGTCTGTGTCACGCTTGAGGCACAACTTTTTGAATTGCAATCAAGCAGAGAAGAAAGAAAATCCCTTTTGGTTTTCTTGAATGCAGATTGTGATGAGAAAAGCTTATTTTTTTGTTCAAAAAGACAAATCAACAGGACTGTTCAAACAACACAGTAATCAGATGGCTCTAGTTCTAACCAGAATGCACATCAGGTAAATACATTTTTGGGTATAGTGGAAATGCATTTTCAAAGACAGAATTTTTAAAACATTTATTGCAAGCAGACATTCCAAACATACCTTACAATTGCTGGTAAATAGCAGTTTGTTGTTTATGAACACTGTGGTTTTGATGGTTCTCAAGAAAGGGATCCCTTTTGCAAAACCTACACCGTGTTCAAAAGAGATTATCACACAAAAAACCCCATCAAACTGGAAGATTAATCAAAACATTTCCTCCTGATCTGAACTCATTATTAGATACTGTGTTATTGTGGTTGTTCAGCCAGCTGAAACCTGGCTTTATTGTTGTTTTATTGGGCTGCCTTTCAGATTGTTTGTTATGCCATCAGAAAAACAGACACATTCATGTCTCATGCATCTTTCATGCCTTTTCTTCCTTTGTTCCACTTCTGTTTTGCGTAAATCTTCAAATTTAAGTTTGACCACATTTGTTCTAAATGTTTTTTCCTTCTTTCAGCTTGTAGAGTAGATCATAGTAGTAGTATGGTACTTAGATAGCTGTCACAGGCTGAGTCTGACAGCATAAATATCTAGTCATACGGCTTATACAACAGAAAGAATTGTTCTTATGTTGGAAAAACTAGATTGCCGACAGCAAACCAAACGAAGAGACAATCAAAACACAAAAGATTTTTTTTTTGTATTTTCAATCCAAACATCTCTTCTTCACCTCAGTAACATTCTGCAGTTTTTCTTAACAATGTTTTTTTTTTTTTTACTTTTCAAAAGTTTCTTTAAAGATTGAGGAAACTTAATTGCCTTCTTGGTCAACAGGAAGTGGGTAGGAAACTTTCCTTGGGTAAAATGTGTGCTCTAAGGAAAGTAAATGGCTATATTACTTGTATTGTAAACTTTGCAAAAAGAGCTACTGTTGATGCTTTACTATGGAATGCATAAAATAAAATTCAAATGCAAATAAAAATTATATATATGAAAAATAATAGACAAATATATAATGTGAAAATTAAATTGTGAAAAACTGAGTGCATATAAAATTCTAAGCTCAATAATATGAAATATTTTTCATTTTCCTTAAAAAAATTGTTTTTAATCTAAAACATTTTTTTACTGTAAATCTTTTCCTAATAATAGGATTTATTTTTTAGCCATTTTAAATTATTTTCATTAGTTTTTATTTCAAAATGTCATTTTCCCAGAGTCAGCTTTTATTTCATATTTGTGTTTTTCCCAGGGGTTTATTTATTTTATGATGTCACTTTTCAGTCAAATAACTTCATCTGCCAATCAGGGTCAGTGGATGAAACCTGAACACCCATTGGCTGGTGCTTAAACATTGATCTTCCTGGATAGTAGGGATGTAAGAAAATATCGATACACCTATATGTCGTGATATTTTATTTCCTGATATTGTATCGATATTCAAAAGCAAATTATCAATTTTTTTCTTTTTTTAAAGGATTTGAATGGAACTATTAATGATGACAGTCATGTTTGTAGTAAAATTAAAAGTATGGCTGGTAGTTTGTGGCTGTATTTACCTTCTTACTAGGTCTAGTGGATCAACTAGATCTAGTAATAAAACTGGATGTGTTAAAGGTTGAATATGGAACATTTTCATAAAAAGCTAATTAAAAAATAATAATAATAAAACCTCCACGGGTGTTTCAAATGGTGCAAAATGAAATCATTTTAATTTAAATATAATAAAATAGTATTAAAATATAATAAAATATCAATTTTAACGGGTACGACAATGACGTAATGTTTACATCTACCGCCAGTAGTGGCCGCGGGGTGCCAGATACGGTCTCTATGATCCAACTATGTGGTCGTACAACTTGGCTGGTATTGGGAAAAAATGGCTGAGTATGCAAGTCAAACAGCATCTTCAGAGCCCTGGAGGAGATATCGTTGTCCGTCTCAGGAGAGGAGTGACCGGAGAAGAACAGAAACTAGAGTAGTTTTAGGGGAAGCCTACACTAGATGGACCCACATAAAACATGTCCACGGCGTCAAACACACGCGGAAACTGCGACTTTCCTCCTGGATCGGTAAGCTAAGTCACCTGCTAACTTTAGCTGTCAGTTAAACTGCTCTTAAATACATTCCTCACTGGACGCAGTTCAGGCTGGTAACTGGGCGTATCGGCAGCGAACCAGGCAACCCAACAGCTGGAATTATTTTTCCATTGTTGTAGCTACAACTTAGACCCACTAGATGTCGCTATGGTGTTCAAGTTCCATATCCAACCTTTAAAGTATGAGTAAAAACAGGTTGGAGTGTTTAGAATGCTGTGACAGTTTTTCTACAGTTAAATTCAGTTTAAAAAATCACAATATATTGTCTTACTCATAGTATCGCAATATATCGTATCATCTCCCCTATATCATGATACATGTCATATTGGAGGAACTAAATTAACAGTAACTGGTGTACAGTTGACGATTGCCACTGGGTGTCGGTCAGAACACAAAACTGAAGGTTGTAGTTGTTTCGTCTTCTTTATTGCAGAAAATGAGTGTGTTGTGTGTGTGTGTGTGTGTGTGTGTGTGTGTGTGTGTGTGTGTGTGTGTGTGTGTGTGCGTGTGTGTGTGTGTGTGTGTGTGTGTGTGTGTGTGGTCCTAATACAAGAGAAATAACAAGTAAAACCAGTAAACTCATACAGCTAAAGTTTCTTACATACATTAACCCACTAATAAGCATGAAGAAATTATATATCCTAAATTATATATCTATCTATCTGTATATATATATATATATACATAATATATAAATATTTTAAACAAATGATAGCTTAAAGAGTACACAGACACACCAAATATTAATTAGCAGGGTTAATTACCACACTATACAGTAAGTGCCAAATGACTCAGCAATTAAGTCTTCAATTCACAGTGAACAGGTATTCAGGAAGACTAGGTACATTTACAATGAAAGTTATGGTTTATAAATAACTCTGCTGAAAAGCAACAAATGAACAAAGAAATATCCTTAAACAGTTTGGAATTCAAACTTAGCAGAAAGAGGCTAGCATAAAATTGCGCATAATTAGCATACTAATTAACACTAAATACTCTCTGCAAGAGATGTTAAATTTCACAGAAACAAGAAATAAGAGCACCAAAATACAACTCAGGTAATTACTGATATTGGCCTGTAACGCACACCTCAGAACTGGTTTAAGGCAGCCACACCACCAACAACCTTACCCTTTAAACTACTGCTTTAAACTCAATTTTTTTCTTTCACCAATAGGTGGCGCCTCTGAACCACATATATAAACTAAATAAATGCAACATTGGAACTAATAAATAGCATAGTAACTGAACAAAATACTGATAAACTTGGGGATGTGATCAACAGACCCAGTTCTGTGAAAGCCTTCAAAACAGCCTCCCCCAAATGTACTCCGTACATTTGCCAAATAGAAAAGTTCTGAGTTGAAGAGTCGATTTCTGATTCTTCAGGAATAGCAGGGAGAACAACCATCCTTGCAACTGGTCTAATGTATATTCTATCCTTGATCAGCACATCAGCAGATCTGATGTGACCATCAGCATTTGATGTACTTTAGTTATGTGTCCAATTGGCCAAAGTGCTCTTGGAAGTTAATCTATATGGGTCTGACCAGATCGCCATTTTTGTCTGACTTGCAGACTCGGAAGATGGTCTCGGATAAATGTCGCCATCATCTCCTGCTCAGTAGCTCAGTTTCAGGGTAGACAACCTGTGGTAATGACCCATCAGGCCGCCCCATCAACAAATGATTCAGGGTCACAGGATCAAGGTGAGCAACACTGGAAGATACATATCCTAATGGTTTTTAATTCAGGATGCCCTCCACTTCAATCAGGACCGTACTTAGAACTTCTTCTGGCACTGACTGGGCACCCATGGGGTGTGTAGTGAGGGGATGAAGGGAGGGGATGAAGGGATGTGAGGATGAAGGGATGTAGAGAGGGGATGAAGGGATGCGAGGATGAAGGGAGAAGGGAAGGGGATAGAGGGATAAGGGAAGGGGATGGAGAGATGAGGGAAGGGGATGGAGGGGAGGGAGATGCAAGGATGTAGGGAGGGAATGAAGGGATGAGGGAAGGGATGTAGGGGGGGGATGGGAGGGAGAAGATGAAGGGATGAGGATGTAAGGATTTCAATTGTATTTATATAGTGCCGATTCACAACAGGTTCAAGTTTTAGCTAGTTTTCTATTTAAGGAATCCCAGCAGATTGCATCGAGTCATTGACTAGCAGTTGCGCCCCGTTGAAGCAGGCTCCAACCACAGCAATCCCTCACACTGGGCAAGCATGTAGCGACAGTGGAGAGGAAAAACTCCCCTTTAACAGGAAGAAACCTCCAGCAGAACCTGACTCAGTATGAGCGGCCATCTGCCACGATCGTCTGGGGGTTCGAGAAGACACAGCAGAAACGCAGAAAGAACAAAAGAACTGATGGAAGAGTACTTTCTATATTATATAAAGTAAAAAGGATGAGGCCAATTACAGGGTCGGGAGGGGAAGGGTGCGAAAACGATTGAGACAAACGCTGAGCGCTAGGCTGGCTGAGTTTATGTAGACTGCAGAGGAATTAAAAATGTGATCCGGGTGTGAGGCGCCAGGTGAATCGAGTTTGGGGACATTGCTGAGTGGGAAGTGGATTTTGGGGGATAGTCCTGCTCCTGAACTTAAGTTAAAACATTAACTAAATTTCACTAGCTCGGACCACGCTTCAGAGATCTGAATTAAAAAGTTTATTGAAGGAATGGGATGAGGAATGAAAGGTCTGGGGAGATGCACCGATGGAGGCTAGGAAGAAGACTCGGCGCTGGGGTGCAGACTTCAGGAATTCATCTTTCCCGAGCCTGCTCAGGACCCCCGAAGTTGGTCTTGGTGAAATTTACAAAGAGTGTGAGCATGATGCAGGCTGCGCAAATTGTTGCGGATGTAAGAGCAGTAAGGTGGAGATGACCAGTGGCCTACGTTTTGGATTACATTGTCTGAGATGCCTTAACGGGTGACTGAGGTGGCTGCTCCTATGCGGATGAAATGTACCGAGTAGAGCTCAGGGGAAATGCCTGAACGAAACAGAATTTGGCAAAAGTGAGCGTTAAACCAGAACCTGGTAGCGAGGCTACCGGATTCAATGATGAAGAGGAGGATCAAATGGTGAGGTGATAGCAGCTAATCTGGAACTAATGTAATTAGAGATAGGTTTGTAGGGGCTGGGGATGGAGCTTAAGAGGAATCAGTGGATTTGAAAGGGTGCGAGCTGGTCAGTTTTACTTCTGTGGAGGGTGAAGATGAGGGTGTCCTGGCTGTGGATTGAGACCCGTTGCCAGCTTTATGAAGAAACCGAAACCAAAAGATAAGACTGAATGGTGGTTGCACAAATTTTGGGATTTTGAGAGAGTGGGTGATGAATTGGCAAATTAACATAGGGTTAAGATAAAGAAACAATAGATTACGTGAAAGGCTTCTAAGAAGTTCCAGCCTGACAGGTTTGCTGAGAAGATACAGAGGTGAGACTGTTGAGGATGGAGTTCTGAGATTAGATGGTGAGGTCGTAAAACTGAGGACTTAGTTGTAGATTGTGGCTGTAACAGAGGGACTGGAGTTGGGTTGAGATCCGCAGCGGGCACCAGGGATCTGAATTTCTGAAAAGAGAAATGAAAAGAGCGTCAGCAATATGATTTTGGTAGCCTGGAAAATGAGCAGCACGAACCAGGAACTGATGTTGGGCTGACGCAATGGTGAGTCTATGGGTGAACTGCATGATTGAAGGAGAGCTTGACCGGTCTTGGTTTAACATGTTTAAAACAGCAGCATTATCTGAGTGAATGGAGTGTTGAGACCATTCGGGCCCCCAAAAAAGGGCAGTGACCAATGTGGGATAGAGCTCATGGACAGGAGAGGAAGCAGACTGGAGCTTCAGGGAATCGAACTCCGACGGCCATTCTGACACAAACCACATCCTGCCGTAGTAGCCACTAAAGCCTACGAAGGTTGCCATGTCTGTGGAGCTAGATGTCATCTGGATGAGAGAAGGAATCATTAAAAGAAATACCACTCCACAAAGACAGAAAATTGCACCAATGCCGCATTTTCATCCAACGTGGCTTGTCAACGATGAGCAGGCCATGGAGAGAGAATTCTGGTGGCGGTGGACAGAAGGTGGGATATGAGGGACCGTCCCTGAGGGATGATGTGAATGACATAGTTGAGATGACCCAGAAGAGACAGGAGCTGTTTCTTCGAGCACAAATACGCAAGCAGGAAGTTAGAGAGGATCAGAGTACTGTCGGGTAGCAACGTGCAAGGGGCGGAAGACTGGAAAAGTAGAGTTGATGAAAGGACCGATCATGAATCCCTCCTCGACCTCCTTGAGGAGACCGGCTGACCGGTGATGGACCGATAGAGTTGCTGGGGATGGCCTGCTGGGCAGCTGAATCAGCAGCTGCAGCGAAGGAAGCAGAGAGGGGCACAGAGAGGAGAGAGGGGGGTGGAACTGAACCAAAAGAAATGGAAGGAGGGAGGGTAAAAGGAGGGATGAGGGGGAAGTATGTACATGGGGAGAAGGTGCAGCCTGCATTGACAGGGAGGAAAGAAACTGGCCATACAGAAAGCAAAATCAGAAAATGACGGAGCAGGCACTGGGGGACATGGAAGCTGGCTCCTACCAGAGGGAGCTGTGGGCCCCGGGCCGGAGACTGCAGGTGGGGGAACTGTGTCGCTGAAGGATCAGCCGGAGGAGGAAGCAGGTCTCCGGCAGAAACGGGAAGCCCCAGACGGGAGGAGGAGGCGGAGGGATGACTCCGGGAGTGCAGCTGCAGCCGCGCTATGGTCCGTATAGTCATGTCTGGGCGGACTGAAGCGGCAACGGGAGATCGCCAATCTTGAGGTGAGGCCCTGGTGCATACCGAGGAAGTATGGGGTGGGAGGGGAGGAGAGGGAGCAGGGAGAGCCCGGACTGAGTGATTGAAGCGGGAGTGAAAGAGCACTCAGGCAAAGCCTGAAGGCACATCGAGAGAGCAGCTCAAACAGTTAGGATGTTCATGTCAAGAGAATGGAATGAACACTGGAGGCAAGGTGTAAGCACACGGAAGTACGAAGGGTGCAAAAACGATCGAGACAAACGCAGAGCGCTAGGCGGGCTGAGTTTATATAGACTGCATAGGAATTAGATATGTGATCCGGGTGTGAGGTGCCAGGTGAATCGATTTTGGGTAGATTGCTGAGTGGGAAGTGAATTTTGGGGCGTGGTCCTGCTCCTGAAATTAAGTTAACACATTAACTCAATTTCTTTCTTGCCCACACATTCTGATAAATTAGTGAATTTCTTTCTGACAAATCTGACATCCCATTTTGAAATAGGGATGGCTAGTGATTCATCTAATGTAGATAAAGTTTTGTATATTTTAGACAAGAAAATCTAAAACTCTTGCTGGAATTTGTAATTCAGCTGTATTGAGCCTAAATTTACCTTTAATAACAGGTTTAATTTGTTGATATTCTAAGAATTTGTTTTTATCAATTCCATATTGTGTAATTAATGTATTAAGCCAGCTTTGACCAAAACGTCTGGTCTCAGATATGTTTAAGAACCTTTAAAATAACAAAAAATCCTAATTTGCAATTAATACAATACAAAATCCTTCATAGAGTACACTATACAGGTCAACGAATGTTTAGGATGGGTTTTACATCGTCTAATACCTGCTTACAATGCACAAGCAATATACCAGATACTTATGTTCATGCGCTTTGGTTCTGTCCACCTGTTAAGAAATTTTGGATTTATCAAAGTGTCTGAAATGTAACATCCCACCATCTCCCTCAATTTACCTGTTAGGAAATTTAAATGATGTCACCATGGACACAAAGTCAGTTCTAATGGTTCACATTGCCTTATGCATCGCTAAGAAAACTATCCTCCTGAACTGGAAAAATAAAAAAGCTCTTAATATTAATCAGTATAGAAATCTCTTGTTGGACCATACTGGTCTTGAGACGGCCTCTGGCTCCATATCTGCTCAATCTCTCTGGGCTCCTTTGATCGGCTCCATCACCTAGTGGGGGTGGGGGGCACTTGGTTTTGTCGTTTGGGACACTGTTGCTGATGTGGGGGTTTTGGGGTTGGAGGCGTCTGGGGGGGACCCCGGGGGGTGGGATCACTGGGCGGATGGGGCGCTGGACGTCGTGGCCGGCCTGGGGTTGGGCTTTGGGTGGTGACTCCTGATGGCTGCATGCGGTGCCTTGGGGGGGTTGCACTGGCGGACAAGGGTTACTGGCCTGGTGGCCGTGCCGCGCCTGGGTAGGGTCTGGGGTGGGCCTGGGGATTCGGGGCTCGGGGGCGCCGCGCCCCCTAGCTGTGGTCCTGGCTGGGGGTCGGCCGGCGTGGGGTCTCTGTTGGCTGTGGGGGTCGTGGCCGGCCGGTGGCCGGCATGTGCAGCCGCCTCTCTTTTTTTTTTCTCTGGGCCGATTGTCATCGCCAGTCCCTGTATGGCGTCTCGCCTTGTTTGCTGGTTGGGGTGCCTGGTTGCTGGTCGCGGCGGCTGGGTGGTGTTTCTGGGCCGCATCAGTCCTTTTTTGCACTGGACTTGTCCCCTGGGTCTTGGTCTTTGTGTGGGGCGCTGGGGTTGGGCATTTGGCCGGTGTTTTAAATGCACATTATAACAACACGCATCAACACCATACTCGAGCGGGAGGATGGAGGCTAGGGGTCTTTTCCCACCCCTGTTTGCTACGGGCCATCAGGGTTTGGGATCCGGAGGAGGACAGGCGGTCTGGTCGGGGTCCTGGGCTGTAGGGGCTGCTTTGCCACTGTGGGGCCCTTGGCGGTCTGCTTGTCTCCATCCTAGAAGGTAGGGGGTCCACCTCCCGGGTCCGGGGGCTGGTGGGTCTACTGGGGCATCAGTACCTGGACCTGGGAGCATAAAGTGTGCATGGGGTGTGTGAGTGAGGGTACAGCGTCATTTTTTTGGGTGTCTTGGTGAGTCAGTGAGAATGTATGTGTTTAAGAGGGAGGGAGCGTATGACTGTGTCTGTATGTCTTTGTCTACCTGTCAGGTTGGATCTTGGTCTGCCCCCTCGTCTGGCGCACCTCAGGCCTTACACTTAATGGGGGGCCTATTTCCGCTCCGTCACTCCCCGCCGGTGACGGGGGCCCCTGCCTGCCGGTGCGCCGGTGGTCAATCCGGTTCGGACCTGGTGCGTGCCTGGCCGGGCCTGGGGGGGCCGGTGTGTCGGTCGGCCGATGCGCTGGGCCGATATCTTCCTTTGGTTGGTTGGGGCACCGGCCCTCGTTTGAAGCCTGGTCTCGGCGCGCTGCGTTGCGCGGGATCGTGACCCGGGAGCTGGTACAACTTGGCATCCAGATGCTGACTTAGCCCGGCCTGGGGATGCTGTCCGTCCCCTGCGGCTATTGGTGGGGCGCTGGGATGTTGGCGGTGGGGATTGGCCTAGGGCGGAGGCGTCGCAGTGCCGGGGGCCCCTCGTTGGCCGTTCCCTTGTGGGTCCCTGCTGGGGGGTGGGGTGCCCCTGGGCCCCGGCTCCCCCGGTCCGATGACCGGCCCGCCCCGGCGCGGCCGGTTGCTGGCGGAGCCCGTGGGCTCGTCACTGCTGCCCCCCGGGCCCCTGCATAGTGGCCGCTGGATGTTCCCCTGGGGTTCTCCTTTTCTCCTCTCTTGGGGGATGCGGTCGGCCCCGCCCGGGTCCGCCTGGGGCTCTGGCGGTCCTTTGGACGTCTTTGCTCCGATCTCCTTCATGTCTGCATCGATTCCTGGGGGACGGATTGATGTCTTCTCACACCAACTATCAAACACTCTTATGGAGAAACCTTAAATGCACCAGCATGCTAACACACACACATAGATGTGGGGTCTCTGATGTTTAAGGATATATTCTTGGGCTGAGGTTATCATTACTAGAGCTTGATTAATCGGTACCATGAGTTTTTCTGTGACATTGTTGTTGTATTTTTATATCTATTTTTGTGTGATGTGGTTGTGTAATTCTTAAGTTCACAATGTTTGGTTGATTTTGTCGATGTTCCTTTTTCGTGTTTTGTTTTTCCCCCTCTCTCTGCCGTCCTGTGGGTATGGAGGCAGACTTCAATGTTTTCCTTTGTTTTCTTTGTTCCCCTTCCTCTCTTGTATTTTCAACTCACCCTCTCTCATGACATTTTGTTTCCTACCTCTCTTCTTCATCTTCCTTCTTTCTTCTCCTTAATTTTCCGTCTCCGTGTCCATAACATCAGGAAATAAAAACCCCAACAATTCATAATAAAGATTTTTCACACATAAATCAAGTGGAGTACTATAGCAAAAGCTGTACTGCTGAAAGTAAATCTGTTGGGCTTCTACTTGGTACTCAGACACCAATTCTGAGCTCCACACTGCCAAACAGGACACGTTTAAAAAAATAAATAAAAAAATCTGACATTACGTATTGAATAGAAAAATATTAATGCAATTGTAACTACTGTAAACATATTTATCAAGAAAAGCAGTTCATCTTAAAAAAATGATAAAATCATTTTTTATTTATTTTGTTGGGTGGTGTAATCAACAAATTAGTCATTTACAAAGTGCAACTGCCAAGCAGATCCATGTTTCAACAAGTAGACAGATGGTCTGGACAGGAAAAAAAGCAAATTATAAATATTAATCAGTTGATCAGTTGTGGTTTAAGCAGAATTTGTGACTCTGAGAAAATGTATGATGTGGTCATTTCAAGATCAACCAAAAGAAGTATCTCTATTTTTATTAGCTATACATTTTGACAGTCTTCTGCATCAACTGCAGATCAGTGTCTGAGTCTTTCATTTGACATTGCATCAGTGTTCAGTGTGCATGTCTATGTAAAAAAACAAGTTAACAAGCATGTGACATAGTTGTTTAAGGACCGGTGTCACATTATTTTTCAATGGCTCAGATTGTAAAAAAGGGGTTAAGGAAGACTTTAAGCAGCAACCTGGGTCTGTCATTTTTATATCAAGATTTTGGTATCAAGTAGATAAATTTTGACTTTGAGGTGTGAAGTTTTATGCAAAAGATACCCCTGTTTCTTTTATTCATATGCTCTTGGATTCTGACTTTTTTCACTGCATCACCAGATGGTATACAAAACAAGTGAGATGCTTTTCCTTAAACTCTTTAGTGTCTTACATCTGGGATTGTAGGTTGCACTTCTAGTTTTAAATTCAATAAGGTTTTGCAGCAATTTGCCACATCTTGTTTTTAAATTCTGCTTCTCTTCATCCATTTAAATACTTTTTTAAAACCAGTTTGTAAGATTAAATTTGTATGCATTTTCAGCTTGAAACAATCACAGAACTACCAAATAGATCCTTAAAGATTTTTTTTTAAAGCAGAGAAATCAAACCTGTCCTGAAGAATGTTATGGTTGATGAGATCTTTGGGGTTAAGGTTTGAATTTGATTGACATAATCTGACAATTTAATTATTTTCCAAAAACTGGTATTAAGACAATGAATGGTGGTTGTATATTTTAGACTCTTTTTTTAGAAAACAAAAAATAAAAATAAAACAATATTCTTTCCCTTAATAAATATACATTGCCTTTCATATCACATATGGAAACTGCATTAGACTTCAGCCTCTACAGATAACTGGTCATCATGCCAGATAATAAAGGAATTCAAAGAATATGAGGCTTATCCCTATTAGATAATCTCCAGACTCTTGAGTCTAAAAAAAAGACCCAGTGCGTCTTTATTCTTTAATTTTCTTTTATTTCTTTGACTTTCTTCAGCTTCCACTACATGTCCCTTTAGGCCTCTGTGCTTTAACTAAAAGACTTTGATGCTGAAGGCTTTACTTAATTGTTTTGTTCACTTCAGAAAAATCATTAAGTATTTGCCCGTGTGTATGTGTAAGAGTGACAGAGGAGAGGGAGTGTGTGCATGAGTAAATGTGTCTGACAGACCATCCTTCTAAGAAAAGGGACCAGGGGAATAATCTCAGATTGATCCAGAGGCAGCCAGTAGGACTCCCGCATGCTCTTGGCACATGTGCAGATGGCAGACCTTAAAATACCCGTTTCATCACAGAGGTGAGATGTTGTCAATGTAAAGCAAAAGCCTTTAATATAAAACCAACATGCCATTAGGGGCTGAGCGCAATGTAAAGCAGAGGCACTTTTAGATATAATTCATTTAGTCCATGATGCATAAGGGAATATTTCTGACTAATACAAATGATCTTTTTATCTATCTTTTTGGAACATCTGAATTTTTAGATAATTTTCTGACATGAGAGGCAACAATAGCTTGCTTTCTCTAAGGTTCAGTTTAATTTATTGAATATTTTTTTCTATGGTTTACATTTAATCAAGTGGCAAAAAGTACAATGTGACACTGATAGGGAGCAGTGCTAAACCCCATAGACACAATGGGCAAAAAGTGCTCTTCTTCTGTGCATTGACCAGACTGAAAACACAATACAGTCAGAATAGAACAGATAGTGAATGACTCTTGTCCTTGCCGATTATCTTCATTGAAGCATACAGACTTTTTAAAAATAATGGCAAACAAGAAAGATTAAGTATTCTTTAATTTTTTGTCTATCATATTGTTGAATAATATTTAGCCGACTACAGCATAATTAAAAGCTTTTAAAACAACAGAATGTTTGAATTAAAGTCGAATTTGAAAAATAAGCTTCCATTTTGGGTTTTGCATATTTATACAGCAGACTCCAGAGTCAGTGCCTTACCAATCATGAACCTTACTTTACATCAGTGGTTCCCAAACTATTTCTGCTGTCACCCCCTTGGTTTATTAGAAAAGGTTCAACCCCCCCTCCCCGGTGTAATTATTACTTTTTAAATTAATTAATTATTTACTTCCTTTGCTAATTATGTGCGCATGTGTCGGTGTCCACTCAACTGAGAGACTTGCCAACTTTGGTAGTCTGGTAACTCTGGTTTTAACTCCTCTTTATGAGTAGTTTGAACCAATTTCAACACCACCAGCTTTTAGCAATTTTTATCGGGGGCGTTTTTTAATCCGAGTACGGACTACTTTTATTTCATCATGCCTTCACTCACTTGTACCCCCGGATGTGATGGCTGTGTTAAGCTAACTCAGAAAGTTCTGGAGCTGGAGCAGAGGATCTCTACGTTCCAACAAATCCAGGACCACGAGCGCGATGTGGACATCATCTTCGGCCACACTTTTGCAGCTGCCAACAGCGCTCAGCTGGTGGACACAATTCCCTGCCAGCCGGGCAGAAGCTGCGGAGGCTGGGGTGGGTGCACCCAGAGCAGGTGCCACCGCTCTCCTTCACCCGGCCAGCAATTGTAAAACCGCTTTGGTGCCCTGGGGCATGACTTTCCTCCTCTGACTTTCCCTCCGACCGCCCTGAAGCCCCGCAGTTCCGCAGGACCGCCGCCTATCCCCTCCCAGCAGCCTGAGCAGCAGCTGGACTCCCGCAGCCCTCCACGTCGCGCCAAACCCAGGACCGCAGCCAGGACTTGCCAAGGAATGCTCCACCACACCCCAAACCCACGGAACGAGCCCTCGGCACCAACTACACATCGCTGCAGTCCTGGGTAAGCTAATCTGCCCAACATACAGCAGGTCCTAGACAGTGAAAGATCCTCTGCCCAGCATCAACCTGCAGACCTGCCGCTAGGGTTGCCAACTCCCTGAAAAATCAATAAGGGACACCTCACTGGCAGGGCTGGCCGACCCAACTGCCTTCACCCTTCCCAGCGTGGTTAATTTTTTTGCCCTTTTTTGTGTGTGCGAAAACTATTTTTCAACTATTTGACTTGAACGTGATTTAAATAAAGGCATATTTTTGTGATATGAACACATGGAAAACAAATGATTATTTAGCCATTTATTTTAGTGGAAAATAACAACATTTACATAATAAAATAAGTATCTTTCTTAAACAGAAACCGGTCCTGCTTAATTTTTTAGAATAAAAAAAAATCTTTCTTTAACAGAACTCTGTCCTTATTTATCCATTCATTGTAATGTAGTTATTTATTACATAAAAAATAGTACTATGACATTTTTCGCCATACAATGCTGATATTTATTGCACATGCCCATATTAACCTTAACCAGAGGGTTTGAAAAAAAAAATACATTCCTACATACCATATCTGCTTCTGGCGTGGCCCGGTGGACAACAAATTGATCGAGGGTTCCCCCAGTTTTCTTGTCCCTCATGTTTTTCATGTGCCCACCACTAGAAGCATGCTGCTTGAGGTCAGTCAGTCCACCATGGGCTATGGAAAAAGTGTGCCGGCACTTTATAGGTGTTATTGAGCACTTTTTCCAGCCAGGTGTTTCCCTTTTCCTATTTCTCCCTGTATTTTGGCAGCCTTTTTGTTTTGTTTTTGGTGCAGTACAAGCATTGCTGGTCAAAGGTGTACTATCGTCCGAGACCTGTAAAGCAGTGTCGGCGTCTGTGTCACTGTCGTCCATGCTGCTTTGTTATGGTCGTCTGTTGTCTTCCGGTATCTTCTTCACAAGCAACCGTACCTCGACCAATGAGATAAGTGGGATTTTGTATTGTAATACTGAATGTAAGTGTGCTGTCAGCTCATTGGTCACAGAGCAGGAGAGGGTCTGGGAATATAATATAATATAATTTTTTTTTTTTTTTTCATACAAAGCATTAATTCCATTAACATTTTACAGACTACTTTTGATTCTCACATTAATACGGGACAAAGTGCGTCCCTTTTTAGCTCAATACGGGACACATACTTTTGTTTCTAAATACGGGATGATTCCGTTTTTCAAGGGACAGTTGGCAATCCTACCAGCCGCCCACCATGCTCATCATCTGAGATTCTATTATATGGAATGTAAGGATGAGAGGAGCCCTTACTCTGTGTTTTCCTGGAGCCACTGTAAAAGATATTGCTTTCAACACTTGGCTTTCCTCTGCCACCGTGATGCACAAAATTGGTTTTATGGACAATTTTAACATTTTCTAGGGTGAAGTCAATTGTTTAGGCCGGATGGATTACATCTTAACAGTCAAGGTACCCACATGCTGGTAATGAGCCTGGCATAACCACGTCCTCTCCTGTCAACCACACTGGCCCCAGCTGCCCCTGCCCTCTCTGCCCCTTCCACCACATCCTGGTGTGCAGCTGGTCCCTGATCCTATGAACTCAGTCCTGGTTTTAACAGTATTTCACATATCGGGCTTGGACCTTGCCCTAAACCACCATTCATACCTGTTTATTATTATCATTATTATCATTTTTTAATATTTTGAATGTATGGATTTTAGAAAAGGTGTCACACAGCCGACTCATAACAGAGGACACACCCTGGACTTGGTCATCACATATGGCCTGTCCACCAGTGTGTCCTCTGTTGCTGACTTGGCTGTCTCTGACCACTGCTGTGTGTTTTTTATTTATGTCACCAGTTTTATCCAGCAGGAGACCTCTGTGAAAACTATCAGGAAATGTCATCTAACCCCTGAAGTGGCTGCAGGTTTTCTGGAAGTTTTTCAAAAGATTCCTCCTATTGTTTTACTTGCTCCCTGTGATTTTATTGTCAATGATTTTAACTGTAGGCTTCAATTTACTCTTGACCTGTTGGGTCCACTTAAAGTTGTAAACACACACACAAAACTTATAACACCATGGAGAAACGGAGGCCGTAAAAAATTAAAGAGGAGCTCAGGGTGGCAGAGAAAAAATGGAGGAAAAATAAAATCACAATAAATCATCAAATAGAACGTCTCAAAGCAAACAATAACGCTGTAAAAAATTCCAGAAATGCATGCTTTTCCAGAATCATCTCAGAACATCAAAATAATCCCAAAATTCTGTTTTCCAATATAGACAACATTTTTAACCGTACTACTAATGCATATCAGAAAACCCCCTCAAACACTCTATGTGAGGAGTTTGCATATCACTTAAGAGGGAAGGTAGCCACCATCAGATAATAATAATATTTTATCCTCTTAATCTAACATGGTTTTAGACAAATCTGAGTGTGTGTCTTTACCCGAGGAAATACTGGACAGTTTTGTCCTGGTAGACGCTGGGACTCTTGATAAAGTTTTCTCCTCAGTGAGGCCCACCACATGTCTTTTGGAACCAATTCCGAACTTGTTTTTTAAGCAATTTTATGGATCTTTTAGAGATTAGATTTTAACCATGATGATGTGCTCCCTTCAGATGGGGTTTTCCCTGCCACCTTTAAAGGGGCGGTAGTGAGGCCCCTGCTGAAGAAGAGCAATTTAGATTTTAATGATTTTAACAATTTCCGACCGGTATCTAACTTACTGTTTTTAAGCAAAGTTTTAGAAAAGCTTGTTTTAATTCAACTTAATGATTTTATTAACGCTCATAATGTCCTACAGAAATTCCAGTCTGGTTTTAGGGTGAACCACAGCACTGAGGCAGCCCTTCTGAAGATTTTAAATGATTTTAGATTAAACTACGATGCCCAGGGCTGCCTTCACTACAGTGGACCACACTATTTTTTTAACCCGTTTAAAACCCGTTTAAAACCTCTCTGGTGTTGTTAACAAATGGTTCACATCCTATCTCTCAGACAGGACTTTTATGGTAAGTCTAGATACCTGCTCTTCTAAGGTCCATAAGATCACTTGTGATGTGCCTATGGGTTAAATTTTAGGCCCAGTGCTTTTTAATCTACACTCAACAAAAATATAAACACAACACCTTTGTTTCTGCTCCCATTTTTCATGAGATGGACTTTAAAGATCTAAATTCATTCCAGATACACAATATTACCATTTCTCTCTAACATCGTTCACAAATCAGTCTAAATGTGTGATAGTGAGCACTTCTGCTTTGCTGAGATAATCCATCCCACCTCACAGGTGTGCCACATCAAGATGCTGATCTGACATCATGATTAGTGCACAGGTGTACCTTATACTGCCCACAATAAAAGGCCACCCTGGAATGTACAGTTTTGTCTCACAGCAAAATGCCACAGATGCCACAAGCATTGAGGGAGCGTGCAATAGGCATGCTGACAGCAGGAATGTCAACCAGATCTGTTGCTCGTGCATTGAATGTTCATTTCTCCACCATAAGCCATCTCCAAAGGCGTTTCAGAGAATATGACAGTACATCCAACCGGCCTCACAGCCACAGACCACGTGTAACCACACCACCCCAGGACGTCCACATCCAGCAGGTTCACCTCCAAGATCGTCTGAGACCAGCCACTCAGACAGCTGCTGAAACAATTGGTTTGCATAACCAAACAATTTCTGCACAAACTGTCAGAAACGTCTCAGGGAAGCTCAACTGCATGCTCGTCGTCCTCATCGGGGTCTTGACCTGACTCCAGCTCGTCGCCGTAACAGACTTGAGTGGGCAAATGCTCACATTCGATGGCGTCTGGCACGTTGGAGAAGTGTTCTCTTCACGGATGAATCTCGGTTTACATTGTTCAGGGTAGATGGCAGACAGCGTGTGTGGCGTCGTGTGGGTGAGCGCTTTGCTGATGTCAATGTTGTGGATCGAGTGGCCCATGGTGGTGGTGGCGTTATGGTATGGTCAGGCATCTGTTATGGACGAAGAAAACAGGTGCATTTTATTGATGGCATTTTGAATGCACAGAAATACCGTGATGAGATCCTGAGGCCCATTGTTGTGCCATACATCCATGAACATCACCTCATGTTTCAGCAAGATAATGCACGGCCCCATGTTGCAAGGATCTGTACACAATTCTTGGAAGCTGAAAATGTCCCAGTTCTTGCATGGCCAGCATACTCACCGGACATGTCACCCATTGAGCATTTTTGGGATGTGCTTGACCGGCGTATACAACAGCGTGTACCAGTTCCCACTAATATCCAACAACTTCGCACAGCCATTGAAGAGGAGTGGACCAACATTCCACAGGCCACAATTGACAATCTGATAAACTCTATGCGAAGCAGATGTGTTGCACTGCATGAGGCAAATGGCGGTCACACCAGATACTGACCGGTTCTGAGTCCCCAGACCGCCAATAAAGCAAAAAACTGCACATTCCAGGGTGGCCTTTTATTGTGGGCAGTATAAGGTACACCTGTGCACTAATCATGATGTCAGATCAGCATCTTGATGTGGCACACCTGTGAGGTGGGATGGATTATCTCAGCAAAGCAGAAGTGCTCACTATCACACATTTAGACTGATTTGTGAACAATGTTAGAGAGAAATGGTAATATTGTGTATCTGGAATGAATTTAGATCTCATGAAAAATGGGAGCAGAAACAAAGGTGTTGCGTTTATATTTTTGTTGAGTGTATATATGCTCCCTCTTGGCAGGGTCATCAGATGACATGGCGTCAACTTTCACAGTTATGATGATGACACACAGTTGTACATCTCCATGTCTCCCGATGACACACAGCCAATGGATGCACTTTTTAACTGCATTTTAGACATCAAATCCTGGATGGCAGAAAACTTTCTCCAGCTCAACCAACACAAAACTGAAGTTTTAGTCATCGGTCATGAGGTTCAGAGAGATAAACTTTTACCAAAACTACAATCACTGTCTTTTAATCCTTCTTTACAAGTGAAGAACCTGGGTGTGATTTTTGACTCTGAGGTGAATTTTATCCTTCACATTAAAACATTACTAAAATAGGTTTTTATCAACTAAAGAACATTGCCAGAGTCCTCCCCATTCTCTCTCGGGCCAACACAGAGACACTGATGCATGCTTTTATTTCCAGTAGAATTGATTACTGTATTGCCCTGCTTTCTGGTCTTCCCAAAAAGAGTATTTCAGGTTTACAGCTTCTATAAAATTCAGCAGCACGTGTCCTGACGAAGACCTGCATCTGCACTGGCTCCCCCTATGTTTTACGATAAATTTTAAGATTCTTTTACTGGTTTTAAAGTGTCCTAATGGTCTTGGGCCTTCTTATCTTTCTGCTCTTACCATATGAACTGTCACGCTGCCCTATTCCTGCCTGATTGTCTTCACCTGTCTGTCTCATCATCCACACCTGATCCTACTCACCTCCTGCCTTTAAGACCCCTCACTTCCTTTCACTCCCGGCCGGATCACCCTAGTCCTCCTTCCTCCTAGTCCTCTATTGTCTTCATCCCCATGGTGTGTCGTCTTCCTGCCTCTTCGTTCCAGCCCGATGTCCAGTGTCTCCGTTCACCGCCATCATCACGATCTCCTCACTTTAATAAAACATCCTGCACCTTCCTTCAGCCAGTGCGTTTGGGTCCATTCTCCACACATCCCGTGACAGAATGATCCGGCCCTAAACATGGACCCAGCACTCGCCCGGGAGATCGCCGCCCTCCGCCAGGACGTCTGGGCCAACCTGGCCAGACTCGCTGCCTCTCCTCACTTTCCTGTCCGGGTTTCCGGAGCTGAGGAAATCCTGGGAGTGCTCCCTCACTTCCAGAGTGTGTTCTCTGCTCCGGATCTCGCCGTGCTGCGGAGCGAGGCGGAGAGGGTTCGCAGGGAGGCGTTGGATCGGATCATCGGTCCGCCCTCTCCGTCTCCACCATCTGTCCGCCGGCGGAGGTCCCGCTGCGCCGCCGGAGGACTGTTTCCGGGAGCGGGGAGCGGAGCGCCGCACCTTCACCGTCCGCATTCGTCGGCACAAGGTTGGCGTTCTGTTCCCCGGGGACTGGTCCTCGACGGCATGAGCCGCTTTTGCTGACTCACCGCAAGCAGCGACGCCGCCGAGGTGGGGCCGCTTCCGGAGCAGTTCCAGCTCCAGTCCGTGAGCCCGTTTCGGCTTCGTCTTCTTGCCTCTTCGTTCCAGCCCGATGTCCAGTGTCTCCGTTCACCACCATCATCACGATCTCCTCACTTTAATAAAACATCCTGCACCTTCCTTCAGCGAGTGCGTTTGGGTCCATTCTCCACACATCCCGTGACATGAACCTTCGTGGTCTCTGCGCTCATCTGGCAGCTGTCTCCTTGTCATCCCAAAAGTCAAGATACACAGTCATGGTGAGGCGTCTTTCCAGTGTTATGCCCCTCACCTCTGGAACAGGCTGCCGGAGGACTTTAGGACCGCAGAGAACGTTCATGTTTTTCAGAGCAGGCTCAAGACTCTTGACTTTCTAGCCGAGCTTTTAATTGATTTATTATTTATTAATCTGCTTAATTGCTCTGCATGTTTTACTTGATTTAATTTTATCAATGTTTTACACTAGATAATTATAAATGTTATCAGTGTTTTACTATTTAATCTCATATTTAAATACTCTTTATTTTAATATTTTTACCTGTTATTTTAATCTTCCTTCAAGTGTTTCCACTGTGGTAGCCCTCTGCCTAGGGAGCGGTGGTTCGGCTAGTGGCTGCCTGGGTGCTCTCCAGGTAGTGCTTGGGTGGAGGTGGGGGTCTCAGCCTTCCCTCCACTGGGCGCCCTGGGCCGGTGCCTCGGCTGTTGCTGTTGATCTGCTGCTGCAGATGCAGATGGCTTCCCTGATGGCGTTTTCTCACCTGGCTCATCTGTTCTCGGCCTAACGTCCTTGTTTACCGTTGCTTTTAAGTGTGTGCGTGCATGGGAGATGGGTTGGGGGGAGATGGGTTGGGGGGGTATAACTGTGATCATATTTTTGTGATTGGGGGTAGGGGTTGTTTATGTGGGGTCACTTTAATCTGTAAAGCACTTTGATAGGCTTTTTTGTATGAAAAGTGCGTTCTAAATAAAGTTTGATATGATTATTTGATTTGATTGTTTTATTTTTCATAAGTTTTACTGTGTAGTATTATCTAACATTGCTTTCAGTACACTTTAATGCCCCTCTGTGCTCAACTAGTTTAAAACATAAAAAACTCTGGGAGAAAAAAAAGCTATTGTAAAGCTTGTTTTGAAAACAGAGGTCTTCAATCATTACTTTTCAGTAACTGGTGTGAGCCTGCTGTGGTGTCACTTAATCTTCCAGGTGGAGGTGTGTGTTCATGCCCTGCATCACTGAATTTGGCTCACTGAATATTTTTGTTCAGAAGAATTATACTATATTAAAGTTTCATTAAAACTTGTTACAGTAAAATTTGTGGCCAAGATCACTGCCCTCTTCCTTCAAAAATATGCAAATTTCGTCTCAAGTTTATAGACCCTGGACAGCACCTTCCCACATAACAGTTAACAGGACTCGCTGTAAAACAGAACAGCACTGAACATTTGTACTTCAGAGGAAAATGAGCAGACGTCGCCAAACAACCGGCTTTGTAAAAATAAGAAGAGTTGCTGGCAAAGCAGTTTTATAACAACAACAAACAAAATGCAGCACCATCCGTGCTTCTTCCATTGTTCTCTGTTATTTCTGCTGCTCTGGGCACCTTTTTGCGCTGATCAGTGGTGCTGCTCACTGCAGAGAGAGTCGTGTTGTGAGGATGTCTTTAGCTGATTCCTTAAAGGGCTGATCGTGTATGGAGACACGCCGGCTGAGAGGAGCAGGCCGACAGATTACCCCATCAGAAAAAGATCTGGTTAAATTACCGTGAATGTCCGATAGTGGAAATGCGCCGATAGTCATTGCCCTATCTGTACAGATCTCTACAAAGTCCTTATGCTGTATGTTCGTTGACATCTCATAAATGCGCTTATTGGAGAGAGGAATAATCTATAGTTTGCTGGCCTCTGTTGTGAATCATGGATGGAACCATGTCCATAGTGCAAGGAATTATGTAATCTTTCGCAGTTGTGTGTGGTCTTTCACACAGAGCATTTGTAGGAGCTTGGTGTAACAAAACCAAAGGCTACTCTTTGGCTCAGAAGGAGGTTGGTTTAGAAGCTTATTTGGCGATGTTGCTTTGCATTTATGTGGGGCCTTGTCAAAAACCAGTCAGTTATATTAGCTTTTAAATATCATCCATTCATACTGCGCCCCCCCTCCGATGACTCTGCGCCCCCCCCTGTGAGTGAATGGAATTCAAGGAATTCCATTCACTCACATTTTACACACTACGGTAGTCATGGAGTAAGAGGAATGTGGTAAAATTATTTTCATAATAACATTTTTGTACTATGCATATTTTTTGTCATTGTTTGGAACGGAAACTTAAACCCAAATTTATTTAATTGAACAATCCTCGTTCTTATAGTTTGCAATGAAAGGAGTACATATAAGTCACGTCCTATTTTAATAGAAATGTGGATTAGATGAAACACTGATGAGGCTGAATTAAAGGTGCAATATGTATGAATTTTACAGTGACATAATCACACAACAGTCTAATGTCTCAATCATGTTGGAAGGAAGGTTACATTGAAACAGATTTCCCTCTCAGCCAGCTGGGTGGTTGCAAGTTTTTATAGTTTAAAAAAAGCCACAGAGGGACTTAGTCATTGTTTACAATATCTGTCTCGCCTCCATACTTCCTGGTTCCAGAGCCAATCACATGTGAGCCTGTGGGCTAGAGGCTAACGTTGAGGTACCAATGCTAGCAGTTAATTAGAAAAATATCTAAGGCTACTTTTTTAAATTACCAACAACTAAATATTGCAGTGAAATCTATTCATCTACTTATCAACTTATCCGCGTATCATCGGCACCCACACCCTGGGTGGGGTTGGCGAAAGGGCCTTTCTGTTAGCCCTTTTCCATTGAAAAGAACCGAGAGCCGGTTTGGAGCTGGAGCTGGGGATGGTGCTGGAGCCAGAGCTTTCACAAAACCTCCTTTGTTTTCCATAACAAGGCTCCAACTTGGAGCCACCGTGAGCTACGGCGTTGCGTTATCGAAGCGTCTCTTCAGAAATCACGTGGGAACCCACTCGCAGGAGATAAAGCAGATGCAGAAGAAGAAAAACCATAACAACAAAGATGGATGACCTCGTTGGAGTGCAGATGCTAATCGTCGCTTTACAAGCATTTGTTGCGATACAGCGGCAAAAGGCATTGCTGTTGCAGTTACTGTCGTCAAGGCAACGTCGTAGTAGGCGATTGGAACATTTCATAACATTTGTGAGGAGCACGGGGAGCATTTTGCAGAAGAACTACCCCACAATGATGCAGATATCAACCCTGCCCAAGACCTTGCCCACTATGGAGGAGACACAGAAGGGGCTCACATCAGGGCAGCTTTAATGGACTTCTTTAGCAGAGAATACTAGTGGATCTGTTCTGTGGTCTTCAATAAAAATAAATTTTTATACTAATAACCTATTTTGTCTTTTATTTCAAGGTACTGAATATGTAATTGCAGCATGATGACCATTTGCTATGTGCAGAGGTGGAAGTAATTAATAACAAACAAAGATGACTATAATTAGTTTCTTTGGGGGTACTTGTACTTTTGAGTAGACGTAAGTCTGGACTACTTTTACTTGTACTTAAGTATTCATTAATCCATGTAATCTAAGTTACTTTTAAAATCATAGCTGAGTACTGAGTACAATTTTAATTTATATCCAAACCTTTTATCTGCATTTTTGTAGCCAGTAAGGTGATTTGGTAGCAAACAAGCCGATGAAAACCGGGTCAAGAGGACGGAAAAACAAAAGGATGTGAATGACTGATCTTTAATTGATTTTGAAAGAAGAATTTAACCAGTTAAATGTATGTATGGATATTTAATCAATCATGGCTCCTCATGTCATTTAGTTTTTTGTCTGCTAGAGACATTTGCTGAGTAAGGAAATAAAAACTTAAAAATGAGAAAGATGAGGGAAAAACACTTGAAACCTTGTCGCTGATGTGGAATGGATGACAAATTACTTCGGCTACATGCAAATAAATCCTTTAATAAGTTCCATATTTGTCACATAAGTTACAATATGTACATAAGGCAAAAAAAATATTGTCACACCAAAAAAGAAAGTTAGACTCACACAAGTGATTCCACGAAAGGGACAAAGTGTCTGAGAAATACAGAAATGACAGGTCTTTTCTCTGTTCCAAGACTGACACCATGCGTCCCATCAAATTCACAAGTGTGGCAGAGTTTTCGTCAAGCCGCTGAATGCTTGCCAAAATTGCAGTCGATGTTATGTTTTCACGCTCCATCTGTTGGTGGTATCGGTCGTCTGACTGCTCCAAATACTGGAGTACTTTCTTTTTCCTAATGTAACAAATCAAAAGACATATCAAACATTTGAAATGAAATTAAGTGTTTTGTTATAAGTGTTAAGAAAGAACGTGAGGAAGACAGTGATGTGAAAAGAATGGGGGAGACCGCACACTCTTATGTAGGGCAATATTGCATTAAAGTATTTGCATACAGTATGCAGGCTCCCCCTTCTTTTCACAAGTATTATATCCACGACCGACACCTCCAGAAACCAGGAGTACGTGTGTTTATCCTGCTATAAGACAGTGATTAAATAATACTATGAAGGTGTCCACAACAATGATTACGTGTCAACCGTGTAAATGTCTGCACGTTCAGAAGTCTTACCAGATCTTTGCTGATGAGAGGTTGCGGTGGATGGGATGGAGGATGTGGTTGATGGGATGGAGGATAAGGAGGATGTGGATATCGGTGAACTACACCTCACTGGTGAGCTGCAGGCCACGGAGACATCCCTGAAGTCATCAATGGCGGACATCTCTGTGTGTAGCACAGTGTTTCATTAATTACTAGCAAATTATTGGGTGTACATGCATGCAAACAACTACTTGAAACATTGTCTGTTTCCTGGATCGGTGAGGTTTGCGGTCATTGCTTCCATTGTTGCCGTGTTGTCTGCTGATGAATTCAGGGCACCCGTACTTTGGTTTGTCGGTTTATCCCCTAGTACAGCGTCCATCAGGTCGAACACCGCATTCGGTCTTGGGCGACCACTGCCACTGCGTCCCAACAAACCTTTATTGCCCTGTAGTCTTTTTTAAGTTTCTTTAGTTTGTTTATCTGAACAGTACGTTCGTACCCAGCAGCAGCCATCTCTCGCTGTAGGATTTCGAACACCGGCTTCGAGCGACAGACTCCATCTAGTTTGTTTTGGACCTCTGATGAAGCCCAGAGTGCAACAAAACACCTGGATTCCTCCTGCGACCACTGCTGCTTAGTCTTGATGCTATCCATGTTCTCGAATACAACAAAAAAAAACATTCTCAGCAGTCTGGATTGAAATATATCTATTGTGTAGGCTGTAAATCCCTCCCTCTTCTCCCATGACATAGTGAGTGCTTGGATAGCTCCGCTTTGGCCCCCCACAAGAGTGGTGCCAGGGTAGTACCCGTTTCTTGCTCTTGGAGCTGGTGCTCGCGGGAATGGAAAACGAAAACACCGGAGCTTAGTCAGCATGGGAGCCACGGGAGCTCCAGCTCCGCCTCAGTGGAAAAGGGCTATGTGTGGAGTTTGCATGTTCTCCCCATGTTCCCTTGAGCAGCTAATGTGAGCTACTCCCACTAAAACATGCACTAGTCCTTGGGCTATATACTGCCTCCTCCTGGCCAGCCGCGGCGCCTGAGGGGTTGGGGAGGATCTGGCTGGAATAACGTGATTCTTCCACGCGCTACGTCCAGCCAGGGAAACCCAGCCCCATCAGGTGAAAAGAAGGTCCTGCTCACTGCCCGAGCATGAAGGAGGCTTGGGTTTCAGTGGGGGGCCCTCCCGAGGCTGGCAGAGGGAGAGTGGAACCCCAGGAGGTAGGAGCACTGGGGGATAAATAATGGGAGAAAACCGTGGGATAAAAAAAATCTTTAAAAAAAAACTTACTGTGAATGATTCGTTATTGCTCATCATCTTGAATCCTCTGACGCTGATCCGTAACTGGCAACGTCATGAAACTCATGAAGGGGAGGGGGTGTGTGACTGAGAGTGGACTAATTTGTTTTTCTACATGGACTGTGGTACTCCAGTTTGACCACAAGATGTATTTCCTACATATATCACCTTTTAAAGTGGACATGCTATGCTTTTAAATTCTTCCTTTTTACATCTATATCATTTAGGTGTGGTCTATATAGAGTGGAACTGCACTCCTTAGGTCTGAATCCCTATTTTTTTTAGATCAACAGGCACCCTCTTATCTTCCCCTGTTCTGATTGATGAGTCTGAGTGTAACTCGTTTTGGTGCAGTCTCTTTAATCCAAATGAGGCGCTGGCTACCCCACCCATGACGCTAACCCCACCCCCTTCCAGGTCGCAGAACCTTCCACTCCACCCCATTCTGCCATTTTTGTAGTTTGATAGAGATACAAAAATCTAGCAGTGCAGAAATGTTATATTTGCAAATATTTTTAAAGATGTCTCAAGAGTTTTCCATATAGCCGTGCATGTGTTACTTTTATTATAACATGCCCACTAACAATATATAAGACGATTGTTTGATGCCCAAAAACCTCAATAAAAAATATGTTTAGCAATGCATCTGAAACATTATCACTAACACAACAATACTGTGTAACTTCAAAGGTATAAAAACAGGTGTTTCTTACAATATAAAGAAAAAGATCATACAAAATAAAGACAATTATGTATTTTAAGCAAGATGATGATAAAAAATACATAAAAAATACCAAAGATTTTTTTTTGCAATTTTATAATAATATTACTGACAACACGTTAACACTAAGACTAAATGTCAGATACCACGTAATTATATAAACGCTCCCATTATAATGAGATTAATACGTCTTCCAAACAAGACCCCAATGTTGTTACCAAGTGTACTACTGAACTAGCATCAAGCTAACGTCATTGAATGTGTTAGGATCATGCGTTCTCCAAGACAATAAACTGAAAAATAATGCCAAATTGCTAATGTGATAGCACTATTAAAAAGATGTATGTCATCGGGGAGCTTAAATACCGAGCACATAGCGCCAACGTAACCAGAAGGTCTGATGCTAATGCTATCACATGGCCAAGAGGCAATAAATGAATGTTTAAAATTAAAGTTTGCCGTCATTTTAGAGTTATTTGAAGCTTACCGCTTTCCTGTGTCTGTCATTTCCATGGTCAGAAGGAACTGACCTCTCAATAAGATGAAGTCTTTCAGCAAATCCTTTTGGCGAAGGTTACTGAATGACTCGTCCTTGAAGTGCTTCATGCAAACAAAAAGTACTTTCTTTACAGATGCGGGTACATTTCCATGAAAAATAAAACTTGACCAGGCACTTCACAGAGGTTCTGATGCTGGGGGGACGGTGTAAAGAATCGTGTAGGTTAATACATCCAACAACCGCACATTTTGACTTTTCCATTTAATTCTTGAACTTGGACTACAAAATCACAAATGGCAGATTTGCTCTATGTTTAGACATGTCCATGAGCTTGTTTAGCAGTTCCAATGCAAGTACTGTGATGTAATAGTTCAAAAAAACATCATAGAGAATAGACAAAACTGAAAAAAATATGACCAAAAGAGTATACAAAATATCTCCACAGCACCTGGAGTGACTTATTTATTCTTTTTTGCACTCCTAGAGACTCTAAATGCAAAACACACTGTTTTTAAGAGCTAAAAAAGTGGAATTTGCATGATATTTCCCCTTAAAGAATAACCAACTTTAAAAAAGCTAAATAAAATCATGCTTCACCAATTGTTCTTGAAAAAGGTTTGTATACTAAAGAAAAAGGCAATTGTTACAAAAATTCAATGTTGTTTTAATTTGATTTAATTTACCCTATTATGTTCTTTATAATAAAACAGTTAAAGAGGCCTTACTAGTTTACAGGGTACCTTGAAGTGAACAACAAAACATACTAAATGAAGTTTGGCCATGATGAGATAGAAGCATGAATACAAAATTATATCAGTTCATTTCAGTTTTATTTGGTTTACCCTCCAGATAAAAAAAGAATAAAAAATTATTGTGATATCAGTATTAGGTGTAAGTGTTGGGCAACTGGTTTGTTAATCAAATCAGCATTTCACTCAGAGAGGTAGCGTTTTTGGAATAGCCTAATACTTGGTGGATTTACATCAATTTTCTCCGCTGTCTTCTCAGAAAGGAAGAGGAGAAAAACTGCATATAATGACAAAAAGGATTCCTAATCATGAATTCAGCTGTCAATCTGTGTTTGTTTTCACTGAGGGATAAATTACCCATTTGAAGATAATAACAAGTCTCCTCACTCCATCAGGCAAATTCCTAATGTTTTGTGCAACCATGAAATGTGTCCAAACTTGCATTTACTCATCCTTCTAGTTCACAAACTACATGCAAATCTGATCTACTTCTGAATTAGTTCCACTAAGCTAACAGTGTCTCTCTGTGCTGATGTAGCTTACAAGCAATACAACATGTAAAGGTGGATTTAAATTAATTAGAATTTAATAAGACATATTTGTTTTAGTGATTTGAAATGTGAAATTTATTGTGAATTTATTAGATTAAATACATTTCAAGAGTTATTTCAAATAAGTTTGATGATTGTGGCTTTCATTAATGAAAGTTAAATTTCTTAGAAAACTGGAATGTTAATTAAGACCAAGAAAAAAATTTATTTTTCCAAAGGTTATATGTTGTCATGTTATGAAATAAGCAATTATCAGGAAAACTGCTGACTTGACAGTTTTCCAGCACAGTCATCTCATCAAAGAAAGTAAGCTAAGGACAATCATTGCTAAAGAAGCTAGCTCGTCACAGTGTGCTGTATCCAAGTATATTAATGAAAAGTTGAGTGGAAGAAAAAAAGTACAACTATAGTCTACAGTCTTGAGAGGATTGTGAAGCAAAGTCCAATCATAGGTTGTTGAAAGATCCACATAGTATGGACTGTGGCTGTTCGTTGCCTGGTTTCCTATGCTGACATGCTTCATGGAGCTGTTGATTTAATTTTTTAGCAGGACTTGTTACCTGACTACATGGTCAAAAGTACCAATTTCTGACTTAATTACACTATTTTTAAACCAGGTATCACTGTGCTTGATTGGGAAGCTGACCTGATTTAACCTGCACAGAAAATGTGTGGAGTGTCAAGAAAAAGATCAGAGGCATCAAAGCCACAAACCTTAGCAGTGCGGCATGGTGAGTGCCTCAAAAAGAGCCTGAATTAAGTGTACGCATACAACACAATCCATGGGCTGCTATTTAATATTTCTATTTACTTATATTATATGGGAAAACTATATTTTGCTTATTTCTTTGAATATTTATGTAAAGTAAAGCCAGACCTAATTGTTTTGGAATCTCAAATACTTGAGATGTTTGGCAGATTAAACAAATACTACCTGCTGAAAATCTGTGTTACTTTTGACGTATTAGAAGAAAAAGAGAAACAAGTGACCTGCCTCCCGTGGGACCTTATGATTCCCTCAATCTTATCAGAACCTAAAGCACTCTTTGAGGTCATATTTTTATGCAGCTCTTCTGCACCTGCGTTGTTTTTTGCTGTAGTCGCAAGACCTGATGGGAGTCTTCTGTGTTTAGTGTTATCTGCCTTTTGAATGGGATGCTAAAATAAAGCAGATTTAAAATATAACAAATATACAAGATATCAAACAGATTTCATGTATTTCTTTACAACAAACATAGCGTACATCTATTTTTTTTCTTACTCTGCTTGGGTGGGACTTATTGTATTCTCTCTAACAGGCTATTATTTCAGCAGAATATTTCAGCACCTTGTGAATGGGAGTCTCATCAACGCTGTTGGCATAGTCCATGTGGCAACAAATGGGCTGCTGATAAACATCACTGGCCAGACAAAATTACTGAATGGTGCGGGGTTGGGTAATATCTTCATTTCCTAATATACAGACAGTCATATTTTTTGTCTTTTTGACCTTGAAAAAGATATTGTTAAACATAGGTTGTATCAACTAACAAAAAGTGAAATATTTGGAGACAGTTTATCTGATCAACTTTTTGCAGATTCTGTTACTTGCCAGAAGAATGATATGTACTGCACTGGATGATCCTAACTTTACTGTATATGGTGCTCAAGGAAGAATTTCACTAACTTTTTATTACAATATTTTGCACTTTTTATATTTTAGGATGTAATGTAACTTTTTAAAAGTCCTTTCCTGTTTTATTTGGTTGATCAGTGACTAGAGTCATTGTTTCCCTCCCATAAACCACTAATATACTGCAGAAAACAGATATGTGTGTATATAAGAGTGTGCGTATCATTGATTTTTGCAATTATATGCCATATTTGTTTTTGTGTACTTACATGAGTAAATGATTTTTGAGATAATGTCTGTATTCTAAAGCTGCAGTGAAGAATCTGCAGCAGGGAGTTTGTGATGTAAAAGGAGGTGACATGGGACAGACTGTCAGGCAGCTGGTGAGAAAGAAGAGCAGGTGATAAAAACTGAAAGTTAGAGTGAAAGTGGAAGGCAGGTGGAACCACGAAGGGAAAAGATGGGCAGATGAAATTACACCTGCAGGTCTGTTAGCTTTGGTGACCAGATTTTTGCAGTGTGATGTCCCGCAACATGCCCCTAGGGTCTGTAAGAAATAAAGAGTAAGTAAACCTCACATATCAAAGTTTCTTTTCTCACACACCTCTGTTATTGCTCCTGTGCCTCTCCTTGACAGCCCCGTGATTCATTTCCTCCTCCCTGAAAGAAGGGAAATGAATAGAAAGCTTGGATATTGTCAGGCGCTAAATGGGAAAGCGGATGCTCAGGAGACACAATGCAGTTGTAGGAAAGAGTGGCGAGTTGAGTTTAAAATGCCATTCAGTCCCATGACATAGCACACAACAGCACCTATCTCAAATGGCTTATGAAAAAAGCAGGGCCGGTTGATTGGGTATATAACATTCACGCATCAGCATGGTTTATGTTTGAGTGGATGCTCATCTCTTCTCTGTCAGGGTGCAGCATCCTGACACTTCATTACACAACTGCACCCTGGAACAAGGGAAACTTTTCCACATTTGCATTTAATAAAGCTGAACACAGTTGACCTTAAGATTTCTCCCTTCTTTGATGAAAAACAGACTGGGATCTGGTCAAGTTGGAGTCTGAAAAGATGTTCTGCTGTGAATGTGGGTGGAGCATAATATCATCTCCCATGAAGTTTCACATGCTTTTGCTTAGGGATAAAAAAAGCAATATATGGAGAGCTATACAACATGTGATATTTGAACTTGCTTATGAAATAAAACTATTTTCATCTGTATTTATATAAAGTTTTTCTATTTGAATAAAACAGAAAATGTGTTATACTGTACACTTTTTTCCTAATCTCTTTTCCTAGTGTGGGATATATTTATTTAAAAGATAGAAGAAGACACAGGGGCTCACAGTTTGCTGCATGGGCGCTTTGTAACTGCATTTTTCAAAAAGTGGAAATGGTATTCCCTGATGTCTGTGGTTTATTTCAGCAGGATAGTGTGCCACGCCACAAATCAAAAATAGTTCAGCAGTAAGTTGAGAGGTACAACTAATTAGAGTATTTTCTCTGCCTTCAAATTTTGGAGTTGTCATTACAAAGGAGCCCCTGTGGTATGTGCTGGACGAACAAAGTCATTCAATGGAAGCATCACCTTGCAACTTAAAGTGTCTTCAGCTAACATCTTAGGGGCTGTTTTTTTCCACGACAACGTTGCCGTTTTTGTTTGATTACGCGGGTAAAAAACGCACTGCGTTTGTACGACAGGGCTTGCGATGGAAAATGATGTTGCACATATGCCCGGCCTTTAGATGGCAGTGTGCCCCGTGTATGCAATGTTCCAAGGTTTCCCTCTCAAAACCTGGAAAAAAAACATCTCAAAATAGTTCTCCCGGGTCTTGTCCACAAACTTTTTGTAGTTCTCCTCCTCTTAAATAAAGGCATATTGATTTTTTGACGCACGTACTGTATGTGTTTTCGTTGGCAATCGCATAGAAGCCTGATGATCTGTAAGTTTTGCTTACAGAGACCAAATAACTTCAGAAGCTGCATCAGCAGTAACAGCATACCTGGATCCGCCATTGCTGTTGTTTTTCTGAAGAAAGGCGGAGTGCGCAAGTCCAAAAAGGCCGTAGGCGGTTGGCAGTGACGGCATCGTTTTCAAAACTCTCTGGCTTGCGTTTACATGACAACGAATCACCCAGTGTTTTCAAAACTCTCCACTCTGGGAGCCATTTTCAAAAAGCTGTGTTTTCGCCCTCCCGTTTTCCTGTTGTCGTGTAAACGAGAGGGCGAATCACAGAGAAAAACCTCAGTTTTGCTGAAAAACGTCATGTAAACAGCTTCTTCGTTTTAGACACCACAGCACACCTTCAGAGGTCTAGGCAAGGCAATGCAAGGCAAGGCAAGTTTATTTATATTTATAGCACAATTCATGTTACAAGACAATTCAAAGTGCTTAACATAAAACATCAAAAGCATTACAGCAGGGTGCAGAAAAAGCAAAAGTACAGGGATAAAAACCATGAAAAAAAAAAAAAAAATCTTCAAAGAATCTTAAAAGAAGCCGTGCAGATTTAAAACTTTCACGCAATCAAATCTAATCAAAAGCAGCTAGTTGAGTCAATGATATTAAGGGCCAAGATTGTTTTGGTAGCAAAGGTGAGACCTGCTATTTTACAGGTGATCATAATGTTATGTCTGATCAGTTTTTTGGGGATTTGGGATTCTATACAAATATACTATTTAAGAATCACTTGTTATTTTTCAAGTGGGATTCCCCAGTAGTTACTGTGAAATAAGCTTTTCTGCCAGGTAAGTTAAAAGGTTATGTTGTTTATTATCTATGCCAATTGCTATTTTTTGCAGCAAGCACACAGAGTGTTATGCTGCTCATTTCCTACTTCAGCCATCTTTGTTTTCGTGAAAAACCGAGCCAACATTTACATGCAGGGCCTATATGTGTAGGAAATTGGCCCTCATGGGATAGTCTTAGATTACATAACAAGTAAGGATCCACATGGGTCCTATATTTGGGGCACATGTTGGCTGGATAGTTGGCTGGATAGTGCACATTATAGGTCTGATCAACTGAAAACTAACGAGTAAACACAGAATTTGACTTAAAATTGAACTTGTTTTTGAATACTAAAAGTATGATAAAATGTGAACATCTAAAACATTAGTTCAAAGGATTTTAGAGAAATTCCAACCGTCTCAGAAATCTATCTAGGGTTTAATATTTTCTAAATGCTTGGAAGTTGGTGTTTCCAGTTTTGAACAGCTGTTGATCTTCTTTCTGCTTTTTGACTGTTCTACTGAAACTACTGTGACATATTAAGAAATTATGAATGTGTCGCATTAGCTTACTTCAAATATAGCATATTTATATACAAATACATTTGTTCAATCTGCAGATAATTAGACTATTACAGAACTACACATTGTCTGGAGGTAAAGACACAAAGCATGTTAGGCACACAAGCCATGTTTTGTTTAAACTACATTATTAAGATTAGTGCTGTCAAGAGATTAAAAAACATTGAGATTAATTAATTATGATCTGTAATTAATCAAATAAATCTTTTTTATTCGCATCTAATAATTGCTAAGAAAAGCCCTCATCTTGAGGTATTTTCTTTTAAATTCATTACATTATTGTGACAGAACAAATATATAACAAAAAGTGGCTTTATGAAGTCATTTACGGTTTTAACAGACTTGAACAGATGCAGTCACAGCCATTTACAATTCTGAATTTGAGACTAGTCCCATTGCTGCTTCGGCTTCGAGCATGCGCAATTCGTTAGCATTCTGGACTCAGTGGGGTAAATAGCTGCTCCGAGGGAATCCAACTGGACCTGGACGGGCGGGCTGAGCTGCTCCGCATGGACTTGCTGCTTGCTGTGAGCTCTCTGAGACAGAGAGCAGTCCATGCCATTACCGCTGCTCAGTGAGAGTAACAAGGATACGTGCTTCACCCAAAAGGCTCTAATAACCCCAAAAAAGAGACGCTAGATTTATCACTAGTCGCTTTTTTGAGAAAGAATCTCTAGAGGGGTCTAAAAACTCACTAAATATACTGCCAAAGCTAAACTGGCAACACTGTATGCAACTCACTGCTCCTCCTCACTCTCTTTACCCTTTCCACTAAAAGGAAGCCTAATGACGGCCAATCGATGTCCACTTCAGGGTGTGGTTAACCCCTAACAACTCAAGCATAAGACGTCCAAAGCATAAAAACTGATTTTATTCAGAGGCAACTCACATACAGAAACAGTAAAATTAAAGATAAAAAATTTGATTAACACAATTAAAAAACATAGCACATTAAATATATAAAAAATGAAAGTTTTGTTGTTAAGAAAATTAACATGATTTAATTCAAAAGAAAAACAACGTTTTTACGCAACTCACCTGTTGCTTATTAAGTGTTATAGGTTAATATCTGTTTCTGAACATGTCCAAGGATAGTTTCTAACTAATAAGATGAAGGTTTGAGGACAGACTGTACAAAAAGCATTAGGAATGTGTTCTGATTTGGAAATGTGTTTCAGATGAATGTGTTTCAGATTAATTGAGTGAAATAATTAAATGCCTCTGTGATTGACTAGTGACCTCTCCAGGCTGAACTCCTTCTCCTGCCAAAGGAACAGCTGGAAAAGGCTCAATCCCCCAGCAACCCTAAACAGGGTAAAGGCAGTAAATTGTGCATTATTTATAGATATAAATGTTTTGTTGCAGCTGTGTGGTGAGATCCTTTTAGGTAAAGCCAGAGTAGCACCTGGATGTGATGCCATAACAAAAATTAGTTACTGTTGTGGGTGTTTTGATGATATAATCTTGGTGGGAAGCTTTATTAGTGCTAAAACCACTTTGCCTAATGCCTTTTCCAGGACCCCCATATCCTGCCACCATGATGATAAACCACCACAACCTCCCAACAGAAGTTCATGCTTAAAACAGTCTAGGAATTCCCATGTGTTGTAATGTTCAGTGTTCAACCCTTCAAACACTCAAATCCAATGTAAAATGGACCTTACAATCAAAATTGCTGTTCAATTTTTAATAAATATTGCTGCACAATTTTGACAAACGTTATATTTTATGAGGGTAGAAAACATTTTATTTTTAATCGACATTATTACTGGTGGTGGTACAGTAAACTTGATTTTGGGAACACCTTCTTGTGAAATAATGGAAGTTAGAGAAAAGCATACATCATATGTTATAACTTGTATTTTTCAAGTAACTTGTTTCCAGACAGTTTAACCAAATTCGTAATGTTTTGTCATTTTCCATAACTATGCACTTACAGACAGGTCTCTGCAATGCTTTGTTACTTGTTGCTTTGTTTGTAATTTGATCTATAAATGGACAAAGCTTAATTTCTCGCCTTGAGAAGTGTGTGTTGAACATGCACCCCAAGTTAAGCAGGATGATTCTTGTGATCTATGATTCAGATTATGTTTTTTGCCAATAGATAACAAACCAAGACAAATCTGGATGAAAATGTTTAATTCTAAGCAACCAGTAAAAAACAGAAGGCTGCACAGTGGCACAGTTGGTAGCACTGTTGCCTTGCAGCAAGAAGGTTCCGGGTTCCAATCCTGGCTAGGGGTCTTTCTGCATGGAGTTTGCATGTTCTCCTTGTGCATGCGTGGGTTCCCTTTGAGTACTCTGGCTTCCTCCTGTCAGAGCCATCAGCAGTCTGTCCTGCTCACTCCTGTCTAATCATTGCCTGCACCTGTCACACATGATCCTCCTTTTGTCTATTTAAACCCTTCACTTCCTCTCACTCCCCGTCGGATCATAGACGCATCCATGCTGTCTCACCTTGCTGTTCTCTCTCCTACTCGTTCGCGTCAGTCTGGTGTCCTGTACCATCTTAATCATCGTCATCATTCAATAAACAGGCCTGCACTTACCACCGTCTGCGTTTGGGTCCATGCCGCTCTACACACACCTGACACCCACAGTTCAAAAACATTACTGTTAGGTTAATTGGTCTCTCCCTTCGGTATGAGTGGCTGTGTGCATGGTTGTTTGTCCTGTGTGTCTCTGTGTTGCCCTGCAATGGACTGGTGACCTGACGAGGGTGTACCCCGCCTCTCCCCCAATGAATGCTGGACAGAGGCACCGCCCGCCCGCAACCCTGCTGAGGATGGACGGGTATACAGTCGTGGCCAAAAGTTTTGAGAATTACATAAATTTTGGAAATTGGAAAGGTGGCTGCTTAAGTTTTTATTATAGCAATTTGCATATACTCCAGAATGTTATGAACAGTGATCAGATGAATTGCATAGCCCTTTTTTGACATGAAAATTCCATTGCATTTCACTGCTGTCATTAAAGGACCTGCTGAGATCATTTCAGTAATCATCTTGTTAACTCAGGTGAGAATGTTGATGAGCACAAGGCTGGAGATCATTATGTCAGGCTGATTGGGTTAGAATGGCAGACTTAACATGTTAAAAGGAGGGTGATGCTTGAAATTATTGTTCTTCCATTGTTAACCATGGTGACCTGCAAAGAAACGCGTGCAGCCATCATTGCGTTGCGTAAAAATGGCTTCACAGGCAAGGATATTGTGGCTACTAAAATTGCACCTAAATCAACAATTTATAGGATTATCAAGAACTTCAAGGAAAGAGGTTCAATTCTTGTTAAGAAGGCTTCAGGGCGTCCAAGAAAGTCCAGCAAGCGGCAGGATTGTCTCCAAAAGAGGATTCAGCTGCGGGATCGTAGTGCCACCAGTGCAGAGCTTGCTCAGGAATGGCAGAAGGCAGGTGTGAACGCATCTGCACGCACAGTGAGGTGAAGACTTTTGGAAGATGGCCTGGTGTCAAGAAGGGCAGCAAATAAGCCACTTCTTTCCAAAAAAAACATCAGGGACAGATTGATCTTCTGCAGAAAGTATGGTGAATGGACTGCTGAGGACTGGGGCAAAGTCATATTCTCTGATGAAACCTATTTTGGATTGTTTGGGGCATCTGGAAAAAGGCTTGTCCGGAGAAGAAAAGGTGAGCGCTACCATCAGTCCTGTGTCATGCCAACAGCAAAGCATCCTGAGACCATTCATGTGTGGGGTTGCTTCTCATCCAAGGGAGTGGGCTCACTTACAATTTTTCCCAAAAACACAGCCATGAACAAAGAATGGTACCAAAACACCCTCCAACAGCAACTTCTTCCAACAATGCATTTTCCAGCACGATGGAGCACCGTGCCATAAGACAAAAGTGATAACTAAGTGGCTCGGGGACCAAAACGTTGAAATTTTGGGTCCATGGCCTGGAAACTCCCCAGATCTTAATCCCATTGAGAACTTGTGGTCAGTCCTCAAGAGGCGGGTGGACAAACAAAAACCCACTAATTCTGACAAACTCCAAGAAATGATTATGAATGAATGGGTTGCTATCAGTCAGGATTTGGCCCAGAAGTTGATTGAGAGCATGCCCAGTCGAATTGCAGAGGTCCTGAAAAAGAAGGGCCAACACTGCAAATACTGACTCTTTGCATAAATGTCATGTAATTGTCAATAAAAGCCTTTGAAACGTATAAAGTGCTTGTAATTATATTTCAGTAGATCACAGAAACAACTGAAAAAAAGATCTAAAAGTAGTTTTGCAGGAAACTTTGTGAAAACTAATAATTGTGTCATTCTCAAAACCTTTGGCCACAACTGTAGATGGATGGATGGATGGATGGATGGATGGATGGATGGATGGATGGATGGATGGATGGATGGATGGATGGATGGATGGATGGACAGTAAAAACGACATATACTCCTTTCATGTTGTCAACAAAAAGTCTTCAGAGGAAAATAATTATCCAAAGTTGTAGTTGGGCTTCTGAAAAAGATTTACCAGCATTGCAAGAGCAGAAAAGATATTTTGGGGTTCAAAAATAAAAAGTAATGGTAAGTAACAACTCAACAGTGCATGACATCCTTGTCTTTTCACAATCACAATTATTAACTTACATCAGAGATTGGATAGGGGAGGATAGAGATACATGCTTTGTTATAGTAACGAATGTTAAGTGACTAAAAATGTCTCTATACATTTTTAATAAGATAAGCATGCGGATACAAAGTGAAAACATGACAATAACAAGCCAAGACAGGCATGGTCCAACCTGGAGATGCCCGGAATTTGAAGCAGGGTCAGCTCTATGAGTGGTGGTTTCAGACAGGGAGAAGGATGCAGCTGGTGTTTGGTGGGTTCAGCATGTTCTGTGACCTTCTCTCCACATGTGAGCTCACTGGGACCTCACTCGCTGTTTGTGTTGGTATTGGTCCTGCTGGGGCAAGCCGCTCAGCATGGCTCAGCCTGGGGCGCCTCCCTGCAAGGATTTGGACTCTTCCAGATGTGTAAGTGATTATGGTGTTTGTTGTTGTTATTGTTACCTAAAACCAGCCCTCATCCTCGCTTATCTTTTTTCCCTCCTTTGTGTGATTAGCTCATGTTTGTAGAAATTGTTGAAAGGGATTTTATGTATTTTACTTTGTAAACTTAGGTGTTATTACTAATGTGATAAGATATACAATGTAAGTAATTATTTAAATATAAAAAGTTATGCATTCCAAATAAACCTAACAAAGCTATCCACCAATCATGTACATTATACGATGAATATGATTACTTGAAAATCAGTTTATTTTGCACAAATGTTGAGAAACAGCCAATATTTCCAATATTAAAGTTGCACAGTGATTTGAAGCAGACATGATTATGTTGTACAATAATCCTTAAAGCAGTGATTTGAAAGTAAAACCAATGTACAGTCTTCCACTGTGGCAATCCGGACTTGTTTTTGTGTTGCTCATTCAACAAATCTGCATTTTCATGGTGTCAGGATGCGGTTTAACAAGGGCTAACAGCATGTGGCCGTAATTGCTCTGGCTCCACCACAAGATCTCACAAGGCACGTTTGTCCAGTTTTGTGAAACAGTGTGAGAGAAACTTATTCATTCAATAGTTTTGAAATAAAAAGTTATTTTTCTTTCCAAATTTAACATAATATTTTTTATATATCACAAATTTTGATTTATTTTAATTTTCCAGTAGGTAAAGGCTGCTGAAAAAAAAAATAAAATAAACTAACTTGAAACATAAAAAAGAGAAAGATAGAATAATAAATCTTGTCATTTTATTTTTTATTTTTTATTTTTTTTTAAAGCAAACAACTATTGAGAACTCTTTCCTAAAAATATAAAGATTTATGTTTCAGAAGCTTTTACTAAAAAATAAAAGAACAAGTAATGTCATTGAGACACCAAGTCAAATTTTGTGTTTGTGCTTTGATAATTTTATTGCTTTAATTATTTTTTACTGCTCTTGCCAATATCAGTTCACTTCTCAGGGTTTGTTATTATTGCTATGGTTTTGCCATATTTGTTAATTCCTTTGTGTTTAGAGTTTTAGTTTTATTTTTTTATTCTGTACCTTGTACATTTAATTATTACATATAATTGTCAGTTTTCCTTTTTGGTTTGTAGATCCTTTGAGTTTAAGTTCACCCCCCTTTGTGTTTACCCGCCTTTTCTACATCAAGCTGTTCTAAATCAAGTTTGTCTAGTTCCTTTGATGATCAGTTTTTTTCCCCCCAAACATGTAATAACCAATAAATAATCATACCAAGAACATATATTAAATTTTCACACTTAAAAAGGAGTGGGAAGAAGTACAAACTTATTTTATCCCACCCCTTCTTATCAAATCAATGTTGTCTAATTTGTTAGCTTCCGGTCAATACAGCGATAGTAATCGCAATACAATCACAAACAATAGCTGTAATTATAATAATATGA
This sequence comes from Valencia hispanica, assembly GCA_963556495.2. Classification (NCBI taxonomy): domain Eukaryota; kingdom Metazoa; phylum Chordata; class Actinopteri; order Cyprinodontiformes; family Valenciidae; genus Valencia; species Valencia hispanica. Next base: position 35,377,751 of record OY747718.1, read on the forward strand.
ATAGCAACAGTAATAACAGCATAATTTTTATTGATAATAATAATAATATTAATAATAATAATAAATAAAAAGTAATAATGTTAATTGTCTACCATTACTACTACTACTGCTACTACTACTACTGCTACTACTACTACTACTAATAATAATAATAATAATGATGATGATAATAATAATAACAATAATTGCAACAGTAACATTCTGAGACAAAACAAAAGAAAGAAAGAAAGAAAGAAAACGCACCCCGTCAAAATCAAACATCCTCCTTATTTCTACAACTAGTGTATTTAAAAAAAATATTTTTTCTTCAAACTGCCTCTTATTTAGACAATTCCTTAGCGTCCCCTTTAAGGTGTTCCACAATTTGACTCCATAAACTGAAATACAAAAATGTATACCTTGTTGTGCGTACCTAAAGAATTCTGATATGAAGTTGTTACATTTAAAAAAACAAAAAACTAACATCAACTTTGTTTTAATTATTGAGAAAAATGGGCTTAAAGATGTGAGATGAATCATAATAATTGGCGGTTATTGTCATTCCCAAAAGTGAAAAATTATAATTTTACTTATGATCTTACTTATGATGATAAGCTTGGGGTGGTTTCCTGGCAGTGAATCAGTGGCTGCTCTGAATCAAATTAAATCAAACTTTATTTATAAAGCGCTTTTCATACAAAATAGCATCTCAAAGTGCTTTACAGATTAAAATGACCCCTCATAAACCCCCACCCCCAGAACTAAAACATGATCACAGTTATTGCAAGCACACATTTAAGAGCAACAATAAACAAGGACATTGGGCTGAGAACAGATGAGCCAGGTAACGAAACGCCATCATTGGAGCCATGTGCACTGGCAGCAGCAGATCGACAGCAACAGCCGAGGCACTGGCCCAGGGCGCCCAGTGAAGGGAAGGCTGAGGCCCCCACTTCCACCCAAGCACTACCTGGAGAGTACCCAGGCAGCCACAGCTGAACCACTGCTCCCGAGGCAGAGGGCTCCCACAGTGGAAACACTGGACTGAAGATCAAAATAACAGGTTAAAGTATTAAAATAAAGAGTATTTAAATATGAGATTAAATAATAAAACACACATAAAATTTAGAATTATTTAGTGTAAAACATTGATAAAAATAAATCAAGTAAAACATGCAGAGAGAAAAAGGTGAGTCTTGAGCCTGGTCTTAAAAACATGAACGCTCTCTGCGGTCCCGAGGTCCTCCGGCAGCCTGTTCCAGGAGGTGTGAGCAAGGTCATCAGTTTGTTTTTAAAACTGCTGGGGACAATAACCATAAACTTGAGTGTGGTTTAAAAATTGCTGGGGACAATTATTAATTATTCATATACCCTATCATTATTCATTCGTTTCAGGTTGTATTACAACATGCACTGCAGTGTATTAACAGGTGTTGAAAATCGTATCTTTAGTCAATCAATAAAAGTTGAAAGCCATAAGCTTATGCGTTTTGTTTTTCAAAAGGCACTGAAAACCATCATTTGGCTATTGACCTGCAAGAATCATCATCACAAAGAACAATGCTGGGTACAAGGCAATATGCGCAAAAATAAAACGCATTCCCTTTACAACCCTTGCCGTTCTGTGCGGGGAAACTTTAACTAACAGTTCAGAGTCCTGCAATGGGGCGGGTACCCGCGAGTGGAAAATTCCAATGCAATGAAAGATAAGTAATTAATTCTACTATAATTTACATTAAATCAGGGATCCCGTTATTTTCTGTCTTTGACGTTTTTTTTTTACTTTGAAAAAATCTAAAACATATTCAATATTATTTAATTCTTCATTAATTGTAGTTAATATTCAGTCCGAACAATCTGAACAAAGAATCTCCATCGTACATGTACTAAATATGAAAATTTTACCTGCAGTCTCAACTTTCTCATGGTCTATGGACGTAAATTGCGCACCTGGTTGTGCGTAAGGGAGGCTGAATCCGCTTCTGTCGCACACTGCAGACTGGAATAACAAGCGCCACATCTTTCTCAACGGGGACTTTCCTTATTGCCTCAGTAGGAGGAAATCCACAGCATGCTCTCCTAATGAATCAGTGGATAAGAAGCACCAGTCTGTGTTCGCTGCAGCTAAGCGCTCTAAAGCCTCCATAAATCTCCAAGGTGCTTTGAGTTCCTGGATAGCGTTGCATTGAGTATCCAGGTCGAGATGATGATGCTGAGTTGCTCTCATTGGAATCTTTTTTGATTGATTCAGTTTACTGAACTCTGTGAGTAAAGTTGAAAAAGACTGTATCATAATAAAGTGACAGCAAAAGCTCATCACACAAACACTCTTCAGATGGTGTTCCTTTTTGAGAATGCACTCGCTACCTGATTAAAACCTTGAGGTATCCACTGCAAAGAATGCTGCAGCATCTGCGCAGAAAGAAACCATGACTGTTTTGTGCAATGGAGTAATTTAAATAATAGTCCGTTCAGATACTAATTATGTGATAACTGTGCTGGGAGCACAAGTGGATGTTAGATCTGCGCTGGTAAGAAATTCCGCATCAGGTTCAGAAAACTGGTGTCCCTGGCAGTCCCTGGCTAAAATGACGCCTATGGGTGAGGGTCATAAGACTGGAAAGACACCTCACCATGAGTGTGTGTCCTGACTTTTGGGATGACAAGGCAATGGCTGCCTGAGATATATACTCTTTTTGGGAAGAACAGAAAGCAGGGCATTACAGTAATTGATTCTACTGGCAATAGAAGCATGCATCAGTGTCTCCGTATTGGCCTGAGAGAGATTGGGGCGGACTCTGGCAATGTTCTTTAGTTGATAAAAACCTTTTTTAGTAATGTTTTTAACGTGAGGGATAAAAGTCAGCTCAGAATCAAAAATCACGCCCATCTTCCTCAGTTGTAAAGAAGAATTAAAAGACAGTGGTTGTAGCTTTGGTAAAGTTTTCTCTCTCTGAGCCTCAGGACCGATGACTAAAACTTCAGTTTTGTCCTGGTTGAGTTGGAGAAAGTTTTCTGCCATCCAGGATTTGATGTCTAAAAAGTAGTTATAAAATGCATCCATTGGCCGTGTGTCATCGGGAGACATGGAGATGTACAACTGTGTATCATCAGCATAACTGTGAAAGTTAACTCCATGTCTTCTGATGATGCTGCCAAGAGGAAGCATATATAGATTAAAAAGCAATGGGCCTAAAATTGAACCCTGAGGCACACCACAAGTGATCTTATGGACCTTAGAGGAGCAGGTGTCTAGACTTACCATAAAAGTCCTGTCTGAGAGATAGGATGTGAACCATTTGTGACAGCACCAGAGAAGCCAATCTGTTTTAAACGGGTTAAAAGAACAGTGTAGTCCACTGTATCAAAGGCAGCTCTTAGATCCAGTAGAACCAAAACTGTCACCTTCTGGGCATCATAGTTTAATCTAAAGTCATTTAAAATCTCCAGAAGGGCTCCCTCAGTGCTGTGGTTCACCCTAAAACCAGACTGGAATTTCTGTAGGACATTATGAGCGTTAATAAAATCGTTTAGTTGAATTAAAACAAGCTTTTCTAAAACTTTGCTTAAAAACAGTAAGTTAGATACCGGTCGGAAATTGTTAAAATCATTAAAATCTAAATTGCTCTTCTTCAGCAGGGGCCTCACTACCACCCCTTTGAAGGTGGCAGGAAATTGCTTAAAAAGCAAGTTCGGAACTGGGTCCAAAACACTTGTGGTGGGCCTAACTGAGGAGAAAACTTTATCAAGAGTCCTAGCTTCTACCAAGACAAAACTGTCCAGCATTTCCTCTGGTAAAGACACACTCAGATTTGTCTAAAACCATGTGAGATTGAGAGGATAAAATATTATTATTATCTGATGGTGGCTAACTTCCCTCTGAAGTGATATGCAAACTCTTCACATGGAGTGTTTGAGGGGGTTTTCTGATATGCATTAGTAGTACGGTTAAAAATGTTATATATAGTGGAAAACAGAATTTTGGGATCATTTGTGTGTTCTGAGATGATTTTAGAAAAGTATGCATTTCTGGAATTTCTTAAACCATTATTGTATGCTTTGAGACATTTTATGTATATTTGATGATTTATTGTGATTTTATTTTTCCTCTGTTTTCTCTCTGTCACCCTGCAGCTCCTCTTTGATTTTTTAAGGTCCTCGTTTCTCCACGGCGTTGTAAGTTTTGAGTGTGTGTTTACAACTTTAAGTGGAGCCAGCAGGTCAAGAGCGGATTGAAGCCTACTTTTAAAATCATTGACAATATAATCACAGTGGGCAGGTTAAACAAAAGGAGGAATCTTTTGAAAAAACTTCCAGAAAACCTGCAGCCACTTCAGGGGTTAGATGACATTTCCTGATAGTTCTCACAGAGGTCTCCTGCTGGATAAAACTGGTGATATGAAAAAAAAACTCACAGTAGTGGTCAGAGACAGCCAAGTCAGCAACAGAGGACACCCTGGTGGACAGGCCATACGTGATGACCAAGTCCAGGGTGTGTCCTCTGTTGTAAGTCGGCTGCGAGACATGTTGACTAAAATACATATAATTCAAAATATGTAAAGATTCTGTTGATAAATTATCTAAAATGTTAATATGTAAATTAAAATCACCAGCTAAAATCATTCTTTCATAAGAGTTGTGCAAAACCTGATAAAAACTCTAAAAAGTGCACTCTTTTTAGGAGGGCTATAAACTGTGACACATAAAATCTGAGGAGTGCAACAGTCGCATTATAATCAAAATTGCTAAAATGATCAAATAAAACATGTTTGGCAGAAAGAGTTGATGAAGTAACAAAAGCAGTTCCGCCCCCCCTTTTGTTACTCCTCGTTTAATAAGTGAAGTCAAAATTTGGTGGGGAGGCCGCTGTAAGAACAGCAGGGCCATCTGCACTCAGCCATGTTTCCGTTAAAAATAAACAATGAACATTGTGGTCCGAAATTAGATAATTTATTATAAAAGTTTCATTAAGCAGAGAGCGAACATCTAAAAGTGCCATATTAATAGTGGTTGGAAATGGAGTGACTGTATGATTTACTGGAGGTGGGACTTTTGGTAACTGTTTGAGATTATTAGGGTTGCATTTCTTTGGTTTATGATAATTTGTCTGCTCTCTGCTGATAATAACAGGTATGAATGATTTTGAGCAAGGTCCACGTCCGATATGTGACATACTGTTACGTTCCGAGCCCATTTCCTAGTTTAAATCCACAGATTTTCTGACTTCTAACTTCTATGAACCTATACATATTTTATATCATTGGAAAGCTAAGAGTCTTGTGATTCCAATTATGTCTTGCGATTAAGGATACAATCATAACTGAAGACAGTGAGCGCTTTTCTCAACACAAACGTTCTGCTGATGGAGGTATGAAAATATGGAACTCACCACTTTGTAGTCCAATAAACGTGACAAAACCGTTCCATTTCAAACAAAAATTGTCTTTTTACATCAATAAGGGTCCGATTAAAGTCCTCCAATAAAGTGATTAGTCCCGGACAACAGCAAAACCGATAGAAAATGTAAAACAAACAGTGAAAATGCGCTCCCGAAATGTCTATGGCCCTTTTTGTAGTCTTTACGGCTTTGTTTTCGATTCGCCTACAAAGGTCACTGAGCATGCCCAGAAGAAAAAAAAAATGTCATCCGGTTTATTTCTTACGTAGGGTAGATCTCCAACCAATGGATGGAAAGTCACGTTATGGTAAGTAACTCGAACCAATCGCGGTCCAGAACTCTGATGATTGACGCATCGAATAGCCAATGTAATGCTGTAAACGCAGATATATAACTTGACCGGGCGGACTTATTTGCTGCCATAGTATATGACGTGCGTAAAATGTATTATTCATGAAGAGATTACACACAGTGCGTCCCAGTAACATACTGTTTCTGCATCGTGTCCAAACACCCTTTATAATCAAAATACAACATTGAAGGAAGCCGTGGAGCTTCATATGGTAAGATGCAGTTATGATTCTGATGATATTTTTAATTCAGTGAGGACTACGGCATTTACCCAGGAGATGGCACATATGGCACACTTTTGACCACCTTTGACCTGTATTTATAAAAATGTGTGCAAAATACAATTTCTTTGGTTTATTGCTGTCAGATTTGGTGTGGATGAAGGTAATACTTCAAGCTTTAGGCCCACAGTGTGTTTTAGGTCCCAACCTATTTTTAAGCCATTTTTACACCATGTATTTATATAAAATAAACAATCGGACATAAAAAAATATTTTTCAGTGTATTAAAATTAATATTGCTTGGTAGCAATAGCACTCAGAGATATTAACACAGTTCTGGGATACATTTTAGAGTGTTTGCTTTCTAAAGAGACCCCAGCCATGTCTCTACTCAAAATGGTTCAAGAACAGCTTTAAGTTAATTTTTGGTATGCATTTTTAAAAAATGTAGGGCGGAAATTGCAGGAATTTTACAGGGTTAAAATCAGGACTGAGTTCATAGGAACAGGGACCAGCTGCACATCAGGATGTGGTGGAAGGGGCAGAGAGGGCAGGGGCAGCTGGGGCCGGGTGTGGTTGACAGCGGGGGACGTGGGCATGCCAGGCCTATTGCCAGCATGCGGGTACCTTGTCTGTTAAGATGTAATCCATCCGGCCTAAACAATTGACTCCTGCCCCAGAAAATGTTAAGATTATCTATAAAACCAATATTGTGCATCACGGTGGCAGAGGAAAGCCGAGTGTTCAGAGATAAAGCCCTGCTAAAACATCCAATTCCTCTGCCGATGGTGGGGGTGGGGCCAGAAATAAAAACAGAGACGTGTGTATTTTAAAAGATTAAACAAATGAATAAAATCCAGCTTCAGGAGCTCAGACTGCTGTTTACGAATGTCGTTGTTTCCAGCTGGAAAATAAAACTCTACTCACAGTTGTGTGATGTTGGATGTGGTCCAGGATCTGTTCAGCAATATATTTTACAGTGGCTCAAGGAAAACACGGAGTGAGGGCTCCTCTTATCCTTACATTCCTGATAATAGAATCTCTGATGATGAACGTGGTGGGCAGCCGGTCTGCAGGTTGATACTGGGCAGAGAATCTTTCACCGTCCAGGGCCTGCTGAAAGCTACACAACATACCTACTCCTAATTTTAAAAAGTTGTGATACATACAGATTCCATGTAAGTTTTTTTTCTACTTTTTATATATCAAGAATAGTTAGATCATGTTAGTAATTAATTCCTTACTTTTCTGGCACACTAAGGTATAAAATGTCATGACAATGTGTCTTCTTCTTAACGCTAGCTCTACGTTAATATCTAAATGCATTAAATCCAAGCTCATAAGATAAAAAGCTTATACATTACAGTTAAGCTGCAAATGAGATTCAGTGCTAGCTCTGTGTCAGATCCTAATTGTTCCACCCTATCTACAAGACTGCCTTCACCTACAAAGGCAAATTCTCCCAACCTGTAATTCCATTTCCACTGAGCAACACCTCCTAGTACTTTGTTTACTTTTGAGAAATAAACTAAGGTAATCTAGTGATAGCAAGGACTTAAAGAAAGAGCCACTGAATCTATTGGGACATTTTACATGCCTCAATAAGCAGCTTAGTGATTAGTGTTACTCCCCTCATAAAAAAATTTCATAAATTGAATTTAGAAGATATTGTGCTAAGTAGCCTATGATTAGCAAGCTGCCCAAATAGGTGAAGGTTAGAAGTTGACGATACTGATCATTAATAAAATGATTTGATCATGGCCTGATCTTATCACCTGGATTCAGGTGGGGATATCCCAGTCTAAAGAATCGACCAATTTAAATGTAAAAGAAAATCCACCACATTTTTGTATTCTACATAAACTTATTGAGACAGCACTTAAAGAGCAACTCACCCCCAAATAAACTTTTTTTTGCTGATAAACTGTATAAATGAGTGTCTAATAGTGCTGTCTTTTGATATTTTAGTACATTTTGGCAAAAATATACATTTTCTACCAAAAACCGTCAGTGGTGCTTCCTCTTTAGGTTAAAACTCTATAGTACTTGAATTTGAATTGGAGATTGCTATTCACTCGGCTATTCACACAATGGCTGACGGCAGCCGGTGTGGGATATGGGAAGGCTAAGTCATGCCCGTCCACTTCTGTCAAAAAAAAATGAATGAGAATCAGTGGAGCTATAAGAGTCATTTTCTGATCGTTTTTGAAATGTTCCATGGATTTAACATATTATGTTTTAAAGACACATTTAGATGCTGAGAAAGCGTTAATTTTCGACAGGCGGCAAAAGTTACTTTAGGTTTTGTGTGAAAACATTTAGTGGACTACAACGGAACAACAAAAATGGCCGTGCTTTGCATCCTTCTTCCAAGACGAACCAAGGAGCATTAAATATGGAGAAAACCACTATATATCTGACCATGTGGAAATTGGCACCTATGCTGGGGGAGAAATAGTCAGTGGGTTGAGAGCCAGCATGCGGGAAAAGCTCTCCAAGGTCTCCATGAGTATTTCAAGTGCTAGCTAATGTTAGCTACTGTACATGACGTCATATATAGGACTTCTGATTTTTTACAAGCAAATAGATCAGAAATCAGATGACAAACAGGTGAAATGCACATCATTAGTTATTTAAATTGAGGAACAGCATGTAATTCAGGGCGTAAGACAAAGCGGATCAGAAAATAACTTTTATCTCCCCATTGGCTTTCATTCATTTTGAATCATCAAATAATACAGTTTCTAAGCTGTTACATTAGTCTGCAGGAATGTTGTTGCATACATTTGTGCTAATGCCTGATCAATTTGATAGTTTTTTTGAGGGTCCAAGAATGATCACTAAAAGTTTCATTGTTGCATAATCATTCAAAAGATTAACCTAACTTGGTCAAAAAAGGTGTTTAAAAATGTGGAAGGTAATTATAATAATTATCAATATCAAGGAGTGTTATCCTTACAAAATATATTCTTTTAACTTTTTCATCTTTAACACATAAAGTGCCAAATTGAAAGTGAACAAATATTGAAAATAATGTGTGAAATCACAAGGTTTGAATGTAATGCAAATACATAATATCTTAAAAATACACTCTTAAAAGAATGCTAAGAGTATAAGTGCTGTTATGGCAACCAAATAATGTAAAGGGATGAAATGAGCTGCTTTATTGAAAAGGGACACTACTGAGTTGAGAGCAAGCAGCAGAAGACAATAAAAAAGGTACTGCACAACAATAAACAGAAGTAGACTATAAGAAATGCATTCTTTTGGGTTTGAAAAAAGACCCAACAAATATAAGTAATATTATCTGGATCAATTTATTACATTTCAAAACGTGTTGAATTTCAAGTGTAGAATTTCTTTTTTTTTTAAAGGTGAGTGTCATTATTTGTGACATTGGGGATTACAAGTAAATCTGATCTGTGCCAGAGCCTGCTGCTTCAGAGTCAGGCTGGCTCTGGATTTAAAAAGCCATCATGCCAGGATGATGAATTAAACATTGCATGCATGCCATTCTCAATCAGTACCCATTCAAACAATTTAAGAATGACTAATTAGTCACATGGTGCTGTCTTCTCTTTCGAGAAAGTGACATACTGAACATGTATGAATCAAAAACTGGGATTAGTGACTATGAACAACATATCACACAAAGAGGAGGGACAATTATGTTGTCTTAACTCTAACATCACAGTGCATCTTAACATATGCAGTGATTTTACTGCTTCTTCCTTGAAATCCATTCACCTGTCAGTCTCTGAATAACACAAGTAAGAACGGAGGACATTTAAAAAAGATATTCTGTTTCAAATGGCATGCATGGGAACGACGAGGCTTTGAAGAAGAAAGATAAAGATCAGTGCTTTTGGTGTCACAGAGTAAGAAGTTGAGTAGCCCCCTGTAGACAAGCCATATGGCCCAGGAAGACTTTCATGGTTATATATGTGTGTCGGCAAGCACCAAGCCGTACCTCTGCTGATTTCTCATTATCGAGGAATAAATAGAACAAGGTAACAAAACAGTGGCCCTGTTGTGTCATTCCCATTCTGACTTCTGCGTGAGACAGATGGTGCAAGCTAAATGGCAAGATTTGAATAGTTAGGAAACTGGGCAGCAACACTGAGCACAACAAACAATAAACTGTGTTTAAGAGAGGATCTCACTCTGGATATTTTCACAGCACTATGTGAAATTTGCCACAATTTTTCCCATGTTCGTCACCTGTTTTGCGTTTTGTGGCCCAGACTCACTTTTAGCACCAAACACAGTAATTTCGCTCTATGTAGCTCTTGCATTAGTGCCTGTGCGAGCTGAGTGTGTTTTAGTGGCAATGGTGTGGGAGGTTGCAGGGGAGTCACAAGCAGCAGCAGATGCCAGGTCTCCTCCTAGGTAGCTGATGGGAAGGTAGGCAAGGCAGACAAGTGTGAGATGCAAAAAAACGGAGGCAGAGAGGCGACCTGTAAATATAGCACAGCAGCTCTAAAGCTTCGGTTTCTATTAAATAGCCATGCATTTCCCAGCTCCTGGCTTTATTGCACCGTTGCTTCGGGAGTGGGAGCCCAGGAGGCTCTTCAACATTATTAGTAGCTCACAGTACATAATCCCATGGCAGATTCTTGTCCATCTTCCAGACCAGACTGAGACATACTGAGAGAGATGAGGAGCAGGAAGGAGTGAAGGGGGGGGTGGGGTGGGGGGTTTGTAGGTGGGGCAGTGGCAGTTGTCAGTCTAAGTCTTTTAAAATCACTGATGCAAACAGACAGAGACTGATACATAAATTGCAAAGCCTTCATAATTCTCATTGTGACATCAAGTTAATTCAATGACAGACACCAGATGGTGGGCAGTCACCAGAGGTAGCATGTGCCTCACTAAGTCATGAGGCCAGGCCAAATGCCGCTGCCCTCCTCTGCCATTCCTTTAGAAGGTGAAGCCCCCTCAGTCAAGCACCCTGAGGTCTTGGCCTGGTTGTACCACTGTGAAGTTGGACTCCCAGATGCAGTGTCCCACCAGGGAAACTACAAGGAGTAGAAATTCACAAAATACCTAAACCAAACATCTGTTTTTGGTCTTTGGATGACATGTAAAGAAAGAAGTCTTTCATTTAAAACTGTTGTTATTCAGGCATTACACGTAGAAAGATTCATTTGACTGTGCATTACAGATATCACACCCTAATCCGCTGACAAAGATGTAACTTTCAAACAGATTATGTTTAAAGAGTGCAAAGCAGAAAACATGCTTTATGGTCCAGTATAAGGTACTGAGCAGTAAATAGATGTGTTTGATCAAATTTGATTAACAAATTTCTACAAGATCATGGCACAATTTGTAGAAAATCATAACACAACATATAACATTGGCATAAAACAACTTCATCAAACCCTAAGTAAATGCATCGAGCAAATCAATGGATGGATGTGTCATAACCTTCTCCAGATGAAACAAAAGTAATTACTTTTGGACCTAAAGAGGAACGATCAAGAGTCAGCACACAGCTTCACTTAATTCAGCTAGAAAATACCGATCAGGCCCGAAATTTAGGTGTAGTAATGGACTCAGACCTGAACCTCCAGGGTCACATAAAGGCAATAACAAGGTCAGCCTTCTATCACCTGAAGAACATTTCTAGAATTAAAGGACTGATGTCGCAACAGGACCTCGAAAAACTCATCCATGCGTTTGTCTTTAGTCAGATTGATAACTGTAACAGCGTTCTCACAGGTCTGCCTAAAAAGTCAGTTAGACAGCTGCAGCTGATCCAGAACGCTGTTGCTCGTGTCCTCACAAGAACCAGGAAAGTAGAACACATCACCCCAGTTCTAAAGTCCTTACACTGGCTCCCTGTAACTCAGAGGATAGACTTTAACATACTTCTACTAGTTTATAAATCATTGAATGGCTTAGCACCAAAATATGTTGAAGATCTACTGTTAATATACCAACCCACCAGAACACTCAGGTCCTCTAATTCCAGTCTACTCAACATCCCTAGAATTAGAACCAAACAAGGAGAAGCAGCTTTCAGTTTCTATGCTCCTCTAATCTGGAACAAACTTCCAGACAACTGCAAAGCTACTGAAACACTGAGTTACTACTGACTTCTCTCTTTCATGTACTGTACATGATGATGATAAGAAAAATTATGCTGTTCAGTACTGACAAAATTAACTTATTTAAATGATAAAGCTAATTGTAAACTAAGAAAAGTGTTAGAACTAATAAAATGTGTTTTTTCATAAGAATGACAGTGAAGGAAACAGTGAGTAAAACCAACAATTAAAAGTTAAACAATCTGACCATCATTTGAATGCTGATCCATTAGATATGATGCAAATGTCCTTTCTTGTGCCCCAGCACTGTTTTCCTGTATGTATTTATTTTAGTATCCCTTAGCACTTAGAAAACAGTAAAAGTACTGCCTTTTGACAAGGAAAGAGCAGTTAAAAAAAAACATTTTTCGCTGTTAGACTGGTTTGGCTCTTAACACACTTCTCTGTTGACATCTTGTGTCAGAGTGTGAAAACACAATCATAGTATTCTACAGTGAGATGGCTCATTAACTTTGTTAATGCAGTTGATATTCATATTTTCAGACACAAGTCTTTTATTAGATAATTGCCAGATGAGAATGTAAGGAATACGTTTTGAATCCCATTCTTTACACCGTCAGATACTAACAGATTTTTTTATGTAGCCCATTTCCAAAGAAATAGAAAACAATATCTCAATTTAAATCTAAAACTTATTTCCTGTGCATACGGATTATAGACCACTGATGGTACAAATATACTGTCAATCCATCAAACAGACCTATTCTTCACTATTACATTTCTTTTCTTTTTCTTGCAGCTGGTAAATGTATAATCTTGGCCACACGTGCTTTTTGTGCTACTCAGCTCTCAAAAATATAATGAATTTAAATTTAGGATTGCAGAAAGAGGTTTGAGAAAGTACCAAATGAGCAAGGACATGGTGAAGGTCTGTTTTGTTGTCAATGGTTTTTTTTCTAACTGATTATGCAGAACATTAGTTTCTGGTTTTTGATGATAGCTAAATGAGAAGGAAGTGGAAGGAAAAGGAGGTGTAACAGACTGTTCAATCGTTTTGAACCACTTTCCATGCTGTATATTATTAGCACAAAAACAAATAGAAAACATAAATGATCCAATTCTATCCATTTACATTTTGTGTCGTAACTATATTCTGCCAATCTGTTTTTGAGACTATTAAAGAGTATTCTATTAAACATACAAGACAGACTTGTCTGTAAATTGAGGTCAATCTTACTGTGAAAAAATGTGTCTCCTATGGAAAATGCCACATTATAGTTTTCCTATTGATTAAACTCCTATTAATGATAAAAGTTATTTCTTTACAAAGGTGCAAGCATTCACACCTCTGGTGATACTGGTGATATTTCTCTCTTGGTTTTTATGTGTTTTCAAATAAATTCATCCTTCAGTGATGTTTACAACTAGAAGAAAGTCTAAGCCGTATGTGACACCATGTGAGGTACATATTGGGAAGCATTTTGTGAAGACCTGTAGGTTGATTAGAGTGACCATGTTTCAAATTCAGAGGTTTGCATAAATTATTTTGAATGCTTTTTTTTAAATTCACATAACTGCATGCTAAATATAAAAAAAATGATTTTTAAAACAGGTCAGCTTTTTGAAAAGTATGTCCAAGCACTGTATAGTACAGCTACACAACTTGGTGAGGGCTCCTTTTCAATGAGTTACTGCATCACTGCAGCATGGTATGGAGCTGGTGAACATAAACCTGTGGCTCCACTGAAGTGTAGAAGTGCAGCAGAGAGAAGCATGAAGAGCTCTAAAATTTCCTGGCCAATCACTGCCCTGACTTTGGACTTGATAAAACAGAGTGGATCAACACCAGGAGATGTCATGGCTGTGCTGACATCAAGCAACTCGGACTTTGCCTTTCAGGAAAGAAGTAACATAAGGAATGGCCCATTTGTAGCCATTGTCCTGGAAGGACTCCACAGACTCTGCCTGCAGTCCACTCCTTGTGAATCTCTTCCAAACTCTGGAATAGCCTTTGCTTCACAGTCCTCTTAAAGCTGTATTTTATTTCACTCAACTTTCCTATAATTTGTTTGGATCCAGCACTCTTTAAACAACCATCTTACTTAGGATTGACCTTTTGTGACTTACCCTACCTATTCAGAATATCAATGAGTGTCTGTTGGACAACTGTCAATTCAACAGTTTTGTTCATGATTGTTTAAGCCACAACTTGTTCATAAATTAACATTTCTGTATTAAAATCTGTGTTACTGGTCTGAAAGTCTATACAAATTTTATTTGGAACTGATGTTTGGGTTATCATAAGCAGAAATATATCATGCTACATGTAATCAATCAATATAGTGTGCACTATGAGTTTTACATTTAAATAACACTAATTGCATTAAATTGTTGATGATATTTTAATGTTTTAAAAGCACCCATTTTTTCTGTCCGTTTTAAACTCATTTCCCAAATGGTAAAGCATGAAAGAGTTTTAAGTGTGTTTTAGATAAATGGCATGGCCATCCCCAGGAAACAAGCATTAAACCTGCTGTATATTCATGTCACTGCTTCATATGCATTTATCTTCTTGTGGCAAAGCCCCAGCTGCCTTTCACAGGCTGCTCTGAGCCAGCTTCTCCTCAGCCACCTCACTCTGCTTCTGCTCACCATAGCTACTTTGCCCGCCCATTCACTAACCTCTCTCCTGCTCTCTGAAGCCATTCTGCAGCCTTTTTGCTGGCTTGTGTGACATTTGCCATTTAGAAGCAAAAAAAAGGAATAGTCATCCAAATTCTGACTTCCATAAACAAGGTCTGAGCCAAATCAGTGACAATGAATTTTAGCGGCTATAAACAGAATTGGGTGTGTTTTAAGTCAGCTCAAAATAGGTTCAATTTCAATTATCTTCACTGGGTAATATATCTAAGCACTATACCTAAGTGCCTTATTTAATTCAAGTAACTGCTGCAGCTGAAGAAAAGGTTAATGAATGCTTATTGAATGCCACACAGATCAGGATGCTTTGGGCCATTTTGTATTCAGCTTATGATGATCCACTGTAAATGGTTAGAAATGTCCTCTGGAGACATTACAAATACCTCATTATATACAGCTGAAATGTGAGGGGTGAGTGCTTAAAGTTTATACCCTTGGTGATGCATAGCTGTAATGAAGAAACTTCCACTGCTGGAATTGTTAAGCCAAAGCTCCAAATCAGCACTGCTAAACATAAAAAGGCTATTACTAATTTTGGTCTTGTTAGGCATCAAAAGTTCAGATATGTGTACAGAATTAAGGGTCACCTGACATGTCAAAGCAACCCTCATCCAACAATCACCTTGTCAAAGCTGTGATCTCCTTTTCCTTCCCCCAAGCAGCAGGAGCAGCAGCAGCAGCAGGGTGCTGGTGACACATATGGCCAATTATAAGTGGAAGTTGAGAGGATGATGTTAGCTGAAAGCTTGTTCACTAGTGGTGGGTGTCCAGACGACCAGGGGATTCATGGAGGAGGTCTGTGTGAGAGAAGAGCTCATCAGACATGGAGCTTTTCACTTCTCCCCTCCCCTCCAAGGATTTTTGGAATATCAAAGCCTACTATTTAGCCGATCAATACTTCCCCTTACATCCCTTTATTACTCCACAGAATGAGGGTTAGCAGGAGGATGCAATATTCAGTTAATAAATCATGCAGTAAAAAAATGTCAGGGCGGTAATTGTGGTTTTCTAACACACTTTGAACGAAGGCCGTTTTTATTAGTGGGTTAACATCGCCGGGCGACCCTCATTCCTCCTCATTATGGGCTCATGGAGGCATCAACAAATCCTAAGTGCTACAATACTTCTCAACAGAGCCTGTCCTCCTTTCGCAAATACATCTGTTAAACAAGAAGCTGAAAATGAATGGCACTAAACCTGATTTACTCGTACAGGAAATTTGTGTTTATTTGTCAGGCTTGACAAGGTTGTCACGGTCAAACTCATTGCCAGAGTCATTTTATCCTTAATCATTAATTTGCTTTGTGAAATGCTTTCCTTTAGGGGGCATTTTACCAAACAAATAAAAAATAAAAAATCCTTTCCATCTGTGAATACAGGGCACAAATAAATGGAATTATTTCCTTATTAAAGTGCTTTACAGAACTGTTTTCTGCAAGTGTTTTGCTCCTCTCTGTCCAATGAATTTGAATTGGCCAATAATTTCCCACCATACCCCAGAGTTACAGCATTTTTGTCACATCTTTTAGTGATTAAATGGATCGATTTCTGTTCTCTATAGGTGATTAATCCCACAGGGTTAGAGAGATTACAGAGAGGGAGCCGCAGAAAAGCCTTCTAAATGGATTCACACAGAGAGCCTTCCATTCATGGGGGCTAATGATATTGGACTACAGGACTGTGGCTTCAGAGAAAAGAGGGAATTCTCACAAGAGGTAAAAAGCTATTAGAAAAAAAGAGTTTATGATATGAACAATCTGAGGGCAATGAGCAAAAAGGATGACCTTGAATTGTGTCTTCTATGTCTAACCCTCATAAAGTTGTTTAAGATGATGGTGGGGAAGACCCAAGTGCAGACTAGAGACCAGAAACAGGTAGATAAATATAATAGCAAGCTTTCAAATGATTTCACATGAGGAACAGATGAAAATTAAGTCAAATTATAGTTCCTGTCATCTCTTTGAAGCCTGTGCGTTGCTTTGATGCCCTTACACACCAACCTTCCAAACCTGGACCCCATGTTCTGAATGGTGCATGAATACTCAGGGTAGTTTATGGACTTTGTAACGTACAGGGTGAGGATGAGGTACATTGCTTTTGCAATGACTAAATTATCATGTCTCATACATTTTTTTCCTGATAATTCTAAGAGTGCCTCAAAGTAATCATATATTTGCAAAGTACATAAAAAGAAGGTAAAGCCACCAGGTTCCTTTCAGTTTCAAGCTTTCAGCCAGTTGAGGTAAGTTAATCTTTTTTCGTGCAGATACCATTGACATTAAATAAAATTAGGAAATGTGATTGGGTCATTACTGTGACATTTCAGTCACAGTTGGGTTCAATTATTATCGGCAGTCCACATGTGTGCATGAATGACATGTTAGAGCTGCAGTGCACATGAGGTGGACGTGTCTTAAATATTTGAGGCAGCCTGGCTTAGCCTGTGATGACACTGATAAATAAATTGATATTTACAATTCAACAAAATCCTGGAACTTCCAATCCTTAAATTACCAAGAGAGAAAAAAACTGGGTAACACTTTCAATTCAATTCAATTCAGTTTATTTATATAGCGCAGATTCACAACAGATGTCATCTCAAGGCACTTAACAAGAAGTCATTTCAATACATTTATACAAACATTCCAATCAGTTAAAACGTTTCCAATTTAAGGAATCCCAGCAGATTGCGTCAGTCATTGGTGTGAGGTTGGGCCCCGTTGATGCAGACTTGCAAACCACAGCAATCCTTCAGCAATCCCTTATACTGAGCAAGCATGTAGCGACGGTGGAGAGGAAAAACTCCCATTTAACAGGAAGAAACCTCCAACAGAACCAGGCTTAGTAGGAGCGGCCATCTGCCACGACCGTCTGGGGGTTTGAGAAGACAGAACAGAGACACAGAAAGAACAGAGAATCTGATGTAAGAGTACTTTCTATATTAAAGAAAGTAAAAAGTTGATGACATGACACGGTGGATGTTCAGTTACTGGGAGCATCATCCAAGTCGATTGGGGTTGGATGATTGAGGTTTTTTCTTGTTAAAGGGGAGTTTTTCCTCGCCACTGTCGCTACATGCTTGCTTAGTAAGAGGGATTGCTGAGGGATTGCTGTGGTTGGAAGTCTGCATCAATGGGACGCAACCTCAAGTCAATGACTCGATGCAATCTGCTGGAATTCCTTAAATAGGAAACTAACTAAAACTTTAAACTAATTGGAATGTTTGTATGATTGTATTGAAATGACTTTTTATGTAAAGTGCCTTGAGATGACATCTGTTGTTAATCGGCGCTATATAAATAAACTAAATTGAAATGGAATGGAATGGAATGGAATGGAATGGAATGGAATGGAATTGAATTGAATTGAATTGAATTGAAGGAAGAAATGGTAAATAGTGGGAACAAAACGGGGTCCCTCAGGATGAGCTGGAGAATATCTGTTTTCCTCCTGGACCTGTTTCACTCATAACTTGACCTTGGACGAGCAGAAGAATATGGCCTGATGAATGGATTGTTAGTAAATTAATACTCTATGAATGAATAGCAAAATATACTATATATATATATATATATATATATATATATATATATATATATATATATATATATATATATATATATATATATGTATATATACTACTATACTATAAAGTTAAATGATAAGCGTTTGAATTGCCAGAAGTCTCTGCCTTTGTATCTAACAGTATGGTGTTATAGAGTTATGGAATTATACATTTTTGAATCACTAGATATATCTGCAAATCAATGAGTGTGACGATTTTTCTGCTTTAATGTTGAAGGAAATATATGTGTGCTTCTCTGGAACTTCTTTAATAATGTGCTCGTATGTTTTGCTGGGATGTAAGCAGTTTTTCTGTGAAATTTCTTCTTTCAGTGTTGCAGATTGAGAATGTTTGTGCTTATGATGTTTTAGGCTTTACTTGCACTACACCCCACCCACCCCAGCACAGCTGGACACCACAGCATCAATGAAGTGGCGAATTTCGTGGTGCAGAGAATTGGAACTCTCCCACAGCTTGGTGATCTGTGTCAAACTTTGCAGCTTTAAATCTCCCCTCAAAGCTCTTTCCAGCAGGAAACCTGCCTGCCTGACTGTGGGAGATGCAGTCCAGGAAAGGGGGTTAAGAGGAAACACAAGGTGAATAGACTGAGGGACAATGTGGGGGTATTGAAACATATATATGAACTACAAGAAGGTTGGAATGGCCAAATCAAAACCGGATGCCATCTGTGTTACAGGGAAGGAGGAAGAAACAGAGTTGACTGAAGTCAGTTATTCAACCTGACTTTATAAAATAGAACCCAATTTCATCAAATCTGGAAAGTATAAATTTAATTCCTACAAGCTATAACAGATTATAAAACAGACTGTTAATTTCATTTCCAACTTTGCAGTGGATATCTGAATGTATACTGAATGTCATCATATAGCTGGATACATGCATATGTAGTGATAGGTGATAAGGGGGCAACAAAGAAACAAACAGGGCCCCGGGGTTCTGTCTGTCAGCACAGAGCGAAGGTCTGTTGCTGTCAGGAATGAGCTAAATTACTGATTCCGCCAAGAGACTAGGGGCAGAAAGTCACACACTGTCCACAGTCTGGTGTAGCCCTGACCAGAACACTCCCGATCCCAAAATCATAGAGGGGCATCCACAGCCACCCGAGAGACTGCAACAACATGCAGACAAATTTTCTTAATGCTATTCTGAATTCATAAACGTCGGAAAAGATGGAAAAAGGACTAAATTATTTGTTTTAGATATAAAAACGTAATTCTGTAACTGTTACTCCTGTCACACAGAATTCAATCTGCCTTTTGTTAATGATAAAAAAAAAAAAAAAAATATATATATATATATATATATATATATATATATATTCAATTTAAAGCAAATGATGCCATATATCCTTTAAATTTACCGATATGATTCTTTTAACTGTAAATTATATCAACGTTTTGCCGTGCTGCAGTTAGAGTTGATAAATAATCCTTGGAGGAAGCCAAAGATTAGGGTGATGGCAATTAGTTCTTTTGAGCTCAAAGATTTTGAGCTCATCACCTAAGATAAATCTGCAAAATACCACTGGAGACATCCAAAAATGTTGTAAGCAACTACAATTAGGTTTTGTTTGCCAAATAATCGTTTTTTCCATTGGTTATTGAAAACAGTATAAATATTTTTCAACAAGCCGTTTTTTATTAAATGTAAATACAACACATATTATTCCAATTTGTACTGTTTTTACATTGTTTTATCTTTTGAAAGATGGCTGCCATTGAGAGAATAATTTTTGAAAGAATTATTCTCTGGAGATTGAGTCTTTCTGCCCTGACATGGGCTTATTGTGGATTTAAATCAAAATGTGTCTGTTACTCTATAATCTCTATTAAGTATTTTTTCTTGGTAAAGTCTGAAATGTATTTAGTGAAGATTACTTTGGGCTGCACAGTGGCTTTGCAGCAAGAAGGCCCAGGTTCAAATCCTGGCCCCGGGGCCTTTCTGTTGGTTCTCTCTGGGTACTTTGGCTTCTTCCCACAGTCCCAAAACATGACTGTGAATTGGTCTCTCTGAATTGCCCTTAGGTTTGAGGGTGTACATGCATGGTTGTTTGTCCTGTGTGTCTCTGTGTTGCCCTGCGATGGACTGGCGACCTGTCCAGGGTGTACCCTGCCTCTTGCCCTGTGACAGCTGAAGATAGGCACCAGCACCCCCTGCAACACTGCATAGGATGGACGAGTACAGATAATAGATGGATGGATACCTTGAAAACATCTGGTTCGGACCTACTGTATGTATGCTATATAACTTACTGTATATGCTTGTTGAAAATGTTATGGTAAGGCAACCATGGGTGTAAAAACAATATACTCAGATACCAGAGTAAAAACATATGCTAACACAGCTGTTTTAACCTCGACTAAGTCATTAAGTAATTGTGATATTTAAATAGGGGATGGTGGATACATTATGAATTAAGTTGGGGTTTTTTGTAACTCAAATAGATTTTTTTTTAAAATCACAATTGTATAATTTTACTTAATAAAACTTACAGAAACCCTGGCTACAAAATGTACTTTATTTCATGCCTCTCCATGCAGACTCAGATTTTCCTTGACATGGCAAATTTTGCTAAAAGTCAAAAACATGCTCCATCTTTACGCAGCAGGATGTTGGGAATTTTACTTAACGTTTCAGAAATTGTACCTAATCTCTTAAAGTTTAGACCTACAGCAACAAACAGGTGTTTGTCATGACAACTAACAACTTTCTCCAGTTGAACAGAAACAAAACATAAGTAATTACTTTTGGACCTAAAGAGGAACGATCAAGAGTCAGCACACAGCTTCAGTTAATACATCTAGAAACTACTGATCAGGCCTGAAATCTAGGTGTAGTAATGGACTCAGACCGGAACCTCCAGGGTCACATAAAGGCAATAACAAGGTCAGCCTTCTATCACCTGAAGAACATTTTTAGGATTAAAAGACTGATATCGCAACAGGACCTCGAAAAACTCATCCATGCGTTTATCTTCAGTTGGATTGATTACTGTAACAACGTTCTCACACGTCTGCCTAAAAAGTCAATCAGACAGCTGCAGCTGATCCAGAACGCTGCTGCTTGTGTTCCTCACTAGAAACAGGAAGGTAGAGCACATCAACTCAATTCTAAAGTCCTTACACTGGCTCCCCGTAGCTCAAAGAATAGACTTCAAAATACTTCTACTAGTTTATAAATGAATGGCTCAGCACCAAAATATGTTGATGATCGGCTGTTACTATACCAACCCCCCAGACCACTCAGGTCCTCTAATTCCAGTCTACTCAACATCCCTAGAATTAGACCCAAACATGGAGAAGCAGCTTTCAGTGTTTATGCTCCTCTAATCTGGAACAAATTTCCAGACAACTGCAAAGCTGATGAAACACTGAGTTCTTTTAAATTACAACTAAAAATGTATCTGTTTAGAGCTGCCTTTGAGTAATGTTTTCATGTATCATATGTTTTGTGTGTGCTTCTTGCTTTATTGCTGTTTTTACTTTATATGCTTTGTCTGTGTTTTACTGCTATTTCTGTTTTACCGTTTAATCATGTAAAGCACCTTGAATTACCTTGTTGTTAAAAGTGTGCTATACAAATAAAATTGCCTTTCTTTGCCTTGCCTAACATGGCAAAATAAGAATCAGTAAGACAGCAACTTAATAAAGGTTAAAGGTACAAACCATAGATATTTACATATAGTTTTATTGGATGCTCAACATGATTTATCATTTAATCAGAACTGTGCAATTAAAATCAAGCCAATGCAATATCTTTATTAAAGTAAAAATACACATGGTAAACAAGTTCTGCATATTCTTCTACCTGATAGTTTTTGATAGTTGAAACCAAAGTAAAACAATATAGAAAGAAACTAACGACTAAACTCTTCAGTCTTAAGCAAAACAAAAATGCATCATCATTTATTCACTGATATTTTCATAATTTCAGTTGACAAATTTCACTGCAGTAAGTTTTTGTATGGGGATTTAAAAGTATGTGCTGATTAAAGCACAAATACCAAAGAAAAAAACACCTTTTTCTTTATATCAAGTAGTTATTCTATTTGGGCTTTGCTCCCAAAAAATACAAATAGTGCATCTCTTCTCACTAATCAAAGCAGCTAGAAGCACACACCTGCAGCTAAAATTATTTGTTGTGAAACAATTAGAAAACCAAAAACTCAAGTGTTGTGAAAATAAAAAAATGTGACAAAGTAAACATAGAGAAGCTTTTATGTCTCATGACTCACTTGGAAATGTGACTGAGCAGTATATGTGAGCCAACATAATTATAACATATTTATTTATTTAGTTTTTATTTGGAATCCAGTCCAAGGTGAGTTTTAAGTCACAGTTTCCTGATGTCAGACAGTTGCAGTTATGAAGGCTAATTATGGACGAACACGGGGGGATTTCTGCCTCCAGTGAAAGCTGCTTGTGTGCAGAGAGGTTAGTTGTGGTGCTGACTCTTTCAGAACCTGTCTGTCTGAGTGAAGCACTCATATATTCTTTATATATATTTATATACACACACACACACACACATACACACACTGCACACAAACTCAACATAGCCTGGATTTTTTTCTTTTGCTTTTTGCAGTGCACAAAGTCTCCAGGTGGAGAGGCGAGAGTTTTCCCCCAGTGCAGAAGCCATTAGTCAGAATGGAGGTGATTTATGGGTTGTCTCCTTGCAGAATTTAAATTAACTGCCATGCCGTACAGAGGGAGGGTACCTCTGCATTTTGGGTTGCTCCCCTTTACACTCCACCTCTCAATCTCTCTCTGCCTTGCTCTCTCCTAGTCTCACGGGAGAAATTAGAGATGTTTTTAGTGTCCAGGTGTGATGTCAGGTGGTCGGCTCACTCTTGGAGCTGGAGAGAGTTCATTGAAAGAAAAGCTCTGCCACATTAAAAAAGGAAAACAAATCATGAAATGAAGAAGTGTTCAAAGTCAAGGTCAGCACCTACTCCTAAGGGTGATATGAGGAGGCTGGTGGACACACACAATTGCAAAATATGCATGTATGTATACAGTGTTTTATTCAGCTATTTCTGAAAGGTTTATGAGAAGTTGTTGGTTTAGTTGTTGGAATGGTGCATTTAAAATGATTTCAAACCACTAATTTCTACATGTAACAACCTTGCTCCCAGATCTATATTAATGATTTTCACATGAATTATGTTTTGCATTCCTCTCTTCGCCCTGATGCTCACATGGTGCGCAACTGAGATAAATGACATTGTAGCTTAAGGATGCAAACTTCTTAGAGTTTAACATAAAGGCGTTCAATGTTAATCATAATTAAAACAGACAAATTCGAATGGATTCATAGATTTTTATTGCATAATCGGGTGGACCTTTTGTGCCAAGAGACACAAGTCTCTAGGCTGGGATGGAGGGTAGGGGGTGTGTTTGGGAGATTGTTCTGTAAGGGAAGTAGATGATTCCTTGTGACATTCTTAAACAAAAAACATTTTTTGTGCAAACGAAGAGTTTGGAATATAAAGTCACATAATTATATTTCTTTATAAAATTAGGAATAGATACATATGTAAATACAGTTTAAATTTGCTGCATTAGTACCTTTTGTTGATGAGGAAATGCTTAAACAGCAGCTTTATTGCTTCTACCTGCAAAACATCTGCACATTGCACCAGTATGTGCTCATGCATACACACACACACACGCACGCACACACACACGTGCACACACACACACACCCAAACACACACACACACACACACACACACACACACACACACACACACACACACACACACACACACACACACACACACACACAGTTCTGGATTTTCTCCTGCAGACTCAATACGCTTGCAATGAAATATGGGGTGGTTTCATTATGCATCTGTTACCCTTATAGGTTTGACCTTTAGCGTTCTTGTGCAGTGGTATTGGAGTGGAGCTAAAAAAGAGATGCAATTACGCCTTATAATTTAGTGATTTTATTAATAATATCTCAACAAGGCAATGCATTCCTCACTTTTTGCATAATCTACAACAAATTTTGTTTTACAGAGTTTTGTTATTTAAGAACAATAGCACTGCAAAGGTGCAAGAAAGAAAGAAAAAAACCAAGACAATGAAACAAAGCCAATAATCCAAACACATGTCATGTCACAACACAAAGGTAGCCAGTAACTTAGAGTATGGATATATTATTGCAAATATCATATCTTTGTTAGTTTGGCTTTCGTGTTTGGCTATTGACAACCTAATTTTTCTGTTTTTCCATAGTATTGTCTGAAATGTCGGTCCTCTGTCCCATCAAGGCCATAAAGACAACACAAGTAAAAAATAAAAATAAAAATCTACAAATTGTGTAAACCTGGTGCCTGTATCAAAGCAGGATCTGAAGATTAGCTGGAATACTTTTAGGTTAAATTCTCTATTTTTAGTGTCAAATAGCAATAGATGTTCACTTTATTCTGGTGAGTGTCACATTTAGAAAACTAACCTGCTGTGGTTCCTGATAAAAGGTGAGAGATGCCATTTTCCCAACCAGACTTTTCTCGAAAACAAATAAATGTTGGTGCATGAAGAAGGAGAACACCATCTTCATTCATATGATCAGCCATGTCATAAACCATGCATCATGCAAAGATATACAGTACAAAGATTTTGAGGAAATTCATCAGATCCCTGTCAACATCAAATCCCTAAAAAACATCAGGTACAAATGAAGATACGATTCATACAGAATGATGCTTACTGTAACAGAAATTCACTCGGTGAAACATCTGAAGAAGAGTGAGAGGAGGCATGGATTGTTTACATTTCTGTATTACTGTCCAGTACACCACACTTATCTGAGATCATATCTTCTCCTGCAGTTACTGTGATTCCACTTGATCTAGACCTTTATTTGTCTACATAAATGTTTGCTAATCTCACAGCAGTGAAAAACTGGAAAATATTTTGTGTTCTGGACTGAGTCTGTTCTGAAAAATAGGAGGGTATAAATCAATTTTCAGAATCTGTGGGGCTAAAAACCACAAAGCAAGACAAGGGAAAGAAAATAACATACATCATGGACTCAAAACTGAATTTTTAAAACCAAATAAAGTCTAATTCAGCCTACTACCACCTTCAACTTTTTTCTTCCTCTTTATATGATGCTTTGTGTTTTTGATTGTTTTTCACGTTTTTTGTGTTTTTTATGTTGCTCCTACTCTCTTCATTTGTGAAGAGGGATGAATATTATAAGCAGTTTGTCCATTAGTAACAGTAAACTTTTTTTTACTTTCAGTTTTATTTGTATAGCGCCGACTCACAACAGATGTAATTTCAAGGCACTTTACAGGAAAGTCATTTCAATACAAACATTCGGTCGGTTTATAGTTTTAGCTAGTTTTCTATTTAAGGAATCCCAACAGATTGCAATGAGTCATTGACTGGCATTTGTGTCCCGTTGATGCAGACTCCAACCACAGCAATCCCTCAGCAATCTCTCATACTGAGCAAGCATATAGCGACAGTGGAGAGGAAAAACTCCCCTTTAACAGGAAGAAACCTCCAGCAGAACCAGGCTCAGTATGAGCGGGCATCTGCCACGACCGTCTTGGGGTTTGAGAAGACAGAGCAGAAACTCAGAAAGAACAAAAGAACTGATGTAAGAGTACTTTCTATATTAAAGAAAGTAAAAAGTTGATAACAGAACACGGAGGATGTTCAGTTACTGGGATACCCCGTGTCCAACATGGAATTGCAGAAAAGCAGGATACCAGACCAGGTACCTTCTATGGAGAAAAAAACACTGAGAGAAAACAAAGTTAACAATTGTAACAAAAGTTAACTTTTTCAAAAAGGAAAGTTTTAAGCCTGGTCTTAAAAGTAGAAAGAGTGTCTGCCTCACGGACTAAAACTGGGAGCTGGTTCCACAGGAGAGGAGCCTGATAACTAAAAGATCTGCCTCCCATTCTACTTTTAGAAATTCTAGGAATCACCAGTAAACCTGCAGTCGGAGAGCGAAGGGCTCTGTTAGGAACATAAGGAACAATTAGATCTCTGATGTATAATGGAGGTTGATTATTAAGGGCTTTATCTGTAAAAAGGAGGATCTTAAATCTTGTTCTGGATTTAACAGGAAGCCAATGAAGGGAAGCTAAAACAGGAGAATTGTGATCTCTTTTTTTTATATTCATCAGAACTCTTGCTGCAGCATTTTG
The DNA here is from genome assembly GCA_963556495.2 of Valencia hispanica. NCBI lineage: Eukaryota > Metazoa > Chordata > Actinopteri > Cyprinodontiformes > Valenciidae > Valencia > Valencia hispanica. The sequence goes on from OY747718.1 coordinate 35,404,215, forward strand.
GATCAACTGAAGGCTTTTAATTACATTTTGAGGACTTCCTGATAGTAAAGAATTACAGTAGTCCAACCTTGAGGTAACAAATGCATGGACTAGTTTCTCAGCATCACTCCTGGACAGGATGTTTCTAATTTTAGCAATATTCCTGAGGTGAAAGAAGGAAATCCTAGAAACCTGTTTAATATGGGATTTGATTGTCATGTCTTGGTCAAAAATAGCCCCGAGGTTCCTTACGTTATCACTGGAGGCCAATTTAGTACCATCCAGATGAAGTGATTGACAAAGCAGTTTCTTTTTTAGAGCTTCTGGTCTAAAGACAGCAACTTCTGTCTTGTCAAAATTCAAGAGAAAATTGTTTTGCATCATTCAGGTTTTTATGTCTTCCAGACATGCCTGTTCTCTACCTGCTTGACTGGATTGATCAGGATTTATGGATAAATAAAGTTGTGTATCATCAGCATAGCTGTGGAAATTTACCCAATGCTATCTAATGATTTTAACAATTGGAAGCAAATAAAAAAATAAAAAATAAAATTAAATAATATGTAATGTTGACTAAAGTGTAACATTTTTCAAGTTGTTCATTATATACGTACTATCAATACTATTAAACATGCAAATTAAAACAAAACTTCTTCATTTAGGAGTGCAGTTGTTAAAGCTGAGGGGAAATATAAAATTCATGCTTCACATAAGTCAAATTTTATTGTTTCATTTATGTCAGTGTTTGATTTTGATAACCAGGGAGTTATGGACATTTAAATTGATAAAAGTGGCTGATAGTTGCTAAAGGAGGAATTTATTTGTCAACTCTGCCATCACACCTGTAGGGACATTGTCAACTGAGTACATGCTTGATTCTCCCTTCTTCCTACTGAATACTCTTTTTTTCCTTTTTCAACAGTCATCCCATGCTGGGAGCAAGGCTGGGCCACAGAGACTGTTCTCTGGACTCAAACTGTGGTTTTGACAGCCTAGCAGCTTCATGACCTGGATGAAGGAAATCACCTTGGGATTTTGCTGGGGGCCAGACAACGGTAGAAAAAAATCAGGGGTAAAGAAGAGAGTAAACCTACATGCACACAATCTCATCTTATTTACAGCATATATTAATTAAATGAACATCTTTATTGTTACATTTTTAATGCAAATGTTAACCCTAAGCATTTTACCAAATGCACACTAATTAAACACTCAGTATCTCGGCTGCTATTTCTTTCTATAGAGCTTACTTCTTCGACAGCCAAAAGCACAGGCACTTAATACTGTAAACGTAACATGTCCTAAAAATATAGAAGTCTGACCTTTCATGAGGAGCAGAATACAAATCAGATGCAGGAGCAAGAAGGAAGAAGAGCAAAGAGTGATGTGAAGAGTTTAGCAAGGTGATGAGTTTTCATTTCATGCTGCGTGTGACATCCCAGCCCCGGCCGAGGTGGAAAGGTCATCCCATCATTTGGGTGCCTGAGGGGAGAAGAGTCAAGACTGAGTGAAGGCACGACCAGCTCGCTGTGGGCAAGGCAGACTGAGGCAGAGCACACATGAATCACGTGCACACATAATACATCACATTACTGCATTCATTAGGATTCTTGGATATAATATTCAGTCCTTTAGCAGTTGAGGTCAAAAGAGCAAGTCTGCAGTTTCTTGCTTCACTTTATTTTACAGGCTGGAGGATGAAGAGTTAAATAAGAGTTTGCCCTAGAGCTAGGCTGCTCAGTGGAGCAAAAAACAAGTGAAGCAAGACAACAAGTAAACAGAGACTGAAACTGAAGCTTTGTTCTTATGCTGCCTCCAAACATTTTCTTTTAATAGTCTCTATCCTGCCTCTAAGTGTTGTGTGTCTGCGTAATCAGCTAGTAAATATTTCATAATCTTGCATAGAGAGCATGCAGCCATAATCAGCTGATTGCCGTAAAGAGTTCAAGCTGCATGGGTGATTTCACACATGTGACACTACAGGAATAAAATGGTGACAACATGTCGTAACAACTTTGCTGTCAAGGCTTACTATATTCAAGTTCCCTAAGATGCAGGCGCACCAGACTGACTCTCCTTTGTGACAACGAGCTCTGGGCAGTCACAGTTATTTTGTAAATTTGCAATGCAGTCACAGGCTTCAGTAAACAGGCCAGATGTCAGGCTTGATGGAACCATGGCTTCTGCAGTGGCGAGGAATACACAGCCTCAGGGTGTTTTATGTTTGTGTGTGGTAGAGTGTTGCACTTTTTCTCCGGAGTCGCGTCCTTCACTGTCTGCATTCACCTGCTGCCTTATAGCGCACGTCAGCAAGAAACTGCTGAGGCAGATACAGGCTTTAAGCAAATACATATTAATTTTTGCAGCACATATACGGTAAAACAATTCCCCTCTTGACCAAAGAAGTGCTTCTTTCCACCAATTCTTTCTGTCAACCCATACAAACAAACACAGACGTACAGAATTCTCTTAAAGAGCTGAGGGAATCTTTACTGTCTGAACCCATTTTTCTTCAAACACACAAATATACAGCTACCTTCAATAACTACCCTCAATTTTGAGTTCCTTTGGCCTGTCTTCCATGTCTTCAAGTCCCCACCAACCACCCCCACCCCTGCCTAGCCATCTTCAAACCATCTCAGTGGGTGCCAAGCAGTCACAGCAGTGGCTTGATCCTGGCACTTATGAAAGAAGCCCTTTGATACGCCTCGGCCAGCAGCAACACAAGGGAAGTAAATCAGAGACACAAACTCAACTGGAGATGAGGCATCTACTGTGTTTGCTTGTGCGTTTGTGATGTCGTTTCTTTTGTTTCTTTGACCTATTAAACTTTCCTTTTGTGAAAAAAAGATGTAATCCTTGAAATAATTTTTTTACTCTTTTATGTTTTGCGGTTTTCCCTTGTGAGTCTCTGAAACTCTTTGGAAGCACAACTGTTGTGCTTCTCCATCTCTTTGTAACCGGGGAGAACAACAAAGTGATTAAAGTGTTTTGAGGTGTGTTTGGATGTGGCTGATGTCTGGACATAACGCGACTGAGGTTGTGGTTTCCTTCCTGCTCCTTGTCTTTGAAGAAATTGACTGTATGGCTGTCGGTGCTCTTTTAGAATAATACCAAGACTTCATCCACCAGTTTTCTTCAATCTGGATTATATTTTAGCAGTTGAAAGTTAATGCTCTTGGCCACTCTCAGAAAAGCTGTCATTGTATATTTTCTCAAATAACTGTACCCCAATGTATTTACATACAGGTGCATCTAAATTAGTTAAAACATAATTGAAAAGTTTAATTCTGTAATTCAGTTTAAAAAGGTATAGATTAATTACACAGACTCATGCATTTTAAACATTTATTCCTGCAATTTTAATGATTGTGGCTTACTGGTAAAGAAAACCCAAATTTCAGTTTCTCAACAAAAAAAAAAGGAAACTCATGTTAGATTTAGGATTTTTAATACATAAAAGTTATATTATGATGAAAAAATATGATCTACATTATAGAGGCTATATGGCAAGGCAAGGCAAGACAAGGCAATTTTATTTGTATAGCACACTTTCAACAGCAGGGTAATTCAAGGTGCTTTACATGATTTGGTGATTTAAAAAAAAATAAAAATAAAAGCATAAAAGAAACACACATTACACATGATACACAATAAAGCAAGAGAAAAATAAAAAAGCAAGAGAGCATGAACACATTTCATACATATGACATCAAGCATTTACTCAAAGGCAATTCTAAACAGATGGGTTTTTAGTCTCGATTTAAAGCAGTTCAGAGTTTCAGCAGCTCTACACTCGTCAGGAAGTCTGTTCCAGATAAGGGGAGCATAAAAAGTGAAAGCTGCTTCTCCATGTTTAGTTCTGAGTCTAGGGATGTTTAGTAGGCTAGAGTTGGAGGACCTGAGTGGTCTTGGTGGTTGGTACCATGACAACAGGTCTTCAACATATTTTGGTGCTAAGCCATGTAATGATTTATAAACTAGTAAAAGTATTTTAAAGTCTATTCTCTGAGCTACAGGGAGCCATTGTAAGGACTTTAGAACTGGGGTGATGTGCTCTACTTTCCTGGTTCTAGTGAGGACGCGAGCGGCAGCGTTCTGGATCAGCTGCAGCTGTCTGATTGACTTTTTAGGCAGACCTGTGAAGATGCTGTTGTAGTAATCAATCCAACTAAAGATAAACGCATGGATGAGTTTTTCTAGGTCGTGTTGCAAAATCAGTCCTTTAATCCTAGAGATGTTCTTCAGGTGATAGAACGCTGACCTTGTTATTGCCTTTATGTGACCCTGGAGGTTCAGGTCTGAGTCCATTACTACACCTAGGTTACGAACCTGATCAGTAGTTTCTAGCTGTATTAATTGAAGCTGTGTGCTGACTCTTGATCGTTCCTCCTTGGGTCCAAAAATAATCACTTCAGTTTTGTTTCTATTCAGCTGGAGAAAGTTATGGCACATCCATCCATTTATTTGGTCAATGCATTGATTTAGGGTTTGAATGGGTTCAGAGTCACCTGGTGACATTGTAATGTAGAGCTGAGTGTCATCTGCGTAGTTATGGTAGCTAATGTTATTGGTTGCTATAATCTTGCCTAGTGGGAGCATGTAGATATTAAATAAGAGGGGCCCCAGGATGGAGCCCTGGGGCACCCCACATGTGATTTCTGTTCGTTCTGATGAAAAGTTTCCTATTGAAACATAGAAGTCCCTGTTCTTTAGGTAAGACTCGAACCAGCCAAGTACTGTACCAGAGAGTCCGACCCAGCTCTCCAGTCGTTCCAATAAAATATCATGATCAACAGTGTCAAATGCTGCACTGAGGTCCAACAGAACCAGCACTGTGGTTCTTCCACAGTCTGTATTTATGCGGATGTCATTAAATACTTTGACGAGGACAGTCTCGGTGCTGTGGTGAGCGCGGAAACCAGACTGAAAAGCATCAAAACGGTTTGTCATTGTTATGAAGCCATTTAACTGCTGAAACACAGCTTTTTCAATAATCTTACTGATGAATGGGAGATTAGAGATTGGCCTATAGTTCTGCATTAACGTGTTGTCCAGATTTTTCTTCTTTAGCAGTGGTTTAATAACTGCTGTTTTTAAAGCCTGAGGGAAGACACCTGATAGCAGTGATGAGTTCACTATTTGAACAAGATCAGAACCAATAACAGGAAGAACCTTCTTTAGAAAAGCTGTGGGTAGGATATCAAGATAGCAGGAGGAGGAGCTTAATTGGATAATGATTTTTTCAAGGCTGTTCTGGTTTAATTCGTGGAATTCAGACATTATCTCTACATTGTTGTTGATTGGGGATAGCACTGTTTGTGGGTTCGATATTGAGGTACAGATTGACCGTCTAATTGTTAGAATCTTTTCAGTGAAAAAGCTGGCAAATTCATTGCAGGCCCTGGTAGAATTTAGTTCAGGGGCTACTGTCACTAAAGGATTAGTTAGTCTTTCCACTGTTGCAAATAGAGTCCGTGCATTATTAATGTTTCTGTTGATGATTTCAGAAAAGAACGATTCCCTAGCATCTTTTATAGTTAGCTGATATCTATTCAGTCTCTCTTTGTAGATCTCACAGTGAACCTGGAGTCGAGTTTTCCGCCATTTTCTCTCGGCTCGTCGACACTCTCTTTTTTCACTACGTACCAGTGGATTACTTGTCCACGGAGACTTCTTTCTACCTGAGACTACTTTCACTTTAGTTGGAGCAATGTAATCCATGATGTCTGAGATTTTCGCAAGGAAATTATCTACCAACTTATTTACTGAGTTTGAGTTGGGAGATGAGGGGGATGTGGTGGAAGGATAAATACGTTTAAAGGTTTCTACTGAACTGTCCCCTAGAAAACGCTTTTTTATAGTGGTCTTACTGTGGCTGGATGTGCAACTTTTTCCCCAAAATAAACATAACAATAGCCTTTTTATTTGACCATTTATGACTCAAACATCTCCTGATGAGCATACTGACACCTTGTCAGCTCACAGTGGGTGCACCTATAAGCCTGTATCCAATTTTTTCTATTTTCTGTCAGGTCCGATTTTTCCCATGCTGTCTGCGGATGTGACGTCAAGCGCGTTCATGTTAAATGTTTCAGATCACTCTGCCACTACCGGTAGTCAGCACTTGCAAGCAGTTCAATGGATTGTGCGAATACACAGAAGAGACCAAGGACAACTTTGACACCAACAGTAACTCCACATAAGACTAAGAAAGTTAAACCTCTGACAAGTGCCCGAAAAAGATAGAAGATTGAGAGCGAGCGGCGCACGAGCGCGCGCTGCAAGAGCAAGCAGAAAGGAACAGCAGTTCCGTTTTTGGCCACATGGGTTCAGTCGCGAGTTTAAATATCAGAAAATTGCATATAGCCCCTTTAAGTTCGGACTTGACAGTAGTAGTCATTGGCACTCTCCATGATGAGAGTAAGCTACAAAAGATCATTCAAGGGTGTTATGACCCGTCTAGGGGTGGGCAGATCATAACATGAAAAAAGATGATCCATCCTCAGTAGATCTCAAGCAACCACACGTTGCATTGCAATTTATGATAGATTTATTTACAAATATTATTTACAAGAGACTTTTTTAACAATGATACAAAGAAAGAAGATGGGTGTAGCTTCAGGGTGAACTAAAGCCTAAAACAACAAACAAAAGAAACTACCTGAGGGATAACCAAACTTACCTATGGAAAATAAGAAACCAAACGACACACACCTACCTCATTAACTAACGAAAAACAGGAGAAAATAAATATAAAAAATAAAAGGCAGTTAACCCCTACAAACTCCTTAGTCTGACTTAACAAGGTGGTACAGAGCTGCACAAACAAAAGTGTGGCTGGTTGGGATGAGCAGAGGAGTGGACGTCAGCGACCTGCAGCAGGGTCATTACATACATCATGTCCTGTTCAAGCACCAATCCGGAGTCGCCAAGGTCTGCAGACCCCCAATCATGGACGTGCACCACCATGGTGAAATTTGAATATTAAATTTTGTAGAGCAGTATCTTACGACCACAGACGTAACAGAGTTTTTTTTTTAAAGAAAGGGTGCACAAGTAAATTTTGCATTTTATTTGCAACTCAGGGTATATAAGGGGATGACTGTGGCTCAGGACTCAGGAGTTCGTCTTGTAACTGGAGGGATGCCGGTTCGAACACCAGCTCTGTCTGTCTCAGTCATTGTGTCTTTGGGCAAGACACTTCACTCTTCTTAACATAAGCCTGCCCAGAGACTACGGATGGAAATTAGCACTCGAGCTACAACCAGGTATAACCTGGTATAACCTGCATCTCTCCCCTTGAGGTTAATGTTAATCACACAATGTCCCTGTTTAAAAAAAAAAAAAAAAACTCTCAGGAGTCAAAATCAGATTTAAAAGTTTATTGAAGATTAGGTAGAAGTGAATGGATCTAGAACAGGGGCTGCTGGGTACCAGGAGCTGGATCTCTGTAACTGAGGAGAATATGAGGAATTATCTTAATGAGGAGCGGACTTCAAAAACAGATTTGCTTACAACACATGAGGAACTGGAATCGGCAGGGGGAAATGAATGGAATGGCCAGTGTGGTGGTTGTCCATGAGGTGTTGTGATGGTGATCCGAGGGCTGAGTGAAAGCTGGAAGGTGAGTATACGGACTTGAAAGAGTTCAATGAGGAATAACTCAGATTGTCTTACAGGTTGCCGTATAGAAGGGCAGACGGGAGGCACGCTGAAGATGGAACTTGAAAGGAAGAACTCTGGTGTGTGAGTGGAACAGTGCAGGAGGATGATGGTCGTCTTGAGGAAGCCGGGAGCCAGTCGTGGAAGTTGAAGGCAAAGCGGAATCTTGAAGGTGAGTATATATCTTGGGCAAAGAATCTCAGGAGTAGAAACCAGGGAAGCAAGGAACCTACAAGAAAAAGGTGAGTTCCTGAGGAAGAATCGAGAGAATAATTCTAGGAATGGACAAAACGTTTAACAAAGACTAGCAAGGAACCCAGAAGGCTTGGGGTTACCACATAGGTAAACACAAGGGAATGACTGACTGCCAGCTCCTTTTATCCTCCTGCAGCTCTAATAATTTGCAGGTGTGCATGAACACACTTGCAGGCCTCCAGCCATCAGAGCTGGAGCCTGTGCATGCACTGTGCCCTCTGGTGGACAACCTGTGGAACAGCGAAACAGAGAGAAACCACCATGAAAACCAAAACCCCAGACTCCTGACACCTTTACAGTATGTAGTTTAACTTTTTGTCAGAGGACATTTTGTATTAAAAATCATTTTTATTGGTGTAATGCAAATTTCTAATCTGCAGAGAAGCTTTTGTGGGTTTTTTGCATTAAGTCTGCATGTTCTTTCCATGTATGTGAGGGGAGATGGGTTTTCTCCAGGGTTTCTCCCACATACATGCTAAGTTAACTGGTCTTACTAAAGTGTGTTTGTCTCTGTGTTACCCTGAAGAGGTGTCCTGTCCTGGGTGTATCCCACCTCTTACCCACAGACCCCTGAAAAATGGCCACAAGCCCCACTATGATTCTGTAAAGATTTAGCTAGTAAAGAAAATGGATCGACACTTACAGTTGAATAATAAAATACCTGGTAATGGTAAGATGATTGAGCAGCAACATGGTTTCTCAACAACCATTGATGGTCATTCTGTTGGATACTTTTGAATTAATGTGATTGCATATACTATATGTATTGTACCTAGAAGTGAATTTGATCTGTTTTTCTTTTAAAATGTGTAGAGATGGCTATTGTTGTGAATTGGACCTGTATAAATGAAGCAAACTAAATTGAACAGACTTGAATTATGGGCAGATACATAACCTTCTGAAAACTAAACTGCAGTTTAATAAAACCACAAGGAACATCATTCAATATAAACAATATATTAATATTTACCTCTTGAGTATGTGTAAAAAAGTGTGAAAAAGTGTGAAAATGATCTTATTTCAACCTGATTTGATGGAATCCCAAATCCTTTTTTAAAATGCACTTCATTAAATAGAAGAAAAATGTTTAATCATTTTAAACACATCTTGATGTCTGGCTTTTCTCATACTAATTTAAAAGAGGTCTATCAGCCAACTAAGAATTATCAGTGACTGATCCCATCACACGGGTCTACGATTTTAAACACATCACTGAAAGCATGCTCTAAAGTGCTCTAAAAAATCTGGTTTATTCCCAGGTTTTCAAATCCTGCCATTTTCTCACCCAGTGGCATTTCTCAGATACACCTAAGGGTTTATGAAGTTGCTGCCTTGATCCAGGAAATGCACCAATTTTTGTCCATTTTCCATGGGTCTCATTTATAAAGCTTGCATACGCACAAAACAGGGTCTGAAAACTGCATAAATTACCTTCTGCGGCAAGTTTGCTATTAATAGAAAAGGAAACATTGAGAAAAAAATGTATACAACCTTAAGCACACTAAAGACCCTGCTTACGCACATTTTGGACAGGGAGGACACTAGCAGCGCAGCCGGTTAAATGGAAAAACTGTGAATTTAAGTGACATTTTCAGACTTATAGAGCTTCGTGCACATACAAACACATAGTCAGCCCCCACCCCTGTCTCTGAACTGAGAATTAAAACGAGAATCTGAATGAAATGAATGAATTATATCACAGTATGTCCATATGTATGTCTTCAGATTATACAGCAGTTGCACTTATTGGTGCATTAATTGCGTGAAATACAAATATAAATACTGCAGTGACACTCCTGCATAATGCTGCACAATGGATTCGCTGGCATTACTTGAAGATCATGCCACTGGCAACATCTGGATGAGGGGAACCAATGTAGATTCTCTAAAGCAGTCCTATTAGATTGATGTGCTGAACTGGGCCCGGTGTTAGATCTACCGACCCGCTGGAACAGTGCATACCCCTACCCCACAGCACATTCTGACTGTGGCATGTTGACTCCCACTTTGCCTCCACCTTCCTTTTTATGTCAGTCATGCTGGTGCATCAACACTGTGTCACTCACAACTCTTCCGTTTATTTGTGACCCCCAAATAATATTTTCCACGGATGTTTCTTTTTAAAAGTAGACTTCGGCACACCTTTTCTGTCAGGCTTTAAATATCTAGGAGTGCTGAAACCTATTATGTTCTGCTTTAACTGAGATTTTATTTGTTTTAATTAGCTTTTATTCCAATGTTATTGTTGCTACAAGAAGTAATCATATAATTCAATTCAATATTTATTGTCATTTGTTTTAGGGCTCGTGCTGTTGCTTTTATTTTTTTATCTTAATCTTTTTACTGTTGTCTTGTTACACATTTCTTTTTGCTAACTATATTTTTGTCATTTATTGTGAAGCACTTTGGTCGCCTTTTGGATGAGTAAAGCTCTTAATAGACAAACGTTTATTGATTGATTGAAATAAAGCAGTTTTCCGTGTCTCCACAAACTTCCTTCAGTCTCTGTGTAAATGCTTTCTCTGCCTCGCGGTTGCCCTGGTTATCCATGATTTGCCCCATATCAGCCCATTTTGCAGTTTATTAAGTCTATGCAGAATACTCACTAAGCACTTTGCATTGACAGTTTATGGCAGAAAGTGGGTGTGTAGTGAGAGAAATATGGTCCTAAATCACCTGAGCACATTTCTAGGGAGAGTGTGAGTTTTATAAGTAAAACCGCAGATCCTACTACTTTGTCATGATACAATCACAACCTTATATGAATTTGATTGGGATTTGATGAGACATAAGTCAAAGAAGTTAATAATGGAAGTTGAAATTAAAATAATAGAATGCGTGGCATGCATTTGTTCACCCCCTTTTAATCTAATACCCATAAATAAAACTCTGTTCAAGTAGCTGCTTTTAACAGTTACCTAACAAACAGTTACCTAATAAATGTTTTCCACCCCTGTGAAGGGGTAATTAACGGGGGTAATTTAATATCAGTATAAACAGAGCTGTACTGTGAAGCTCTGGAGGAATTTAAAGAGTTGGGATGTAAAACCATATCTCAAACTTTGAACATATCAGAAAGTGCTGTTCAATCAATCAAACAAAAATGTATTGCTCAACTGCAGACCTTAATCAGATTTTTTTGCATACAGCAAAATTCATAACAAATGCAATCTCAAGACATTTTACAAGACAAACAGATCCAATTTATTTCCAATTTTTTGTTACAAGATCAATATATATGTATTCAAGTGCTGATACATACATTCCAGATTGATCATAGGTATACCACATTGCAAATTCAGTTTAAAATGCCAATTGGTAAAAAAATGTTAATACAAAAGAACCCACCTGATTGCATTGTGTCAATGACTTTTCTACAGCTCCATCTCCTGTGTATGGCAACAGTGGATTGTTGACTGGATTAAATTGTTAACTTTTCAGCAATCCCTCACACTGAGCATGTATTTGGCAACAGTGGAAAGAAACAACCTTTCAATTGGAAGAGATCTCCAAGAAAACCTTACTCACTGGGAGTCTAAGATACGGTGGCCCTGAAAGGTCACAGCACGCAACTTAAGAAAACACATGCAAAAAGACAAAACACAAGCAAATTGAGAAAACATTTTCATCAATTTGACAACACGTGTGCAGCATTTAGAAAAATGACACATTAGAAAAACGAGCTGCAAAGACCACAACACAACACATTAGAAAAATGCGCTGCAAAGATCACAACACATCACAAAAATGCACTGCAAAGATCACAACACAACACATTACAAAAATACGCTGCAAATAGACCACAACACAACACATTAGAAAAATGCACTGCTAAGACCACAACACAACACATAAAAAAAATGCGCTGCAAATAGACTACAACACAACACATTAGAAAAATGCGCTGCAAATAGACCACAACACAACACATTAGAAAAACGCGCTGCAAATACAGCACAACACAACACATTAGAAAAATATGCTGCAAATAGACCACAACACAACGGAAGTGAAGTGTTTCCAAGGGACACTTAAATGTGATGCACACGGCCGGACATGCTTGTTGTTGACATGGCTAAAGGCTAATGATAGTTTAGCAGCAGATCACTGCAATAGGCTGAATCATGCGATCACAATGTTAAAATAAATAAAAAACAATTACTTTTTATCTTGTTTTCCAACATCACTGACGGACAGAGACAATGAGTGAGCTGTGACACGAAATCCGTGTCAACAACAAGCATGTCCGGCTGTGTGCATCACATTTAAGTGTCCCCTGGAAACACTTCACTTCCGTTGTGTTGTGGTCCATTTGCAGTGCGTTTTTCTAATGTGTTGTGTTGTGGTCTAATTGCAGCGCATTTTTAAAAATGTGTTGTGTTGTGGTATTTGCAGCGCACTTTTCTAATGTGTTGTGGTCTATTTGCGGCGCATTTTTCTAATGTGTTGTGTTGTGGTCAATTTGCAGCGCATTTTTTAAATGTGTTGTACTGTGGTCTTTGCAGCGCATTTTCCGAATGTGTTGTGTTGTGGTCAATTTGCAGCGCATTTTTTAAATGTGTTGTACTGTGGTCTTTGCAGCGCATTTTCCGAATGTGTTGTGTTGTGGTCTTTGCAGCGCATTTTTCTAATGTGTTGTGTAATTTTTCTAAATGCTGCACACGTGTTGTCAAATTGATGAAAATGTTTTCTCAATTTGCTTGTGTTTTGTCTTTTTGCATGTGTTTCCTTAAGTTGGGTGCTGTGACCTTTCAGGGCCACCGTACTAAGAGGACATAACATACAGAGAAAAAAAGAAACCAAGAACACATAACAACTGCCAAGGGTCACACTTAACATCTAGTTATTGGTACCAGCAAATGTTTTTGTGACTTTATATGGGGGAGAAACACAACAAAACAGATAAGCTCTGAGGTTGCAGTACCACCTATGGGGTGAAAAACAGAGTGCACATGGTTCGATGGCTATCTCAGGAGAGGGATAGGTTTATACTCAGAGTGACAGAGCCAAGTGCATATCTATAGAGAGGGAAAATAAAGTTATTGGCACCACAACTCCCCTTATGTAGATTTTGACCAGACATGGACTTTCACCTAAACTAGGCAACAAGAGGATTAATCGGTTGACTATTAGATGTGCATCCTACAAATCTGGTATTTATGAAAGAGTGACACGAAGGAACATGGCAGTGGCAGTATGATGTGGGGGTGCAGGAACACAGAAACAGGTCAGAGTTGATGTGAAAAAGGATGGAGCTAAATACAGGACAAAAGGACAAAGGAAGAAAAATGTCATTTGTCTTGATGCGTTGACTCTAGCCTCAGTGAACTCCTTTTAACTCTACATTTTTTTATAGATTTTGCGTGATAATCCTCTCAGAGCTCTGGTTACCTCTGTAGCTGTTTCACCTTTTCCTACACCAAATTTTCCTTCCACTCAACTTTCTATTACTATACTTGGATACACGACTCTGAACAACCAGCTTCTTTAATGATGAACATTTTGTGGCTTACTCTCCTTGAGAAGGGTGTTAGCAGTCTTCCCAATAATTCCATATGCCACGATATTGCCATGATATAACATTAATACATTAAAAGGGTTTTATAAAATTTCTGTTATTTAATATTACATCTTTGGAGACACTGAATGTTGGGTTTTCCTTATCTCTAAGCAATAATCATCAAAATAACAGGAAATAAAGGCTTGAAATATTTCACTCAATGAGTACTTAAAATATATAATATTTATGGCTGCACTTTTTGAAATGTGTGACAAAAGATATTGAACTTGCTAACAATATTCACATTTGTGAGAGCTCAACAACAGACTTGGACATAAACTTCAAAACCAATAGTTTGGAATGTAAATACTATAGATGTGCTGTCCTGTTTATATTCAGCCTGCCTATTTCCAGTAAAACACTGAAGGGGTTTACTGAATAAACAATCACATTTCAAATGTAACTTCTGAATTTGGATGTCGCAGCAAGACAATTTCAGATATTGTAAATATACACTACTCACAATAAGTTAGGCATATTGTTATTTACATGAGTGCTATTCCTATTTGGTCTGAATTTTAATGAAATAAGTAAAAGTATCATTTGCTAGTACTAATAATGGATGAGTAAAAACACCATTTTCATCAGTTAAATATTTATCACCCCAAAAATGTAGAAAATTACAAGGGTAGTCCCAAATAACACAGCGGGTCTTTCCACCATTTACTGCAGTGACATCTTGACAGCGTCGTCTCATGCTCCTCACTAGCCTCATGATAATGTCCTGAGGCAATACGTTCCACTCTGCAACAAGTGCTACACTTCAGTTCTGCCAGGTCACGTGGGGTGGGGTACAATCCTCCAGTCTCTGCTTCAGCTGGTCCCAAACATGCAGTGGAGTCACCTGCAACGGTCATCTGGCATTCAAGCCAAAGCAGTGGAGTTGGTTGCAAATGATTTGTCTGGAAACTCTAGTACCCCTCACATCTCGTAAACGGGACTGCAGTTGTGTGGCAGTTGCATGTCGATGTCTGAGTGCATAGGTCCTTAGGTTCTGGTCATTGTTGCGGTCTGTCACTCGTGTGGCTCCACTCCTGGGTCTGTCACAAACTCTGCCAGTAGTTCTGTGTCTTGATGCAAATCTGCTGATGACACTTTGAGACACACCAAGTTCACGTGCAACATCTGACTGTCTGCCCCCAACCCGAAGGCTCGCTATGGCCAGGTGGCACTGCTCGTCTGTTAAGTGACATCGTGTGTTCATGGCTGTTTGAAGGATGAAGTTGGAATGACTTACTGACAATACCAGCTTTTGAAACCCACAGAATGTTGATATTGATGCCACATTGAAAAGAGTTGTCTTTAGTATTTTTTGGTGTTGGCCCCATATGTAAGGCACACTGTACACAGTGATACCATTATGTGGAAAATGCAAAATGAGGTGTGTCTATCACCCCAATACAATTACCTCCTTATCCCAAAAATCTCTGAAGTGTGTTGCGGACACACAGCCATTGGGTGGCGCTAACCCACATTCTAGCTCCGACAGGAGAAGAAGAGGACCAGAGGTTATATAATGCACCGCCACCGATTTTCACGCCCTCTCCAGTTCTGGCGTTCAGCCAAACAGCGCCAGGAGAGATCCAATCCTTCCTTCGCTGGCGAGGGAAAAGACGCGAGTTCTGGGAGGAACTCACTCCAACGACGACAATACTGCTGATCAATCAGGTGACTCAAACCCAGTGTTTTGAGATAAACCCCACTCTTCCGCCCTGAGCCCTGCTTTCTGAACAGATGCTGCCGTATGAAGCGAGCCGCTAACAGCTACTGAATGCCGCAGAACTGCGTCGAGACTGGAGCGTTACCCCACCGCGACAAAGCCTGGGACAATGCTATCTTGAACCTGCAGAGAAGGTACTGTGTCAGTGAACTGAGGTGCAGCTGATCACTGTTTAGCAAGCCGGAGAGGACAACACGCAGTCCAAGCTATTGCTACCCGTGATTCGACAGCTATATTCCTCCCACTGCTAACTGACCGCAGCTGTGGCTAGCCTGCGGGCTAACGTTGTGTTAGCTTTGCCCATCATCCACGGAGCACCCTGGAGAACTTTAACCGTTCAATAAGGTCTGTCTGGGCAGAGGCGAGATTAGGTTAGTTTAAACAAGATTTAAGGGTTGTTTGTTTCACTGTGATTTGTTACTTTGTGTAAGATTTCATTTACTGTTTGGGTACAAACAGGCCGGTCGGCCTGAAGGTGTAAACAGTGATTTTCGAGGTTTCCAATGGAAAGTCGTTTTATATCCTGCAGCATGAGTTACTCAATCCAATAGTTTTCCTTTGTTTGATGTTTAATAAATGATCCAGCGCGACTTTAAGCAGCTACATGCTCTAGCGAACCACGTGGGCCCGCCATTGATGGCGTTTTATTCATGAACAATAAAGACTGCCATAAATGCTATTCAAAATAGAGATCCACTTTAAAACGGATAGTTTAAACACTAAAACTAATCTTTTAAGTCATTTTTGAGACCGCCTTCTTGGTAAGTCAAAATACTAAATTAGATCGACATAATTGGTACTGCCCGTCAACATAAAGTCTAAATATTAGATTAGATCCATCACTGCGGTGACCGATCCATTAAATTGAATCAATTATCTAAAGGTTGTTGATTTCTAATTCAGCAAATGGTTTAATGAAACATTGAAACATAATAATGAACATAATGAAACATTCCAAACAATGTTTTTGTTCACTTCTGCTTTGCATTGTGAATTGGTGGTTTGAAAACAAACCAGAATGTGCTGTAATGTGTGTTACTAGTTTGGTGAGTTTGTTGATTAAAGTATGTTAACTGAAAGTGAATTCTTTTTGTAATAAACTCTTGTATTTTGGAAAACCATTGTTGTTATTTCACCTACATGTGTAGTAACTTGCTGTTCAGGAACGCCAAGAACTTATTCCTTCATATATTGTTTAATTACCTCAGCCTTATCAGGCAGGTAATCATAAACATAAACTGAGACTGAACAATTTGGCAATTGATATTCCTGGAATCCAGGTGATGCCCCTAAACGTGTTAATTTTTACATAAAATTATTAATCTGATTAATAATTGCCCTAAGCAATTATTTATAATTATTCATAGCCAAAACCTACCTATCTATGGCACAACAAGTGAAACAAACACCATATGTATGACATCTACTGAGTCTCTCACAATATCCCTAACTTATTGTGAGTAGTGTAAATATATTGCATAGATATATATTTCAATGACTCATCTACATTAACTAATCTAAAGATCAGCTGTTCAGCATTTAATGTCCCCAGTTTGTACATTTTTTTCTTTTTGCTATTATTCTCATATCTATTTCTCATCTAACCTTAATCACAGTCACTTCCTGTTTGTCCCCTCCAATGTGCTTTGATCTCTGTGGTTCATAGATATTTGGATCCCAGCGATATGACCAGCAGTTACTGCCGGCAGGTGTGAAGAACAAACAAAACCCCCCTTAAACAAACCCCCCGAAAACCAATTTAGGTATGTGTGCTTCCTCATATAGACAAACTCGATGACTGTTATGAGAAGTAAAAACAAATCAGGTAAATATGCATCCCAGTCACACCTGTGTGCCAGTTATTTGAGAATCATATTATTTGCAAGGTGATGAATTACACAACCCTATGATTCCATGAATGTGGGGCTGAAGTTTAATGATGATGAAGATTTGCAATTGCTGCAAATTAATTGGCGATATGTCATGTGTAGTGGTGACAACCCCCCAACAAAAAAAAATAAAAAATCTGCCATCCTGCTCATTGATCCATCTCAATCCATCACAAAAGATCTCCGTCCAGCTCAGGGACAAACTGTCCCAAGCCAGAAATAAGCAAATATCTGAGAAAACCAAGAGCGGGCAGATTTTCACAGACCAATGACCATGCAAGCTGACTTCACAACTAAAAGTTTCAGTGTATTAGTGGAAGTTACTGTGTATATATATATATATATATATATATATATATATATATATATATATATATATATATATATATATATATATATATATATATATATATATTTTTTTTTTTTTTTTTTTTTTTTTTTTTACAGCAATAGATTGTTACCATTTTCGGCTTGATAAACACTACCAGGAAAAGGTATTGACCCTTTTTCTTCTGTTTTTGCTTGTTTGTTCCACTTAAATGTTTCAAATCAACAACCATTTTTTTATATATTAGTCAAAAGTATAACATTAGTAAAGACAAAATGCAGTTTTCAAATGAAGATGTCCATCAATAAGGGAAAAAG
Organism: Valencia hispanica; assembly: GCA_963556495.2. Taxonomy (NCBI): domain Eukaryota; kingdom Metazoa; phylum Chordata; class Actinopteri; order Cyprinodontiformes; family Valenciidae; genus Valencia; species Valencia hispanica. The sequence continues at coordinate 35,421,928 of OY747718.1, forward strand.
CTATTCAAACCAACCTGGCTCTAGGTGAGAAAGTAATTATTAAATGAACCCCCTACAACTAATAACTGGTTGTGCCACTATTGACGGTAAAAGCTACTATCAAGCTTACAGTTTTTAAATCACTGTGGAAGGACTTTGACCCACTGTTCTTTGCAGAACTGCTTTAATTCAGCCACATTGGAAGATTTTTCAACCTCATCAGCTCCACAACAATCAGATTTGAGTGCAGACTTAGACTACGCTACTCCAAAACCTTCCTATTGTTCTTTTTTAGCCATGCAAAGTTGGATTTGCAGGTGTGCTTTGCAGCATTCACTTGTTGCAAAACCCAAGTGTGCTTGAGCTTAAGGTAACAAACTGCCGGCTAAACATTCTCCTGAATTCCTTGTAGAGCAAAATGTATGCTTCTTTTGATTGTTAAGGTGAGTTACTAAAAACTACTTACTTCATAATATTCCTTGATGATCTTGGGGATCATCAACCTGTGGCGTTAACCTTTCTAGCTCCCACAAAGGCATTTTTTAAAACTTTTTCTCATTCTTGAATCATTGAAACTGAGACAAATGAGGCCTGCAGTTCTTTAGATGTTGTTCTGGGTTCTTCTGTGACCTCAGGGATAAGTCACAGACAATGATTCTCACGGTAGAATGTAACTAATCACACCTATTACAAGCTCTGTGTTTATATGTTCACATGTGCCTTGATTTAATTTATTTGATAATCCGAAACATGTAAGTATAAAATAACTCAACTCAAAATCTGTAAGGGGGAAGTAGCCTACTCCTGCATAGCACTGTAGCTGCACCTGGATGACTAAAAACAACTATATGAATGCATATTGTATTGAACTGCTTCTGAAACCAAAACATCATCACAGATTCGAATACCACAATTCATATAACAAATTACGTCCATCTAGCTAATGTTCATCCATATTGCTTCCTGAATTTTATTAGACCACAACCACAGGAATCCTAAACCCTTGTAAGCTTAACAAACGCTTCATAATGAATGTTTGCCGTCTACACACTTTGTCATTTGCTTTCTTACTTTTCCGTTCATCACACCAAGGGATGAAAATGTCAAACAAATAACATCATTGCTCTGTATTGATTTTTTACCCCTCCAAAACAGGGCGCTTAATTTGATAAAAACCATGAAATCAATGCTCTAAAAAAGACACCAATAAGAAATCATTTTGGTAGATTCAGTTGGAGAAACATGCTTATCGACAGGGGAGGAAGAAAAAATCACGAGTGGAGCTTCCCTTTGCTGTGCATGGGACTATTTATTTTGCTTTTTAATGTGATTCAAGGTTTATCAGTATTACCAAATAGTTTTTCTGGGTTATAGGTTTGTTCTTGGCATTTAGCTCTGCAATTAGCACCATTATTTCTCTTAGAAGCTGCTAGCATTTTTTGGCACAGCACATATAAGTGTTGTGTCTCTGCACATATATGCATAAATCTTTAGAGCCCACCTCCAGGAAAAGAAAAAAGAGAGAAAGGATTGTCATTGCACAGCTCCATCTTTATTTTTAGAGGCTGGATGTTGATGAGAGAGAAGACAACACAGGAGGGTGAGAAACAACATCACAAGTGGGGTAAGGAGGGAGAAAGAAAAGTGAAGAGGGAGAGCAAGGTGTCCAGAGCGTTGTGTTGGTTCCTGTTTCAGGAGGCTGCACGTTGGAGAGTCCTTCGTCTGAGCGAGCCGGAGATAAAAAGGGAACATAACCACACCAACCTTTCACGCGATGGGAAGAAAGAGGGTGGGTGTGGGGTCTCTGGAGCTGCTTCCGTATAAAAAGCCAAGCCTGAGACCACGGCACCACAAACTCACCACACACACATACACACACACTCATAGTGGCTGCTCTGTATCTCTCATGCTCACCCACTCTCATTATTCTCTCCCTCTCCCTCCCTCTGTCTCGCTCCCTCTGTCTCTCACTCCATTCCTCTGGGCTGAGCATACTTCTTGCTTCTTCTCACAAGTCACATTGTGTTTGTAAGTACGCGCTGAATGTCTCCCTGTGTATGCTTGGGTTTCCTTAAGTCTTTTTCTATGTATGAGTGACTGCTTGCCTACTTGAGTGTGACTGAGTGGAGCAGTGAGCTGTATTAAGTGTATGTGGGTCTCTGTCTCACCCTCACACTCTCGCCGCTCCTCTTGCAACTCTTCCTGGGATCTCCGGGTCCCTTTCCTCGGTGACAGGCTCCCCACACTTAACAGTCACCATTTCAGCCCCCGGGAGACCCACGCTGGCTGCGCAGCCCCTTCCCCGACTCAGCATCGGGAGGAAGACCCTGGTGGCGGCTGCTGTGGGGGTTATGCTGGTCTTGGTGCTGGTGGTACTCATCCCTGTGCTTGTCAGCTCCGTGAGTACAGATGCCAGCCACTATGAGATGCTGGGCACCTGTCGTATGGTGTGTGACCCTTACCTAAACAAGGGTACTCCGGCCAGCAGCACCAGCTCCACCGGTCTGCAGGGTGAGGCTGAGGCACTGACTGACCACAGCAATGTTCTTCCACCGTCCACCCTCCAGCAGGGCCCACAGGGAAAGCCTGGCAGGCCAGGGAAGCCCGGACCACCTGGACCACCTGGACCGCCTGGACCGCCTGGTGAACCGGGGCCACCCGGGCCAGCTGGGCCCCCAGGAGACAGAGGGGATCATGGAAGGACTGGGATTTTGGGTCTGGGGGGTAACGGAGCTATTAGCACAGCCACCTACAGCACAGTGCCCCGGGTGGCCTTCTATGCCGGGCTTAAAAACCCCCATGAAGGCTACGAGATCCTAAAGTTTGACGATGTGGTCACCAACCTTGGCAACAACTATGATGGCATTTCAGGCAAATTCATCTGCAGCATACCGGGTACATACTTCTTCATATACCATGTGCTGATGAGAGGAGGGGATGGCACAAGCATGTGGGCAGACCTCTGCAAGAACGGTCAGGTGAGTAGTTTAAAAGTCTTTCTGACGTTCTGTCTTTCCTTAGGTGTTCCCTCTGCAGCGCTCCTGTTTAAAGATTCATTTTTAGCCAGAAGTGAAGGTATCTGAAAGCCCCCAAATAAAAAGGAAGACATTGTGAAAGGAAGCGGGGCATCTGTAGACCGGTTGAAAGCGCACAGCTGTAGCGCACATCACAACAGGAGATTTAAAAAAAAAGTAATGAGTGGTTTCAATGCGTTTTTTTCCTGGAGTGATGCGTCCCGAGATATATCCGCATTGAGATCCAGAAGATGGTGCGTGTTGAGCGCGGAGAGGGATAAACTCTTGACTCTTTAACCGGAAAACGTTTCGGAGATCCCTTTCTTCCTCTCTCTTTTTCCCAGTCAGTTTATCTAACATTAGTGCAGCTGAACGGTAGTTGTGGCAAGTTGCCATTTGCATCTCTTCAGAGCGGTGATGGAAGTGAAGTGAAGGGAGATTTTTTTTTTTATTACCTGCAAAAAGCAACAATAAGTTCCTCTTGCTCTGCATTTACTTTTATTTAATTTAATACATTCATCATTTGCTACTACTACTATTATTAATATATTATTATTATTATTATTATTGTCATTAGTAGTAGTAGTAGCAGTAATTTGCGGAGTCGCAGTTACTCCTGTGAAAAATGAACTTTTGTCAGCGCTGCTGCAGAAATGGGAGGTAAAATGCGCTCAATCCAGCATGAAAGCTTGGCGGAATCCGCTGCTTTACCGCGCCTGCATGCATCCATTTTCAAAGTCGTGTTAAATGTGTTTATGTGATTTATTCTCGTCCTCTTTGATGCTTCGTTTTCTAATATTATTGCGTGCCCTAAAGGGTCCTCGCCAAACGCGCCTGTCAGAATACTTCCCAACTTCCAGCTATCCGTCAGATCTTTTCTCTTCAAAGTAGCGCCAGAAAACGTTTTTGACTGTAACATGCGTTGCTTTTTAACTTTTTGATTGTGAAAGTATAATTTAACCACGCATATGCTGTAAATATAAGCGTATAACTGTATTTGGGCCGCCCGACTGTGTTCAAACTCTTGCAAAAATCACAAAAGACAACTAATATTTTTTGCTTGCCCTGTAATCATCTGAACCTCATTGCAGTGATATAAAAGAGAGAAAATGCTTAATTCTAACTATTTCTGGCAGCTGCTTTGGCCAATATGATATGAAATCATTAGAAATGACAAATAACAATGTCTTACTGTGCTGCCCTTCCCAAAATGCATCTTTAATGTACAAATTAATGCTTAACAAGCATAGCAGCACTTTGTTTCTTGTCACATAAAATCACAGTGAATTATGCACACAGATATGCACTGATGTAATGAGACATACAGCTACTGGAAGATAGTCAATCTTTTGCAGCACATAAATTCTTTCATAAATTGATAAATAAAACACATTGCTTAGTAATTTTATTATGCTTGTAATGTACAGAGATGAGTCTCATCCGTGGGGAAAACAAAGTGTAAAAAAAACTGAGGTAAATCGTGAAAAATGTTTCAAACAAAACAACTCCAGACATCATTTTTTCAATCACAACTTTTTAAGGGTCTGTGTCTTCCGGAATATATGCTCAAAAGGATTACACATAGAGATCTGACACAAAAACCCACAATTGCTTTACACTGTATAAGCCAAGACCATGACATGTGGAGCTGAAATCAGCATGAGCCTTCAGTCCCACCAAAGGAGCCAGAGGTTAATTCCTTTACCCGTAACTATATTCTCAATGAGAAATAAAAAGAGAGTTACAGCTATCACCTTCTATGTATAATGCCTTACTCAACAGTAATGTTTATAGCTGGGTGTAAAAGGATTGATCTATAGAAGGGGGGAAAGAACATATGTGTCTATAAAAATGCCTTCTGTTCCTGGCTCATTCTACTCTCAAGAGGAAGGTGTGGAGGTACTTAAGCTAGGAGCACAGTGTTCATCTCCTGAGACCCTGGTAATGTTTTAAAAGTGGCAACTGCTGCTCTATCTCTGTCCTCTGTTCAATGCATGCACAGCTTATGCATAAATGAGCAGTCCTCTCACTTTTTTATCAGGGGGTGTGCTTGGTTTAATGGAAGAGCCTCCAGGGTATTAGTTTGTGTAAATGACTGTGAATGGTTATAAATATTTGTCCAACTTATGCTTCATCACTGATGAAGTGCTGAAAGTCGAACAGCAGCCTCGCTGGTGCTTTACTCAGCTCATTAAAGCTGCAAAAAGCTGTTCTGTGAGTGGGGGACAAAGGAGGCTGGGGAATAGCAAACAATACCAGTATTTTATCATCTTTTGGACTTAGCGAGGTGTTGGGATTTTTAGGGCCTGTGCAGGGATGTTTTCACCTCAGCATTTCACTCCTTTCATTTCTATAGGTTGACTTCTTTCTTCTCAGCTTCCACTTGTGCTTTGGTTTACATGGTGAAGCGCAACAGAACAAGTTACGAAATTTTCCTACAACTTTGACAATTTTCAGGCCAAACTTAAACATGCAAGGCCAACAGACTTCATTCACTTCCAACTTTTTTGCTGTCTTCAATGCTTGTACTTCTTGACTCTAAGCCTAGGATCTGCAACTCGCATTAATGAATCAATGCGTTCCAGTAGCGTCTCTTGGACACATTCTCTGGGACTTGGCAGTGACAATGAAGACAAATTTTAAGCAAAGAGGATAAGAAAAGAGGGCAGAAAAGACACGGTTATTGTGCTATTGTGCCATCTTGTCGATTTAATTGTAATTAAAAAGCTTGAACCAGATCCAGGATGTGTTTGCGCCTCTCCTCTCAGTTCCCTTCTTAATATTGTTATTAATCCGCAAAACCGTTTCAGAGTTAATTAAAAGCAATGACTTCAGCGTCAGTCTCTCAAGAGGACCATAGTGAATAATCACGCTGTCTCCTCCTTTAATAAGCTTCAACGTCCTTCGTGCACATGCCTCTTCCCTTGCAATTACCACTGCAGTCTCCCCTTTTATACCTACACACAAACTCAAACACACACATGCTTTGCCCCCCTCTTCTAACCCACTGGCTCGACCCACCCCAGCGGTGTAGTGCCCTCCAACTCTCCTCTACAGCCCACAGATGCTCACTCCTCTTTAGAAGCACAAAGTTTTCTTCTTATAAAAAAAAACTATGTTTTGTTCCAAAAATGGGAACCAGGGAGAATTGGATCGTGACACCTCACAATCGATTTACTACAAACGCAGCGCCTTTTGTATTGTTCATTGTTCACAAGTGATGCATTGCTGTGTAGCAGAATGAGTTAAAGTATGCTGTCTCCCCTCAAACTTTGCTTTTAAGGAAAACTTTTCCCCCCTTCTTCTTTTAACCATTAAGCATTGCTTGGCTTTTAGTATAGTCACATGTCATTTCCTTGTCAAACCATTCGTTGCAGACCATCTCCACTCTTAAAGGTGCCTCCGGGAGGTCTTCAGCTCTGATACACATGAACACAGATTGTTTATCCTGTTGCAGCATATCCAGGTGAAACCCACGCACAGTGTTTAGCATCTGGTGACAATTCCAACATTAAACACAAGCACTGAGCCATCTGGACTGGGTCTGCTGTGGTGAGTGTCAGAAGGATGTTAATAATAAAAATAGATATCAGTAAACCTATTAACACAACAAAAGACAGTTTCTCTTTAGTTTTCAAACTCAAAAATCAAAGTAGTCACACTACAGCAACACTTGATTTGACTTGATTGATTTTAGCATTCTGGTAATGTTTAGACCTGCCATTCTTCGATGTGCACTGAGGAGCCTTTGTGTGTTTGCTTGGTGTAACAGAGGCACTCTGTCTGAAAGAGACAAGCTGGGTTTGAGAAAGCCACCCTTAGTCCCTCAGCCTTTTTGCTTGTGGTATTGATCCCCTTATGTGCAAGTGTATGTGTGAGAGTGCATGCTTTTCTTTGCTTCCTCTGAGAGACCTGTTTCTTTCCACGATGTGTGTATATCATGGCACTTCTTCTATAATCAGCTTGAGACGTAGCGGAGGCGGACCTTTGGCCTTGATCTGCTGTGTAATTGGACATTAGATTTGACACTCTGCCGAGTGGAACATTAGAGCTGGCCTAATTAGGTGCGAGAGCTATTAAATGAAGATTGGCCAACGTTGTTAGAAAATACCACACAGATTGGAAATGTCAAGATGACATCGGGCTGTCATCTGGAAGCACACTGAAGAAAATCTATCATTTCTTGGAGAAGCTTTTAAAGTTGTTTGAAAACTGCCCAACGTTCTCACTGTTATAATTCAATTACTTCCTAAAATGTTCACATACTGCAAAGTAGTATCTCAATAAATTCTAAGTGCACTTGGTTGGTGCTTATTTTGCACAAATTACTGCATCAATGCAGTGTGCCATATAAACGATTGATCTGTGGCTCTGTTGAGTTGTTATGAAGCCCAGGTTTTAATAATAGCGGCCTTCAGCTTGTCTGGATTGTTTGGTCTGGTGTTTATCATGTTACCCAAGACACAGGTCAGGGGGATTGCTGGCCTATCAAACATCATAATGCCATGGTCATTAATAGTACCTTTGGCAGTGTGAGCAGGGGCCGAGTCTTGCTTGAAAATGAAATCAGCTTTTCCATAAAGCTTGTTAGCAGAGGGAAGCATGAAATGCTCTGTAATTTCCTGGTAGAAACCTGCACTGACTTTAACCCTTGATAAAATCCACCAGACCAAGACCAGAAGATTACATGGATTCCCAAATCACAACTAACTGTGGAAACTTCACAGTGGTTCTTAAGCAGTTTGGATTCTGTGCCTATCTGTGCATATCCTCTGAATCGTGCTTAAATTTCAGCACCTTTTCTAGAAAATCTTTTCTTTCCACACAACTTTCAATGAATATGGCTGGACTTTGTGACACTTTGTGAACAACTTGCTCCTTTAATACTGAACTTTTGTGTTTGTAAACACTTAGGTATATCTAAAATCTTCAATATTTTTGGCCTCTCTTAATGAATTTGAACTTTTCAGTGGTGTTCTAATATATTAAGATGTACCTATAAATCTTTTTAAATGAAGAGCCATTACAGCTCGACAGCACACAGACTCCCTGTGCAAAACTTTATGTGAATAGGAATCTTGTGATATAATGCTAATGTGTATTGTCTCGTGTACAGAGCGAGCCAAAACATACAAACCAAAATAGGCTCGTCTCCTGTGACTGGCTGACTCAAGGATGCAGTGATGTTGACTCACAAAGCTTCTTCATTATAATGAGGGCCATATGAGAGATCGACAAGTGCCCCTGAACCTCTTATGCAAACATATCACTCTCTGTTTCTCCCCACGCCCCTGACATTTAGATGTCCCCTGAATTCAGACTTCACTGATACCCACAATTATCCTCTCCCTCTTAACGGGAAGGCTGCAAGTCAATGACCTAAAATGGCTTAGCTGTCGGCTGCATAACTCAAAGTGCTTAACACCTCTTGCCCTCCTCAACTTTGAAACAGCTGGAACTGCCCAGAGAGTATTGGCCGCGATATGAAAAACATACATCATAAGCAACCTGGCAGTATCCCCTTCAATCCAATACTGAAACTCTTATTCTCAAATAGTCATTTTTTATGATTGGTGTGCCTCGGGGCTTTCAAGGAACTAAACTGTAAAAATGGGCCTTGTGTTAAGGACTCAGCTCAGACAGTTCAGTGAGGAGTGATCAAGGGTTTGGTGTTGGTGCTAGTGGCAGAAAGCCTTAGTAATTAACTGAGTGTGATGAGTCAGACACAGGAAAGAAAAGAGGGGCTGGATTGTAGGTCAGAGTTGATGCCCTTTTATCCAGCCCTGTTTTCTTTCAGCAGCGCTATCCGTTTCCATTACTGCCCTGTGATGCTCACATTCTCTGTTTGTAGGAATCTAGGTGCAAGCATTTGGGATGCATGCAATAATCTGATTAAATATTGCACCAGACGTAATATTAGAATGACTTTAAGCAAGTCTATCAGGGGGGAGAGAGAAATTTGTGCAGCAATGCTTATTTGTTTTAAAGTAGGCTGCGCAGGTACAAGGAGAACAGCTGGTGACATTAATTCAGGAGATTTTTTCTACTCCCGTCTGACAGATGGCAAATCTCCTGTTACCATTTCATTTTTCTTATCATGTTTTCACTTAGGCTTCCTCCAGCAAATGAACCTGTAACACATGGTGCTTTGTGACATGGCAATTCTCTTGCATATCATCATAGCTTCCCGGTCTCATTATTTTACTAAAATTGCACCCCTTGTGTATTCATGTAAAACAAGAAAAAGAAGAGGGAAAAATGCTGATGAATGTGCAGCCTGTCTCCAGGTTTTATCCTTGTTACTATGTGCGTTTAATATGTGTGTGGCTGGGAAATGTTGGATCAGGGCTCAGATGCAAAGGCAAAGCCATCTAAGCTGCCATTAGGAATGCAATTCACGGCTGGAATGTTCAAACACAATTAGATGGCTGCACACTTTGATTTAAGAAGGACCAATAGACTCGTTGATCCAAAATGGAGGCTCAACACCAAGTCAACAAATCCCCCATCAGAAAAGCCACAAGACATGTCCTTGTCACCGAGACAAAGCCGTTTTGTGAGATAACTGCCCCGGTGAGTCGTTTCAGACTTCTCAAACAACATATCAAACATTAAAATATGATGATTTTCATAAGCAGATTTATAATTAATGTTTTGTGAAATATTACACTTACTGAGCACAAAGTGTTTTATGACTGAGGTCGAGTGACAAGTTACTTATTCTGAGTCATGAGTTCTTGTGTGGCACATATTGCTCGAATGAGGGCATTATTTTTCACAACTGTGACGTTAACATTTAGATTCCACAAGTTAAAGGAAGTTTAGAGAATACGCAGTTTCTCGCTACAGGCGGGCATTAACTAATAAACCAAAGTGCAGCCTTGGATCTTCTATCCACAGAAAGAATATTATTCAATCAAAGCCATCAGGCTGACGATGTGAAGGATGCAAACACGCACGAGCAGCCACAAGGAAGACAACATCGCTGACACCTCATTTACCATGGCTGAGGCAGGCGCCTGCGGCCTCACGCTTTGTTTGTCCTGTCAAAGTTCCTCTACATATTCTGTGTCAAGGTCATGCAGTGCCAGTCGGCTGTTTGTCCTGCTCATCACAGGCTACAAATCTGCCACACTGCCTGCATATGAACCCAGTGCTCGTATCGCTAACAAGTTCTCTTCACGGCGAGGAGAAAAACAAAAACACAAAGAAAATAAAAGCTCAGAGAAGAGGCCCCTCTCATCATTATTTCAAAAATAGTCTTTATTCATGCATGTGTGTCACTAAAAGCAAAAGGAGGGGGGCTGCAGCAGTTAGCCTCAGATGGGCGTAAAAAACCATTAGAGCAAAACAACCAAAAGAAAACAAATATACTGTCGTGGAAGAGCTTGGATTTTATGGGATTTCACTTTTACCAGGGCTTTACTTATTCACTTGTTCTGCATAATATTTCTCCACCGACAACAAAAACAGATGAATGCCTAAAAAATCAAAAAGGGACCAAATGTATCTCTTTTAAAACCTATTGAATGGAATTTTTTAGCTATATGACACGGCTGTGACATTGCCAGAGGTACCTGGCTCCTATGTGCCTACCTGCAAAGCAAATATTTTGAAAAAATTTCATTAAAAATCCCAGCTGACAAATTCTCCAGAGCCATCATGAGCTGCCTCTCCCACAGCACTAACCTCTAATAAGATGGTGTTGACTTTGCACACTCGTGGCATCATATTAATATGCACCGGATGCCCGCATCTGAGAATCGTGGTGCGAGGTGTTGTTTGCACTTCGATATGAACTGTGCTAAATTTAATCATGTGGATAAACAATAAAATAAAATCACAATTTTTTTATATATGACTCCTGCATCTCACAACCTTTTCCAAGACTTGCACAATTCAGATTTTTAAAGTGACACCTCTGCTCACTGTCCAGAGCCTGCTATGGAGAAGTTTGAGAAACCTTCAGTTTCTCCAACCCAGCTTTGTCATGACTTTGAGGTTCAACACGCAACTCAGCCTGAAAACTTTCCTGTAAATGTGAAGTTTGCTGTCTTCATTGAGAGGAAGGTTAGAAAAAATGTTACTGCATTTACATAACTAGATTAACAAAGACTCTAAAATGAGCAGATGTCAAATATCCCATTAAATGTCATTAAATATTTGATTAAAAAAAAGCAAAGGTCCTTTCCTCTTTCAAAGACTAACACAAGATACTTTATTCATTATTTTTTATAAAGAAGGCCTAAAATGGCATAAATTCAAGAAGATGATCAAATACACTCTTTACATTTAGAGAATTTGAACTGATCTTATCAAAGTGGTATTTGAAGTACTTCTGAGTCTTTTTACAGTTAGGATCATTTATGAGCAAGAAAAGAAGAAAAAAAAGACGATTCAAGCTTGAAGATTTGTGGGAGGGCACTCTGGACGAGGCCTAGGCTTAGCTACCAACTCCAAAGTGATTTCATGGCTTTATGTGGCATCTGTTCTGTTCATGTATGTTTTTCTTCATTAAGAAGCTCTGTTTAAAATTAAAAAAAATCTGTCAGCAGCACTCCGCGCTGATGCATCTTCAACTCAGTGAGCTGAAAGTAAAGTGAAGACCAACCGAGACTTTCTAAATCTCACAGAGAAATAAGAATTTTATAACTTGTAAGAAGGAATTCCAGGAATTCTAAGTGAGGGAATATTATCATGAGAAACTAAGTTGATAACACAAGACACTGTGCGATGTAAAATGTTTGAAATTACTGTGTTATGTTTGAAAATCATACCTGTAACACCTCATCTCAACATAGAAAAAACTTTTGGGCTACGATCACAATGTTTTCAATTTAAGTGTTTCAAATGATGCTGTGAGGAGATGAAGTGTTAACAAAACACTTCTGTTTGGGATCGGAATTGTCCAAGCTAAAAATACAGAGCCACAAACACAAGGCATTGCTCCTTAAATCTTTTTCTTTTAAATAGAAGTTCAAGTACAGTTTGAATTTGTGACCTGCGGCAGTCTCCTCTGTGAGTCTCTTATTGTGTTCTTTAGGAAAAAAGAGCATTAACACACTCTGAAATGTTTCCCTCACTGTTTTTACACTTTAGAGCCAGCCGTTTTATTGCTAGTGCCAATTTTAACGGCTGCACTAAGCGTTTGTGCATTCTCATGTAACAGCTAAACAAACTACTGCTGGGTTCATGCAAGCAAAATTTTGTGTTTGCTATTTTAAAAATACTTTTCACACCTCTGCACAAATTAATGTTCCAGCTGCAGATAATAATAAAAAAATAGAGAAGATTAGCTTGAAGCTCTTTGCATTATTGAAGAAAGATGGAAACTGAAATATGCTACTAACCAATATACACCTTTCTTAGGGGATATGTACAAAATTAACAGACTTAAACAAAAAGACAAACAAAGCAATAAAAAATGGAACAAGATGTTGATGTTATTGATTTCAGGTGTGTTTTCTGACTTTAAAATGAACCTGTTGCAGATTCATTCATTTAACAAAAATTAAACATTCTTTCTATTGTAACTTCCTCTTACATTTGCAAATACAACTGCTGTTTTCACTTCCTAACCAGTTCAACCAACTCATTATTAAGAGTTCTCCATGACCCCAGCTGGTCCAGTTAGACAACAGTCCCCCGCTCAATCCCCTCATTGAGGAACACTGCTCACTGACCTCAGACAAGCCAGAGTGGACTCCAGAGTTTCCATAATTAACCACAAAAATGAAAAGAAAAAGATACTTTTCAAATGCATGGAAACTATTGATTTTGATTCTGCCTTACTGGACAGACTGACTAATAGGCTTGTTTGACCACTGGCTACATCGAATGATGTACAATGCTTTACTTTTTTTCCTCTCTGGAGTAAATAATGATCTTTTTATTCAATTCCGCTCCATTTAGGTAACAAATGGTGTAGCTGTCTTAGTTAGTAGCTGTTTAATACCACTGGAAACTGTGAAAATCATGCAATATTGTTCATGTTCATGAGTGGAGTTAACTTTTTTGGAGAGCTTTGATGCTAATTTCTATATCATAAGCTTAAACTGGCGACATTAAACAGAGCGCTATTTGGGATTGACCTAAACTTTGAAATTTTTTGGATAAACATTAGCTTTTTTTTTACAGAAAACCGCAATGATATCTAAACTTAAGAGCTTTGTGTGAACACATCTGTTCTATTCAGGCTCTGTGGGGATCTGTTGTTAATAATGTATGTATCTCTCCCAACTTTAAACTTGAATATGGAATAGTTAGATTTGTGTATTTCGGCATTGAAGCACTAGATGTTTGTTTTTTTAATAGCCTTTAATTTGATCTTGGAAGGAAATAAATCTGTGTCCTCTTTAGAAAAGGTGATAACACAGTGAACATGGTGCCCAGTATTTTCCGCATATGGTGAGGAATTCTGGTGAAGCTTGTAGAGTATTGCACTCTTGGGTCAAGGTAGCTGGCTATTGTTTTACAGTGTTTTAGCTTACAATTCATGTGGTTATGAGAAAGTGTTTTCTAAGTTAAAGAAGTACACCTGAGACTTTTGAAGGAAAATAAGTTATGTCCAGTTCTGCCGTAGCAGTAGAGTTAAGCTGTTTCATCCATTGAGGCTTTTATCTGTTATCCTCTAAAAGAGGATCTGAAAGAATTTAGTCATTTATTTTCTATACCAGCTTATCCTTACAGGGTCTATATCCAGTGGCTATTGGGAGACAGGAGGATGCTGGACAGGTTGCCAGTTCATCTCAGGGGAACAAAAAGTCACACAGGACAGATAAACATAAAAACACACACACGCAGTCATCTCTAAGGCAAATTTAGAGTAACCTAACAGAGTTAACTAAATAGTCAAGTTTTTTTGTTTTTTTTGACTGTGGGAGGAGAGAACCCACGCATGCCCTGGAGAATGTTCAAGCTCATTACGAAAAGACCATTGGTCAGGAATTGAACCCAAGACCTTGCTGTAGGACAACATCCTTCTAACTGCACCACAATGCAGCCTTCTGGTCAATTTTTTTCATTGGACTTTGATTTCTTCTTCATCTATTTATTGTTCATTGCTCATCTTGTACAGAATTTCTGGTCTTACTTATGTTACTGGATGTGCAATGAATGAGTAAAATATAAATTTTTAATAAAATAATAATTGACATGCATTCTTAAAAAGATAACAATAAAGTATGGCTTAATCACAAAGATAAACACCATTAAGAATGTTTAAGACTTCTGCACAACAGTGAGAAATACAAGCAAAGAATATGCATTTTGTTGTATAATTTAATTTGCCTTCATTCAAAAACCCAACATTTAGGTTATGAACTGGTACAACAAGATGTACAGTGTTCTGGGTCAAGGCTGCAATGTTTCAGGATCCTAACAACGCCTCTAACTAAAATTATTCACATCTGTTGTTACTGCAAAGGTCTCAGGGGTTAAGAGCTTTCAGATACAATAGAGACAATCAGGGCTTGATGAACTCTGTCATTTCTTCCTTTACTGTCTGAACACTGTGGAGCTAAGTATAGTCAAAGTACAGTGCTGCTCTTGTCTGTAAATTACAGGAGTGAAGAATTTGTCATTTTATAAAAAAGGAACACCTGTCAGTCCAGTAGTTCTTTAATGGTGACTACAAAATAAATAGTTTCAATTGGAAAATGTCACACTTCTTTGGCTTTCTGACAACTGAAACATTAAAATATGTCAGGGAGAGCAGCTTTTAGGTGATTTTTGTCCACATTATTTATTTTCTATTTATATCAAGAAATTAAAAGGATGCAAATTCGCTGACAAAGGCAGCTTGATAAAAGAATGATGTAATTAAAATTGTAATAAAGGTCCATCCATCCATCCATCCATCCATCCATCCATCCATCCATCCATCATCTATTCTATGCAGGGTTGTCTGCTTGAGTATGTGTGTGTGTGTGTGTGTGTGGGGGGGGGGGGGGGGGGGATTATCAAAGACTTATTTTTTAAAGATTTATAAATGAACAATTTCTGATAATATATAAAATTGTTTGGAAGGTTTAGGTGGCGAAGTACAGTATGAACACAAATTAGTTTTAATCATGTGAACTGAATTTAGAACTAGTTCTTAGTAAGGGTGAACTGTCATTACCAGCAATGACATAAATTAACCCAAAACTTTCATTAAACCCTGTCTCTGAGTGTCTCTGTCTCACTTCAGTATTCTGGTTTAAGGATGGAATCTGCTGTTTGTGTGAAAGCATATACGTGCCACAGATCTTTAATTCTGCTGTACTACATGAGCTTTAAGCAATTAGTTACCAGTAAATTAATTGAGAGGAGCACAGAACCACAAAAGCAGATGTATTTCTTTCTTCTGTAGCAGTCAAAAATAGCTAAAGTGACAAAAAACCTCTAAGTGTATTTTTGACAGTTCATGATGCACAGTCATTAACTAACCCTGTGCACTGTAAGCACATCTTACTTGTTCCAGAAGTTTATTGCCTTCAGTCTGGTTTTCATTATATATTGATGTTAAACTGGACTGAGATCAAGTGGTACTGTTGCACTGAGATTTTCTACATCTGTACGTTGGCAAATATCTTCATTGTTCAAGAGGAAGTTAAAAAAAGCAAGGAGTGTTTATCTCTAATGGACAAAAACAACTCCTGAAAACTATAATTCTATCTTGGTGTTTTGGGTTTAAGTTCAAGTCAGTGCATCAAGGCAAGTCAACTTTACTTGTATAGCACACTTTTAACAACAAGACAATTTAATGTGCCTTGGGTGATTAAGGAATAAAATAAAAGCAGCAATAAACCAACAGTAAAGGCATAAAACAAAACATTAGAGACACATAACATATGACACATTAAAACATATGACATTCTAGCTATTATTCATCACTTACTCAAAGGCAGCTCTAAACAGATGATTTTTAGCCTTGATTTAAAGGAACTCTGTATTTCAGTAGCTTTTCAGTGATCTAAGAATTTGTTTCAGATTAGAGCATTGCATCTGAAAGCTGCTTTTCCATGTCTGGTTATAATTCTAGGGATGATTAGTAGACTAGAGTTGGAAGACGTGAATGGTCTGGAGGGGTTGGTATAGTGATCCTCAACAAACTTTGGTGCTAAGCCATTCAATGATTTATAAACTAGCAAAAGTATTTTGAAGTCCATTTTCTGAGCTACAGGGAGCCCGTGTAAGAACTTTAGAACTGGGGTGATATGCTCTACCGGATTTTCCTGGTTCTATTGAGGATGCAAGCAGCAACGTTCTAGATCAGCTGCAGCTGCCTGATTGACTTTTTAGGCAGACCTGTGAGGACACTGTTGCAGTAATCAATTCGACTATAGATAAACACACTAATGAGTTTTTTGAGGTTGCATTGCGACATTAGTCCTTTAATCCTAGAAATGTTCTTCAGGTGATAGAAGGCTGACTTTGTTATTGCTTTTATGTGACCCTGGAGGTTCAAGTCCGAGTCTATTGCTAGACCTAGATTTCAGGCCTGATCAGTAGTTTCTAACTATATTAACTGAAGCTGTGTGCTGACTCTTGATCGTTCCTCTTCAGGTCCAAAGATAATTACTTCTGTTTTGTTTCCGTTCAGCTGGAGAAAATTATGGCACATCCATCCATTGATTTGCTTAATGCATTCACTTAGGGTTTGGATGGGTTCAAAGTCATCTGGTGACATTGTAATGTAAAACTGAGTATCATCTGCATAGTTATGGTAACTAACCTTATTGGTTGTTATAATTAGGGTTAGCGGGAGCATGCAGATATTAAATAGCACTTAAAATGAGTTTTTTCCAACATTCAAAACAAATAATCTTGAAATCAGTTATACCTATATTCACCAAACTTTCCACCATTGTTCTATGCTATGAGCTGAAAAGAATTACAGAGCGACTTGTCAATACATCGTTCTAAAAAATATATATGTGCTATTTTGTGTAAAAAAAACAGGCCGAAAATGAGTTTTTTGGAGCTACTTACACTGTTTTTTGATTTATGAAGTAATGAAATGAAATAAACCTATTTCCCTCTAAAAAAAGTTTTTGAAGTTTTTTCTAATCAAATAACATATATGATTAGAAAATTAAAGAAAAAGTCAATCTGTCTCTCACCAATTTTGAGATACGTTTAAAAATATATGCAAATTTTTAGCAAGCAAGCAAAGTTTATTTATATAGCACCTTTCACAGACAGGGAGTCACAGGGAGTTTTTCCCAGATTACACCTCATTTGCATATCTAAACAAAATTTATATCAAAACTTCTAATACAAAAGATGTTTGTTTTAATACTAGGATTAAGTTTGTCAAGTTTAATGAAGATGTCTTGAAGCTAAATTTTTTCCTTTTTCACCTGTAGCGTCTCCCCTTAATGTTTACTGTTGCTATGGCAACCAGAGACCGCTGCCGTTAGTAGCTGTTAGCTAGCTTAGCTAAATCATCTGAACAATAATAACCGAAAGTATCACAATTTGGCATTTTTAACCAAATCAACTGCAACTACCAACAGTCAGCCCTTCAACTCTGGGCTAATATGTTGTCACAAGTATTCAGTTATTCAGGTCACATCGCGGTCAATGTAAAACCATTTTATACTTTATTTTGGGCATGTCTCTAAATGTAGCCGAGCCATCCCCACGCTAATGTTACTTACCATGCATGTCTCCACTTGCTCCTCGTGCAGCAGCACCTGCTGCTGGGGTGATGACCCCAGCAACATATAGGTCTGTCAACCTTAAACATTTGCAAGCTTCCACCTCCAGAGATTTCAGCTTTTTGAGCCGTACTTTTTCAGCGCCATTTTCAGCTCAGCAGCATCCCGTCCCACCACTCCGGCCCATGTCATGAGGTCCCGCCCACCCTGGTTTGTGTTGTGATTGACAGCACTGTCATGGCTCTCATAGGCTGTCAGCCCATGTTTGATTGACGATGACAATCATAGACCAATATTATGTGTCGATGCTGGCAACACACTGCTAGCCCTCTGTAGCCAAATGGCCGGCCCAATTGGAGGGAATTTAGAGGGAGAGAGAAAAAAAAAACAGCGACCGGCCTACATTGGGTCAATGGCCCACCGGGATGATGCCCGGTATGCCAGATGGCCAGTCCACCCCTGAGAGGAGCTCAATTGGTTTATGATTTCATCAAGGTTTTTGTGGTTTAGTTTTTGGAAATTAGACATTTTCTCTACATTGGTGTTGAGTCCCCACTCAACATTGACATTGGTAATGAGTTTAGTAATAGGTAATGGGAGCCCTCTGCCTCGGGAGCAGTAGGTCAGCTGTGGCTGTCTGGGTGCTCTCCAGGTAGCGCTTGTGTGGAGGTGGGGGTCTTGGCCTTGCCTCCTCTTAGCGCCCTGTGTCAGTGCCTTGGTGGCTGCTGTTGATGTGCTGCTGCCGGTGCAGATGGCTCCTTTGATGGCTCATCTGTACTCGGCCCGATGTCCTTTTATTGTTGCTATTGAGTGTGTGTGCACATTAGGGTTGGGTGTAATTGTGATCATGCTTTAAAATCTGTTGGGGAGTGATGGGAATGTGGTTTATGTGGGGTCATTTTTTATCTGTAAAGAACCTTGAGTTGCAATGTTTGTATGAAAAGTGCTTTATAAATAAAGTTTGATTTGATTTGATTTAGTACCGATGTACAGATTGACCCTCTAATTGTCAGAATATTTTGTGTAAGAAAATAGGTTTATTTAAAAGCCAATTGCAGCATTTTGAAGTTTTATTTTTCAAATGCACTTTTACATGAGCAAAAAGTTATATCAAATCAATTTCAAGATGCCCAACTTGAAAGAGAAAGAGTGGTACTAAAAACACAAATACTAAACTTTTTATTTTTATCCACAGCAGTTATTATTTAGAGAAAGATATTGGCCTAATTCTGTAAATTATCTCTGACACTGCAACCATATATAAAATCCTCATGCTGCAGCTCTCACATTTAAATATACCACAAGTTTTCATTTGTGCCAGTCATACACACAAATAACATTTATGAAAAATAAGCTGTTGTTTTAGGACTTGTGTGGCACTGAAACTTCCTCTCCAGAGGGACGTTCAGTGTTTGTAGTGGAGCTCTTAATTACCCAGGACAGGATACTGAGAAGCTACAGCGAATGCCCTGTAGTCAGACTCACACATTCACTGTCACAGAAATACAGTCTGTTAGTAAACACAGACGGAAAAATACTTTGCTTTTACTTATTTATTGAGCAGATAATTCCCATGGACCTTGTCAGTTGTTATCAGATAGTCCTGCTTTTCTTGAAAGACATCTCCAATCGCTAATAGCTTGCTTTTTTTGTTTTTTTTTGTTTTTTGTTTTAGAATTTTTGAGTGATTTCCTTCATGAAATATTGTGAATGTCCCTTGCTTCAAAGCTTCTGAGAGTTCCTTTCTATGAACCTTTTGTTCCAAGGTTAAACCATAGTATTTTTTCTCTCTTTGTTTCTTTCTTTTCTTTATGAAAGACCACTGGCTCAATTGAAACCATAAATCTGCTTGACAGAAAGGCCTGAGGTTTGACTGTCCCTCTTGTAGGTCCTGTGGGTTAAATGTCAGCTCTGTCCAGTAATTCTTTTAGCTTCACACTTTAAAACTTTTCAAAAGGCACCAAATTTAGAGCTTATTTATTTTTTTGGCCCACGTTTAGTTTCAGTTATTTGCAATTAGCTATAAGAAGAAGAAATTTGACCATAAGAATCTGATTACTCTCCTCTATAGGTTAATTTTATTCATGGCATTGAAAAATTGTTTTATGTGGTCTCATCTGTGTGTCATGAACTCGACATTCTTTTTAATTTGTAAATGATCATGCATAAAACTTAAACATGTTTAAACCTTTATTGTTACTGAAATGACATTTCAGAGAACTTTAAAGCTAAGTCTATTTTTTTTCTTTTTTTTTGTGCATTATACTTCCAATTCAGTTCACACTTTATTTTATTTAAATAGTGCAAATCTGCAACCAATGTCTAGAGCACCTTACAGCAGGTCTAATACCCAAATTTTAAATTTAGATGAATTAGTTTTCTTGTTGAACATGAATCTAAATGTTCAAAGTTTAACTTAAGATTATTAAGAGATATAAATGAGCTAAAATTTGTGACTAAATTACTGAAAGACTGTATAGGTGAAATGAAGTGATAATTTTTGCAACAGGTGTCTAAACATGTCTGTGAAAGCTGTAATTAAAATTTAAGGGAGTAAAGACAAAAAGTAAATATTGGTATTTATTTTGATATTTAAGACAGCATTTATCCCATTTAAAATGTACTTGCTGGTATGTATTCACTTTGCCTTGCACAGGAATTTACAATGGAATATTTCAACATTTTGTCAAATGACAAAAAATGCAGGTATTTTATTGTCGTAAGTAGTAAGGGAAGTATGTAGTTTAATCTTAGTATAAATATAGCTGTTATGTGAAGGCCTCAGAGATTTGTTCAACATGAAAAACAGCATCATAAGGACCAAGAGAGCAGATTTAGCAAACATGTGAAAAAAAATATTTCTGATTGGATTCCAAGAAAACCTAAGCTTTTTTTGGCTTCATGCAAAATCCTTTGTGTTGCAAAAAACTGACATTACACATTACCCTAAATACCACATGGAGAAACAAGGTGGTGGCAGCATCAAGCTGTGTGGACACTTCTCAGCACAGGGATGCAGCACAGGGACGCAGATCAGAGCTGATGGGAAGTGCAGCTAAATAAGGGCAATCCTGGAAAACAAAATCCTGTTAGAGGTTGCAAAAGACTGAGGACTGAGGTGGACGTTGACCTTCCAACTGAAACATGACTCTACAACGGCAGAAAACTACAGAGCTACAATATAATGTTTAAGATCTATGAATTTCCGTGTGAAAAAAGGGACCAGTCAAAACACAGACCAGCAACCATTTGAGAATTTGGGGCAATACAAGATAGATGTTCACAGAAGCTATCCATCCAATTTGACTGAACTTGAAAATTTCTTTGCAAACAAAAATATAATTGCAGTCATAGGTGGTGCTACAAAGCACTGACACAATCCAATGTGCACACATTTTCAACTGTAATTGGTAACCAGTTTTAAAAACCAAGTCATTCTCCTGCATAAAAAGTGTGAAAAACTTCAAGAGGGATAACTGATTAGGGAGACATACAATGAAGGATTTAAAGCTGCAATTGCGACAAAATGTTGTTCTACAATTTGACTCAGAGTAGGAAATGAATAGGAAAAAAATATAAATGCAAGGCACTTAGCATGAAAATTAGTTAGACAAGTAGTTTTTAACAACATATTACATTATGTGTTTGAAATCAGTACTCATTTGCTTGAGTTTAGTATTTTTTATTCATTTTAGGGAAAAGTCCCAGTCACGATATTTTCCTAGAGCCTCTTTTTTATAGCAAAATAACCCCAGGGTAATGAAACTGCAGAGACCAACAGGCTTATGTTGTAAAGCAAAATTTGGTAATTTTTTTAATTCAAACAATACAAAGTTGCAGAATGTTGTGATACATTTATTTCCTTTTGATTTTGGTAAATTCTGTCAAAGAAATCCGACAACCTCAACACTACTATTATTAATGATCCTCTAATGCATTGTAAAATACTAAAATATAGAACAAAACGCATATGAACTGGCATGAACTGTGTGAGTATTTGTAATGCATTCTAGTTTGAATGTAGCACTGTGGCCTTGTTGTAATTACATTTTTTTTTTTACTAGACAAAAGAGTAAAAACATATTCAAAAGTGCATATCTTTCCATCCATCTTTTTCTATACTTCTTTAAATGTTATCTTTATCTTTCACAAGAATTTCCTGTCTAAGGCAGGTGTTATAGTTCAGATTTAAAACTTAGATTAACTCCAAATTTAGTATCTGTCTAAAAAAGGAAGATAGACTGACAACTGATTCAGAACATATGCAGTATGAATTGAGCTATATATGTACATATGGTGTAACTAACAAGCCTATCCATTCCTCTTTATATTCCCACATTTCTGCAGGTTCGTGCTAGTGCCATTGCCCAAGACGCTGACCAGAACTATGACTACGCTTCAAACAGTGTCATCCTCCATCTGGACGCAGGCGATGAGGTGTACATCAAACTAGATGGAGGTAAAGCTCACGGTGGCAACAACAACAAGTACAGCACCTTTTCTGGCTTCATCCTCTACGCAGACTGAGAATAAACAGAAACAGAGACTGTCAAAAAGGAAGATACTCAGAGACAGAGTTTCATGACAAGGGGGGAGGGGAGGCTTTATGTGTGTTAAAAAAAGCCAGAATGGTTTCTAGTTTTCCTAATTCTCTCCATCATCGCAGTCACCTCTGCTTCATATCCATCAGCCAAGACATCCAGGCTCCGGAGCCAAACTGGGATGGAAAGCTCCCCAAGGACACACTAAGACCAGCTAGCAGGTGGCGTGGGAGGAGTGGGATGTTAGATGGGCTGGCTTTCCGCACCCCTTGCCACATTACCGATGTGTCAGAAGCTTCTCACTTACAGTGTCTTTCCTCTTTAGCCCTGCTCCATTGCACAGAAATATCAACAGAAACGACAACCCTGCAAAAGTGGATGATTTCACCTCTTTACTCCACAGCGGCAGCAGTCAGCTGTACCTTCAGTGGACTGGACTGACTGAAACTTGTAGTGTTGTTCTGTGCAAATTAACCCTAGATTGTGTTTTTATTTTGTTAATATGCATACTATTCTACACAAAAGAGATTTAGGAAAAAAAAGAATATATTTGTCCCTTGTGAAGATATCATGTTTGAATGAGAGATGTTATTTGTGATGCATATAAGAGATCTAACAGCTGGAAAAGAAATATTTAAATGAAGACTTACAGTATTTTATTGCAGTGGGTGTTTTTCCTTCATCATTGGGTATTACAAGGTATCAACTGTATATATTATTCATGTGGAGAATAATTATACACTCTGCACTTCCAATATATATGGAAAAGGTAACATCTCGTATAGATAATGCCCCCTCACACTGTTTCTTGCACTGTCACACAATGTCCTGCTTCTCTTTGGATTAAAGCAGACTTTAAATAATCCTTTCATTGTTCTGGCTTCGTGTTGATGCTCCAATTGGCACAACAAGTCATGTGAAGAAGTTAAATCTTAAGATTCAGGGGTCGCGTAGCACTCATCCTGTCTTCCTCTGTGCCGTGCTGATCTCTGAGCTTTCTTAGGAAGCAAAAAAAAAAAAAAAAAAGAAATCTGGTTTTGATGCAGAGAGCAGAAGGGCGAGTCCACCAGATAGGGAGGTAAAGAAGGCACTGGAGCAGTGTAACAGTGAGTGCGCAATTTTTCTCTTTCAGTGTTTTTCACTGGATGTCATCCATTCATTTGCAGCATATACATTGACATACAGGCATTATGGTAATATCTGTTCAACATAGTGGCCTGACAGCTTGTGTGAGAATGAAACTGATTGGATGGGTAAATTTGCCTCTCATGACTGCACGTCTGAATGCGCGTTTGTGTGTGTGTATATAAAGAAATACATGTGCATATCAGTGTGTGTCTGCCTTTTAGCATGTGCCGCACCACAACTACATCATTCTTCTTTTATTTTTCACAGAGTTGCAGTATTCTGTGCAACAACCAATGACAGACATTTAACTTGGCAGCCAATGAGATTGTGCTCTTTAGGGTGGAGCCTTTATGGATATGGAGAGAAGAACAAACAGCTTGTAATTGAAATCTATGACTTGTTTATCTTATCTTTTGGAACTGTTGAATACATTTAAATAATAAATGGGATTTTTTTTTAGTGACTCGTCTCAAGAGAGTTCTTGAATCCCAAATACACTAATTAGGGAAAATGATTTTCAAAGGATCTCATTCACTCTGTGAGGCTAACTAGCTAAAGCAAACATTATAACTGGAAAATTGTGTTTTCTTGTTTTGTGTAAGCACTGCATCTTAATAATGGACTCACAGAGCAAACAATGATAACAAAAAAAGATCCTATCTGCAGATCCCTCGTCTATCTTTTGCCTCAAAAGAGAGAAGTATATTTAGAGTGAGGGGCATCTGGGGAGATGTTTCTGTTTATCCGACCCAAAATTATTCCTGGAGCTTCTCTACATGTGGAAAAAAGGTGCACTTGCAGATAATGACCTTCCAACTATAGCAACAGCAAGTGGAGGAGTTAAAAAAAAAAAAAAAAATCCTAGCTTTGAATGGAGATGACTCCCTAAGTGAAAGCAGGCTATTCCTCAGTTGGCTATCACAGTGTCTTTTAACAGATTCCCATCGACAGAGGCAAGATACCCAGTGAGAAAGTGAGGACGGAGGAGAATATACGGGGGGAGGAAAGATAGGCGAGGAGCAGAATATAGTTTGACAAAGACAGATGGAAATGCGAGAGAAAGAATGGGCTATAGAGGGAGGTAATGGGGAGGGAATGGATGGTGAGGAGGAGGGCAAAGTGAAATCTAAGGAAGACAGACAGACAGCGAGGCATGCTGGTGCCGATTTGAGGTGACGAGGGAGGAGTGCCGGATTGTTTTCAGGGTAGACTGATTCCCTATCGGGACTTTGTAAGGTGTCAGGAGAGATTAGTGAGCGTGAAGCTGGAGGGGAGAGGTTGCGATAGCTTTAGATTGGACGAGTGTCAAGGACTGGACATTCCTCAGACCTGCCAGGAATGGGATGTGACACTGCTAGCCCAACTTTGATCCTTAGAGAAGCATGCAACCATCTGTCCATCATTTTACTGTTTCTGTGAAGTATGCAACAAGTTCATCACATTCACAGCAATGAAAATGACTTCTGTATGTACTTTTACAGTGTAACGACTTATCATTATAGAGCAAAGTGCGTACTAGCACTGTAGAACTACCCAAAATTTAACAATTTTCTGTAGTTTTCCCATTTACTCATCAATCTATTCATTAATTTTTTGCTTGAATAACATCACCCAGAGGGAAGCATGTTAACAAACACATGTCAGAAATGTAATGTACAGTATGGGGATCTTTTCAGTTCAAATCTTCTCAGATAGCACTTTGAGGTCATCGATCTGATGTAAAGTGCATTATAAATAAAATGTTTTATCATTATTATTATTATAGATAGTAAAAAATAGATTTACTCATGTTTTATGCAAGTTGTCTGCCTAAAATAATTTGTTTTACACACACTTTCGAAAATGTCAAAAGTTATGATACAGGCTTACTCTACAATGCATAGGTTTAATGGAGAATAAAATAAAATAATTTTAGTTTGGAATAAGACTGTAACACAACAAAATGAGGAGAATGCGATGAGCTGTGAATACTTTACGGATGCATTGTAAACTTATATGCTTGTGTCTAAATAAGCCTTTGGTCAACTCAGTTAAATTAGCAAAGTATGCCTTCAGTTCTTACAAAACACCAATTGTATGGTCTTAAGAGGATTTCTGGATAGAAAATAAATAAATATAAAAAGTAAATGACTGTTTAAAGGATATTTTTGTCATTGCGGATATGAAATACAAACAGAATTCATAAAGAATAAAATTTTCTTAAAATTAGGTGATCCTGTTTAGTTTCAATGGCTTCTTATTGATCTCTGCTTTACTCTATAGAGAACTATTGAATGACCAAAACTGTGTTACTCATTTCTTCAGAGTTTTGATGTCTTTTTAAATTAATGTTGTCCAGATATTAACTGCATGCTCTGACATTGATTGCTAGGTATTAGAAATCAGATTTGCATAGTAAGAAAAAACAGAAGAAAATGGATTTGCAACAATCTCAAATCAGAATCTGAAGTATTGTGAAGTACGCATGACTCTCACCTGGGACTCTGGGTATCAAATCCCGCCCGGGCCCTTGTCGTGCACCTTGCCACATTACAATGAAAAATACAATTGAATTCACAGAATCAGGTACACAATTATTTCACTAATGATTCACTTGTTTCTCTTTGTGGGGAGCCTCTTTCTTAATTTCATTCTTGATTTGTTTGTACAGTAAACAGCACTACAGTTTCTGACCATCTTAGGCCTTTTTTCACAGCTTTTTCCATCCTTTATAAGTATACACCTGACAGATATTAGTTGTTTGACTATTTACTTTTTATTAACATTGAACTTACCCTCTGATGGTTACAACACCGGCACAGCAGCATGAAAGAAAAATGCATCCAGGTGCAGTTAATGCTGCTAACCTTAACCTTTTACATAAAGAACTACAAAAAGGTGAGTTTAACAGTTGAAGACGAGCCTTCCGAAATGTTATGCTTATGAACCAAACCCAAACAACCTCATAATGCAAAGCGTTGCATTTCCAAACAGCATGAACTGCAGTTTTAAATGTACTCTAATGGAGAAAGGTTTTGCAGTATTTTTATAACATGAGGAGATCTGATTTTTAATGTTTACCTTCAGCCTGTCTTTCGGACATTTTTTGCTTGATACTCAAACATAAAAGTATATTTTAATAATTGAATGTAAGCTATCCAGTGCAAAGAATACTGATGTCAAATGCTGATGATGCTATCTTTATTTCTGCTTTGTTCTTTGTTTTTGCAGTTTTCTTTGATTCTTATGTAAAGTAATACATTCTAGAATTGTGATGTCTGTGCACATTACCACTATTTTTTAAGTTGACCTTTTAAAAAACGTTTTCTTATTGTGCACTACCTTTAACTTTGTATGACAAATATAAAGGTTAGGATGGTGGGCAACTTTTGGTAGACTAGACTCCTCTGGATCTACAGCCCCTACCAAATGCACATGCATACTTGCATAACTGGACACACACAAACCTCTGTATAATATAGTCACACATTAACACTGCCAGCTTTGCTCCGTTTACTCCTACCACTACACATGATTCTCTTTGTCAGTTTGGGCTGCAGCTGAGGAAGAAGCCCTTTACCAGTTGTCCCTGGATGGTCGGAAGCTGCCAGCCCAGGTGTACTTTCAAGTCACTCCCTGAGCTGGGGATTTTGGCTGAACTGAGCTGGCCAGACTCTTATCTGCAGGCCCACAGTGTTACAGAGTGACCACAACTTACTGCTCCACTGGCTAACCACTTGTTTTAATACTGCAGCATATTTCTGAGCGCAGCAAAGTCAACCCTTAGAACTCCAGATAGTTCTTTTCCTGACTTGGAATTACCAAATCTGTAAACATTTCATATAAAAATTTGTAGATTTCTGATCAGAGCATGTGTACTCTGTAAGTGGACCAAGACAGTACACAGTCCAGTAAAGGTTACATACTTACTACATTTATCTTACTTCATAGTCAAAGTACCACATGATTTTCAAATGTTATGGTCTGAATCTCAAGGTAACTTACTGTTAAGACCAATAACAAAGCAAAAGCAAACATCCAGCATTCCTTTTTTACCCCTTCAGCAAGCTGAGTGCATTAGTGACCTTTTAAAGTGCAGCCTCCCTAGTGCTTCACACACATCCCAAAGAGAAATCAACTACTAATAGGGCTAAAGAGCTGACAGACTTTAAACAAAGATCAAAAAAAATTTTTGCTATGAGGCAGTACTTGCTACATTAATGGTACTCAGTTATACAGACAAGACTAACAGACATATTAGAAGACAAACAGAGGCCAATTGTGTGAAAGAATAATGGTGTTCTTTAGCACGTAACTCGGAGAGCGACATTCATTTCTGTTTGGCAATTTTCACAATGCTGTTGTCCCATTTCATCATCTGCAGCTGTTTCCATTAATGCCCTTCATATATTATTTGTCGTACAATTGGGAAATAAAACCCAGATAGTGAAAAATAACAGTTTCACAGACGGAAAAATAGAAGAGATACTGTGAATGCAATAGTATGAAACAGAATAAATTCACAGCTTGGCGAGAGGAAAAGATGTGCCTGCAAAATAAATTCATAAAATCCAGCTCACAGTATTGGATGTATTTGCTGTCTTCATCTAACAAAATGACCTTACCGGTTGAAACCGTGGGAAGAAGTAAGCTCACACCATATGACTCTAATTGCAGCAAGTCTATGTGTGCGTATGTGTGTGCAAGTGAGCTCTCTGGTGTGCATGGCGAGTCGTTGTGTTTGCGTGAGTGGATATCAGACAGAGCTACAGGGCTTTCAGCAGGGAAAAGATGAGCACAGAAATGCAGAGGGCATAAGTCAAAAAGAAGATATTACCCTCCACATCACTCCCACTTGAACAAGATAGGCCATTACATTTCTTGGAATCAGATATTAACATACAGATAAAATGAATACAGACAAGTCAGAAGCAGTCATTTTAAGTTGGCAAATAATGACAATGTGGATGACACATGAAACTTATACAAGACATCTCATAAAGATAACGGAACTAGAAAATAACCAACTAATTTCTAGGAAATATATATGTAATTCTTGCATAACTTTGAGCAGTCTGCTTCTATGGAATAATAACCCCCCAAATTTAGCTCAGTTTGCTCTCTCCTGCTGCTTTCCGCCGTCTGATGGATGCGTGGTGCGCCAGTTATGCCGCCTCGTGTCACCTGTGCTGCACTTGCTCGGGGCAGGAAGACAGGGGGGAGAGCCATAGGAGGTCTGGAGGAGGCCAGAGTGGGGTAGAAATAGACATCTGTGATTAACACGTAGAGACACGTGTCAGCGTGAAGCATTCACTGGGTGGCGAGCTGGGAAACGCTCACACACAACCTGCTACAGATGGCACCACTTTGTCTCAGGAAAGACACAGATGAAAGAATGAGGAATCTTGATGGAGGCCATGATGAGCTGACCCGTAAGCGTATACATTTATCTCAATTTGATTTATCTAAATGTGGGATGCAAAATTTGAACGATAAATTGAGGGGGTAAAAGTAGATTGGAACTAACAATCATTTTGCTGCCTATTTATAGTAAAAAGCCTGCATTTGTATAGCACTTTTTCAAGTCAGAGGACTCCAACGTCTTGCCCAAAGACACAACAACCGAAACGGAGGGAACAGGGGTTCAAACTGGCAACCCACAGGCTAAAGGTCAAACTCCTAGCTCATGAGCCACTGCCTCCCACAATGTATGAGCACAAATTCTCGCTAATTTCAAAAAGTATTTCTCCCTTTTTGGTTGTGGATGCTGTTTCAGTGAATTGTTGCTCTGTTTAGCTAGATAAAACACATTTTTGAGACCTTAACAATTACATCACACTATTTTAATAGTAGTCATTTATCCATATTTATCAGTTATCAACATATTTAAGTAAAATTTCATTGAAGTTTAACTGAAAACCCAAAACAAAGGGCTAAAGGGATGTATTGCAAAGAAAAGAAATTTGAGTTTTTCAATCTTTTCATGCCTGGAAGAGTTTGTTACATGATCATAGCTTATTGTTATTAATCATAGCTTATTTCTATCTTTCCATCTATTATCGTATACTTTTTAACATTAGGGAATAGGGGTAACAGTTCTGGGAGGAAAGCCCATATCCCTTTCCCCAGTGACACCACAGCTCATTCTGGATCATAATTTATGCCCAAATCAGAATAATATTTCCCTTCCAGCAAATGCTGAGTCTCTTTCCAGTAGGATGTTCCTAGAAAAACTGTAAACAGAGTAACCAGAAAGCAGTTGGATCATGTACCCGAACCACCTCAGCTAACACCTTTTCATTCACGCAGTGGCTCTACTTCAACCTCTCCCTGGATGATGAAAATCTTTACATTTCTCTAAGGGGAAGTCCAGTCACTCGAAGCTCATTTAAGCAGCTTGTACAGAGGATCTTCAAGTACTTCTCTCTGTCATAAACCTAACCTCATGATCGTAGGACTGGTGAGAAGGACTGGCAGCCCTGGTGGAGTTGAACCCACAACGGAAACTCAGTTTAATGTCGACATTTTGGACACATCTCTTGTCTTGGGTAGGCAAGGATTGCACAGAATTTAAAAATGACCCCAGTACCCAATGGTCCCACAGCACAACCCACAAAATACCTTGAGGGACACAATTCTAAGCCTTCTCCAGAACCACACAACACATATGGTTTGGACAACCAGATTGCCATGAAGCCCTCAGCAATTCTTTGAAGAGAAGAATCCGGTTCTCTGGGGGGGGGGAAATGCTGTGACAGAGAAACCCTTCTTTTAGCCTGTCCTAAAAGTGAGAGGAGAAAAAGGACATGTCACACAAATAAGACAAATTTCTGTTACTTTTAAAAAGTCTGGAAGTAGTTGCAAGAAGATGGCAGCATATCTAAACAGGCTCATTTTCACAGTAGGGCCGAAGTTGCCTGTTGAAATAATTGATGACTATACTGGTCTTTTAACATTAATATTTCTAGTCCACGCAATTTTCAGAAATCAGATTTTTTTTAAATTAAAGTTTTCAACAAAAATTAAAGCTGATTTTGTCAGACCGAGAAATGTATGAAGTATCCCTGGTTGTATGAGCTGTGTAGCTCAATCAAGTTTGCCGTCGTCTTTGGTCAGCTCTATCAGAACTACTGTTCCTTCAAAACATTCATGTAGGACAAATTGGCAGTTTTCAAACAGCTAGAGGGTCTAAAGTGTGGCAGTTCTTTAAGTTAGGTGACAAGAAACCGAGGTTTGGAGATTTTTTTTTTAACTCATCATAGAACTACGTGGTGATGCATTACATGCTAATGATAAGAAGACAGAAAATACAAATTCACCATAAGACTTTTGCAAGCTTCGGGATGGATTATGTTTAGTTAGACACCTTTTCTTATATTATTATTTCTTATATTTTCCCCTCTGAATAAATGTTTCAATGCTGAAATGCTTGTCCCTCTGTGGTAACATGCAGACTTTATGCAACCAACCTCATCAATTGGGCTTCTACCTGTTTTTAATGCAAGGCAAGGCAAGGCAATTTTATTTGTATAGCACACTTTCAACAACAAGGTAATTCAAGATGCTTTACATGATTAAGGGGTAAAATAAAAATAGCAGTAAAACACAGACAAAGCATATAAAGTAAAAAGAGCAATAAAGCAAGAAGGATATACAGATACATCAAGGCACTACAAAGCATATAATTTAAAAAGCTGCTTAAACTGTGTAATTAATGTAAATATGTTAATGAATGTCATTTAAACCAGACAAACACATCAATTATACACACAATGAATAAATACAATTGATATGTATGGTACATGTGAACAGCTCACATTTCAATAAGGTTTAATGAAAACCGATTCATTTTCCTCAAAAGATGCACCTGTGACTGAAATGAGCTTTACTTTTGTTTATTTCCAGTTCTGTCTGATCATGTTTGACATTCAGGAATTGTTCAAATAAATGTATAGTGAGGGCTTCAATTTCTTTTACATCGTCATTCTGAAGTTGGCACTATATCTATAGACTGCTTCTTAAGTCTTATAGTTTTTGTGAGATACATTAAATATCAAATATGGTTAATTAAAATAAACTTAAATTAACTGCCTTGTGATTTTTGTTTTTGTTTAAAAAAAATCGTCATTTGGATTAAGCTAATCAGTCAAGTGAAAATTTTGTCAAATGATTCGTTGACACAAGAAAGAAGTTGATAGTTAACAAATGTGGAGCATGGTGTGTAACTTGTTCTCCTGCTGAAAACAGAAAGGTAGAAAATAAAATAAAAAACCTACTCCAAAGATGTCAGGTTTCCATGAAAAATATATGAATTTTCATTAAAAAAAACATTTATCTAATTTTAAATAAAGCTAAGTACATTCATAGTGAGGCTATTGCCACATCTTTACATAAAAGTAAGGAAAGTGCTGATGTCATTATCTATCTTGTTTCCCAATGTTTAAACCTGAATGTAAAACTTTAATTCCCTCATTCTGCTTGACAAAGACTTTGTAGCTTGTTTAAGAAACACTCCTCTGATTAGGAGACGCTCATGCAGGTTTTATTTGAGAAAACAATAAAGCTCCTCTGTGCTGTAATACCTTCAGGCATCTGTATTGGCAGTTTACAGGATGCCTCTATTGGCTATAATAAAGCGCATGATCACATTAAAGTCAAATTACCTCCAAAGTGGGGATAAAGTATTCCCTGGTTCTCCAGTGGGGAGACCCACTAATATAAAATAAATGTATGGCATCAAATGTTCAGGGGATAGCCTTGTTAACTGACTTCATTAACCTGGCAACTGGCTGGAGGAGGTAATGGGCCCTTGCATGGTGAGGGGACCACAAGGGAGGGCAGAGGGCAAACAATGAGGACAAAAACTATACCAACACCTAGGTCTGTAATCATTTTCTGGCTTCAAACTTCTTGTGCTGATCTTGATGTAAACTTGAATCATTAAGAGGACGCTTTGTCTCTGAGGAGTTACACAAGCAGAAATACATGTACTGCGCACACACAAACTTTAGGGAATGGCTCCACAGAGAGATTCACTGAGCCATCTGCCAAATTAGGCCATGAGCCACGAGCCCACAACTTTACTGTTCTGTTCAATTTTCAATTACTTGAGACTTAAGTACAAGGACTTCACACCCACATCTAAACACGGGCACAGGCATTAATAGAACAGTTATATCTTTCACACATGCATAAAAAATGAGCTAAAATGAATCATGCAAATAAGGCGGTTATTCATAACGTTGCCATAGAAGATCATTTGAGTGGAACCACCAGTTGTTCGGCTTTCAATTCAACGGTTGCCACTAAATGAGGTCTAAATAGTGCAACTGAAATTTCTGCTCTTGACTGAATGAAAACACACGTACACATGAGCATCCAAACATATAGCCTAGTAGATTCTGTGTGTTACCCAAAACAAACAGAGGCTCCTGAGCCCGAAGCAGAGTTGCTTCTGCACCAAATGCCAGATTCACCCCCTCCAAAATGTCAGAGGCGTACATCGGGAGAGAGTGAGGTGATAAACACACCCAACTGAAAATGTCAGAGTGTCACTTGTTGCCATGACAGCAGGCAAAGTTTGCCAAGAACTAGACTGTTTCAGCCGAAGGCCAGATTATTTGCTACAGCTAATTGAGCGTGTGTTTTTTGGCGTGACTGCATATAAGAGTGTGGCAAGCAAAGAGGCAGAAAAATTCAGCATCACTCAGTATTAATCTAAAAAAACACTCCTACACATCTTAATTAGATCCTGCCGGTGACCGTAATCTTTACGAAAGAATTAGTCAGACATCAAAGTAGGTTGTTGCAGAACATATTTTGACAGTCTGAGTGCTGCTGAGGATCAATTGGGAGTTTGTAGAAAGCTGGTGTAGCAAACATTGAATGTCCCTCTTGATAAGTAAGTCGACCCTTTGGTCTCTAAAAACATGCACTGTACTAAGAAGTACCAGAGGTTCCTGTTTGAAACAGATTTTGTGCCTTTTTTATTCTAATGTGTTGTTTGGGAAGGTTTGATACCTCAAAAATGTGCTCCAATAAAGTTTTATGTTCAATATACCCTTTGAAAATAAGCAGAAATAAACGTATTTTTCAGTAAGCCCATATTTCTGTATTAAATTTTTTTTTTATTGGTCTGGTATAGTACTCTAATGCTAAATGTCATGCTTTTGTCATAGTTCTTAGGTTTTTGTGTTTGAAGTTAATTCTTCTCCTTATTCAGTTAACCTTATCATTTTTAGTTTATTCCTTGGTGTTGTTTTGGCACTTCATCCCTTCCATATTTTTTCACTTCCCGCCTTTAGATGTTTTACCTGCTTTTGTGCGCTTATTTGTTTCTCTTTTATTATTTGTCCCAGTTAGTTCTGTTATACTTAATTTCTTTTATTAGTCCCTTTTTAAGAATCCCTTTTCTTGTAGGTTTATTTATCTTTGGGTAGTTTCTTAATTTATTTCTTCTTCCAGTTTTTATGTCCTTTTGTTCTCCAGGGTTCCCTTAAGTTTCTCCTTAAATTCCTTCTTAGACGTGCTATCTTTAGTTAGTTTCTAGTTTCTTATTTAAGATAGTATCCTGTTTCCCTTGTCATTCTTCCCTTTCCTGTTCTCTCCCTACCACTCTGCTCCTGGCCCAGTTTCACTAATTGCCCTCACCTGCATCTGCTTCTCTCTAATTGGTCCTCAGGTTTCTCTGTCATTTCTTCACTCCCTCCTCAGTATTTAAGCAACTCTCTTTCAGTCATTACTTGCTGGTCCGTCGTCAATCTTCACTGTTTGGTTCCTGCTTTTTCTTTTGCTGCATTTTCCTGGTCTCTGTGTTTCCCTGGTTCCCCTGAGGTTTATGTAAATGTATTGTTCCTTGTTTTATTAAATTCTAAGTTCTTCATTTTGCTGCATTTGGGTCCTCATTCATACCCATACATGACAGTTTTCATTTACTGTAAGCAAAGATTCACCATAATTAACAGAAATAAATGCTTGAAAACATCAGTCTGTGTGTAATCTATCTATATAATGTGTTTTACAACTTTAAATATTCTAATTTATTTACCAGATTACTATTATGTTCTGCGGGTGACACAGATAAGGAAATGGGACAACAGCATTGTGAAAAATGGCATAGGCAAGGCAAGGCAATTTTATTTGTATAGCACACTTTCAACAGCAGGGTAATTCAAGGTGCTTTACATGATTTGGTGATTTAAAAGAAACACATAAAAGAAACACACATTACACATGATACACAATAAAGCAAGAGAAAAATAAAAAAAAGCAAGAGAGCATGAACACATTTCATACATATAACATCAAGCATTTACTCAAAGGCAATTCTAAACAGATGGGTTTTTAGTCTCGATTTAAAGCAGTTCAGAGTTTCAGCAGCTCTACACTCGTCAGGAAGTCCGTTCCAGATAAGGGGAGCATAGAAACTGAAAGTTGCTTCTCCATGTTTAGTTCTGAGTCTAGGGATGTTTAGTAGGCTAGAGTTGGAGGACCTGAGTGGTCTTGGTGGTTGGTACCATGACAACAGGTCTTCAACATATTTTGGTGCTAAGCCATGTAATGATTTATAAACTAGTAAAAGTATTTTAAAGTCTATTCTCTGAGCTACAGGGACCCAGTGTAAGGACTTTAGAACTGGGGTGATGTGCTCTACTTTCCTGGTTCTAGTGAGGACGCGAGCGGCAGCGTTCTGGATCAGCTGCAGCTGTCTG
This sequence comes from Valencia hispanica, assembly GCA_963556495.2. Classification (NCBI taxonomy): domain Eukaryota; kingdom Metazoa; phylum Chordata; class Actinopteri; order Cyprinodontiformes; family Valenciidae; genus Valencia; species Valencia hispanica. The sequence continues at coordinate 35,456,925 of OY747718.1, forward strand.
ATTGACTTTTTAGGCAGACCTGTGAAGATGCTGTTGCAGTAATCAATCCAACTAAAGATAAACGCATGGATGAGTTTTTCTAGGTCGTGTTGCAAAATCAGTCCTTTAATCCTAGAGATGTTCTTCAGGTGATAGAACGCTGACCTTGTTATTGCCTTTATGTGACCCTGGAGGTTCAGGTCTGAGTCCATTACTACACCTAGGTTACGAACCTGATCAGTAGTTTCTAGCTGTATTAATTGAAGCTGTGTGCTGACTCTTGATCGTTCCTCCTTGGGTCCAAAAATAATCACTTCAGTTTTGTTTCTATTCAGCTGGAGAAAGTTATGGCACATCCATCCATTTATTTGGTCAATGCATTGATTTAGGGTTTGAATGGGTTCAGAGTCACCTGGTGACATTGTAATGTAGAGCTGAGTGTCATCTGCGTAGTTATGGTAGCTAATGTTATTGGTCGCTATAATCTTGCCTATTGGGAGCATGTAGATATTAAATAAGAGGGGCCCCAGGATGGAGCCCCGGGGGCACCCCACATGTGATTTCTGTTCGTTCTGATGAAAAGTTTCCTATTGAAACATAGAAGTCCCTGTTCCTTAGGTAAGACTCGAACCAGCCAAGTACTGTACCAGAGAGTCCGACCCAGCTCTCCAGTCGTTCCAATAAAATATCATGATCAACAGTGTCAAATGCTGCACTGAGGTCCAACAGAACCAGCACTGTGGTTCTTCCACAGTCTGTATTTATGCGGATGTCATTAAATACTTTGACGAGGACAGTCTCGGTGCTGTGGTGAGCGCGGAAACCAGACTGAAAAGCATCAAAACGGTTTGTCATCGTTATGAAGCCATTTAACTGCTGAAACACAGCTTTTTCAATAATCTTACTGATGAATGGGAGATTAGAGATTGGCCTATAGTTCTGCATTAACGTGTTGTCCAGATTTTTCTTCTTTAGCAGTGGTTTAATAACTGCTGCTTTTAAAGCCTGAGGGAAGACACCTGATAGCAGTGATGAGTTCACTATTTGAACAAGATCAGAACCAATAACAGGAAGAACCTTCTTCAGAAAAGCTGTGGGTAGGATATCAAGATAGCAGGAGGAGGAGCTTAATTGGATAATGATTTTTTCAAGGCTGTTCTGGTTTAATTCGTGGAATTCAGACATTATCTCTACATTGTTGTTGATTGGGGATAGCACTGTTTGTGGGTTCGATATTGAGGTACAGATTGACCGTCTAATTGTTAGAATCTTTTCAGTGAAAAAGCTGGCAAATTCATTGCAGGCCCTGGTAGAGTTTAGTTCAGGGGCTACTGTCACTAAAGGATTAGTTAGTCTTTCCACTGTTGCAAATAGAGTCCGTGCGTTATTAATGTTTCTGTTGATGATTTCAGAAAAGAACGATTCCCTAGCATCTTTTATAGTTAGCTGATATCTATTCAGTCTATCTTTGTAGATCTCACAGTGAACCTGGAGTCGAGTTTTCCGCCATTTTCTCTCGGCTCGTCGACACTCTCTTTTTTCACTAAGTACCAGTGGATTACTTGTCCACGGAGACTTCTTTCTACCTGAGACTACTTTCACTTTAGTTGGAGCAATGGAATCCATGATGTCTGAGATTTTCGCAAGGAAATTATCTACCAACTTATTCACTGAGTTTGAGTTGGGAGATGAGGGGGATGTGGTGGAAGGATAAATACGTTTAAAGGTTTCTACTGAACTGTCCCCTAGAAAATGCTTTTTTATAGCGGTCTGACTGTGGCTGGATAATTTATTAGAGATGGTACTTTGTAAGAAAATACAGAAATGGTCAGATAATGCAAAATTAATTACAGAGATGTCAGAAATATTTAAACCTTTGCTGATAATTAAGTCCAGAGTGTGTTGTCGGCTTCGTAACCGATATTGTCGGCAACTCACTTCTTACTCAGAGAGGTGGGGGCGCCGAACTCCAAAACCCCGGCGGGAAGTGTTTCAAAATAAGACTCAGAACTGAGAGACAGAGAGTAAAATAACACACACACCACAGATATCTGTTTCACACTGGACGCACCTGCAGATGGGAGCCAGAAAAGATCTGACTCGCTTCTCTACAAGGGTGTACCATTTTTATTAAAGAAGAACAAAGAAAATATCACATGACTCCTGACCCCTCCTCCTACATCTTAACAAGTCATACATTTTCTCCAGGTCTCCTGACCTGGTTTTATAGCCGTACCATGAACTAGAGTTATAACCCATCCTCCCTGCTTTTAGTTCATATCTTTGCCCAAGAGTTTATTTACTTAAAACCTTACCCCCATAAAATACTGGTAAACAGTCATGTTTTACTACCCTGAATAATATAAACAGGCCGTTTACCTCTAAATGCTTACTAAAGATATATTTAAAACATATGTACTGCATAAAAAAAATAGCCCCAAAAAAGTAGAATACAACAAATCCCTCTTTCAATCTATTTTCAAATAGATTGATCACTCCTCTGTACTTCTCCTTCAGGCTCCATGTGAGGGAGTAACAGATATTGACCTTGCATATTATCACCAACAGCTTTTTCAATACACTTTGTGAGCAATGAACGTATACAAGGAATACAGCAACATCCACATAACACCATAGTTGACACAAATACTGCTAAAGAAACCATTATAGACATTGCCAGAGTCTTCCATTTACCAAACATATTATTTAACAAATCGTCCCTTTTTCTAACATGATTATTCAAAGTGAGAAGAGTCTGGTCTCCTGTGGGATCATAAGTAAATATTGCTACTGGCATAATTAATGTAACAGGTGCACACAATCCTGTCCAATTACTAGGTAAAATGGAGAGGATAATTTTTCCTCCACACCACCACCAGATATCAGCACGAGCCTGAAAAGATTTAAGAAAAGTTTGGATTGAATTACAATATGTAATGTTGACTAAACCCACTAGTTTATTTCCAGGCTTACCATTTTTGAAACAAGTAAAATTATTTGGAGCTACATTACTATCAAAGAAGGGTGGGGTAGCTCTGTTATCAGCTATAGGGAATAATTTTTCCCAGTTACTACAATCTTTTACTGGATTTTCACTAGATAGCAGGGAAACCAGACAAGTTGTGTTGAGCTCAAAAGGTGCAGGGACCACCTTGAGAACAGGTCGGGCTCCCATGCACACAACACAGTCCTGTCTCGCTTCTTGTCCTGCATGTTCTACCATAAGCAACCAATTATTAGTGGAGCCTCCCACTCCTGTCATCATTTCAAAGTAATCGTCCACAGATGGTTCTTCTTTAATTATACTACCTCTTGCTGCTGAGGCCTGATTTTGACTTACTGAGGTGGAAACATTAAGAGAGTCTTGACATATTGTAATAGGAAATTGAACATCTTTTCCCCCTTTATAAACCCAAATTATAAAGAGAGTACAACCTTCCCCCTTCTGGAGATATTTTAAGGGGAGGAGATCACTCTTAGTTAAATTAACCGTAAGAAGTAATTTATCTGCAGTCTTATCCAATTTAACCAAGGGACGCATGTGTTTTGCAAAAGCGGTAGTGGTATACCTTCTCCAGTCATATCCTAAAGGATCAGCAATTAAAGTGGACCAACTAGTATCTTTTTGATCATTTGTTATGTACCACAAGGGGTAGGTTTTATATTTACTTGCTTGTTGTCCCTTATAAACCAACGTATTTAAGAGAATAGTAATCACTGCAGATCGTCCTTTTGGTATACAAAATTGAGAAAATCCATGATGTGCCTTGGAAGTGCCGCACCGTGAAGAGGGAGATGGTTTAACCATTAAGTTTCTTCTCTGTCTAATTGAGTGAACTCCAACCTGCGTTTGATTTGTAGAACTATTATAGGGCCATTCACCACAACAGTAAAAGATAATATTGACCAATAACACCATGCAAAAACCTGTGGCGCACAGCACCTTCTTATTTCCCCAAAGATGCATATTTCTGTCTGTGGTGTGATCCTATGTTTATTTTATCCAAAAAAGAAGGGTGTCTGTTTTTTTCTTTATCTTTACCTTTAAGCAATATACATATAGTTTTTTAATTTATTATTATTGTTTTTTATGTTTTAACCTAATTCTCAATATTCTTTTAGTACAAAGCAAACTCTAGCAATTGTCACCAACCCCAAAAACATCCTACAAAAACCACATCATAATGAAAAAAAAGAATAAGTAAAACAAAAATTAGTAGTCAGTCAACCTGATTATACTTTAAACACCCCTTAAAATGTTTTAGCTTATTAATAAAAAGTTTTATAAAACCGTAAAAACTGAATATTAAGAAAAAATCCTACAAATTAACTACTTAAAAATTCTTTGACACCCTCTTAGGCAGTGTCTAACAATCTGCACCTGTAAATAAAAATTGGTTAAACAACCTGTAAAATACAAGAAAAATGAGTAATAAGTGTTCAGTCTTTATTATTTTGTTCTCTAGTCTTCGCTCTTGTTTATTTCTCTGGCAGCAGGCGGCTACAAGAGTGATGAAATGATTCAGTACAGTGGACTCTTTATTTTTCCCAATGTTACTGTCTTTTATGCAGATCGCCCTCACTGAAATGACAGTTACTTCATTAACTGAACATTTCCCCCAATAAACACAAATGCACAGACAGGCCCCGCCTCCAATAGCTTCCCCCACCGATTGTGAGGTGGTTAAAACCTGCTGTGAAATGTGTTAGATTTCTTGCGATCTTTTCTCTTCGGTATAATCCCTCTTCGAGAAAAGCAAGTCCAAATTGCTTATCTCGCCCAATTTTTGCACATATAGATTACACTGGATGATTACAGCAACCCCAACCAATCTTCTGGGTGGGCCAGGCCCCGCCTCCTGGCTTCGGCAGCCGACACCGCCTAGTCAGAACCGACACCACCCACTGCAAAGAGATTCCCCCAGGTCACCAGAGAGCTGCTGCAGCGTGAGGGACAGGAGGGGGGTCGGGGGCAGGAGCACACTGGGACCAGTGAAACCAAGTAGAACCCTTTCCCCGCAGCTGGACAGCATGGGTTGTACGAGCAGCAACCTGGAACGGGCCAGACCACCTGGGCTCCTGCCACTTTCTCTTATACACCCTCAGCCAAACGCGCCCAGCCTCGGAAGGAGACACCGCAGGTCCTTGCACGTCACGGGGAGCCGGAAGGAAGGAGGAGACCAGGCCCTTCAGCTGCTGATGATCACTGCGAGGGTCCGGGTCAGGGTGCGGTGAAACCTGTGGTTCTCTGCCAGCCCACGGACCAGGAAAAATTCTGCCAGTTAACATCTCATAAGGAGTGAGACCTTTTGTTCTACAGACAGATGATCTTATGGCCATCAAAGCAATTGGGAGCGCATTTATCCAATTAAGTCCTGTCTGAGCTGAAATCTTCGCCAGCTTTAACTTTAAAGTTGAATTAGACCGCTCGATGACGCCCTGGGATTGCGGATGGTAAACAGTGCCGAACTTGTGGGTTATTCCCATCTGTTCCTCAACCTGTCGGAGATGTTTATTTTTAAAATGTGTGCCATTGTCAGACCTGACCCTAGTCGGAAAGCCATGGCACGGAATCCAGTGGTTAATCAAAGATTTCACCACTGTCTGAGCATCCTCCCGTCTAGCAGGAAAAGCTGAAACCCACGAGGTCAGTGGATCAATCATCACTAACAGGTAACGGAAACCTCTAACAGGGGTCACCATATCTGTATAATCGATAACGACCTCCTCGCCAGGCCTGCACAAGTCCTGGAAGGCGCCCATTTCTGGCTTGATAGTAGGCTTAGGATTAAATTGACCACACACCACACATTCACTCAAAAAACGCTTAATTAAATGTGGCAGGAAGGGATGCCACCAAAAACAAAGATTACGTTTCATCTGAGTGTATGACACATGTGCCGCACCATGAGCCTCCTGAAAAAGGGTGGGTTTTAACGCGGCAGGTAAAACCAAACGGCCATCAGGCCCACGCCAAAAGCCATCAGAAAAAATCGCACCTCTATCCTTCCACACAGTTATCTCCTGCGACGCAGCAGCCTGCTGTGCCAACTTTACTTCCTCAGCAAAACTGTCTGACATTTCCTGTGCTGACGTGACAATCAGCTGCGTGTGGACATGTGACAGGTAACCTGCTGCTCCTTTCGCCGCCAAATCTGCTGCACTATTTCCCCACGCGTCAACAGTGTCAGCCTTGCTGTGACCCTTACACTTAAGAACAGCGAGGTTAGCTGGTAACTGTACAACATCCAAAAGCTCCATAATATCTGCATGATGCTGTGTAGGCTTACCAGTAGCAGTAACAAAACCTGCTCTTTTCCACTGTGGTAATTCATAATGTATAACAGAAAACCCGTAGTTCGAATCAGTGTAAATCGTGACGTCTTTATCTCTGCCCCATTTGCATGCTTCAATAAGAGCCCTTATCTCTGCACGCTGTGCGCTCTGCTTGCCGTCCAGCTTCCCTGAAACGACAGTCTGTAGTGAATCCCCATTTTGCTCAACAACCGCAAAACCTGATCTCAACTGCCCCTGTGCATCTCTAAAACAACAACCATCTGTATAGAGCACAAAACCTGTAGGTAAGGGATCAGATCGTAAATCAGGACGTATTTTTTGAGCAACAGAATTCAGCCTGACACAGTCATGCTGCTCCCCATAGGTGGTGATTTGGTCAGCCATGTTTATTCCTTCATGCGTAAAAATAATGTTTGGTGCCTCCAAAACTCTGCTAATCCGCTGCTGACGCAAAGTAGAAAGAGTAAACGTCTCAGAATTAACCAATGCCATGACTCCATAAGATGTCAAAATATTAAGTGGATAACCCCTGACAATGTGTGATGTTTTTTCCACTAGATGTGAAATCCCTGCTGCATGTCTCGTGCAAGGCGGCTGTCTCATTTCAATAGCTTGCAGCTTTATGCTAAGATACATAAGAATGTGTCTCTGACCACCTTTTTTCTGAAACAAAATCCCATTAACCCCCCCATCTGTTTCTGATGTGTTAAGAAAAAATTGACATGTATAGTCAGGAGTGGCTAAATCAGCTGCTTGTGCTAGAGCCTGTTTTAACTTAATAAATGCCACCTCAGCTGGTATGTCCCATTCTAATTTGGCATGCAGATTTTTCATACCATGAGCATTTACAAGAGCCCTGAGTGGTGTGGTAAGGTTTGTGTAATTAGGCACATAATGTCTGGAAACATTTGTCAGTCCCAGAAATGACAGCATTGATTTAACAGTGAGAGGTTTAGAATGAGCCAAAATAGCATTCTTGTGGGTGTCAGTCAGTCCAGCGCCTTGAGCGGTCACCCTTCGCCCCAGGAACTGGACTTCCTGCCTGACCAACTGAAGCTTATCGCGGGAGACTTTGAATCCCTCTTTTCCCAAATGTTGCAACACAACTAGAGTAGCTTCTATGCACGTTTCAACAGTAGGGGATGCTAAAAGTAAATCGTCCACATATTGGGTCAGTACACAGCCTGGAGGGAGCTGTACAGTGCTTAATGACTGCTTCAACACCTGATTAAAAATACCTGGAGATAAAGCAAAGCCCTGCGGAAGCCTACTATAACGTAGCTTCCTGCCCCTGAATGTAAATGAAAAAATATCCCTGACAGAAGGATGGAGCGGTAAACAGAAAAATGCATTAGCCAAATCTATGAAGGTAAACCATTTTAAATCAGGAGTCAGGGATGCCAGAGCTGTATACGGATTTGGTGTAGAAATGGGAGGGGTTCTAAGGGCCTCATTGACAGCACGCTAATCATGTGCCATTCTGTATTTACCAGTACCTTGTTTTTCCACAGGAAGAATAGGGGTGTTATGTGAAGAGTTTGATGGTTCTAAAACTCCAGCTTCAAGTAAGCCTGCAATAGTGTCTGCAATACCTTCCTCAGCCTGAGGTTTATGTGGGTACTGAGAACGCCAGATTGGATCAGAATGTTTCATCTCAAATGTGATGGGTGTGGTTTGCACTAGACCGACATCAGTGGGACCATCTGACCACAAAGAGTCAGGCACGACCTTTAAGGCCTCCACTGCATCAGGATGATCTGTTTTTTCTCTGCCATGATTTCTAGAAAGCTGCAAATGTTCCAGAATGGTAGTATCAGAGAGCTGCGTGTCTATTTTGTACATCTGAGTAGAAGGAGAAAAAGAGACTGAATGTATCTGGGTAGGAACCCAATCCTTTAATTCAACTCCCCTTTTAACCATTCCCCCCAAATCTTTAGCTTGATGTTTCGGATGCAACAAAAGCGATATGTGTGGAAGCGCTTCAGCTTCCATCATATACCACTTATGCTGTTTTGAAGTGAGATGAGCAAACAGTGCAACACCTTCCTTCCCCACAAAGCATGGACCCGAAGCCACAGACCAACTTTGGCCTTCAAGTTCTGTTTCAAATTGTTCCTGATATAAAGTAGGATCGCCCCTCTCATAGAGGAAGGTAACATGGAAAGGGTCAGGCGGTGGAACAAAAGGCTGGAGTTCAAGCAGCCAAGGCTTCCAGCATCTCAGAAATTCAGCCGCAGAAGATTCATGTGCAGACATCGTAGTCAATCTGGCCCAGAAAATATCAGCCACTTGTGAAGTGTCATCCTTCAGCAAAAATTGACCACTCATGGTGTCACAGCAATGCGTACGTCCATTCGGAAAAGTCACCATAAGTCCATCAGGGGTACATAGAATAGTAGCACCAAGTTTGATAAGCAGATCTCTGCCTAACAAATTGACAGGCGTGGTTTGAGCAATGACAAAAGGATGTGATAGTCTTTGATCACCCACTGAAACAGGCAATGGTTGAGTTATAGGGAGAGTCATTGGAGCCCCAGAGATTCCGATCACAGACACTGTGTTCCCAGAAAAATTGACGTCTGGTAAAACTCTGTCCAATGTGCTGAAAGTAGCACCAGTGTCCACAAGGAAAGGCAATGAATGTCCATGTACGTCTATTGTGAGCATAGGATCTCCCTGTGTCCTGCTCACTAAGGTACTCTGTGGGCATTGTCAATACTTAGGCCCACTCTGTCCCCCTGGATAGGAGGGAGGAGCCATATGCTGATTCGGAGCCATATGTAGAGGTGGCTGACCGGGAGGTATAGCGCCCCCTTGTGGGTGTGGGCACTCCCTCACCCAGTGTTCATTGGAGCCACACCTGTGACAACCGTTAGCACCTGGCTGCCCTCTCCCCATGCCTCTAAAATCCCCAAACCTGGCCCTGCCACGTGACCTGCCACGAGGCTGCCATGTCCTATAAGGAGCAGTAAATGGCAGATTCGGCGCAGCTCCAGCATACATCACAGGAAAAGAAGGCAGCACTGTCCCTGATCCAACAGTAGGTGCTGCTTCAGCCACCATCTGTTTCACTTTCTTAGACTGATACAAGTCAGTCAATTTATTCTGAGCCTCTTTTAACTGTAGTTTTAACAAAGCAGTCTCCATTTTCTTATTCTCCTCAGCGTCCTTTAACGCAGAATCTTGCACGTCTTGTAAATAATATGTTACGTGTCTTTCCCATGTAGGCTGATCATAAATGTGTGAATCAGGATTCCGTTTCATTAATGTAGCAACAGACTCTGGCATGCCTGCTAAAACTGCTTCTCTAAACCAAATCCGATTATTTCCCGGATCTCGAGGGTGTTCTCCAGTAACTGCAACCCATTTATCTTTACATTTTGCTATATGTTCTGCAGGAGTAACATCAGTTGACCAGGGAAATTTCAAAATTTTAGACGCAGGCGGAGTAGGATATTTTCTTCTGACCCACTCGGCGAGCTCATATGCATGATGTGTGAATGGGACTTCATCAAGTACACCTGCTAGCTGACACTGGAGCATCATCTCATTATAATCTGTCAATGTCAACATTCTACCCATAATAGCTTTCCAATCCCCCACCGCTAGGGTTTGCCCTGAAGTCAACTGATTTAATTTATTTATCCAACAGTTTCCTCCACCAGTCAAAGCAGGGAGTTGCAGAATGATGGCAGATATGTCAGCCATCTTCCATGGTTTGTAAATCACTGAACCATCTGATGCACCCACTAAAGGAAGCATTAAATCAGGGCCTCCACTTGCCCCCAGTGACACCTGAGATCTGGTATTCTTAAATGGTCCTTCACTCCCCTTGTCTCCCAATGTCTGCATATTTTCTACCTGTAAAACTGTCGTACATTCATCACGTTGACTGGGGCTGGGACCTTTTGAAAGGTCTGCAGCTTGACCCCTTACCACAGATGCTAATCTTTCCTGATTCTGCAGCAGTCCATCTATCTGTAGCTGAACTTTAGTTAACCTGTGTTCGTGCTGCTCCATCTCATCCATCAATTTAGCATTATACGCCAAAAACAATTTATCGGTGTCTTGTTCTACTAATTTCAATAGCTGTCGTTTTTCCTCCCCAGTGTGTTCTACAACCCCTTTACCGGTGACTTCAAAACGCAATTTATAATCTTGTCCATCATCTTTTACCTTTAAATCACCCTGTGGTTTTTTAGTCAATGGTTCATGGGCTACAGACCTCTGTGGGAGGCCACTCCAGTGCAACACTGCACTGCTTGAAGGAAGGGGGGGAGTAATGCCCACCGGGGGTGGCTCACAAAGAGATGGTGAACTCGGTGGGTCACCCTGCGTGTTTTGAAGTATAGTCTGGCCATTGTCTGTCTCCAAGCCCCATGAAATATGTGTTTGACCAGAGGTCGTCAATATGGGGTACATAGGTTGATATGGGGGAGGGATATGGTCTGCCGAAAAACTATTTTCTGCAGTAACACACAAATGATCAATACCCTGTCCTGCTAAACCCCATGTTTTCCACATTTTCTCAGCTTTTAAGTGTCTCATTTTAGCACCAGTGATGCTCTTTGCTGTTTTAGCTTTATCTGCATAACGTTTCCCTTCCTCAAAACACATTTGTGACAAACTTCTTTTGTCGTCTCCTCGGGCACCATGACGAGCCCACATGGCCGTCATAAGGCCCTGGAATTGGTTTTTATCTTCTTTACCGGGCTTATCAACTAAAACAGAATATAATTTAGAAATGTATATTAACAATTGGGCATCTAAAGTACGCCAGTTTCGTCCCTGTGGAGCAGGAAGTAATTTATATTCGGCTGCCATTGAATATTCGTAACAAAAATCCAAAATGGATTAAAATTTAAAAAAAAAAAAAAAAAGGTTATTTGTATTAACTCTATAAATTATTTATTTTAATTGATAAACTATCAATTCGTAGGCCCAAATTTATCCCAATATTAGTGCAGTTAACAGTAAAGGCAGGCACCGTTTTTATTTATTTAATTTATTTCTTTTTTATAGTGAAGGAGTTTATATATTATTTATCCATGCAACATTAACCTTAATAATGTTTTAGGCAAAGCCGAAACGAAGGAAAACTAAAAAGGTTTATAACGCAATGTTTATCTTATCATTAATTTATTTATATACGGAGATTATTGCCGTTTCATCTAAAAATCAAAGAATTCCTAATAGAGTCCGGCCTGCGCCAAAACTCAGGACGCACACTTTGGTGAAACACACGAAAAAATAGAATTCTCCCAATATAAGGCAATTTGTATTTATCATTAAAACATATACCGAAAGAAATACGTTTAAAACTCGCTTTGCAACACAAAATCGTCAACAGTTTGCTCCAAAAAAAAAAAAAAAAAACTCCGCCGGACTGACAGATCAAAGTCCGGCCCAATAAAACTTCCGTGTCACACCGCGGAATGAATACGCCGATGCACAGATGGCTAATTCTGCACTACGATGCTAAACCTAACAAACCGTACTCATAAGTAAACCAACCAAAGACAAGAACAAAATGCCTCCAACAAAACCACACTTCGCCATCAATACTCGAATGACTGTTTAACCGAGCCAAATAAATACAGTTCGGAAGCTAAGCTATCAAAGATTAGCTGTCATCATGAGCAACCTAGCTCAACCGGAAGCCAAACGTGACCGCTCCGTTATCATAAAAAGTTATTTTACATATATTCTATAGAGTTTACTACCAGTTATCCATAATAACAGTCCTATATATATGTGTTAGACAATGCTTTAGACGTGTTTACGTAGTTGCACAAGGTTGAACGCCTTTATTTCCAGGCGAAACTCATCCAAACTGTGCGTTAGCCGTAAGCTAACTTATGGTGGTACTTTAGCTGACTGAAAATGATATTCCCTTATTCCTCTACAATGTCAAGCTTCTACGCTTATTGTCTGTACAAGAAGCGCGGGCATTGTCTAGGCGTTTAAGATTCGCAGAGGAATTATGGTTTTAGATTCAGTCGGTTAGTTCCCCTAAATGAGAAGTTTATATGTGGCCGGAGTTCAAGAAGCTAAATGGTAGCTTCCTTCCGTCACCGCGACTTCCCCAATCACACACACAAACATCCGAGAGAAAGAAAGAACAACAATTTTCACAATCTCATCAAACACTAACCTCTACCGGAGCCACCTAAAGCCGGACCTTTAAACACAATCCAATTCACGTGGCTCAATCGTGCGTTTGGAAGATACGCCGGCCTCTCCAAGGTAATCCGTCTCGACACAGAGAGCGCCCAGGCTCTAAACTAGAGTCGACCTGTCCGTTTGTCAGCCCCAGAGAATTTCCGACAGCGTCCCATCGGAAGTGAGCGGCCAACTCTCAAGCCCCCTGGTCCGTACTTTGGTCGGCCCTTAACCGAAAGAACAACACGTCAACATTAAATGGAGAACGTTTAAATCGATCAATACCTATTAATTTGGTGTTAGCGCTTTTTCAGATTGATACAAAACCACCCGGGTGTTGATTAGCAAGGATCAATCCAGTCGCTCTCCGATTCTCTGTTGAACTCAAAGAAAAAACACAAAATCACTACAATTGCCACAAACACCTGTATCAATCAGTTATGCCACACTCATTACTCACACTCAATCTCTCCCAGCCCTGAGAAAACTCAAAACCAAATCAAATGCCCGCATCCTCCACCATATAGTCGGCTTTTTCTCATAATGTGCCCTGCAATTCACTTCCTGCTCAGAGAGGTGGGGGCGCCGAACTCCAAAACCCCAGCGGAATCTGTTTCAAAATAAGACCCAGAGCTGAGAGACAAAGAGTAACAAAAAAACACACACAATCATATATCTGGTTTGAAAAAGACGCACCTGCAGATGGGAGCCAGACAAGATCTGACTGACTCCCTGTTCTACAAGGTTGTACCATTTTTATTTGAAAAAGAACAAAGAACATATCACATGACTCCTCTCTCCTCCTTCTACATCTTGACAGGCCATTTATTTTCTCCAGGTCTCTTGACCTTACTATGAACTGGGTTATAACATGACTTAGAGTTATAGCTGATCCTCCCTGCTTTCAATTCATATCTTTACTCAAGAGTTTGTTTACTTAAAACCTTCAACCCTATAAAATACTGGTAACAGAGTCATGTTTTACTACCCTGAATAATATAAACAGGCCTATTACTTCTAAAGCTTAAAAAAGATATAATTAAAACATATGTACTGCATAATAAAAATAGCCTCAAAAAAGTAGAATACAACAATAGTGAAGGGGTTTATGTATTATTTAGTCATGCAACATTAACCTTAATAATGTTTTAGGCAAAGCCGAAACGAAGGAAAGCTAAAAAGGTTTATAAAGCACTGTTTATCTTATCATTAATTTATTTATATACGGAGATTATTGCTGTTTCGTCTAAAAATCAAAGAATTCCTAATGGAGTCCGGCCGGCGCCAAAACCCGGGACGCACACTTCGGCGAATCACACGAAGAAATAGAATTCTCCCAATATAAAGCAATTTTTATTTATCATTAAAACATATACCGAAAGAAATACATTTAAAACTCGCTTTGCAACACAAAATCGTAAACAGTTTGCTCAAAAAAAACTCCACCGGACTGACGGATCAAGTCAGGCCCAATAGAACTTCCGGGTCACACCGCGGAATGAATAAGCTGGCACACAGATGGCTAATTCTTCACTACGATGCTAAACTTAACAAACCGTACTCATAAGTAAACCAACCAAAGACAAGAACACAATGCCTCCAACAAAACCACACTTCGCCACCAATACTCGAAAGACTGTTTAACCGAGCCAAATAAATACAGTTCGGAAGCTAAGCTACCAGAGATTAGCTGTAACCATGAGCAACCTAGCTCAACCGGAAGCCAAACGTGACCGCTCCGTTACAATAAAAAAGTTATTTTATATATATTCTATAAAGTTTACTACCAGTTATCCATAATAACAGTCCTATATATGTGTTAGACAATGCTTTAGACGTGTTTACGTAGTTGCACAAGGTTGAACGCCTTTATTCCAGGCGAGACTCATCCACACTGTGTGTTAGCCGTAAGCTAGCTATGGTGGTACTTTAGCCGACTGAAAATGATATTCCCTTATTCCTCTACAATGTCAAGCTTCTACGCTAATTGTCTATACAAAAAGCGCGGGCATTGTCTAGGCGTTTAAGATTCGCAGAGGAATTATGGTTTTAGATTCAGTCGGTTAGTTCCCCTAAATGAGAAGTTTATATGAGGCCGGTGTGCAAAGAGCTACATGGTAGCTCCCTCCCGTAACCTCCACCCCTCCAATCACACACACTCACACTAGAAAAAAAAAGTACAGCAATTTTACAATATCATCAACCACTGACCTCAACCGGAGCCACCTAAAGCCGGACCATTAAACACAATCCAATTCACGTGGCTCAATCGTGCGTTTGGAAGATACGCCGGCCTCTTCAAGGGAATCCGCCTCGACAACAGAGAGCACACAGGCCCTGCTGCTGTCTACTTTTCGTTTGCCAGCCTTGAAGAACTCCGACAGCGTCCTACCGGAGGCGAGCGGCCACCTCTCAAGCCCTTGTCCGCACTTCGGTCGGCCCTCAACCGAAAGAACAACACGTCAACATTAAATGGAGAACGTTTAAATCGATCAATACCTATTAATTTGGTGTTAGCGCTTTTCCAGATTGATACAAAACCACCCGGGTGTTGATTAGCAAGGATCAATCCAGTCGCTCTCCGATTCTCTGTTGAACTCAAAGAAAAAACACAAAATTACTATAATGCCACAAACACCTGTATCAATCAGTTATGCCACACTCATTACTCACACTCAATCTCTCCCAGCCCTGAGAAAACTCAAAACCAAATCAAATGCCTGCATTCTCCACCATTTTGTCGGCTTCGTAACCTATATTGTCGGCAACTCACTTCTTACTCAGAGAGGTGGGGGCGCCGAACTCCAAAACCCCGGCGGGAAGTGTTTCAAAATAAGACTCAGAACTGAGAGACAGAGAGTAAAATAACACACACACCACAGATATCTGTTTCACACTGGACGCACCTGCAGATGGGAGCCAGAAAAGATCTGACTCGCTTCTCTACAAGGGTGTACCATTTTTTTAAAGAAGAACAAAGAAAATATCACATGACTCCTCTCTCCTCCTCCTACATCTTAACAAGTCATATATTTTCTCCAGGTCTCCTGACCTGGTTTTATAACCGTACCATGAACTAGAGTTATAACCCATCCTCCCTGCTTTTAGTTCATATCTTTGCCCAAGAGTTTGTTTACTTAAAACCTTACCCCCATAAAATACTGGTAAACAGTCATGTTTTACTACCCTGAATAATATAAACAGGCCGTTTACCTCTAAACGCTTACTAAAGATATATTTAAAACATATGTACTGCATAATAAAAAATAGCCCCAAAAAAGTAGAATACAACAGTGTCCTTTATTGTGTGTTGATTGTTTGACATGCTGGATCAGTCCGAAGTTGTGGAGAGTATCATCTAACGTTTTGCTTGTCTATCTTGGGGGTTGTCGGTATGGATGTTAAAGTCCCCCACGATGATTAGTTGGTCATGGTCGATACATATTACAGAAAGAAGGTCATTGAAATCATTAAAGAAGTTAGAGTTAAGTTTTGGTGGTTTATATAAACTTAGAAATAACGCTTTGTTAGGCTCATTTATCTGGGTGGCTAGGTATTCAAAAGAATCAAACGTGCCCAGAGTTACCTTTTTAAAGTTCATTGAGTTGTGAAAGATGGTGGCTACACCTCCGCCTCGTTTGTGTTTTCTGTTCTCGCTTAAGAAATTATAATTTGGAGGACTGAATTCTATTAATGAAGTAGTTTCGTTATTTTCATCTAGCCAAGTTTCTGATAAAAAAAAGGGCGTGTAAATTATGCTCAGTGATGAAGTCATTGATAAGAAAAGACTTCCCGGATAGAGATCTAATGTTTAATAAAGCTAACTTAAGTATTGTGATGATGGGCAGCTGAACCTTCTGACAGGTTATCAATTTGAGATTTTGTTTAGTATGAGAGCGTGTGGTTAACGGTTTATGTTTCCTGCTGCTGATAATCACTGATATAGCCTCAGGGGTGCTGGGTGAATTCTGGGAGACGGTAGGGGTGGATTTATTGCCCGGTTCCCTCAAATATCAGATATCTGTAATAATCAGTGGGGGGAAGCTCCCAGGCTTATGGACACTAGTCCCAGGCGTTTGGTGTAGTCTAAGTTTAGGTGTTAATTGTGTCCCAAATTTGATTTGCTCGTTCAGTCTGTCTGTAAAGTTTCTAAATGGAGACTCATTTGATGTGGCTGAGTCACAGGAAGATGAAGACTTAATCTCTGATGGTTGTTTATCTGTTCGGTCCTGTGGTGTCATCATGACTTGCTGTTTTTGTTCTCTGATATCCATGGGCGCCTCAAGGTCAGCTTTTGGGAGCAAGTGTTTTGCTTTCTGATGTTGATAAGAAAAAAATGTTGGCTGCTAACAGCCTTACTCCGGACCTGTCCAAATAGCACATTCCTGCTTTGAATAGATGATTCACACTTCCAAATACTTTGAAATTATTAATAAATGTGAACGACTTCTCAGCTGATTGTTTCTTCAACCATTTATGGAGCATGCGGAGTCTGCTAAACCTTTCATCATTCCCTTCAGGGACTGGTCCGCTGATGAGGATGTTTACGTTAAGTCCATCAAGTCTCTGTAGGAGATCAGAAAAGTCTCTCTTCAGAATCTCTGATTGTCTCACCGCGATATCTGCTGATCCAGCGTGAATGACGAGCTTTTCCAAAGCAGGATGTTGGTCCAAGATTTTAGGGATTTTTTCTGATATTTCTCTCACTGTATTTTTGTAGCAGCTATAAACTTTGGTATTCTTGCTACAAAAAGCCTCAATTCCATTAATTGATCCGTCTTGTATGATAACAGTCTTTGCTGGAGGCGCTCTTACTTTGTTATGTGTCCATTTGATGCGGCTGGGTTTCTCCTGGTGGCTTTGACTGTTCCTGGGGGATGCGTCATCTTTCGGGGAACTCAAGGCTGCGAATCTGTTTTTCAGCGGGATTCCAGGTGGAGAAATATCTCTTGTTTTTGGCTGAAACCTCTTTTGTTCACTTTTAGCAGAAGCGGCAGTTCTGGGTTCAGAGGTTTCTCTGTGTCGGAGTTTCTTTTGTTTTTTCTTCCTCGGAGAACGGGCTGGGGTTGATTTCATGCGTTTTAAAGCTGGCCAGTTTTCATTATAGTGCGGAGTTCTGCCGCTCAGACGCCTGTAGGGAGTCTCTGTGGCACGGTTAGACCGATGTAACCCAGGGCTGTTTGTATTCAAAGGTAAAGGTAAAGTTGTGTCATTTTGTCCATAATCAGCGTGGAGATCAAAATTAATTTCCAGACGACGTAGCTTCGTTTCAATGCCCTCAATTCTGTGGAGCAGTTTTTCAAAATCCTCAGCTGAGCAAAAAGCCATGTTGATAAGTCCATAGAAAAGTAATCCAAGAAGAGATCTGGTCCAATACAGTAACTCCAGGGGCTGGGAAAATAAAGTAACTAAGAAAAGGTTAAGAAAGAAAACAAGAAAAGCAAACAGAAAAGAAAATAAAGTGAACGGATCTGGAGAGAGACAGAGAGCAGCTGCTCCTCCTTCAGCAGACAGCGAGCATACAGAAATATATGTGCCAATCAATCGTTTGCCAATCAAGAATACAATTGTAACTGTAGACATGGTAAATGCTTTTGTCAAATTTTGGAAATGCAAAATACTGTCCACCTCACCATTCAAAGCCTCACATCATTGTCACAACAGAGCCCTCTCAAACAAAAAGTATTTTTATATCCAATGGTCCAATAATGTACACAATTAAATAGTTTATTGCATGAAACTTAACGGGTAAATCTCACTGTGTTCAGTGCTGACCTCCAACAACGTAAAAATAGCACAAAAAAGTATTTGGATTTTTTTCTGACTCTTAAAAGCTTTAGGTCGCATGTTTTATCTGAAGAACAGAGCATGGCTCATTGTAGCCACAAAAACTTTAAACAGTAGGGTAGTCTCCTGCAAAATATGCCTTAAAGGAACATGGGGCAAGATTTGTAAATAAATTAAACATCCATGTCCAGTTTTTTAATGCTGTTGGGTGATGAAACGTTATAAACCAAAAAGAATGAGCCCACCCACGTATCGTTCCATTTTCTTAAACTGGCTGTGTGTTGCAAAATGTGCTGCAGTTCGGGGCCCGAATTTCCAGCGCTGTCTTAGTGTGGCGTCAGTTGACACTGCGTGTGCGTTCTCGACATCTTTAAAAGAGAAAATGGTCTCAGACCTCCATTGATTCAATTGTGAGAATGGATTCTTCTGCAACTGGGAAACGACCAAGGACGACTCACAACCCATTAAAAAGTGGCACTAAGAAAAATAAGTATGTCACTGTGAAGAGGTATTTTTTTTTTGTGAAGCGTTTGTGCTCGCTCCCCGTGCGGGTGGCTGCAGTTACTTGCAGCGGCGGCCGCGTCGCTCTGGATTTTTGTATCTTCATTCAGCCCCATGCTCCTTAAAAAATTATCCAACTTGAGACATTTCATTGTAAACTGGTGGAGAAAATAATGACACCAAAACAATTATTAACAAAAGGTACTTCAAAAGAACAGTCTCAAAATGAAACATCTAAACTAAATGAAAATATTAACAACGGCAGTAGTGGGAAAAGCAATGACATGCTTTTTTTGTAATATAACGGAGATTATCTTTACTGAGACAATTAATGTGTTGATACACTCTTCTTCTTCCTGATTGCAAGAACTGAAACAAGAGGATTACAGAGGTCATTGTAATTTGAACTATTCCTCTTTACATGGATTAATGGTTCTGCAGTGAGAACTGGAAACCTGTTAAACCCTAGGGAATTACTTTTTTTCAACAGGCTTGAGACAACACAACCTGACAGAAAAAATAGTCATAATGCACATCAAATTAAACAGAAGACCACGCGCTACAAGGCTATCTAAACTATTTTTACCAACCACAAACACAACTCAGATGCCACGTAAATAACTATTTGCGAACAAACTCGTAACATCATAGTTTTGTCAACCTAACATCATAGTTTGGTCAACCCAGCCGCCACATTTCTGGCTCTACCGCAGCAATCCTTTGTCCTAAATTCACAAGCAGCCCCTCAAATTAAAGCAGAGAACCAGCCGATTCCAAGGATACATCTGCCAAGACGCTACACCAAAGCACCGCGGAGATATAAGCCAAAGTATAACACAACAGGAAATCGCTTTTCAGATCACAGTTTTGCTGTTTCGCTGTTTTGCCGAGTAAGGATGATTTCTTTGACAAATAAACGGTATTTTCTGATACTTCCATCTCTTATGCACCATTCAGAACTTTCGGCCGTCTCTCTTACTATTTGTGGCTCCTATAAAGTGTTTTTGTCGTCTCTTCGCTGAGAATGCTGGCACTTCCTGGTACTCTGTTCTCGGCTCTCTGGTTGGCTGACTGTGTTGTCAATCTTGTTTGGAAAGTTTTGGCGTTATTCTATAGGCTTCTACGAATCCAACAAGGTATCACTCATCAAAACTGACCAATCCGCTGCGAGGGTAGGTCTTTGCGTAAAACAAAACTACCAGCCGGCAAGGCATGCGCATTATACAAGAGGGCGCACAGCGCACAGGATAAAAATATGCATATATCCATTATTGCATTATTATCAGATTTTTTTTTCCAAAAACACCCAAAAGTGTTTATTTTAGGACTACTGAACACTATGTGACATTAAAATAAAAAAATATAACTTTTACATGACAAAAATAGAAATGGCACTTTGTGCCAAACTGTGCCAAACTGGACACCTCGCCTGACTTGCCTGTTCTAAAACCTCTCTAGTTTTGTCCTGCTTCACATAATCAGTATCAACTTTTGCAGAGATAATGTCCACATGTTGTATTTACATTTTATTGAGTAACCACTGCAATTCAAGCAATATCCATAGAGTTTTTCAATATAAAACATGTTTTTTTTTTTGGCGGAGCAAGAAAAAACACATTTTTGCTGTGTTCTATCTTCAGTTTCTCCTAACCAGTAACAGATAACATGCATAATGATACATCTATCAATTCTACTCAATGTTACCTTTACAATGACACAAAAATGGTTCAAATACTCCTTTTGGTTGCTGAAATATACTAATTTTTAATTGGTAAGCATTTTTCGAGAAACAGGGTTCAAATTAAAGCCCTGGGATCAACAGGTTTTAACAGGTTAAACAATTTCTTGTCAGTGGAGGCTGGTGGAATTTTCTCCAGGGAGGGCTATGACTATGATGGCTAGATATATACCAGCAGTAAGTGAAAATGTACTGAGGAATCACAACAATGTATTTATTTACATTAAAGAAAACAACAAAAGCAACATTACAATGTAATGTAGTGTTGCTCATGCTTCTTTGCCTTTTCTAAAAAGTGCTTCATTACATGGCTTAGCACCAAAATATGTTGAAGACCTGTTGTCACGGTACCAACCACCAAGACCACTCAGGTCCCCCAACTCTAGCCTACTAAAGATCCCTAGACTCAGAGCTAAACATGGAGAAGCAGCTTTCAGTTTCTATGCTCCCCTTATCTGGAACAGACTTTCTGACGAGTGTAGACCTGCTGAAACTCTGAACTGCTTTAAATCGAGAATAAAAACCCATCAGTTTAGAATTGCCTTCGAGTAAATGATTGATATGTATGAAATGTGTTCATGCTCTCTTGCTTTATTGTGCATCAATGTGTAATGTGTGTTTCATGCTAATTTGCTACTTTTACTTTTAATTTCCAATGTTATATTTTGATTTGTTTTTAATCACCAAATCATGTAAAGCACCTTCAATTACCCTTTTGCTGAAAATGTGCTATACAAATAAAATTGCATTGCCTTGCCTTACAGGGAAATTTGACTTTTGTCTTCGAGACTGTTATATTATTTTGCCTGAGAAAACTGGTACAAAATTTACAAGATACCAAATTGCAACTGTACATCAGAGATCTTTTAAACAAAATGTCATGTTCTGAAGAAAAAAAAAACATTTGCTGAGATATGTCAAGAAGACGAAATTAATAGAGAGAATATAGTTGTTTGTTTTTTAGTATTTTGTAAAAATAAGTAGGGCATATTTAGCATGCATCAAATGTTTATTGCTTATGGTATTATTTTCAGTGGGTTTTTTTTGTCATAAGTTTTAAATGTCCTACGTTTTTGAACTCACCATACATTTCGAACGTTCCTTGAATGTACCACAGGTGTGCAATGCAGCGTAGTACAGACAAGCTTCTGCCTTAATTCCCATTGAAAGATCGGTCTTATATACATGCAGATTTATTTTTTACTTTTGAATTAACATTAAGTGCAAAACAACTTTGTGAGTGGATGAAATGAACCGAAAAAGGTTTATGATTGGTCAGTGAACATAGTTTGATCTTGCAGCATACACATGCGCAGATCATTCCCTTTGGGAAGGAGCAAGCTGGGTCTCTAAACTGCAGGAAATATCGGCGACAAAGTTTCACAGAAAGTAGCTAAGGGTGGTCAGAAATGTTGCTAGATTTGTCGCTAGGCGCTTTTTGGAAAAAAAGTCGTTAAGGGGGTCTGAAAAGTCATTAGAAATAGCGACAAAGTCGCTAAGTTGGCACCCTGCAGTCAGATGCACTGTATGACAGACACTGTGGCTAGCTGCTGCTATCTGAATCAGCTAGCCACAGATGAGTTCCCCTCTTGATGCTAATTTCCCCCCAGACAATGGATTCACCCTTCTTCGGAGATCTAAGAATCATTCAAGACTAAGACTGTGTCTGGGCAGAGGTAAATTAGCTTAGGATAAACAATTTAGGCAAGGCAAATTTATTTGTATAGCACACTTTTAACAACAAGGTAATTCAAGGTGCTTTACATCAGTGGTCCCAAACCCCCCGGCCGCGGACCGGTAACGGGCCGTGGGTCATGTGGTACCAGGCCGCGAGCCACACAGAAAGAATAAATAACTTCCAGTATTTCCGTTTTATTTATTATCTGAGGGTGACCGCTGTTTTATTTTGAAAAATGACCGGATATCCCCGTTACATAGCTCAGTCTTGACACGTCAAGAGCGTCAAGAGGCGTGTATTGGTCACGTGATAGTTACCACTAAAATTAACCCCACAAGCTAGCAAGATGGATAGAAAACAAATGTCTCTCGAACGTTTCTTTGGAAAGGGGAAAAGGCCCAAGGCTCTCATTGATTCAGCATTGTGGTGAGTTAGATTTTTCATGCACCTTGCAGTAGCTTTTGTGTTAAATCTTGAATTATTAAAGGTATGTTTACATGTTACCATGGCGACCAGAGAGCGTTAGGGGGCTGAGTGTTACTCGTGTTATGTTGTCTGCTCGATGTTAGGAGGACGCTGTTAATAAAGCTGCGAATACACATTACATTTATTTATTTGTATAAATAAATACAAATATTTCTCAGACTGTCAGACAACTACAGAGCGTCTTCAGTCAGAGGCTTCTTCAGATCTGCAGAGCGCTACAGGAGATCATCCCTACCCACAGACATCAGCATCTACAACAAATCTTTGAAGGAACTTGCATAATGAGTTACAACAACATTTAATTTCCCTTTGGGATTAATAAAGTAATTTTGAATTTGAATTTGAGATATATGCCTATTGTTATAATTTTAAAAATACCCTGTTTTTATACGGGCCGTTATCATTCATCTGCCACAGCTTAAAGGCCAGTCCGTGAAAATATTGTCTGATATTAAACCGGTCCGTGGTGAAAAAAAGGTTGGGGACCACTGCTTTACATGATTACATGATTAAGGGGTAAAACAGAAATGGCAGTAAAACACAGACAAAGCATTTAAAGTAAAAACGGCAATAAAGCAAGAAGCACACACAGAATATATGATACATGAAATCATTACTCAAAGTCAGCTCTAAACAGATACATTTTTAATTGTGATTTAAAAGAACTCAGTATTTCAGCAGCTTTGCAGTTGTCTGGAAGTTTGTTCCAGATAAGAGGAGCATAAAAACTGAAAGCTGCTTCTCCATGTTTGGTTCTAATTCTAGGGATGTTGAGTAGACTGGAATTCGAAGATCTGAGTGTTCTGGTGGGTTGGTATAGTAACAGTAGAGCTTCAACATACTTTGGTGCTAAGCCAATCAGTGATTTATAAACTAGTAAAAGTATTTTGAAGTCTATTCTCTGTGCTAAAGGGAGACAGTGTAAGGACTTTAGAACTGGCTCGAGGTCCCGTTGCAACATCAGTCCTTTAATCCTAGAAATATTCTTCAGCTAATAGAAGGTTGACCTTGTTATTGCCTGTATGTGACCCTGGAGGTTCAGGTCTGAGTCCATAACTACATCTAGATTTCGGGCCTGATCAGTGCTGATTATAGAGACGATGGCGGGAGATGACCACCTTCCTGTGGCAGCATCAACCAGCACGGATTTAGCATTATGAAATACTTGGAGACGATCCAGGGTCCAGTTCACATTTTCGGTGGCTTTTTTCTTTTTAAGCGCGCCATAAACTGGCTGCAGAAGTTGTGCTGCCCTGGGAATTAAACGGTTGTAAAAATTAACCATCCCCTGAAACTCCTGCAAGGCTTTCACACTCTGAAGATGCAGAAAAATCGGACACCACCTGCACTTTAGTGGGTAACAGAACAGCGCCACTAGCAGAAATGCAAAGGCCCAAAAAAATCTATGACTGGCCACCTGAACTGGCATTTTGCTGGATTGACAATCAGGCTACGTGCCGCCATGCGTTGAAAAACCTGATGTAGGTGGGACATGTGCTGTTCAGCAGAGCTGCTAATCACAAGGATGTCATCCAAATAGACAAAAACGAATGACAACCCGCACACGATGGAATCCATCAACCTGCGTAAGGTTTGTGCAGCGCCTTTAAGACCGAATGGCATAAGTAAAAACTCAAAAAGGCCAAATGGAGTGATTACAAAATTCAAAAAAATTATGGACAACCCTGAGCATCCTCTTCATGAGACAGTCATACAACAACAGAGCGTTTTCAGTCGGAGGCTTCTTCAGTTTTGCTGCAATACAGACCGCTACAGGAAATCCTTCCTGCCCACAGCCATCATCATCTACAACAACTCCTTAAAGAATTAATTATATGAGGTATACCAACACTTAATTTCCCTCTGGGATCAATAAAGTATTTTTGAATTGAATTGAATTGAATTACAGCTGTTGTCATGTAGTTATGCTGCTATAGGCTTACACTGCTGGAGGACAGACTTACCAATTTTCTTCACTCTGCTACTTCCTTTTCTCCTACGACTCTCCAGTTGTATTACAGTACATTCTGTTATTTCGACTGTTAACTTTGTTTTCTCTCAGTGTTTTTCTCTCCATAGAAGATATACCTGGTCTGGTATCCTGCTTGGCTGCAATGCCCTGTTGGACGGGGGGCATCGACTGGGATGATCCTCCCAGTAACTGAACATCCACTGTGTCCTGTTATTAACTTTTTACTTTCTGTAACATAGAAAGTTCTCTTATATCAGATCTTCTGTTCCTTCTGTGTTTCTGCTCTGTCTTCTCAAACCCCCAGACGGTCGTGGCAGATGGCCGCTCCTACTGAGCCTGGTTCTGTTGGAGGTTTCTTCCTGTTAAAGGGGAGTTTTTCCTCTCCACCGTCGCTACATGCTTGCTAAGTATGAGGGATTGCTGAAGGATTGCTGTGGTTGGAAAGTCTGCATCAACGGGGCCCAACCTCACGCCAATGACTGACGCAATCTGCTGGGATTCCTTAAATAGGAAACTTTTTAACTGATTGGAATGTTTGTATAAATGTATTGAAATGACTTCTTGTTAAGTGCCTTGAGATGACATCTGTTGTGAATTGGCGCTATATAAATAAACTGAATTGAATTGAATTTAATTGAATTTTAGGGACGTCGTCAGCTCACACCGGAACCTGGTGATAAGTCCACTTTAGAAAGGATGGCGGTCCCAGCGAGATGTCGGGGATGGGATAACGAGCATTCTCTGTGACATTACTGAGGCGGCGAAAATTCCCACAAGGCCACCACTGACTGTCAGACTTGGTTACCATGTGTATTGGCAAAGCCCAAGGACTGTTAGACTGCTGCACGATGCCTAAACGCTCCATGTTAGCAAACTCCTCCCGAGTGATAACCAGCTTATTGGCATCAAGGCGACACTCTCTCGTGAACACCGGAGGCCCAGTAGTGGGGTGACAGAAACTCTGACAGCAATACCTGAAATGCATCCCCAGAAGCAAAAAAATTAGCATGTACTAACGGCCCAGCTCCTCGAGTCAGTCAAGGCAGTGAAGAAAAAGACAAAGTGTCAATCAACCGTCTGTTAGCAACATCAACAAGGAGTCCGTGCACATAGAGAAAATCAGTACCTATGATGGGAACCGAGCTGGCAGCTATGACAAAGTTCCACTGGAAGTCTCTATCTTGAAAACATACAGTTACCAACCTTTCAGCAAATGTCTTGATGGGGGAGCTATTAGCAGCAGTCAGCAGTGGACCGCAGCCTTTAGCTAGCCTGTCGGAGCCAGCCGGGGGAACCAGGCTCTTCTGTGAACCAGAGTCAACAAGAAAATGTCTCCCCGACCGTGAATCTTCAACAAAAAGCACCCTTTCCCTGTCGCCTATGGTCACGGTCGCGGCCGCAACCAAACATTGGCGGTGTTGTTTCCCTGCGGTTTGAAGCTGCATGGTGGTAGGCAATGCCAGGCTTTGGCGCTGAACCGCTGGTGGGAGAAACAGAAGGTGGCTCCCTGGCTTCTCCTGGTAGCAATCCCAGCCACCATGAATGGCTCATAAGCTTCTGAGGACATCCCTGGAATGCTCAGCAGGAGCCCCTGGAGATGTGGGAGCCATCGCCTGGTCTGTGAAGCATTTCGTAGCCAGGAGGATGCGGCTGGCCTCTTCAGAAAGCGAGTGGTAGTCCTTCTGCAACAACAGCAGGGAGTTAGTGAGGACAGCCCGCACCAGAGCTGGGAGCTGTCGGAGGAATAGGTGGATGAAAAGGAACCCGCCATCATCTGTACCCAGCAGGGAAAACATGCTCTCCATGAGCTCCAGAGCTGTGCCATCACCCAACCCAGGAAGGGAGTGGAGTTTCTGTTCAGCAGCAGAAAAGGAGTAACGCCAAAGAAGCAGCTGCTTGAGGGCAGAATATTTTCATGGGTCGGGGATATCGCGTCAATTTAGTGCCAAAGTCCGAGCGCGTTAAAACCATTATCAGCGCGCATAAAGACCACTCTCTGCGCGCTCGCCGACACTCTCTGCGTGCTCGCGGTCTCTCTCTGTGGTTTCTATACGCTCGCCTTTGCTGAATTTTGGCACTTTGGGGGCAGGCATTGAATAGACGGCAGCGAAACCCCCCTCCTTTCTGATTGGCCACTACTGTCTCCGGGTCAGAGCCAATCCGAGGCAGAGTAGGGCGGGTCATCATTGTGGATTGAGATGTCAGAGAAAAAAATAGTAAATTGAGGAACAGACAGAAACTTTGCAAACTTTCAGGCCGGGTTTTCTTCCTTGTAGCAAGTCAATAAATAAATAATAATCACAATCACTAGCTACCAAGCTGTTCAATACGTTTAAATTTATATATCGCTCTCTCCTACAACTTACCCGTTTTTTATCTGACATTTTGATCTGCTATTAAATTCTGCCGCCAACCGCAATGATGACCCGCCCTACTCTGCCTCGGATTGGCTCTGACCTGGAGACAGTAGTGGCCAATCAGAAAGGAGGAGGGTTGGGGGTTCGTCTATTCAATGTCCTCCCCCATAGTGCCAAAACTCAGCAAGGGCGAGGGAGCAGAAGGCACAGGGAGAGACAGGGAGCGCACAGACAGTGACGGCGCGCGCAGACAGTGACCGCGAGCGCGCAGACAGAGACTGTGAGCGTGTATACAGAGACTGCGAGCTCGCAGAGATTGACAGCGAGCGTGTAGAGAATGGTCTTTAGGCTAGCTGATTATGTTTTTTATGCGCACGGATTTTGGCACTAATAAAACACGATACTGAGGGTCCTGCAGAAGGGACATCGTGCGCCAGGTGGACAGCGGATCCAGCGAGGCAACCATATAATGGTATTTTGTGTCATCTGAGGAAATACCATGAAGAGCAAACTTAGCTTCAATTTGGACGAACCATGAAGGGGAATTGTGCAGCCAAAAGTCAGGGATTTTCCCAGCCACGGAAAGAGAAGCTGGGAACGTGGGTGGATGTTCCACAGCAGCAGGCGTCACCTGTGATGAACTGGCATCACCTTTGAACCTCAACATGTTTAATCTAGGGTCTCCAATGTGGAGGAATAAAAATGACAACACAAGAGCTAGGTACGATCAACCACTTTAATCAACTCCACTACTCCACTACTGTAACGGTAACGTAGAACACATATATATATGATGCGCCCAAAAAACAAATGTTTTTGAATCTTAACATCCTGTTGTCTGGGTGTGAGTAAAGCCCCCTGGTGGTTTGCCATAGTATAGCTATACAAATTTTGTGGAGATAAAAAAGAAAAAAAGAACCAAGTAGTTCTGTTGCATTTGTCTAAAAATATCAGCCAATAACATTTCTCGGTCCGATATCAACGATTGGATCATCCGGTTGTCTGTCTAACCAGACAAGTACACTTCTGCATTTACGTGGCTCCATTCATTACATGCTCCAGCATTTTGCAACAGAACCAAAGGTGTGAAAGGTTCTCTGCTCAATAAACAGAGAAGGAGAATCAGCCGGCTGCTACCACCTCAACTTTAGGACAAACTACCAGAGCCCCAAAAAGAAAAACGGCATTTGATGTCGCGGAAAACAAGAGACTGGTGTCCAAACTGCGATTGGTGTTTTGCTCTCTCTCGTCTACCATGGCAATGCACATTCCCCTATCAGGGGGGCGTGGCCTCAGGATGATAGCCAAAGGTAGGGGTGAGAGTTCTGTGACTGTGTTTAGGTTGAAAACCAACCTTGTTTTGCAGATTCGGTATAGCAGCTTTAATGAAACATTACTTCCCCCAAATAATGTTTTGTCTTTACTTCTGCTTTAGATTGTGAATTGGTTATTTGAACACAAAGCAAATTGTGCTAATTAGTCTTAAACTAATCGTCATCAGTTCAAAACTAACTTAACCTCACTCCTAAAACTCTTCAATACAAGTCTTGGTCTTCAAGCATACATCTTAATATGTGACTGTGACTACCAATTTACTGGTTAATGTTTCTACTTCTTTACACCTTGGTACCTTTTTACTTAGCAGTTTAGTGAGTTTGTTGATTAAAGTATTTTGATAGGAAAGTTTAATTATTTTTGTTAATGAACTCTTGTGTTTTGGAAAGTTGTTGTTTGTTTTAATTCCATATACATGTGTAGTAAATTGCTGTTACTACACAGCTATTTTAAAAGAAGAAAATAATTTTAACTAATTCCATCCATCCATCCATTTTCTGTACCCGTCCATCCTAATGCAGGGTTGCAGGGGGTGGGGGGGGAGCTGGTGCCTATCTCGACCCTGGACAGGTCGCCAGTACATCGCAGGGCAACAAATTAACTTAATATGACCAATTTAAATTAGGTATCCTGAACTGGCACAGTTTCTTATTCACCTCTCAATTTTTAGAATAGATATCAGCTTCACAAAAGGCATATTTTAATCCTCATCTTATTCCTTTTCATTCTCTAATTATTTAAGAATGAGATGACTCCACCCAAACAGAATCAATTATGGGGGGGTTGCTCTTTTTGTTTGCTCTTGGAAAACAGACATGAGTTTGAAGCTCTGCTTCTCCCCTGGCTAATACAGGTCAGTGTAAAGATGAAGGCTTTTTAAATCCCCAGGTTTTGAAACCCCTCACACAGAGAAACAAGCAAACAGTCCACAAAATGTCTGACATATTGCACCAACACAGGGTGCATCTCACATTCTTCTCTGTCTTGTACAACACTGTCAACACAATCACCATCTGATCAGCAAAAGGCCAAGAGTCGAATTTGACAAAGGGCAAATTGCTTTTCACTTTCTCTCAATCCTTAATTTCTCTTTGTCTTTTCACCCTCAGCTGTCTGTCTGGATGCATGCAGATTTCATCCTCAATTAAAAATGATCTTTTTTTAAATATGTCTTAGCAGGCAGAAATCACGTCTTATTTCTTTTATTTGTTTAACTTCAGACATCTTGTCTTGATATACGTGTCCTTGCAAAAGTATTAATACCCCTTATATCTCTCAAGATTTTTTCATGTTACAACCACAGACTTCCATGTATTTTATTGGCATTTTATGATAAACCAACACAAAGTTGTCCATTACAGTTGAACTAAATAGGAATTTCTTTTAAAAGCTTCATACAACAAAACAATCGGCAAACAATATGTGTATTTGAAACTCAGTGATGCAGAGATTTAATTGGGACAGGACAAGCTGATTAGAGTTGACAATAAGATGGGTGGAGGCAAAAAAAAGGCTAAAAAAACTTGAGTGGGTTGGAGGTTCAACTTTTAGGTGGACAACACAAATACAGCCAGAGTTTTGAATTTTACATCAAGGCAATCCGATGTGTTGGGATGGCCTAGTCAAAATCTATATCTAAATTTAACAGAAGATCTGTGAAAAGATCTCAAAATGTATGTTTACAGAAGCTCTCCATCCAATTTGACTGAACTATTTTAATGAGAATTTAAGTTTCCACATGTGCAAACCTAGTAGAGACATAAACCAAAACACGTGCAGCTGTAATTGCAGCAAAAGGTGGTTCTTTAAAGTCTTGACTAAGTGATACTCAATACACATTTCAGTTATTTATCTGTAAAAAAAATGCTTAAAAGTTCCTTTCTGTTTTGCATTGATCTAACACATAACGTATAGAAAACGTTTAAGGGATATGAAATGTTTTGTACATCAACAAATACTCCTCCATGATTATCAGAGTTTTCTATTTTAGTTTAAAGCGATCTGCTCCATGTTTCATGTAGACATTTTAAGCTGTCAAAAAGCTGTCTTGCTTTTCCAGTAAAAGAATCTGGTGGTGAGAGCAGTTAAAAACACATGTTGGCATTAAAATCTCGAGGGAATAAATGTCCAGTGCACCTGAATTTCTCACTCTGCCTGGCTTTTTCCCTCTCTGCTCTTCTGCACAGGGCACTGGATTCCTCCCAGATAAAACCTCTTCTCCATGTCTGTCTCTCCAGGGCTGTTTCTTTGCAGCACAGGGGAACCGTGAGACCAAGAGTGAGCCTCCGAGAGCAAATTATGTACATTTAAATGAACCGATTCCTTGAGACTGCTCAGCTCAGCGCTAAAAAAGAGTTCAGATGGAACAGAGCTGCAACAGGAAGCTGACAATGTGTGTGCATGAGTGTGTGTTGCATGGCAGGAAATGTACCGGGGATCCACACGATGCAACTTGGAGAAGGAGTGTAAAACTTGAGTGGACCCCAGGCCCTCACTTAGCCTTAATAGCCTTCCCATCCTCCTTCTCCTGCTGCATTAGAGTTACATTTCCACTCTGGGGGGGATGGTTTCCCTTTTATATATTTATTTATTCTATTTTGTATCCCTGCTCAAATGCGCCATCTTCATTCAGGCAGTCAGTTCACAGAGGTGGTGCTTCAAAACAGCCAAAAGATTCCTGCAGGGGTCTGGCAGCCACAGAGAGACAAGAAAACTTCTCCAACCATTGGTTCTGCTCACGGACACATTCCCACAAACACACACACAAGCACCTGTGGCTTTGTTTCGCGTTCAGACGATGCATCACGAAGAATCTATTGTTTGTCAGGCTGTTCCATTATTTACCTCCTCCCTTTCTCCATGCAATGGCTGATTTGAATGCCATTTATCATCTCAGAGGAACCTTGCATCTGATAGAACTTGAAAAGCCAATGAATAAGTAAACTAGTTCCTTCTGAAAGGAAAACACTTCCTGTTCAGAACAAGAACAACATAAAGAGTTGTCATCACAGTTCTGACTGGACACACAAACTGGATGGTACATCCTTTGAATTAGTCCGCAAGAAAAACCAAAAAAACATTCCCTGCCCTCTAAGAGTCCTCTTTAGACTTTTTATACCCTTTAAAATAGTCTTAAAAGTTATTAAAGTCATTAAGCCCTAAATATGACAAGAAAGGAACTGAGAAAGGATGTTAAAGCAGTCTCTTGTGAGATTATTGCACCTCTTCCTTTATCCTCCGCTGTTATATAATGAGAACAGAGGCAAAGACTATAGTAGTACTAGTCATTCTCAGTGCAAAGCTCCGGTTTTCTTCAACAAGCTTCCAGACAATCCGGTGTTTGGAAAACTCCGACCCAATGCTGTCTAAGCATTCCTGTATATCCAATGAACTGAAGACAGCCAAATAGTGATATGCTTTTAGTCATTCAATTACTTCATCAGGCTGGTCCACTGAAGCTGCTGTTTGGAGTCACTACCTCCCTGTAGCATCACAACCATTTCACACCAAAGGAAAATGGAATATCAGATTTTGCCAATTAGAGAAACAAAGAGCAGGTTTGCGATGTCACTTTATGAACTGTTTTCTTCACCGTGTGTCAGGGAGAGAATGAGCTTGAAAATCCCTCTAAGTGGCCGAGTGCATGTTTGAAGTAACAGATACTGTGAAAACATTCCCATGTGGACTCTGAGCCCCCAACAACTTTTAAGAGCACTAATACCAGCAAGGCTTTAAGTCGTAGGTGTACCCTGGATTAAATATTTGCTGCGTCTGCCATGAGACAAATCTATTCTCTGCTTTCAGTAAAATACTGTCTATGCGGCAATATCTTATTTGTAGGCTGAGACCAAAGTCTCACAGGGACCAATTGAAGCTGACTCTTTCTCTCCCTGTGCTTTGTGTGTTAATTACATGAGTCACAAAGAGCGATGGTTTAACAGAAAAGGGTATAAGATTAGGTTATCAGCGTCTCTCTTTCTCTTTCCTCTTTATTAGCTCTGTTTTGCCTTTTTGTCACCGCTTTTTGCCTTTTCTTCTTTTTCACCTGTGCTTGTGGATAAAGAGACAATCTCAGCAGACTAGAAGTACAAAATCCAGAAACTGCCATTAATGATAATAGGTGACAAGGATGAATGTTCAAATCCTCTGAAAGACACAGTGCCTCCAGGTAGAACCGATGGATGCTCACAGAGGTTATGTGATGGGTTATGTTAGGCTCTTTAGTCTCTCCCAGTATCCTCTGGCCCTATGGGGGATTTTCTTTCAATATCTATGTCTCTTTTAATCTCTCTCCCCTTTTCTGTATAAGTGTTGACATGCAAGTCAAGTGCACTAATGCCCTCTTTCTTGAGAAAAAAAGAGACAATGGTAAAGCTATATAAAGATTGCAATTATGGCATGAAGTGTTATTTCCCCTTCACATGCTGGCTTAATTAACATCTCACAACTAAGCATGTTTGTATGGGAATACAGCTTCTTTAAATGTATAACCTCTTAACCGTGTAATTGTCTTGTAAAAACAGCTTTTAAAAGTACGGATGGAAGAGTAAGGGGGACAGAGAACAGGTTTTTTTTTCTTCACTCTCCTTGACATCACAGATGTCTTTTGCCGCTTGTGTCTAAACACATTTCACAGCTGCTTTTCCATTTTGTGAAATCATCAATGTGCAAGCAAACATACTGTGCAGTCACATACAGTCAATCCCTCTAATTATACAGTGAGAATTTTACATCCAAGATGTGCAGACTGCTTTTACAGGACTTCGGTAACACCCAGCATAACATATCTTCACCTATCCATGAGATAAAGACGTGATTTAATGTTAGCCAGCTCAAAGAGCACATATTAAGACATTAATGCAAAGCACGCTCTCTCCCGCCCTCTGAATAACCCAATTAGTCTTCAAATGAGATGTCGGCTGGTCCCTCATATTGTCTCATTTCACAGAAATCAGGGGGAAATCCACTGGGGCAAGACAGATAGCAAAGCTGTCTTAAGAAGTGCTTAACTAGACCTCAGCACCATGACAAACTGAGAGGGATCATCCAGTCATACATGCGCACAGAGCACAGAGATACTGATAAACGCTGCGATCAAATGCGAGATAAGTAAATACATGCATGCAACTGAAACAAATGCTAACAGTGGCCCGCGATTCAAAATGCACAAGTTAGATGGGTGGGTGTGGGTGGAGGAGGGGGTTGATGTGGTTCCCACTCCTTGGAGAAGAACTAGCACCCTCAGGTGATAATTAGAGCTGCAGGTCAGTGATCTTGCCAGGGCTTGACCTGGAGAAGACAGAACCCTGAAAATCTCTCTTACACATGATGTTTTCTGCATGAAATCTGAAAAGCAGCACAATGCAAGGACAGTTGTTACAGATCTAAGCCGACAATACAGAAAAAAAAATAAAAAATAAGTAAGAAGGGAGTTTCGAAATTGAATGAGTCATAGTTAAAGATAAAACAACATGTTACATCTGTGAACGTTGATAGTGGACGTTGGTGCATCGATTGCAGTATAATGAAAAGTTAAGGTTTAATAGTGAGTTTGTAACTTTTGTTCAATAGAGCACTTTGCAAAAAATATTCGTGTTCCTAGAAATTTTTTGAGACAGCCCCTCACAAAGTTGTTTAATAATTTTGATTGCCTCTGATGTCTAAACACATGGAAAAGTTAAAATGGTTGTTAGAAGGGATTGAAACTGACAAATTGTTTTCCTATTATTTTACAAAGAAAAATCTGAAAAAGTGAGGCATGCAGTTGTGATTAGCCCACTTTTATCAATACTTTGGAGAACCACCTTTCACTCCAATTACATCTGCAAACCCTTTGAAGTATGGTTCCACCACCTTTGCACATCTAGTGAATGAAATTCTAAAACAGTCTTCAGTCCAAACAAGCTCTAGCTGAGTAAGTCAACCATCAGGGAAAAGCAATTTTCACACTTAGATTTTATTGTTTTCCTTTTTAATTCGATTTATTAAATGGGACAATGCACAATAATCAATATGAATATTTTTGTGTATAATGATTTACTAGATTTAGGGATAAAGGCTCATTTACATTTGTAGTCCATAGCAAATTTACAATATAGAATAAAATTAAACCATCAGATTGTTAAATTACAAAATACTGAAAACAAAACCCATCTTTATGCAACAGTCTCTAATCTATATATATATATATATATGATCATTTATTGGTTAAGTTAGTAACAAGTGTTTTATAAATTTAAAAGCTGCCTATGATGTAATGTTCCCCTGTTCTGTTGGTACATTACTATAAGTATGGACTGCCCTAAAGGAGAAAGCTGACAGCCCATAGACACTTTCCCTGGATGGTACTTTTCAGATTTAGGAACAAACTTTTACGGGGCTGTTGTAGCACATTTACTTGATTTGATCTACAATCTTCTGTTGCCGCTCTGGCTATCTGTTTACCGTCATTTTCAAGCTGGAGAGCAAACCTCAGCCACAATTTCCAGTATTTTGCAAGCTCTAACAATATTTCTTCAATAATGTTTCTGTCTCTTACCCATCCATGTGGATTTAACAACCTAAGCTGTGAATATCTGCAGCTCTCCCAAAGTTGACATGGACATCTTGGCGATTTGTCTTATTGATGCTCTCATTGCCTGTCAGTTTAGATAAATGGCCATTTCCTGTTATGTTTGCAGTTCTGTCATGCTTTCTCAGTTTTTAAATGATGGGTTAAACAGTACTGCAAAAGATGTTTCAGGTTCATGATATTGTTTTATAACCTAACCCTTCTTGAAACCTTTCCACAACTTGATCCCTGACCAGTCTGGTGTGTTCATTGGTTTTCATGGGTCTGTTTGTTCTCTAAGGACTTCATAACAGCTGTTTTGATACAGAAATTAAATTAGACTGAAGTGACTCAGTTTACTAGTTAGTAAATAAAAGGTTGCACTGGTTGATTCTCTCTAGAGGTAAAGTGTATTTTTTTATATTTTTATTTGCAAAACATTTTAACACCCTATGTCGAATTCTTTTCACTTTATTATTGTTTGTTAGTTTGTGTTGAACTATAACATAAAATCCCATTAAAAGACATTCAAGTGTGCCTTTGTTTGAGGTACTGTAAATGTCTAATTACTTCCTTTTCAACCTATGATTTATTATCATATGTATCAGGATGATTTTGTGTGGCGTATTTATGCCGTATCGTGTAATTAAAATTCATGATATGAATTAAAATTCATGATATGAACAGTTTTTTGTTTGTTTGTTTTTTGCACGTTTTAAAATATTTCATTATAAATTGAACAAATATACCTTTATCAAGAGTGGGTAGCAACTCTTTTTTAACACCAAAAAAATTAATCCCCAACTCCTCCACAAAAATCAGTGTCGGTTTTTCTCTTTCAGTAAACCAATGACTCTAACTAGTGGATGATTAAATATCAGAACCCATCACTATCATTCCCGATCTCCAACAGCCATCGCTGCGACTGAGCATGTGTGTCGGCAATACCCAGAGACCCTCAGGGTCACCTCCACCCACCTCTCGTTTCCAGCTCAGAGCTTCGGCTGTTGTGACAGCCGTGCTGCCATGGGAGCATCTATTTCAGCGCAGGGCCTTGATCTTGGGTGACTTCACATTCGGCCCTCAGTCTCTAATCAGATGTGCCACACATAAACCCCCAACAGATCAGCTGCTGGATGTTGAGAGTGTAGAGACTCAAGCAGGACGGGGCCTCTAATGGGCAGAGCTCTGGGTTGTAGTGTAGCTTCAGATGAACCATGCAGGTCCTCTGATGAATCGGGTTGACAGGATGTAAGAATAGCGCACCTGGTGCCAACATGCAAGGATAAGAATATTGCTTATGACAGTGAATGAATAAAAAGAAGTTGGACGTATTAAATCACAAAGAAATACAAAATCCCAAATTGCCCCAAAATTACCATCGCCAGCACTTTTTTTTTTTTTTTCTGTGAGCCACTCTTGTTGTCAACACATACAAATGACCAAACTCTATTGTTATTGCAGATGTCCCACCCTCTGCAGGCGGATAATTACAGTGTTAGTGATAGGGTGAGGTGGAGGGTGGGGTGAGGCACCAGGGGAAGGAGGGGGCAGGAAAGAGAGTCGAACAGCACAATGATTCATCACCACAGTGCTCAACACACACCCCTCCTCGGCAACATGCCCGCTCCAACCCCCCGCCAGCAGTTTGGCGGCGTGCCTGAGAGTGACAAGGTGACACTGGCTCTTTTTTCATGTGCTGCAACTCCAATCAAACTGCGAGGAGCACCTCTGCTTCACAACAGCACACCAGCTGCTGACTGGCAGGGAGAGGGGTAAAACGCAGCTTCGATCGGACATAAATCATTCACTAGTTGACAAGTGCTGCCAAATGTTGATTGCTTTTTGGTTATCTTTAAACTTCGTGTTTTATTGTCTCTGTTAGATGCAACGTATGTTGGGTCCAGAACGGAAACGTCTAAATATAAGTCAGAGTGTTTTTGAGCTGAAATGCTTGGTGACGCTATCCAGCAAAAACAGGAGGAAGCTTTAACACATTTTGTGCCACAAATCCAATAAGTACTCCAAAGCAGACTGTCTTATCAACAACGGTACTTGGGTCATTTCAGAAATCGAGAACATTCCATGTCCCATGCATGAAATTTAATTTAATCCAAATACAAAATTTATAAAGATGAAGTTATTAGTTAAACCACTTGTCCAGAGATCAGGTCTAAAAAAAAA
Organism: Valencia hispanica; assembly: GCA_963556495.2. Classification (NCBI taxonomy): domain Eukaryota; kingdom Metazoa; phylum Chordata; class Actinopteri; order Cyprinodontiformes; family Valenciidae; genus Valencia; species Valencia hispanica. The sequence continues at coordinate 35,493,951 of OY747718.1, forward strand.
CTGATAAAAAAAAACCCATTTGGAAATATTTGTAAACGAGGTCTATATATGTGGAGTACCCCCTAAAGTGTCCATTTTAACTTGTCCCACCTTCTCAATGCCCACAATAAACCTTAAATAAAATAGTTAAGTTTATTTTTAATCTTTGTTTCTCCTGCATTTCTATGAAGATCAATGTGTTTCCTATATCTGTACATCTGTATCTGTATTACTTTACATGTTAAGCATAATACAAGGTGAATAAATCATTCAGTCGCATGATAAAGAGGAAGTGACATCATCCAATGGTTTCTCAACAGCATGGGCAGAGCATAGATTTGTTCACTCTTCTAAATTGTAAATATTTACACTAGTAGCATACTTGTTTGACCTTCTCGCATTTCCTTATGCAACCCTGTTACGTACATTGTCTGTGTATAATAAATTCACAAAATTTTTATATTTATTGATTTACTTAGATGTGTTTGTATTACTTGTCAGTAGTGACCGTTAGCTGAACAGCTAGCTTCCATTCCTAAGAAAAGGCTAAATTAGCATGAATTTGCAACCCTGTTACTTGCAACCCTGTTACTGAAATTCCACCAAACATAGCACATAAAAAAATAAAACCTACAGTAACAAGTACAATTTTGTCTGAGCTGTGTTAAACATTAATTTTCATAGTTTAATACCTAGTGTTCATGAAAACATTGTACACAACTGAAAAAGTGAAGATTTATTTTTGGAAAATAAAAAGGCTGAAATGTCCTCCAATTCTGAAATGACCCTAAGTGTTAAGCAAAAGTTTACAATATAACAATTAAGAAAGCGGAACTAATTTAAAGCTTTTTTTTATTGTAAAAAAGTGTAGTTTCAATGGTTTTTTTATTTATTTTGAATACATTTCTTTGTTTTTAGATTACAACGTAAAAATATTGACATTCAGTTTCAAGCTTTATTTTTTCAATTTCAGATAGATTTTTCAAAGATACAATAATTATGACCCTGTTCTGGCTCCAGAGCATTACTTACCTAATTTGGACTGAAATACAAAATATGTATTCTGAATTTGTTATCCAGCAACATTATGTAAAGACACCTAGAAAATGACCAGTTATTTGAATGATTATTTATTGAAAAATAAGTTGCCTCAACTGAAACATGTTTTTTACAACACATGTAAAAATCAACTTGGACAGAGATTTGCTTTTTTTCAAAGTCAAAAATAATTTAAATATTTGCACTTCAGATAATATGATTACAGATAAAAAATACATTTAACTGTAACCTGATTTGTTTTTGTTCAAAATTACAGGGTCATGGGGCCATGGCTTACAACTGTCAAATCAAAATGGTAAATGGACTGAATTGATATAGCCCTTTTCTAGACATGCTGACCACTCATAGTACTTTACAATGGAGCCATATTCACCCATTTGCACTCACAAAGGCGCACAACTTTATACAGCAATGCTCAGAGCGGTAGGCAACTTCGGGTTAAGTGCCTTGTCCAGGGGCACATCGACATGTGACAGAAGGAAGCTGAAATCGCACCTACAACACTACCATGACAAGCCAACTACTCTACCACTGAGCCACAATCACCCCTAATAAATAAAGCAATATATATTTTAAACACCGTGGTAAGACAAATCAAACATTGCCTATGCTTATCCATATACAGTCAAAAGTTGATAAATATATATTAAGAGGGGAAAAAATAACAATAATAAATAACCATGCACTAAGGTGAAGTATCTGGTTAGATAGTTCTCATTAACCGAGATGAAATTCCACTCAAAGTCAACAAACTTCTTTAGCAGAGTGGAAACATGGAGGTTTACTGTGACTGACTTCTTCTCAATGACTGTCCCTGTCTTCCTGGAGACAATCTTGCCACATCTGGTCTTAGTCCCCTTTTCTGGGTGTATCCCAATATAGGGCCTGAAAAGCACAATGGTCTGAGTTTGAAGTTGGCTCAGAATAAAACATAAGAACAAAAGAGAGGAGAAAACAAAGAAAAAAGCTGAATACACAACGTAAGACTTACCTCTGAATGATTTTGAGTGTACAAACACCCTCTGCTTGACATTGTGGATCAATGAAAGTTCATGGAAAAAAACATGGTAGCAAGCCCCATCATATAGGTTGGTTGAATGCCCCCACATATAACACAACTCTCAGCACTGATCACTCAGTGTTCAGCAGTTATATGCACTTTCCCACCTGAAATTAAAAATTTAGAGTAATTTCAAAGAAATAAAGAAGAAAGTTCTCAAATTCTGATACATAATTGTGAAAATAGGTACTAGGCTGCTTGTGACTCAATCTAATAATACAAACTAATGGACTGAACTTATTAATTCAAATTCAAATTACATCCATCCATCCATCCTATGCAGGGTTGCGGGGGGGCTGGTGCCCATCTCCAGCAGTCACGGGGCAAAAGGCGGGGTACACCCTGGACAGGTCGCCAGTCCATCGCAGAGCTCATACAATTACTTCTTTAAGGAGTTGTTGTTGATCATGATAGCTGTGGGCAGGAAAGATTTCCTGTAGCGGTCTGTGTTGCAGCAAAACTGAAGAAGCATCTGACTGAAGACACCCTGTTGTTGCAGGATAGTCTTATGAAGAGGATGCTCAGGGGTGTACATAATTGTTTTTGATTTTATGAAGAATCCTTCTTTGCATCATCATCTCAACCTTCTTTATCAGGTTGTTTAGCCTTTTTAAGTCCCTGGCTCTGATGCTGCTACCCCAACAGATGATGGCTGAAGATATTACACTCTCCACAACAGACTTTTAGAAGATTTGCAGCATCTTGCTGCAAACCTTGAAGGACCTAAGCTTCCTCAAGAAGTACAGTCTGCTCTGTCCCTTCTTGTAGACAGAAGACACAACTTGAAGACACATCTTCATGTTCACACAAAGGTCACAAGATTAGCCAATTGATAACTGACTTGTTGGGGGGAATCCATTGAAATGCTGTTTTTTTTAGTTTTCAAACTTCCATCCACAACAACCATCCACAGCATAGCAAGGTCCACGATCCAAATAAGCATGCAGTAGCTAACTTCTAAGTTGCTCTGTTAAAAGACTAATGATAACAATATTAGAACAACAACATAGAATTCAACTCACTGTAAAATGTGAACGCAAAGTGCGAGATTCGGTTGTATTTCTTTTAAAGAAAAGTCTAGATTTTGCTTCCATGTGGTGAGCCTCTGAAAAATACTGCAATGTTCTGTTTATGCAGAGGAGGTGGAGCATCTTTGCCGTTGAATCTCACATCATTCTCAGAATACGACGCTGTTCATAGTATTTTACAAAATTTTATTGACCAACAACATACAATCTTACAATAAATGGCTTTAATTTCCAGAATGCAGTATTACCATTAAAATGGTAATACTGTATATTACCATTTTAATGGAAAACAGTATTATACTGCTGAATTTTTGCCAATTTTTACAGCAATTTGTTACAGTTTAGCTTCTCAGTTCCTGCTAAAGAAACACAGCCCCGCAGCATAATGCTGCTATCACCATGTTTTACCATGGGGACTGTGATTAGGATAATGTAAAATGCAGGTCTTCACCACACAGAGTGTTTGTATTTAGGGTACAAAGTTAAAGTTTGGTCTCATCTGTCTAAAAACACTTTCCAGACCTCTGCTTCATCACCTACATGGCTTGTGGTCAACTACAAAACTTTTTATAACTTTTTCACACTTCAGTAAAGGCAGATTTGTGGAGATGAGCCTCCATGGCTAGCAGTTGTCCTGCTGATAATTATTTGACCTAATGATCTCTGCATGTCCTACAGCGTTACAATGAGACGCTAGGATGCTTATTGTTTTTTTTTTTTGTTAGATGGCTGTGTCTGTCATGTTTTATGTTTGCAAGGACCCTAAATGACAAATTTTTTTTAAGTATTAAAAAAAAAAACTAGAATGTACAGAAGTAAATGCAGAGAGAACAGGTCAGGGAATGCAGCATGTAGGCAGTCAGAGTAATGAGAGGTAACCAACAATTAAATTCCAGGAGGTTAAATACAAAGGCAGGAGTGGAAATGGCAATGAAACCAGGCAAACTAATCAGAAAGGGAACAGTTGATGCAGAAAAATCAAGTGATAGAAAGCAGCTGTGAAAGGGTGCAAACTGGCAGACAGAGGGAAGGTGAATATTAAACAATGGAGAAGAACTGAAAGTTAAGTCAACCACAAATCAAGGAGGAAAAGAATACCACTAATCTAAAATAACAAAATCTAAATGCTCAAAGAACAAAGTACACGAAATACAGTAAATACAAAGGAATGTACCTATATGACAAGACTTGTCCCACAATAGTGAATACAGTGGACTGAACAGAATATGGCAAGTCATAAACGGATAAAAAAATAAATAGCAAGAAAATGATCAAAATCCAAACACAGAGGAAAACCAAAACCCACACCCCAGGATCATGACAATGTCTTGGTTGGCTTCCAGTTGTGCTTTTTTAATGCTCATTTAGTTTTCAGATGATGGATTGAACATGGCACCACAAGATGCTCAGTGCTTGGGATATTGTTTTATTAATCAAACTTGCCTCAAACTTTTTTCCTGATATGTCTGACATGTTCCTTAGTCTGCATGAAGCTGTTTATTCACTAGTATTCTCTGACAAACCTCCTGAATACAGAATACATTTATTATTACTGAGATAAAATTCCCATAATATAGATCAACTCTATTAACTCATTAGATTAATTCTGAAGGCAATTTCTTGCATTGCTTTTGTTTAAGTGTATCAGAGTATAGTGGTCTAAATACTTAAGCACTTACATTTCAGATTTTTATTTATGTAAAATACAAAAATACAAAAACAATGTATTATTTTTCTTTAACTTCACAAATACGGTCTGCCCTGTGTTGGCCTATCACATAAACGTTTTTTATAATACCTTGAACTTCATTATAAAGTGTAAAACAGTTCAGGGGATATAAATACTTTTGCAAGGCACTGTAAATGTCTTCAATTAAAAACAAAAAAAACTGTTGTAATTCCATCAGCAACATGATGGAACTACAAGAACAGTAGAAGAACAACATCATCATCAAAATCTGCAATACATTCTCAATAAAAGCATTGCTAATATGACATTTACCATGACTCCCTAATGATTCTATCTAATGCCTTGCCGAAATGCCGCCAGTAATGACTGCACTGTCACTTTCCAATGACTTGTTTCAAGGCTGACCTTGCATTGAACTTAGCTCCTCCTCTTGGCCTTTTGACAGCTGTATCTTTCTCCACACATATCACAATAATAGTCAAGCAGCTGAGAACACATCTGAAACAAAGTACGCTTTTGCTTAAAGATGCTCTACATCATTATAGCTGGATGTGTCAGAAGGATTTACTTGAATTGGAAGAGCTCATGTTGGAGCACAGTGCAGTGCGGCGGAATGCTAACACAGCACTAAGTGTTTGAGTGACTGAAATTAAAAGGAGGAATTGATTAGATTGTCAAGAAAATTTACAAGCCGATATAATGTGTAATTTCAAAATAAAATTATTGCAGACAATAAAACACAACGATCCAGATTGATCTAATGAAGTTTGTAATGTTCAACAAAATTCCATACAGGATTTATGGACAATCACTAATTTTGAATTATCACTCAGTTTGAATTATCTCTTTCTTAAAAATACAAAAAAACAACTTTGATACAGTACTTCTCGTTAAATGTGAAGAAATTAGTATAGAGTATCAACTTTATAGTACGCTTCACAATTATTATTGATGGCAATTGTATACACGTGTAAAACTAACGTGTAAAATTAACATGAACCCATAAAGAAATGTTTTTAAAAAAATCTAACCTTTCATCTGAGTGTATACCTGGATATGATATGACGGAGTGATTCAGTTATCTTGGCCATTTTCCCATCAAAATGGGAAAGACAAGAGAACAACTTGAGAGAGAATTTTGCACATTTTTCTTTACAAAATAGCTCAAGCTCAGTCGAATACAATGGTGAGCATCTGCCAATAGGAAGTCTTGGGAGAATATTCTCAATTGGATTATGGTCTGAACTTTGATTAGCCTATTCTAACAGATGTATATGCTTTGACCTAAATCCTTCCATTGTGGTTCTGAGTGGTTATTCAAGGTTGTTGTCCTTCTCAAGTTTTAATCATAGCACAGTTTCAAGTCTTTTGTTGCCTCAAAGAGGTTTATCCATGATTACCCTGCATTTAGCTTCATCTCGCTTTACATCAACTCTGTCCATCTTACCAGTCCCCGCTAGACAAATGCATCCCCACAGCATGATGCTACCACCACCTTGTTTCACCATGGAAATACAATCAAAATAATAACTTGTCTATGCTACTAATACACATCTCTAACACACAATGAAAAACTAGTTATCTTAAGCAAAATGGTAAACCTACTTTTTTAATAATCTAATCTATCGGTGTTAGCTTTATTCTAAAATTAAGCAAAAAAGTCCTTATGTTTGTCTTAATTTCAACAGGAAAAACTGAATTCTGCACAGGCTCTCAATTTTGTATGTAGTTTTAATCAGAGATGAGAAAGTCAAAGGGATGGGATCGAAAGGGTTCATTAGTCAGTCAAAATGTTTAACCAGTGCAATTTTATTTATATGAATTTAGAAAGAATTCTGAGCTCAGACCTGGGAGTGATGATTAATCTGCATGCACAGTAAGCGCCTCAGGGGTATTGCCTACTTGTTGTGGCGCTAACTAGTATTTGCAGTAATGGTTTTTCATATGGGTAACATGACTAACCATGCAAGGTGGCACCACCCAGGGGACATTAGAAAAGCCTTCCAGATTTTTTATTTTTTTTATTTTTTGGCGTATCTTCCAGTGTTTACAAAAAGAGTTTGCAGCTGTTCCACTTGTTTAATGGGATGTGAACTACCTGAAGAGCTAAAAATAGTATATACATGCAACTTGCTGCCATATTGGATATTGAACTTCACCAGCCAGAATTTCAACTTCAGGGGGGATTCTTGTTGTATTCCCATCTGGGAACAGAATGGACCTTTACAGTAGCAGTAACTGGGAAGCTAGGTGTCTGCTCTCTGTGCTCTGAGAGGATTTGACAGAATAAAATATCTCTCAAAACAGTTAAAGGAAGGTGCTGATTTCTACAAATTGTATTCATGGAGAAAAACAATTGGGAAAGAAAGAAGTTTATATTTAATACAATGTCTAATTAATAAAAGGGTTGAAAATAGAATACATCCAAGATCACATTTCTAGCTAAACATGCAGTGATAAAATTAACAAAGGCCTCTCACATTCTCATTCAGAATGTGCAACAGCATGACTGCTTTTGTTTGCAATACCAAGTAAGAGGTATCTAATTGTCTAAAATATAAAATTTAACACTGCTTAAAGCAGAATCTCATTTGTAGTTGGTAATCCAGATGAACAACTGCCATTGCAGATGTGCACATATGTTTAGTAAATTCAGACAAAACAATAACTTTTTAATCATCGTATTGTAATTCTTATAGCAAAGATCTTTGCAATGGTGGATGAAGCTAGACCTGCAAGTTATGTGCACTGGTGGACTCAAACAACAAAGGAAGATTGCAAGATTAAGAGAACAAATTCTCTGACTGGCCTGTAACAGCTTGAAAAAGATTAAATAGATATTTTTTAAATGTTTTAAAAATGCTTTCCTATCTGGTTTGAAGAAGCTGAAGTTTTATTCTCCCCGGCTTTACTGGAATGTTTTTGGACTAAAGTGCATAAAGTGCATAAAGTTTCAAACTGCTCAGGATTACGTCACAGTCATTGTAACACGAAGTAATCTTTGCCTAACTGCAGCCCTTACTGTGTTTTGCCTGGGTCATTCTGAACCCTGACTTCCAGCTTTTTCTTGTTCTACAGAATAATAGCTGGTGTCCTGGAACCCCAAATTGTGGTACCAGTATTTTCAAAAGGTCCCTGTTTTTATGTGTGTCCATTATGTTGCCATAGTAGAAAAAGATTGCAGTCCAGTTGCGCTCTGGGATTTCAAATACCAGAATTGATGGCTAAATTCTCAGAAGTGTTGTCCATCTTTTATCATGTTTGACGTGAGCCATGACCTTACGCTCCAACCTTCAGTTCCTTTATTGCATTACACACCTCGAAGGATTTCAGTTATTTGGCTATCAGCTATATATAGAAACTTTTCAAACCTTAAAAACAATATGTAATTAGAAGCAAGGAAAAAACAACTGAAACATTAGGGCGTGAAAAAGAAAAAATATATATCTATGCTGTTTTAGAGAACGTCTTACAGATGCAAAAAAGATATTTCTTCTGCTCAATGAGATGCTATCTTAAATGATCAAGGACAGAGGATGTCTGTGGGGAAATTTGTGTCTGAGTGTGTGTCTGGACTCCTTCAGAACTCAAACAACTACTTCATTTCCACCCAGTAATATAGAGTATCAAAGGGTCAGAGCTTTCCAAAGCTATCAGTTACTGCAGCCTCTTCTCAGTAAATGAGCGCTGCAGCAATGCAGGACAAAGTGGCTTCTACATATTGAAGACAATCAGTTCTAACCTTGTGGGAGGCTTTTTTCAGGCTGATGTTTACTTAAACGAAAAGCAGAAGATGGTAATGAAGGGATTTAATTAAAACTCTGTATGAGCTAGAGAAAATCTAAACACAGAAATCCTCAAATTGAAGCAAAGAGCATTATTTTTCGTAGGTACACCATGTCAATCTTAAGCTTTACAGCTCAAAAAGTAAGAAAAACCTTTTAAGTGGGCAACGCAATTAGGGTTTGCCTAAATAAGGAACCTTCCTTCACACCCTGCTAACACACATAAAAAGCTAAATCATCTCAAACTGTGGGAGGTGTTGTAACAGTTTGCCAACAGGAGACATTCACGCCTCAGTGCATCTGGAAGGGTGCGAGCTGACACCCATGACTTCCTATCCCATATGAGAATGGAGGATGACTTTGTTCGTCATTAGCCGTTCACACAAGCCACCAGCTCTGCATGGGAGGCACTGCCTCTCCATCTCCAACTGTGAACTGCTCTCTCCTATGTCTAGACTCACACCTTTATCCTGTCCTCTATCAAACCCACACATGATGACTCAGTATGGGATCGCATGACATGTCATCTGCCCATATACCTCTGTTGTCACAGGCAGCAGGTGCTGATTACTAAGGATGTCACCCATTGCGGCCTGTGGTATCCCACAAAGATCATGACAAGTGTGAAAACTCAGTGTGATCCGAATGCAACTTAGTGAGGCTTGGCCAAAGAGAAGTTATTTTACAGGATGTATGCTAGATAATGGATTCAGATCATTTTTAGTGATGGATGTAATTAAAAGAAACTTTTATTTGGGGGGGCTGTTTCTTGCATACATTAAGTCTGAAAAATGTATTCTGATCATTTTACTAGCCTATGGGTTTATATAAGCTAGGGCAGGACTGTTCAAAAGTCATTGCTCTAGTTAAACAACGCAAGCTTAGAGCTACATTGTGTAAGAACTTCTCCCATCTAGCGGTGTAACAACCAACTGAGTATTATGTTCTAGCCCCACCTCCCACCCCCCCATTCCGAGCACGTTTTAACTCATACGGTGGCCGTTTCATGCCAAGGTTAACATGGCTTCCAGTACTACGACTTCATCCAGTGTTCCTTCCAGTGATGAGGTTACTTTAGAAAACTACATTGCATTCAGTTATATAGTCAGACGTCTGCCGCATCGCGAGTAGACAATCTTCCTCTGACATTCGTCACGGTGCAACTGAGTGTAGCCAAAGCGCGAAAGGCGGAGCTAGAATTTCCAGGAATGTCCCTCGTTGGTGAATGTATTCCAAAGATGGAGGCTCAACATGGATTCAGCCATTCACGCATCTCGCGTGTATGTATCCTGAATAGCAGATTCTACACTTACGAGAATACTGTCATTAGTTGGTGGAAGTAATTACACACGAATGAGCTAATATTTTTGAAAGAACGAAGGGGTTTTTGCAAAGAATTAACTCAAAAAAATACACAATGTAGCTTTAAATTAATGATAAACCAAAATCCTCCAGCAGGTGGCGATGCTAGAGGGAAATGTTTGCTTTAATAGTCAAATAGTTACGTTTTAATTAATATCATAGCACTTCTGAAGCTTCTTATACGGTCTCAACAGCAGTGTTGAGAACTTTACTTAAAAAAGTAATTAGTTATAGTTACTCACTACTTGTTCCAAAAAGTAACTGAGTTAGTAACTGAATTACGCTATAATAAAAGTAACTAGTTACCAGGGAAAGTAACTGTTTGTATAACTGCAAGAAAACAGTTGCTTTAAATTGGATTTTTCTGACCAGTTTTCAAAAGTCAGTTGAAATGAATAGATGAGACAGGTAGCGTACTTGTACATAACTTTCTATATGGCACATCAACAGTTATCAAGAGGTTTATCCTGCACTTCAAGTTTTATCTTTGTAACAAAAGTAAACAGTTAAACAATATGAGGCGTGAGTAACTCTGTAGTACACGGGTTGTGTTAACCGAATATTTTCTGCATTTGACAGATTTTTATAAACGGTGACAGAAAGAGCTAAAGGCAATCTGTCATTTTGACAGATTAGTATCACACCTCTGACCACTTGGTGCAAATGCGCAGACATTTTAAACTTTACGCATGGAGTACAGATAACTGACTCAATCAAAAAAAGATTCCCATGAGAGCATTTGAACATCATCTCAGACCTGAAACAAAAAGAAAAAACAACATATTCCGATATACAACACAATATACAAAAATCATCTTACAAATCACAGTACAGTTTCAACCGTCATCCTTACATCCCCCTAAAAATAAAATAAAAAGTAACTTAACTAATGTGAAAATATGATATACTGTATACAAAATTTTTATATCTGTGATTTATATATATATATATATATATATATATATATATATATATATATATATAAAAATAAAACAATTCATATCTTGTCTTATATACTCCATTTAACAAAAAGGTCTCAGATTTTCCTTTACCAGAGTACATAATTTTCTTCAGCTGGACTATCTATATGTAATTAATTCCACAATTGCTGCTGTGTTGGTGGCTCGATGTTTTTCCATGATAACAAAATTTTTTTTTTTGCAGCTGCCATTGCAAGAACTAACTGCTGGTGATTTTTGTTAAACACCTCTAGTATTTCTGTATCCTCCAACAGAGCAACACTTGGATCGTTCACAATTTGCTTTTGGAAAAATGCACCTAAATGTAGAAATATGGAACTTTACTCTGTTTCAACACTCCTGTATCAAATCATGGTTCTTTAGCAGGGCTCAGCAGATGTTTCACACACTGAGGAAGTAGTTGGACCATTTGAATCAGCTGCTTTGGAGAAGAGACACTTCTAAAATTGGCAGGACAACGGCCCTTGAGGACTGGAGCTGAAAACCTATGGTAAACATCAAACCCAGAGAAAAACTAAGACCTTGCTGAAGATGGAACGACTCATTAATGCTTCTTACAGAGTCTTTAGTAAAAAACATGCCCTTGGCTCAAACCCAAAACACTTTTACCAGTTGGAAATATGAATGCCATGGGCTCAACAAATCAATTCACCTGCCATTTATTACATCTGGAGGACACAATCATGCTGAGTTCAAGATAACTCTGAAATATGGGACAAAATCCTATTTTTGTTGTCAAAAGACAACAAAAGGGACGTGTGGTAACCCTGAATAAAATCATACCAAAGAAATAGCAGTCATAAAACAACCTTATATCTAAATTTAAAAGCTAAGATGAAATTACCTTTTGTTTAACACTAGTTCAAAGGTGTCAAACTCCAATCCTTGAGGAGCCTGTCAGTGTTTTTTACATGCCGCAAGAGAAACCTGAATTATTGCTTAAGTCCGACTGAATTTGGACTTTTGAAATGCATGTTTAAACCTTAGTCCGGCTGAAGTCAAACCAAACTGGCCTTCTCTTTATCGAGCTAACACACCCAGATAATGCGGTAAGAAAGTTAGATTTTCCTGCATGTAAAAAGCTGAGGCAGCTTAGCTGAACTATTAGCAGCCTGGGTACTCAGTGAGGAGACCGCAGAAGCAGGAATAACACCAGAACGACAACAGCACAGCAGCAACGTGTGTAACACAAACAAACACACAAAATGTACTGTGCTTTAGTGTTGTTGTCGTCCATTTCTTCACCCATTGTCCATATCTTGCTTTTACTCCGTCTGCTTCACTGCTGTCAGCAATTGTTTACTATATGTGTGTTGCTGTAGGCCAGGGGTATTCAAATAAATTTCAAAGAGGTCCATTCAGAGAAATATTTTGACGCCAGGGTCCCAGAGATCATAATTTCTTACAATTTGATTTGATTTGATAAATTTCAGACATGTTAATAAGTTCATACACTTTGTTTCTATCAAATAGAGTCTTTAACTCACACATGAAATTGAGCACATATACACATATGTGCATAGAAACCCACATCCATATCTTTATGTACATACATACATATACGTATCCACACATACCCACACCTATGTGCATACATACATACCCATATACATACACACATATACAGGTACACATACATACCTACATGCATATACAAACGCTTACATATATACACAAGCGCATACATATACACACAAACATATGCACACTAACACTCTTTAACATGTCTGAAAAGGGGTTGGAAGAAGTAAAAACTTATTTAATCCTACCCCTTTTTCAGTATTCAAAACTTAAATTTGCAATAATCCTCCTATTTCCAAAGTCTTCTAATCTATGGGAAAAAATAAATAAATAAAAGAAAATTAATATAAACATATATCAATAGAAAACTAATGTAATATTATTCTTGTAGTAAATTCTAGAGCCTTGACTTCAAATCCTTTTTCACATCCCCCTACCATACCCACATACATATTCATGTGCATACACACACCAACACAATATATCACGTCCTACTCACATGTACAGTTCCTATCTACATCGTACAAGATATTAATTCACCTCTGGCTTTCATCTCGATACTTCACAAAATTTAGTGTGATATATATATTTAAGTAGCTCATTAGTTGCCCTCATTGATTTGCTTATCAAATCAATTCAATTCTGTCTAATTAAATTACTTTTTCAAGACATTTATTGTCACGGTACAAAGTGCTAAACACGTATGTATGATTTCTTATATATTTAATGTTCTCTCATTTATTGAATAAAAGTAGGATAACATGTCAATAAGAAAATAAATAAAACATGGCAACTGTCCATGTTCACAAATTACTAACTTCAGAAAACAAAACATGGAGGAAAAGCTTGATTTTCCCCCAACGTGAGTAAAACCATCTCAAACAATTTCAAATAATTTAAATAGCAACACATTTATTAACTGAACATTTTTAGGGTACTGCTTTATTTTATGCTCTGTGAGAGAAGTGAGCACTTTCCTGCCAGAGATTTTAACCTGGGCTTGAATGGAGTCAGTGCATTTGGAGGTGCTTTTCTCTGATCCTACTTCTGGTCTGAGTGGCTATGTTTCCTCAAAATGTTTATGTATTCTCTCATGACATTTCACATTGCCACTTTTAATAAGTGCCAAAAACAGGTTTCTTGTCACCAGTGTGATGAACAAAGAAAATGCTTAAAAGTTTTCCAGCTGGAATACAAAGTGGTTATTGGCTTGTTGGTATCACGTTGTATGGCTAAACTTGAACGCAATTGGTCTGTAGGTTTCCATGGATGCTTGAAATCTACCGTAAAGACTGCAAAAGCTGCGCTGGTAGCAGTAAACCAGAAGCACTCAATAAGGTTTTAAATGGTGATGTCTGTTTTTAGCATTAGGTTCGGGTCTGCATGAGACAGCATTTTGGTCCGTTCCGAGGTCCGCCTACTACTGACCTCTGCTCTAGGCCAAGTAAAAGAGTGTCAATATGAAAGGGTGCATGTCGCCACCTAGCGTCATGGAATATTGCCATTAGCTCGATTTAGATGTGCATGTAAACATACTGTGTGACATACAGAACAAGGGACACATCTTAAACTTCCATGGGTCATGAAACTTCTTGATGTGTCCCTTGTCCTATACACCTTAATCAAATAGCTAAATAAAAATTATAATAAAGTATTAATAATAATAAAATGAAAGTTGTGAGAAACCTGCCACCGAGGACTGAGGTTTCACATTTGTGCCCTGGTTAACAAGGTTTTCTTTTTTTTCTCTCATTAATATGACTTTAAGAGCAATGCTGCCAATTTCCAAGCCACAACTAACTCCTCTAATGTGATGAGCATGTGTAAAATTCATCATATTACATCCCACTGATTTTTGTATCTGCAGAGGCAACCAGCATATCTCTAAAAAGAAAAAGTATATCCAATGCTAAAATTACACCGACTTTTGACTCCAAACTTGATTTACAGCATGGGAGGTATAGTTGGTCTGTTGTTGGACAATCAATGGTTGATTGGTTTGTACTGTATTTCTGCTTGTTTACTTGAGCATTAATTCCAGACGTTACACCTACAGGCTGAAGTGCTGCTAAAGCCAAATATCTCAACAGAGCTACTTCCTTCAGAGGCACACTATGCTTATCTTATCAAGATATATTTCAAGTGGCAGAGCAGTGTACGTTATGGTCATTCAAGGGGGGCAAATCTATGTAGCAAGATCCCACTAAGCAGAGAAACAAGAGCCAGAAATAGAGGACAAGGCGTGAGGACCCATTTTCATTTTAATCAGCAAGCTTGTTGATTCAGTTGGCTGTGAGCACTCTACAAACAAAACCAAATGGCAGTTCCTGGCACTGTCAAAGACACAGAGACTTTGGGCAGAGAGATGAGAAAAGAAACAAACAGGGAGGGAGTGTGGGAAATAAGGGTTTCATTAAGCTGGCCAAACACGGTAAAACTCAGCACCTACTGTACCACCGCTCCACAGCGGCACTGCTGAAGGGGGGGTTCTGTGAACTCTGCGGCATCCCTGGCAATGGTTCAGTTAAAAACTCAAAGCACACACCAAGTGTTTTCATAATGTGCACGAGGAACTCAGACGAGGCGGTTTTCTCGGTGTCTGTTGGAATTGGTCCATATGGTCAAAAAGAGGGAAGTATCTGATGTCTGAATATGTATAGTCCTTTAAGACTACTTTGAGTCTAATAACTCACTACTGATGACAGCTTCATTATCTCTATCCACTGTTTTCTCTGTAATTCTTGCACTTGTGTGGATGCAGAATTTGTGACTGTGGATTTTTTTAAAGGCACATGACTCCATCAATCTCCATGCTGTGATCTACAGGAAGTCCAGTGCATGTTAACAAGTAAAGGAAAAAAGGTGCCTTTACAGTATCGTTTAATTGGGAAAACATTGAGTGCCTCAGCTGAAAGCAGACTGACATTTTACACAGATTACTGTCACATTCCAATGTGTTTTCATTATCTAGGCCATATCTATCAATCTCTTTTCATTGCTGTCTTGCTCTTCTGTTGTGTTTTTCTGCTTAAGATTTGCTGCGTTGCTCCTTTGCTCTGAGATTACTCATGAAAGACAAAACTGCTATCTATTTGTATGAAGGTAGATATGTGCCAAAATGCATGTAGTTGTAGCTTGCGATGTGAACACTTGTAGAATACCATTTGAGAACTTGAGCAATAGAAATCTGAAGTTATATGTTAAACATCTACCTGAACACTTGTAGAATTGCAGTTGAGAACTTGAGCAATAGAAATCTGAAGTTCAATGTGAACCATCACAGCAGGGGGAAAAATAATCACACACACAAACTGAATTTCAAATTGCACTAAAACCCCAAACATGTAAGATCCTGTGTGAAACAACTGCACTAGTGTCAGATTTTTGCCTGGAGAAAACTTTCACATTAACCTGTTCTGAATGTAAAGTCACATAAAAATATTCACATGTCTGCTTTCATTTTTATACAAACATAATTACAGCTCTCCGCTTATCATTAATCATTTCCTACTATAAATATTTTTTTTATGTGTTCATTTTTGATTACAACTTCAACGTACTGATTTCAACCACTCGAATCTGCTGCTTAGTGCGCACACATCAGCTACGACGAACCACAGCGCAGCGAAAACAGTGCACTGAATTTTGGCACACTATCTGCGAAATGTTTGTGCCAAAACTAACTTGTACTTGAAGGATAAGGGCAGAGAGCAGAGGGGCGATGGGGGGGGCTGGAGTGATAATGTCGTCAATAGATCAACCAATCAGAGCGAGAGGTCCTGTGGACGTGCCATATTTTTTTTCTCCCTTTCCATACTGTCATGACCATAGACTGTATACTCGCTCTGATTGGTTGATCAATCGGTTGATTGGTTGATTATAGTAGGAAATGATTAATGATAAGCGGAGAGCTGTAATTATGTTTGTATAAAAATGAAAGCAGACATGTGAATATTTTTATGTGACTTTACATTCAGAACAGGTTAATGTGAAAGTTTTCTCCAGGTGAAAATCTGACACTAGTGCATTTGTTTCACACAGGATCTTACATGTTTGGGGTTTTAGTGAAATTTGAAATTCAGTTTGTGTGTGTGATTATTTTTCCTCCTGCTGTGATGGTTCACATTGAACTTCAGATTTCTATTGCTCAAGTTCTCAAATGATATTCTACAAGTGTTCACATCGCAAGCTACAACTACCTGCGTTTTGGCACATATCTACCTTCATATATTTGCCCAGGAAAAAAAATAGTAAACTGCATAAAGGCATTTTAATATTTATAGCTTTATAATGACAAACAGAAAATACAGGCTTTTGCAAGCTAACTAGCTTAGTAATCAAACTGGAACTCATTGGACTTATACCGATGTACAAGTTATGAAAACACTACAGTCTCCTATTTGTAGCAAACAGTATACCAGCTAAACACTGTCCTATCTGATGCCACTTTTTGCTCTCATTTTCCATGCCTCATTCGTATAATCCTGTTAAGTATCAACATGGTTTTCCCTAGCAGCTTCAGTATTCCAGATGTTCTATGACCTGTGAGCTCAGTTGTAACAGTATAAAGCATTCAGGTGATTTTGGAGTGCCTCTTTGTTGTTTTTAGTGAAATAAACAATGAAGTCAAGGGGGCACAAAGCTGTTTTGAATGACCAATCTACAAGTGGACCTGTTTAGTTAGCACTCTTTGCCAAAAGGCTTATTTGCACTTGGTGGCAGGAAGATGATAAGATATTTGTCATTTACTGGTAACATAACACATTTTCTATAGAGATAGACTGGGCTAAAAACTGAATAGGAATCCTTTACAGACGAGTCCTTGGCAGGTAGAAGAAGATGGGCGGGTGATTGGTGAGATCCTAAGTCAAACGGAGAAGAAAGTGGGCTTAACTGGATGTTTAACATGCCATGCACCCCGAGAGGTAAAGAGGAGCACAGAAAAAAAAGTGCCTGGCAAAAGTATTCCCCTCCCTTGAACTTTTCCAAATTTTGTCACATCACAAGCACAAACCTCCATGTATTTTTTATGGAAATATACAAAGTAGGTTATAATAAATAGAATAGAATAGAATAGAATAGAATAGAATAGAATAGAATAATCATTTATTGTCCCACAAAGGGGAAATTTCGCTGTAACAGCATCAAAGTGACAGATAATAGAAGCATTCACCATCACACAAGAAAGGTAGAAAAGCATACAAACAGAATTAAGTATATTGTATGTACATTAAGGACACAATTACAAACACCAAACTACTGTGCAGTTATTAAAAATAAAGTGGCATACTCAGATTAGAATGTGCAACTGAGTATTATAATTTAAAGACAAAATATTTACAGAATGTGCATGTGTAGTTGTGCCATAGAAATTAAAAAAATAAACGTAGTATTTACAAGAAGTTAACAGAATATAAACTGAGAAACACAGACGTGCAAATAGCAGCCACAGAAATGTTAATTAAATGCTGGGAGGAAGGACCTGCGAAAACGCTCCTTCATGCACCTTGGATGCAGCAGTCGGTCACTGAAGGAGCTCTGCAGCTCAGCAACATCTTCATGCATGGGGTGGGAGACTCTGTCCATCAGTGATGTTATTTTGGCCAGAGTCCTTCTGTCCCCCACCACCTGCACTGGATCCAGGAACAGATCCTGGAACAGAGCTGGCCTTCCTGATTAGCTTATCTAACATCTTCATCTCAGCTGTAGATAAACTGCTGCTCCAATATACGACACCATAAAAGATGTCTGATGCCACCACAGAGTCAAAGAAGGTCTTTAGGAGTGCTCCCTGGACTCCAAAAGAGTTGAATGTGAAGTCAAAGGAATTTTATTTATTTTTTCATAAATAAAAGTCTGCTTTAAATTTGCAATTCATCCACTGAATCAGTATTTTTAAAAACCTTCTGTTGCAGATACAGCTGTAAGCCTTTTGGGTATCTATCAAGTTTGGAGCTCTAGATGGAGAAAGCCTGTGAACAAGGGGTGTACAATGCTGACAAAAAAATATTTCACAATATTTCCTAATCGCTAACAATATTTTGACAAAAATCACCCACACCATGCCACACACGCTGTATGCCATCTGCCCTGAACAGTGAAAACCAGGAGTCATCCGTGAACAGAATGCTCAAACGTGCTATACATCATTGAATGTGAGCATTTACCCACTCAGATTGGTTATGACAACGAACTGCAGTCAGGTCCAGACCCCGATGAGGACGACAAGCATGCAGATGAGCTCTCCTGAGACAGTTTTGGACAGTTTGTGCAGACATTCTTTGGTCATGAAAACCAATTGTTACAGCAGCTGTCTTGGCTGGTCTCAGACAATCATGGAGGTGAACATTCCGGAATGGGGAGGTCCTGGGGTTGTAAGGTTACACGTGGTATGCGGTTGTGAGGCCGATTGGATGTACTGCCAAATTCTGTGAAACGCCTTTGGAGATGGCTTATGGTGAAGAGATGAACATTAATTTCATGGGCAAAAGCTCTGGTAGAGATTCCTGCAATCAGCATGCCAGTTGCACACTCCCTCAAAACGTACAACATATGTGGCATTGTGTTGTGTGATTAAACTGCACATTTCAGAGTGGCCTTTTATTGTGGCCGGTCTAACCCCTCCTTTCCACCGGACGCGTAAGCAGCACGTTACAGGAGCAGAACGTCATTCGCAGCTGATAGCCACCACTGTAGTCAATAGAACCCTTTCCACCAGAGGCGAAAGCAGCACGAGTCTGCCACGTCTGAGGAGCGACATGTCGCAGCACTTTTCTAAATATACACGGCAGTCCTATTTTCTAAGCAGCACGCCTCTGAAACACGTAAATTTCTACATTTTGGATAGGGGAGACAGGAAATATACGGCCCGGCACCGGAAATGTTCAAAATAAAAGAAACGTGCTGCTTTGCGGTTGCTTTACTTAAAAAAATGTCACTACCTGTGCGGCGAGTGAGAAGTCAGTACCTCGTGGGAGGGGGCGATTTTGGATATTCCCTGACATAACACAAACTTATTGGTGAATATAAAACGGACATAACATAAAACACCAACCTTTTGGAGTCATGTTGTTGTCTTTTGCTGGTTATTATTGTCATAGACGTTTATATATGTCTATGGTTGTTGTGTTTACTGACGAAACCATGCGTGATTTTGCTAATCTCGCGTGATTTCGTGCTCTCTCTGTGACAGCTGCTTCCCTGCTGCTATGCGCCTCATACGCACCCGGTGGAAAGGGCCAAGCAGCAGGAAACGAAAGTGAAACGTGCTGCTCCTGTAACGTGCCGCTTACGCGTCCGGTGGAAAGGAGGGGTAAGGCACACCTGTGAAATATTTATGCTGTCTAATCAGCACCTTGCTATGCCACACCTGTAAGGTGGGATGGATTATCTTGGCAAAGATGAAGTGCTCACTAACACAGATTTAGACAGATTTGTGAACAATATTTGAGAGTAATGGGTCTTTTGTGTTTATAGAAAATGTCTCAGATCTTTGAGTTCAGCTCATGAAAAATGGGAGCAAAAACAAATGTTGCGTTTATATTTTTCTTCAGTGTATGTCCCTCAGTTTACAATAAAAAACGTAAGGCTTCCACATACCTTTTTGCTTTCTTTAATTTAAAACGCTTGGACCACCATCAAGAATGTGGACGTTTTCATACAATCTAAGCTCAATGGATCATCGTATTTCATTTTTTTAAAAATTCTGTTTTCACTAGCACCTCATATGTGTCAATAATGCCATATTCTATACACCATCTACTCACACAAGAAAATGTAAAAATTACCACAAAAAAATGAAAACAGGGATTACTTACCAGGAAAGCAATGTAGTTTTGAGTTCTTGTCGTTTTTGAGAGATAAAATTATTCAAACCGGCTAAACTTCTTCCTAAGGCAGTTTTTTTCTGAAAAACAAGCATCGTTATCTGTTTTCCTCTACTTGTTATCTAGCCTAATTTTATCTTTATCTGATATGTGGTTTTATCCCCCCCTTTCCCCCCAAATTAGAGTTGTATTAATTATAACATTGCAAACAGTCAATGTAGTCCCAAATACTGTGGCTGCATGTCATTGTCTGCAGAGTCCTACTGAGCAAGTACAGATGATTAAATCTGCATTACATATTCATAGTAGAACAAACTGGGTGGTATAAACTGGACCTTAATGTCATTTTCCCGCTGGAAGGGGACACTCTGTCCCTATCTCACGTCTTTTGCTGCCTCTTACAGGTTTTTCTCCAGGACTACTCGGCATTTAGCTACATCTGTTTATGGATTTTTTTTTACACAATGGGGGATAAGCACAATGCATACCACACTTTCCATTTTTCTTTCTTATTTTTTTGTTAAAGCGATAAAATGATGTATCATTTTCTTTGTTCTGGTCTGTCGTTGAAACCCAATGAAATACCCTGAAATTTGTGTAATGTGACAAAATGTGGAAAACTTCAAGTGCTATGAAAACCTTTGCAAGGCCGTATGCTGCATAGAGATGATGGGACAGTGCTAAACAACCACTATGCCTGTGACTAAGTTGAGCAGCTGAAGGTAAATATTCACAAACATATTCAAGACATATGACGGATAAAGTCAATAAGATGGATGAAAAACAAAACAGGAAAAAAATGACTTTGTTGGTTTAACTGGTTAATAACCACAGATGTTTTATTGTTTAATTGCTGCATGTTTTCCTGGTTCACAGGTTTTGCAAAAAAATAATAACTAGTAGGTATGTCAAAACAATTTGCTGCTACTGTTTTTGCCAAGGGTTTATTTATTTACAATATTCTCTATCAAAAGTCTGATCTCACCCTGCAAACACATTGTGCTTCTTCTATTGGAAGTGATGCACCACCACGATAACACTTTTAGACTTTGAAGTCCTTAATAAGCGGCACGGCACAGCCTCTGAAGTCGGGCAGCCATTTATGTAACAGGGTGTAAAACGCAGACAAGCAAATTGTTGGGACAGCTCCATGAAATCTGTGCAGATCGAGATGAATTTGTTGCAAAAACCCACAGATTCCTCACAGCTGATTAGATAGGACTGTTTTGACGGTGTCTGTCCCTATTTACACCGCCAAACTTTCCCAAAACTTTTCGGGGTGCAAATTGTAGACACTAAAACTGGACCTGTTAACAATATGAATCTCAAAAACAACTGATGCATCTATACTGTCTCCAAAATGGTCTTGTTTATAGATAGTAACCTTCGTATAAAATATTATATGATAATAATGCCACTCGAATAGATCTAACACTTCTGTTTTCCCATTTTTAAGTGATTATTTGAGCTCTTTGAAGCTTTAATACTAAGCATTCAAGGCACGGATCAAGGTTCTCCGACATAAAAAAAAAAAACAATCACATCTGGCCTCCACTGATGTTGCAGAGGATGCCAAACAGATTTTTTTTGTGATTTTTATTTGGTATTTTTTAATTTTGTACATGAATACGAAAGCAGAGGTAATATTGAAAAAAGCTAATTCAAGATCAAACAAATCAGGTAAAGGGCATCTAGATATGTCAGTGAAAGTCCTGTGTGTTTTGATAGGGGTGTTCTTTTGGAGTATCGACATCATAGCCTTGGGAAATAAACATGCTAAATTAATAGGTATTTTTCTGTTATTAGCCGCTGTTGAATTTATTGTAAGTAATGTTTGCTCAAAATAAATCAGATCAGAGATTTCTTTTTTTAACATGCTTAAGCTTTTTTAGATGTAATAATTGCAGTAGAGAATGATTGTTGTTTGTTTCATCAGTAAGTTTCCACAGATGATCAAATTAAGATGGCTAAATTTGGGGTAGGGTTACTACCAAAACCAGTCTCATTGGTTGACATTAAATCAGGCTAAGCATTTGTGCTGTAAGTCAATTAGAATTACCAAACTTATTTGTATTTGCTAAATGCCAGAATTATGCCAGAGATCATTTTATTAAATTTTTTCCCCCAAAATTCTGAAATATATATCCCATGAGGTTCCTACACCTTTAAACAAAATTGAAAAGCCCAGATGGTGATGTCAGAGCTTTGTCAGGTTATCTCACAACATCTGAGTTACATCGAGGCACACTTGTTGCCTCAAGCACACTCACATCTATACAGTGGGTAAACAAACTATTCAGACACCTTTAAATTTGTCACTCTTTGATTCATTGCAGCCGTTTGCTGAAATCGAAAAAAGTTCTTTTTATTTCTCATTAATTAAGTTTTTCAAACCTGGATTTGGGGATCCTCTGCCATTCTTCCTTCAGATCCTCTCCAGTTCTGTCAGGTTGGATGGTGAACGTTGGTGGACAGCCATTTTCAGGTCTCTCCAGAAGATGCTCAATTGGGTTAGGTCAGGGCTCTGGCTGGGTCAGTCAAGAACTGTTACAGAGTTGTTCCGAAGCCACTCCTTTGTTATTTTAGCTGTCTGCTTAGGGTCATTGTCCTGTTGAAAGATGAACTTTCAGCAAAGTCTGAGGTCCTGAGCAATCTGGAAGAGGTTTTCTTCTCTGTAGTTGGCCGCATTCATCTTTCCTTCAGTTGCAACCAGTCATCCTGTCCCTGCAGCTGGAAAACACCCCCACAACATGATGCTCCCACCACCATGTTTCACTTCAAGGATTGTATTGGGCAGGTGATGAGCAGTGCCTGGTTTTCTCTACACATAACGCTAAGAATTAACGGCAAAAAGTTCAATCTTGGTCTCATCAGACAACAGAATCTTATTTCTCATAGTCTGGGAGTCCATATGTTTTTTCACAAACTCTATGCGGGCTTTCATATGTCTTGCAATGAGGAGAGGCTTCAGTCGGGCCACTCTGCCATAAATCCCCGACTGTTGAACTTTTTTTTATTTTAGCAAATGGCTGCAATGAAACAAAGGGTGACAAATTTAAAGGGGTCTGAATACTTTCCGTATCCACTGTAAGTCTCATTGTTCCTTGGGTATAATGTCTAGATGCCTAATGATGCCACATTCCTCTGTTCAAATCATTATTTTTAAGTATCTAGTTCTGGGTCCCATATATGAAAATGTATTTCTGCAAAATATGTGCATTAACCCTGTAACAAAGGCAATAATGCCTTATGAAGATTCTAGCTAAGTGAGGGAATTATAAATTATGTGGTATATTAAAGGAAGATCTAAAGAAATGAGCCAGGCAGTTAAAGGTTGGGAACAAAAAGGCTTCCAAATAAACAATGACCCTAAGCATACTAGGAAAATATATAAATTACATTCTCTTCTGTTTGTCGACATTCTTTACAATGCTGATTACCATTCCCAACCTGCCCTAAGAGAACTGTCTTCCTCAACCAAGATTGTAATGACTTTCATTCATTTTGTGAACAATATTGAAATTCTTGGTTTAAATAAAATTGCCAATTTCAATAAGCATGCCCTCGGCTCCAAATAAACAGTGTTTCTGCTTTGCTCCTGTAAAGTTTCGTTGCTGAGGTAATGTTGGTTTTTTAGTGGTGGAGTCAGTGTACATTCCAGTAATTAGTTTTAAGAAAGAACTGGCCATGTAGTTTATATATATGCATGCAAATGACACCACAAGATCAGAGACATCAGTTGTCAAGGAGAACTTTAGACAAGTTCAGTTGTGTTTTCACTGCTGTGTCTGATTCAATCTTAAGAGAAATGAAGACTACAGTTTAATATATCTTCCTTAGGCTACAACTGCACTCGGTAGACTCTCCACTGTCTAAAGAAACTTTTTACTGACTTGACACTTCGAAGGGTAGCGAGTTGATAGAGGATGGGAAGGGCTCGGGGGCGGAGGCACAGACAGACAGATGATGGACACATTGTAACCCCTCAGGAACTCTCTGCATTTGTCTACTTCAGCTTGTGGTACAAGTCACTGCTTTTTAGTCCCAAAGTCAGGGTTAATATAGTTTTTTTTTCTGTGCATTATACATACATAAAGGATAAAAAGCTTTTTTTCAACATGTTTTAAAATAGCGAGGTTGTCATGACATCTTCTAAAGTTTTTACAATGCTTATTTTCATCATGTATAGAAAATTAAGTTAAAATTGTTAATTAAATTTCCTCCTTTAGATTCTGCGCGTTTATTGCGTGATGCTTGTTGACACTTTGGTACTCAAATGCTTGCCACCCTTGATAAAGATAAGAAAAAACCTAAAATACATTTTATTTACTTCAAATGAGTTTTGTATTTTACTTTTTTTATTTTTGAAAACTTACTGTATTTCCTCATGGTAGAAAAATGCAAGAAAAATTGACCGTTCATTTATGTACATTTTCTCAATAAGTTATTTTTTTAGTTTGTTTGTGTTTGGTGTTATTTGTTCATTTAATTTCCTTTTATGGATCAGAGAGGCTATTAAACCGTGAATTTGTGTCTTCCTGGTGTATAAACATGATATGACGCTATTCAAAATGGGAAAAACAAAAAAAAACTTGTAATACCTTTCATAACTCAGGAAATGGTGATTGAATCATATGGCTCCCACTACAAATCTACTTATATCTGCATCCACAACAATAATTAAAAAGTTTAGAACTTCAACAGTGACAATTAAACTGAGGGTCCATGTTAATTTTGTCTACACACAGCATGAGAAGGATTGCAAGGTATGAAAAAATATTACAAAAACTCACTGTCAGAGAAATGCAAGGATTGGCATATTTGAGTCACCAAATCCATACATGACAAGAGACTTGTTATGTAAGACTTTTCTAGTCCTTCCTTACTGGTGATAATAATTGAGAATAATGCAGTAGAAAAAGCTGGAAAAATTATAAAGTGTATGAACAATTTTACTTTTCATATCACATGTCCCAATTCACTTTTTTATAGCATGTTCTATAAGCAAGTTATTTATATTCAAACTATTTTTAAAATAAACTATATTATATCTTATGGCTGCATATACATGAAGCTAATCAAGATGTTCACCATTCCCCAAATCAGTATGATGTGTTTAAGTGTGTTCCTTAAAAGCTTCAATACTTGAATAAAAACTCAATATTTTTTTTCCTGTTTTTAAGCACTGACCCAAAGAAAAGCCCCACTCACAAAACATTTCTCTGTTTTTGCAGAGTGGGACTGTTAACATGGTGGAATGAACATCAAATTCCTTTTAAGGAGCAAAAAACCTCCGGCAGTCCTGTAAAGCTTGCCCTTTTTTTAATCACTATATTTCTGAGTAAAGGTTTCACTGGGAATAAATGTAACCCATGCCCAGTTAAGGAAACTGTACAGCACAGAGGTCAAACCCTTTTGCTGTAGACTTTCTTCCATGGTTAGGAGTTAAGGGTTTGGGGAAATAAGTTTTAAAAGGGTGCAAAACATGCATCCAACAGAAAAGGTTAGGACTCAGTCTAGCATCTGTGCAACCTATCTCGACTACCAACTAGTACCTTATGCCATGTATGAAATTCACCAATTAAAAACTTTTCTGTTAAAAGGCAGCAAAAGTCTGTATATTTCCTCCATGACTTATCTCCTTGTTCTTAGGGAGGCAGATTGGCACAATTAATCCTAGGAGCAGGTTTGTAAGTGTGCTTAATTAAAGCATGAAAATGTTGTGGCGGATAAGTATGGATTTGCATGAACACAAGTTCCTTCCTGGGCAATAACCCCTCTCTGCTCTGACAGTCAGCCAAGAAGAAATAAACCACAGTTCACAAGCTTTGTGGGTCTAGTTTTCCTTAGGAAAATTAGAGGATAAGAAGTCTGCATTCTTGGATGCTCAAAAATGTAAGACATTTTAAGTAGATTAAGTTTACACTAATATAAAGAATATAGGTTTAACAACATATAACTATAATTCTCATGCAAATTTTAAATGGAACAGGACTTTGGTGTTGCTCTTAAAGTCACCTATTTTGATAGTTTTGTTTACTGCATGAAGGCGTAAAAAACAAAATTTGCGCTTATTTGATGTTTATTCTTAATGGCATGCGTCAGCTAAACCATGCATGCTAACTAAATTACCACAGTTGGACTTTAAGACTGAATTTATGCCTGCTTCACCTAGTAGTTTTACAAAATTATTAAACTAAACTGAAACATACATGCTTTTTGTGAAGTAAGAAGTTTATTTACATTTTCTTTGTCTTTTGTAGAATTCTCCTTTACATTTTATGGGTTAGATTAGTTTGGGTATCCTTCCACAAGATTCTCAGAGTATAGTTGTCTTTATTTTGCCTTTGGAGCAACGGCTTCTTCCTCCGTCATTGGCCATTCAGCCCAGGCCAGCACGGGAGTCATTTCACTCATTTCATAATTTTCTTTCTGATATCTTGGCTGATTTCTCAGGATATTTCCTTGATGTCATACAAGGAAGCAGTGTGTTTGAGGTGTTGATTAAAATTACATCCACAGGGGTGCCTAGATTTAACACAAACTATCAGAAGCTTACAATGCCATGATATCATCATCATCAACTAACATTTCTCAGCCGTTTTCAGACAGAAGTTCTGGAATATTTGCAAACAATTCTATCCGGTCTTTAATCGGAGTTGTGTTTTCAAATACACCACTTTTTTCCGGAACATTGCCTTTCGGCTGCTTTCACATAGCAAGAAATGTACCGGAGGATCCTGATGAATGACATTAACTTAGTGCGGCGGGCGTATGTCATTTCCCCAAACAAAGGGATTATTGCAAATATGGTAGACAAAACAGCAGATCTACTCACAGTGCTTGTCTTTGTGATGTGTGCAATTTTGCGCACATGGAAACGCTTAAGAGACATCGACGAGGAAGCTGAAAGTAAAATAGTGACATTTATACGTCATCAACGTGGGCATCCGTAAAATTACCGGTAAAGGGTATCCGGACAAAGTCCTGAAAATTGCTTTCAGACACAAAAGCAAAACAGACGAAGTCCGGAAAATTACCTTTTTTCATGGCCTGTTTGAAAGGGGTTAGACTTTCTCAAATCTGACTGAAGAATGTGAGGAAAAATTATACTTGAAAAAATCTCCCTAATTATTTTGACTTTTAGGGAACAGAAATTATTTTGGTAATCCTACATGACCTAAACCAGCAAAGGTTCAGGCGGAGTTATTGTATTATACAATGAGGGAAAAAAGGGTTTGTTTCTTTCCATATAGTGTACATGTTTGCTATGGCTATATTGATCTTTAAAAAATTATCTTTATAAAAATAGGAGACCAACATCAAGCTCACGTTTAAACTGTAGATCAAAGAACTCCGCTTCCTTTGTTCTCCCAGTAAACAGCAAATTCGAACTTATGTGCCATTTGGAGGTATGCGTGCTTTCCCTTGCAAGCCTTAATT
Source organism: Valencia hispanica (assembly GCA_963556495.2). Lineage (NCBI taxonomy): Eukaryota > Metazoa > Chordata > Actinopteri > Cyprinodontiformes > Valenciidae > Valencia > Valencia hispanica. The sequence continues at coordinate 35,521,684 of OY747718.1, forward strand.
GATAAGAAGGATAATGCATACCAATGTCCATGTTTAAGGGGCCTGATCATGCCGCCTGGTTTAATAGTGTAGAGAATGTGGTTGGTTTTTAAGATCTGCGAACACATGAGTTCACAGGTCACAAGTCATGGAAAAGCTGCAAGTCCTGCCAGCAGACTCCCTAACAATAAGCCACCACAACAGATGCCACACCACAGAAGTGCTAAAAACAGTCAGGAAATCCTCATGCCTCATCACAAATAATGGGGAGCACATTCTGTTCTTGATGCCCCTCCAAGACCCTGCAAAGGCAATCCAAGTTCTGGCAGATTTTCATTTGTCCTGATAAATGGGAGTGGGACTAAATTGTTCTTTGCTTCTGCCTCGCCTTTAGTCCAGAATATACTTTGGCCAAAGGGGAATAAATCCCTCACCTATAATAGAGCTCTAAACTTCAGGGATGAGCTAGTCTTGTGGTACCGTTTACTGACAACTTAAAGGGTTTATTTTAAATTACCTTTTCAGTTTAACTATTATTGTATTGTGGAGGAATAACAACAACAACAACGGCATAAGAACTAGATTCGATCAACCACTTTAATTATCTCCAACTCCTCTACTTTAAGGGTAAAACCGAACACAAATATATGATGCCCAAAAAACATATATTTTTGAATCCGAACATCCTTTTGTCTGGGTGTGAGTGAAGCCCCCTGGTGGTCCGCCACAGTATCATAATTTCAATCCGGTTACTATGACAGGAAGAATACTTATACAGTTTTCTGTTAGCTTTGTTCAGTCTGCTTTAACAAAAGGCAAATTTGGAATGTAACTGCAACCAAATTATACACACCCCAGCTATGTGTCCCTCAGAATGAAAATAAGTAACTGTGGCATAGCTGTGGCATAAACTTTACTGTAGTAAATATTTCTAAAAGGCAAAACCTAAATTAACTCATGCATATTTATGTACCATAAGGCTCAACTGGCAAATGTTAAGTTCGTTTTTAGATCGATTTCCAAGGCAACAGAGGTTCTATGTTTTTGCTGCCTACTGCCTCAGGAAAAATAGATCACAAAATACATGGTAGTGTCAAGAAACACTGCTGCAAATTCTTTGTTCATTGATCCATTATCAGTTTCTGAAGATCACAGCAAGCAAGGTATAAAGGAGTATGCACACATTTCATTATTGCAACAAAAGTAGATATTGTGAGTGCTTGACAGTGAGTAGAACAACCAATAATCAGAGCAAAGTCCACGGCAGAGTGCAGACATTGTTGTAAATATAGCCAATGTGTAGGTGGTCCAAACTGCTGGCAAATGAATACCAACTACAGGCATGACCCAAGAAAATCAGAGAAACAAAATGAGGATTCTGCAGCATGGAACACGACACTGTAACAGCTCCCAGGTCTCCTCTGTCACTGAATACATTGTGCAGGCGCCCACGATAAGCATTTTAGTCTATGAAGTTTTATATTCGAAAAAGATAGAAATGCAGGAAGGAAAAACAATAGCCTGGTGACAAACATAGAACTTTATTGGTGACATCCCCTTGTGGGCAATGACATCATTCAAATATGTAATTGGATGGGACTGACATTTGAAGAGAAGGGTGTCGCAGGATTTGTGCCCGTCTGGCTGCCATACTGAAACATCACGCTCTGCTGATTCACAAGGCGCTGTTAGTCTCCGCCGAAAACAAAACTCGAAGTCACAGTCCGTATAGCTGAGAATGTCTGTTCTCATGCTCAACTTAATGGGCAACACAAAGGCATTGAGATGTCAGGAAGATTAAACAAGCACATTTAATCAAGCAACATCTTCACCCACCAGCATCTAAGGATGCTCTTGATTATCAACCTCATAGAAAGGTCACAATGTTCATTGATCAACTATATAGATATTATGTGCTCAACTTGTCTGCTTTATCATCCTGTAATTAGATACTTTGAGATAAAGGTGAAAAAAACAAAAATACTAAAAGTAGACCATAAGTCTACCTTTCTATTATTCTAATTAATCAAACAAACCAGATACAAAGCTTACCTATGGGTCTCATGTGTAACGAGACAAAAATACACCCCAGAATGTTTTTCTTTGAGAAAAAAAAACTAATGAATTACTACTACTACTACTACTACTACTACTAATAATAATAATAATAATATTAATAATAATAATAATAATAATAATAATGACTTTTGTTTGTTCATAGATAGCCAATAAAAATGTCTGTACCAGACATTTTTATTGGCTATCTATGAACAAACAAAAGTCATTATACTGTACCAGTAATTCAGATAGGAGGTGGTAAAATAGCAAAGATTCCCTTTGAAAGTGTCAAAGTGTAAATCATGCAAGAACAAATCATTGAAATGAATAGTTTTAATAATAATAGCTGGCCCAAGGCAAAAGCTGAATAAGTAGTTGCCTGTGGGCCTTAAACCAAAACAGAGCTGTCAAGAGTGCCAGAATAGTCACAAACGTTAGGTTTATAAACGTAAATAATAATAAAAAACCTGTTAACCTTGAGATTTAAAAAGTTAAATATGGAATAATGTAGTCCAAATTGTCCAAGATTTTTCCTGAATAAAATATACTGTTGTTGAATAGGTTAATGTTTTAGAAGTTTTTGATGCCTAACTGTTTCTTAGAGGAAACATTTAATTAAACTGCAATAGTAAAGACCAACTAAAGCTTAGTCAACTTCATGACAAATTTGTGGTTTCACACAAAATTATAAGAATTATTTTGTTCAAAGAAAACCCAATATGTCAATGTGTTGAATAATGTTCTACCTTTTACTTAAACCAGAAATTACTTCTGTACTCCAGAGACTAAAACATAATTTCTAAGAAAGTTAAAAAACCCTTTTAATATAATTTTTGAAAATGTACGCACTTTGCTTTTTTGCTGTCAGTATATGAATCCCATGAAGTGAATAGCTGACATTAGTTTCCATTTGTAAACTATAACACTGGAAATGTTAGATGATTGTTCACTGAGCTTCTAAATGTACACATATTTTTAACAATAACTTTCTGGAAACAATTATCCGATAACTCTTGCATTGTAATTACAGTAAAAGTGTTACCAAACTTACTGTTAATTAAAATACAGCCTAAACTGCTGTAAATTACTGCTTTAATTCATGTCACAGTTTTACTGTAAAAAAAAGAGGGTATTTGTAGATTTATGATGTAAGTAAATTATACAGAACTGTTGAGAATACAGTAGTTGTACTGTAAAAAAAAGAAAAAAAATCCTCTAGTTCTTGATAGAAGCACCCAAGTTTCCTGAGATTTAAAGCTATTTTTAGCAATTCACATATTAAGCCAAGATTAAATGCAATGTAACATAACTTGGTTGGAACTGGAATTTATGTAATTGAATTTGAAGCTGTCTGTAGGAGTAGACTGATTTGATTAGAAGTTTTGGTCTATAAAATTAATTTGTGTCTTGTAAAGGGTCTGCATAGCACCTTTGTTGTGAATTCATGTTGCAGAAATAAATTCATTTCAATTTAATTTAATTTACTCTACAGTAACATGTTATACACAGCTTTAATATAATTTTTTTTTGTCAATATAGCAATCTTACTGCTAAAACAAAAAACAATAGTTTACAGTGTGGATGTTATGAAGATAAAACTACCATTGCTTTTGCTAGATAGTAGTTGGCCGACTCCCAAATAAAATTATGTTTAGGGCCCAATAGTGCCCTGGATTGACTGCTTTTATATAATAATTAAACAAAACGACTTACTTTTCAGGATTTATATTTGTATTTTGAAAAAAGGCAAAGCCATTTGGTGATCCTTTGTTTTTATCTCCAGTGAATCATGATTAACCTGTGAATTATTATGAAAAAATAATTACTGAGGAAAATGGCAGAGTTAAATCCATCAAACAGTTCTCTTATGCATGCTACAGTTTTTTTAGTCCTCTGGAGGAAATAAATGAAAAACGGGAAAATGAAAGAAAAATTGATCCAGGAACCCAGTATAGAAGCACAGCCAGAAAACAACAGAGAGACTAAATGTTTTGTTCATGTGTAGTGAGCAATTATATCACAACTTCATATTTCTGTTAATTTTTAGTGCCATGGGATATAATTAAAAGGCACATGTTCTGAGAGTATGATACCATTTCAACCAGTTTCCCTGCCTTGTGGTAATCTTCACTTTTTAAAAGTAACATTTGATAGGTGAAAAACAGACATTTTGTGTTTTCTTTCACGGCTTTTGTTTAATAAAACTATAAATAAATGAACAGAACATTCGCGGCCACGTTTTTCAGAATCCTGTGCCAAAAATAAGTTGTCCAAAAAAAATTTCAGTACTATGTTTTAGGAAAAATATCTTGAATCGCTGCATTTAAATTAAAAGACTACTTCAGATGTCAGAAGTGTTTCTAAAGGGCCTTTACATACTTCACAAGAACAGAGAATTTAACTATTTTACTTGAGGTGGCAACAACAAGAACAGAGTTAAATCTGGCTGTTTCTGGATGTTTTGTACCTTACAAAAACTCAAGGGGAAACCTCCTGGGTGTTGATTGCCGTCACCTGGTGCTTATCAAGCCTTTGTTCCCTGGAGCTTCTTAAGGAGCTAGCAGATGTTCACTTGACTCCTGGTTGTTGACCAAACTGGTAACACTAAGCCCAGATCTTGTGCCCTTGGCAATGTGAAGTTTCTGAGTTCCCTTCGTGCCTCTGATTCCTTGTGTTCTTTCCAGGATTTACCTCGATGATTCTATGCCTGCTGCTAGAGACTCCCAGTGGAAATTCTCAAGTTCAGCATCCTGGCTTCTCCGTGGAGATCTACAACCTACCAACTCTGGTTTTCGACAGCCTGCCCGCTCTCTAACGCCTCCCCGCTCACTCGGTCTCAATTTACCGGATCAATCTTCCTGCACAGTCGTTCACCTCTCAGGACCTAACTCCCTCCTCGAGTCCAAGAACCTTCCTCCGCCCTGTAAATGAATCCCCACAACCATCCGACAGTCTCCTTGAACAAGACAAGTTCTAACTCTCCTTCTCAACCTGCAGATACCTGTCCCTCTTCGTGTTGCCGATCCCCTTCCAGAGACTCATCTTGGTTAAAATGCATTTTATTTGAACTGTATTCGTGTCTGAGTCTTTCATGTGGGTCAGGAAATTAACTGACAATATGACAGAACAACCAGGCCATTCTCACCCAGCAGGCTCCGCAAGAACGTGCCTGCCCAAATCTGAATCTCTTCTCACTAAACATGATTCAATGCTCCAGACCCTTTGCGAACAGCAACATTATGATTCTCAACGGTTAGATCAAATAACAAAAGTCATACATTAAATTTTTTTGTACCGGTCATTCCTATGCAGGGTTGCGGGGGGGGTTGGGCTGATGCCTATCTCCAGCAGTCATGAGGGGAGAGGCGTCATAAACCATGAAACAAACCTGAAAATTCCGTCTTCCTCCCAGCTACCTTCAGACGAATTGGCCACTGGTCCTTCTCTCTTTCTTCTTCCGGCTCTTGACGAGGACAGACGCTTTTCCTTTTCTCCCTCGTGTTTCCATTCCACCCCCTGCTCTCTGTCTGGTGTCCTATCTGGAGCACCTGTCTACACTCTTCTTGGAAAGCAACTATGGATCTGGTCAGCTGGTCTCTGAATGCAATTGATCAAATTTTTTCAACCCAAAAACTGGAGAAGGGGAATCCCGCCTGCCCTGCCGGTACATACCCGTCAGGATATATGATGGATTCCTGGAGTAAGTGGATGATCTTATGTCTGTCGATGATGTCAGTGGAGGATGTGGAAGATATCTACATAATTGGATTTATGATAATCGGGTTTCTGCTGTTTGGCTTGGGTAGATTCCTGATGTATCGCAAAGAAAAGAAGCAGTCGGAAGTAGTTGGCAAGCTTTTACAGCTTCAAGAAGGATTATGCCGTGCTGTAAACACTCAGACTAATGCGCTGAATGAGCAAAACCGCAAACTGGATGCAGTGGACAGACTCATACGCGAGGTTGGAAACAACTTGGAGAAGTTTCTCAGTCAGGCTGATGGAAACTGAGCCATTATTCCGATGTTTGGAGCGCCACTGTGGCTATGAGACCGTTGAAAAAACTGTAAGGCTGAAAAGTCCCAGCCTGAACAAAAAATGCTATCTGAATTGGAACCCGGTGCAGCCTTGAAAGGCTAGACATCACAAACTCCCCCTGCGAAGAGAAGAATGTAAATGGAGGCTCCTACTCCCACACCATCCCCCTGTGTTTACATGAGTCTGTGAGAGGTCACAGTCTCAGCTACTTACAACGCACACACATACAAACGCACAGACTTTCACGCCACAACTACAGAACCACACGCTCCTTGAGTTCAATGTCCTCGCTTTTAACCTTACAGTCTCCTGCCCACTCTTCGGACAGTGAAATACTGGGCACGCTCGGGATGGGTGCGACCGCTTTTCTCTGTGCGGAGGGCTCCCGACCAAACTGGTAACACTAAGCCCAGATCTTGTGCCTTTGGCAATCTGAAGTTTCTGAGTTCCCTTCGTGCCTCTGATTCCTTGTGTTCTTTCCAGGATTTACCTCGATGATTCTATGCCTGCTGCTAGAGACTCCACGTGGAAATTCTCAAGTTCAGCATCCTGCTCCGTGGAGGTTTACAACTTACCAAGTCTGGTTTTCGCCAGCCTGCCCGCTCTCCAATGCCTCCCCGCTCACTCAGTATCAATCTCCCATCACAGTCATTCACCTCTCAGGACCTAACTCCCTCCTCACGTCCAAGAATCTTCCTCCGGGCTGTAAGTTAATCCCCACAACCATCCAACAGTCTACTCTGAACAAGACAAGTTCTAACTCTCCATTTTCTACCTGCAGATACCGGTCCCTCTTCGTGTTGCCAAGCCCCTTCCAGTGACTCATCTTGCCTAAAATAAATTTTATTCGTGTCTGAGTCCTGCATGTGGGTCAGGAAAGTAACGGACTTCCAATTCAAAGACAGACTTCCGAAGCAAACGTAGCAGAATAGCCTACACTTTGTTTATGTCCTGCTGCTGGACTGAAAGCTGTCGGAGAGCTTTTACTTAAACATTTGTATCTGCATGCCTGATGTGGTAGCCTGCAACTTGGTGAACTTTTGGTTGGAGATGTTAGGGGTGGAGTATTTTGTTGAATGAGAGGGGGACTCGCTAGATGCCGACAGGAGGATGAAATCCATCCCCGGTCGGACTCTTGCAATCCCCACTGCCTCTGCCAACTCTGGAGCTTCATCCTCCTGAGCCTTGCATGTGGACCTCACATCTCAGCATAGACGGTTGTGTCATATGCGGAGCATTGCTGCCAGGAACATAGTCAACAAGAATGGTTCTCCACTGCTGGATACTTACTTCACCCTCCACCTCTGTGTAGGAGACCGCATTTCTAGAGATTTTTACAAGAGTGAAGTCATTCAAGACTCACTGAACCCAACTTGGCGGAGTCTGGACTTTGGTATGTTCCCAGACCTTATGGATACTTCAGTGTCTTGCTTTGTGGTGAGGATCTGGGGCGGACAGAAAGAACAGTTCCAGCTCCTTATTGAATGGAAGGTCAACTTGGATGGCCTCAAATACACAGGACAACAGATTCAATCCAGATAACCAAATGAGATCATTTTTGGACTGAATGATGGCTACTATGCAGCTGACTTTGATCACAAGGATCCGTCGGAGCGGAAGAATTACAGCTTGCTTCAGGTCGACCAGAGTTCAGGAGATTGAGGAAAAACTAAGGACGACAGTGGCTTGCACTGAGCGGAAGAAGGAACGGGAGTGCATGCAGCTGCGTATAACTGCTCTCCGCAGTGAGCTCCAGTGGCAGAAAATGGCACTTGGTAGAGAAATAGATAATCAGCAGAAGGAGAGGGCACAGCTACAGAAGAAAGAGGAAGCGTTTTCTGCTCAGCAGGAAAGTCTGAAGGAGGAGAAAGAATCCTTAACAAAGTTGCAGAAGGAATGTACGGCCAAGAGAGAGCAGTTCCTCAAGACCAACACCCAGCTCACCTTCTGTTGTCGTCAGCTTCTTTCCGAGCTCAGCAACATCTACCCCATTGATGTGGTCAATCAGTTGGATTATGTAATATGTGGAGTGAAGCTGCCAAACTCGGACAACTTTCAAAGAAAGGATGATGGGAGCATGGCGGTTGCCCTGGGTTACACGGCAGACCTGGTCCTGATGATCTCCTGCTTCCTTCAGCTCCCTTTCCGGTACCCTGTAATCCACAAGGGTTCCCGCTCCTCCATTAAGGACGCAATCACTGACAGACTCACTGAAAAGGAGAGAGAATTCCCCTTGTTCCCCAGAGGAGAGCGCTTTCATTTTGAGTATGGTGTCTACTTATTGAACAAGAACATCGCCCAGCTGCGATATCAGCACAGTTTGACCACCCCTGATCTGCAGCAGACACTACCCAACTTGAAGAACTTCCTGGAACATGGTCTGATGGTACGATGTGATCGACATCATCTCCAGCTTACTTCCAGTTCCCTACAAGTTCCAGCTGGGTGTGTCCGCTGCCTTTGAAACAGGTTGCCCTCACCACAACAGCTCTCTAGACCAAGGCCCGAGGAAGAGGGCGAGCTCTGAGGCTGAGGCACAGCTCAAGTACAAGCCAACATCTTCTCCAAACAACGCAGCCGCAGGGGAAGAGCGGCCTCCTGCTAACCTAACACCACTTTCACCAGTCCCCAAACATGTGTCCTTGTTGCTTGATGCAAGCATGGCCTCACTTTACCTCAGCACAGCTGCAGGGGCCGACAAGGAGGAAGAGCCAAGGGAGGAAGGGGAGCAGTGTGGGCACACAGACGTAGGGGAGAAAAATTAAGATGTTGGCACAGAGAGTGAAGCAGAAAAACAAAAAGAAGCTGAGGAGCGGCCGACCAGCAGCACAGGGCCATCCCGTTCCTCTGCAGTGCAGGAAGTTGGGAAGGAAACTGTTTCCAGTAACTATACAGGTGCAATGAACTGCTCTTTGGCATCAGGACAGGCCCCTTTAGGCCTTGTCCCAGAGCTGCACTGCTCTGTGGAGCAAGCTGAGGAGATCATGGGCACAGAGGCCACAGGTTTAGGTCTAGGCTTAGGGGTGGCGTTAGGGTTAACAGATGAGGGCCGGCTGGAAGACTACCGCTGCATTCCCGTGGACCAAGCAGTAGCCATGGAGGGTGCCGAACAGGTGCTGGGCAAGCTGGACGTGGCAGGCTTTGAGGAGTTTAACAGACATATCTATGCACTAAATGAGAAGATGTCTAGCTTTTGCTACATCACGTTTATTTTTGGGGAAAAGTTGCATATAGCCCCTTTAAAATGGATCCAAACTCTTCAATGTAGATGTTACTGATGTGAGTAAAATACCAAAATTTAGCTAGTTTTAGGGTCATTGGGGTGTTTAAAAGTCAGCAGTTGCAGATATGTAAGAATATATTGGAAAGAAAACTGTGTTTTCAATAACATGTTGGAGCATGTCGAGACATGTCTGGGGTTCATTCAGGCTGCAAGAGAGAGCAAGATTTAAAGCAGATAACAGGAAGGTCGAGCGAAGTATACTAAAGAACTCAGTTTCATCCCTTTGCGCTTCCAATCTGTCTGTCATTAAACGTTTTGAATTTAAAATGTTGGCAGCCATTTGGAAATCTCTATGGTGAGAATATACAAGACCACGGTTTTAGTAATCCTAATCGTGCTCATTTCTAATAAGGCCGTCAGCTCTGTAATCAGTGGGATAATTAGTAGAATGTTTTCTATTATAGCTATGAGTGGCAAAGCTTTAATAAAACTGGAGATAAAAAAAAGAAATAAAAAGAAGGAAAGTAACTGAGAACATGACACTGGGAGGTCCTCATTGGTCATTCCCACTGCAGCATTTGCCAGGGAAGTAACCACGCCCACTTCAAATTTCTGACCAATCACACAACAGTTTATGGACACCACACAAGAAGAAAGGTCTGTCCAGAATGTGTGTCAAGAACAAGCTGAAAGAGCTCCCAAACCTGGGCTGCAACAAACAGAGGACGGTATCTTTTTCTTGCAGTCCTGGCAGAGGGAGCAATTAACTCTGAAGGAGTATTTTGTCTTGAGTTTCAAAAATGTATTGATTTATAATGCAATAAAAAGAAAAAAAAGTTAAGTGAGTGATATCATGTATAGATGGCAGGCAGGCAATTTCTTTATGTCCTAAATGCTTGGAAAAGCTTAGTTTAGTTTACTTAACATTTGAACCTATAATATGTTTGCAGTTAGGAATCTAGAAAACTTCAAATAAATTATTCTTCAAATGATTATCCTTGTTCATTCCGGTTTTCCAAATTGAAATTTTGCCTGTCAAGAAGCATTGGCAACAATGTGCTAGGAGTGGAAGAACATCAGGGTAATATTACGACTGCATTTGTTGCTTTAAAACACATCCATGTCTCCTAGACATGTAACATTTATATCCCTTTGGTTTTTGGAAATATAAAGATATTAAATATTATTTGAATTTATGTGCTTTATTTGGAATAAATAGCTACAACTTTATGCATTCTATAATTTAATTGACCTAACATGTTAATGAGTGAAGGTTAGATAGTAAATACTGTAAAACATGACATGGGTTAAGTATATGCCTTAGATAGGGTCTAATTACAGTTTTCTGACTGTCTTAGTTTCTGATGTCTGAACACCACCTGTGAATGACGTCATTATATGCTTGGCTCATGGCCAAGCTTTCAGATTCAATTTGCTTCCTCTACAATGCAGTGTGGCGAGATCTGTATAAAACTGGGCTTACAAGTGCCAAATGCTTCTCCTTTAAGACGGATCCACTTAATTTCAACTAAACTTTAAGGCTTTTTGAAGTTAGCAATTCATAGAGTTTCCTTTTCTTACAAGAAATGATAAAAATTGTGACAATGACAACGGATCACAAAAAATATTACAGATTGAGTCTGAATGAAGGCGTAGTTAAATCAATCCTTCCCAGCAATTTGGCCATTTGAATTTCTTGGAATTTAGCTTCATTATTAATTCTATTCTTCATCTGTTATTCCCCATATGATTTTTAAAACAACAGTAATAAACTAGAAAAGCACTCAAGAGAGTGCAGCCCTTCGCTTGTGAGCTTTCTGAGTTGGGAGAGGAGTCCACAATAGCGCCGCTGCTTGGTGGGTGGATACACGCTTAATGTCGGATCAACCCCAAAATGTAATCACTTGTTCTTTTGTTCCATATAACTTCTTGAGTTATGTTGCTAACAGACAGATAGACAAACAAACAGACAGACAGACAGACAGACAGACAGACAGACAGACAGACAGACAGACAGACAGACAGACAGACAGACAGACAGACAGACAGACAGACAGACAGACAGACAAACAGACAGACAGGAACGAAAACATTATCTCCAGGCAAAGGTAATTACAGTTAAGTTGCTATAGTTGCACATGTAAACTTCTTTTGTTTAACAGTGTCAGTTTCTGTTATTATAATAAGGAATGTGCATGCTGATTTACTAGAGACTCAGTGTGAAAAGGGCTTTAAGACATCAAATATTTATTGCCTAAAAAAAAGGAATAAAATTGCAAAGACTGAAAATGTGTGGTAAAAGTGGAATTATACAAATCTGAAAATACATATAATCATAAAGAGAAACATATATCTTGGTAAATATATCTAATAAAACGGTGTTGCATAGAGAGACAAGCAAATGAATGATGTGGTTACTGAAACCAAATAGGCCAAGTGGAAGATTTTGGAGTACAATGATTTATAAATAAAGATCTGCACTTTCTCACTCCCTAAATGGAGAGTGAGAAACCAGCCAGGGACAGAAATTGAGAAAATAAGAGGCCAAGAGGGGTGCTACCAGCATTTACCTTTTCATAAACATGGAGTTTCACTCAGCTCACAGGGGTGGTATGAGCTCTCTGGTCAGTCAGATGCACTGATGGAGATAAACCAAACTGACATCATAACAACATCTGAGACAGATCAACATCTTCTCTTTTCTTGTCCTCTTCTCTACCTCTTTTTGCCTTTTCTTTCTCTGCTCCCTCAAAGATACTGTCTTTGCTAACAGAGCCATCTCTGATTCCTGCTACCCTCCATCTCTCTTTCCCCTCCTATCTCAACCCTCACACTCTTGTCTCCTTTCCACTGATTAGCCATGCAACACCTTTAATAACATCCATCAGCCCACCACTTTCCCACCCTCTTACACCCACTTCATTTATATGGGGAATGAGAATCACAGACGGCAAGTAATTTGGGATAAAAAGAAGATGGATGTGCCTCTGTGTGAACAACATGCTCAAGAGCCCCTACTGCAGACAGTAGATGGAGATGAGAGGACCTTTGGGTTTGGGACTTCTTTGTGCTTTTTCCATCTTCATTCAATACACTTTACCTTAAAGGATGGTGTTCTTACCCTCAGAGAGAGTGTTATACTTGGCTACGGATTCTTTACTTCTAGATAATGAGAAACAGCCAACAGGAGAAAGCATAACAAAACAGTTTTAAAGTATTACCATGAATATGATGCATTCAGACATCTTTTCACGTTTTGTCATGTTACAACCGCAAACCTGAATGTATTCTTGAGATTTCATGAAACAGACCAGTGAATAGAAGAGCATAACTGCAGTGAAATGAATCGGACACATGGCTTTCAAAATTAATTACAAATAATAGTCGGAAAATGCTGCCGTTTATTTGTATTCAGCTCACTTTTCTCTGACACCACCTAAATTAAATCCATGGGATCAAACTACCTCCGAAATTCACCTGCATTTGAATGTAGTTTAATTTTAATATATACGCAGCTGTTCTTTGAAGGGCTCAGAGCTTTATTAGATAACATTAGTGAACAAACACCATTTGGACAACTGCAAATCTACCGAGATCTGGCTGTTCACCTGAACTGTATCGTCCAGGTTAACCCAGAAACATTAGAATGTAGACATCTGAAATGAAAAAGCAAATGTATTTATAAAGGATTATTGGAACACATTTAGAAACCACAGATGTGCTCTTCAAATGTTGTTTTTTCATAAAATTATTACATGACAAATCTTAGCCAGATGAACAATAACTTTTTACCTCTTCTGACTGATGGCTAGATAGAAAGGTTCCCGCTGTGCTTTGCACACAGCTGGTACCAAAAATAAGATGTCACACTGGCTCATTGTCACTGTTTGAGTGACTATTTTTAAATAAAAACTGGCAAGCTGTATGGAACTTTAAGCATGTGTCCTTCTGCAATGTCTAAAAACTGTATTAATATCAGTGAATACTGAAAAACAATGTATCAAAATAAGTATATTTCTCAGCAGTTTTTGACTTACTTTAGATGCGTTTTGGGCTTTCTCATATGCTACAAAACAACCAACAAACTAGGATACATAAAATACTGCTATTTTTAAAAACACCATTTTTTTTCCCGACTTGTTCAATCAAATTGTCTGCCGTGAAATAAACCGGTTGATCTCCACTCAGGAATATACTTTGATACACAGTAGATCCATTGGGGCACAATGCTACAAGCCACTGCTGTAGTTTTAGCTTCCCAAACAGTCAACTCATCTAAATATTTCTGAAAAGTGAACTCTGCATATATGAATATTCGTTACAAAAAATAACATCCAATAGGTTTACATTGCATTGCTCCTGAGGATTTATCTGGCTGCATTGATTTCATGATCAACACAAATGGTGCAGAAAAGGACCCACGAATGCTTTAGTCTCTGAGCTTTCTCGCATTCTGTACCCGGCCATTGTTAGCTCAGCTTCAGAGGCCATCAGTGACTAATGACATCATGACTCCATGACGAAAAACCTCTCACTATATCATGTACAACCTCAGGGTCATTGTGTTCTTAACATATGTCCTGCCAACACTGAGAAAGGAGATTAGTAGAGCAGCTGACATCAAGGCTGAATGAATACAAGATTTTGTTCTTTAACACAAGGCTCATGGATGCACATAAAAATGAAATATTAATATACATCTAAGAGGAGGGTTATTGTGTCTAGAGCGTATGCATTTTTTGGGGCTCATTTGCCATGATGGGTCTTATGGTGAAAAGTGCACACCCCTCAAGGCCCAGTGACATGGACAACTGCAGAAGCCCTGTCCTCAACAATCACATCTTTCTTCAAAAGGCCCAGGCCAGGGATTTAAAATACACAAAGGGCAGCAGCCTGAAAATAATTACTAAGCCCGTAGAGAATTTCTACTAAATACAGCGGCTGTTTAAAACAATCATCAAGGTTCCCCCTGGAAGAAGAGTATACTGTTTCAAAAGGTTACAGCTGGAAACAAATCCTTTTAATGTGATTATTTTTTATGTGATCCACCCTTCTTTCACCTCTTTTTCAGCCAATTTAATTATAATTTAGTCTGTTCTATCCACAATTTGCAACATTGGCCTTACTCCACGTTAGAAAACAACTGCATTGGAAATATTGTCTGAATTTTTTTTCCAAGTGTTCTACAGCCTCCTCTATGCCACACTCTATTCTCATTTTTCACTTTCTTCACAGCCTAACATCTCTCCTACATACACATCCCGTGTTTGCCCGTGGACACTTTTCATCAATGCACACATCTTTTCTTGCATCTCATCGATTCCCCTTATTGAAAGAAGCCTCATTTGCAGTCTCCTTCTTGACATATTTTCCCTCTCCTGTCTCTTTCTTTTCCAAACTCTTGACAGGCTGTGCAGAATTTGGCAGTTGGCTGTTCTCCCCTAATCCTTTGCCAGACTTTCCTCCTTCACAAATATACAAGGATTTTAGAGGAAGTGCAGTCAGACATCAGATGGCCAGAAACACATTCCAGCTTCTTATATACAGTTCGTAAGTGATTAAAATAATATGAGCTTTTTTGGTTAAATGAAAGTATTGATGAAAACCATATCTACAATTGTCGTTGTATTTAACATTAACCTTTCCAGTCAGAATGAAAAAAAGATGTTTACCCCAGATATGTTACAAAATGCCAATGCGAATTTGTTTTCCTATTATTTCTTTAAACATATTTTTATCCCACAATTTTTTCCCATTTTTTATCCCCCAGTCCTGGGGTTCCGCTCTCTCTCTGCCAGCCCCGGGGAAGGCCTTGCACTGACACCCAAGCATGAAGGAGGCTTGGGTGTCAGGCCCTTCTTTTCACCTGATGGGGCAGGGTTTCCCTGGCTGGACGTAGCGCATAGAAGGATCACGTTATTCCAGCCAGATCCTCCCCAACCCTTCAGGTGCCCGGTCCGGCCAGGAGGAGGCAGTATATATCCCCAGGACTAGTGCATGTTTTTGTGGGAGTAGCTCATATTAGCTGCTCAAGGGGAACACTGGGAGAACATGCAAACTCCACACAGAAAGGCCCTTTTGCCAACCCAACCTTTTGACAAAGACAACCCCACCCTGGGTGTGGGTGCCGATGATGCGGGGGAACAAACACACCTTCAGCACCCACAGCGTCCCCGGTGGTAATCGAACCCAGGACCTTCTAGCTGTGAGGTGAGCTGTGCTGCCAGCTGCTCCACCGTGCTCCCCTTTTGTTTTCCTATTTTACTGTTAATTGTTATTTACCGTGATAAAATATACCCTAACAACAAACTCCTGTCTGTATGCCCTGATAGAAAGTGTAAGGTTAATGTGCTTAAAGGACAACTATTTACTGCCGAGACAAGCCGCAACATGTTCACTTTCTCTCACACCATCATACAGCTAAGTAGCAAAAATAAAAGCACTTATGTTCTCTTTAATATACATGATTGAAGGTTTTGTCAACTGATGTGCTCAAACACAGTCAACATTATTAAAGAGGAATATTATGGTGTTTTGACTCCCTTAAGACTAAGACTATTATTTACATATTAAAATTGTGTAAATAATTTCTTATAATCTGTAAGTGAACTCCATTACAAATGTCCACAAAATTTCTGACTTATTTTGGTTTTTAACAACAAAAGCATCAGGAAGTAGAATAAAAGCCGCTATTTTGGGAATTGGGCCATTATAAAACACTGCTTACGTGGACAAAGACAACAGGAGAGAATAGAGCAGACATCAGGCAGGTTACAAATGTTACTCAACGACATAATCAGTATGTTACTTGTATGATGTGACCCCCATGTATATTTCAAACATATTTTCAGATATGCTAAATAAATGTGAAGTAGTTCATGCTGAATTTGTTAAACTTATCTCAGAAAGTTCATGTGGAACATGGATCAATTAATTTCAATCTGGGTGAACTAGTCCTTCTTAAGGATGATCTGGCTAAACACTGCATAGTTTTTCTGGTGTTTCGGCACTGAAATTGTCAAATTAAATATTCAAGCACAAACTATATATCCTGCTTCGACCTTTAAAACTGCTCCATCATCTGCCACAACTGCCAAGAAGGATCACCAGGGAGACACACTAACGATAGGTTCACTTGAACATGTCAGCCCTACATGTCTCCACATGTTACACAGCCATCATTCCTGTCAACACCAGGTCCAAGCAGTAAACAAGATCCAAGGGATGTTATTAATTTCAACAGAAAGAGCGAGGTGCATTGCAGGAATGAACAAGCTAACATTTAGAATGCAGCATTCAGTTAAGTTATGTACAATTCACAAAATGAACTCATGTGTTCTGTTTATAAAGTTTGTAGAATATGGCATTTAGGAGGGAAATATTGGAAATCAATTAACTAAAACACTTTAGTTAGAAATAAAAATAGACTGGTATTAGTTTGAGTTCTGAAGATCATCATTATCTTTGTCACGATTTTTTTCTATGTTAGCATCCTTCAACCCTGTTGTTCATCATTTATATTCTGGCTCATACAAATAAGGTGGGACACTATCTGAAAATTACAAGTACATAATTTTAGATGAAACATGATTCAGAATCCATTTTACTATTTTTTTTTTACAAATGTTTATTAAAGTAAACAAATCCCATTGAAACTGGCTTCTTTGTGTTGATTCACTTGTTCAAACTACAATTCAAATCTTCTAGTATCAGAAATTACAGCCCTCTGGGACATCCAGTTACCTGAATGTTTGCTAGCTGTTTTAACATGGTTTTTAAAAGCTAGATCTATCTGGGAAATCCTGTATTATGAACACCCTACTTTCTTTATAGTTTTTTGTTAGAATTGGGCCATCGTTGAAAAGAACATGGACAATAGCCATTCACTTTCGAAGGGATTTATCTCCTTTGGAGGTTGGGTTAATTATTGACAGTCACCTGGAGAAAAAATTTCCAATTTGCAACACAGTCCAATATCCATTTTACTGTCTGGTGGAAAAGTGACATAATGACAAAGAATCAAAACAATAAATGAGACAACCTTAAAACAACAGCCATATGAATTTACTGTGAGCTCAAGCCAATACATGCATGAATAATTACTGACAAACATTTCCTTGAAATCTACTTTTGATGCAAGAAGAATGGAACATTAAATTTCGATTAACGGGTACACATCAGGAATGGGTGAAACAGGGACATAGTAATTTAGAAACTCTTGAATTTTTTGAAAGAGGATATCCAGGCAAAATCATTGATCTGCAAATAAACACACACATTGCCTTAAATCTTTCTGTTAAGTCAACTGTAACATCTTCCAGAGGAATAAGAAGGTTTTTTGTTTCTTTTTCCTCCTAAAACACCTCAGACTCAGTATAACCTTGTCTCCACTCTTATCCTAAAAGTACATATCTAAAGCCCCAGGAAACACACAGGCAGATGGAAAGATACTAAAAGTGTGTGTGCGTGTGAGGCTGAGTTGGTGAGCCAGACTGAGAGAAAAAGAGTGGGTCCTGCAACTCAAGCCCTCCAGAAATCAATTGTACAAACTTCTTCATGAGTGCTCTCCTTTGCCCCCTGTTCGTTCTGAACCAGTCAAATCAATTTCCAGGCATGTGTGTCTGTGTGCACCTCCATGTTATTTTGACAGAAGAGTGATGGAGGAGCACAACACATCATAGATGTAGGGAGGAGAAAAAATGGACAGAAGTAAATGATAAGAAATTCTTCAGATCAGATATCCTTAAATGTCACCAAACTGAAAGGCCTCCACACAATGTCGTAAACCAAATATTTTTGGACATATAGATGAACATTCTATATCTTTATTTCATGTCAATAAGTCTTCATTTCGAAAAGTGGTTTTATTTGCAGTAGTTGGATGATTTTCGGGTTTTTTTTGGTGATCCATCATTTCTGCCTCATGCGTCTCACAGCTGTATTCTTACTGTGGAAATAATGCATCATTTCTTTCATCTCACTGAACTCTTATCCAAAAATATTTAGTGATTTATAACTGAAGGGTGAGTAATGCTGCTGGGAGTATTTATCTCTCTGCGTGCTCCCACTTTAAACATGGGCAGAAATTGTACATTTGAGACTACAGAGAAAAGTGGTGAATTAAGTGTATTGATCTGTTGGGAAATACAATCAGTTGTTTTCTTTCTATTCAGAATTATCTCTTGTGTGCTTTTATTTCTTCACTCTCTGCCTGGAAATCATGAGGGAAGCATATTTTAAATATCCTAACTTTGATTTCTACAACTTTTTACAGCAGACAGTAGACAGGGCAGAGTGTTTCCTTTATTAAGGCCTCCCACAACTGGGACTTAGTGGGAGATTTTGGCGTCACGCCTCCCTGCCACGATTTCTGTAAATCGGCTTTCTGTGGCCATGACAAGTCATTAGCCTTGCCCCTATCGGTAATCCGCTAGTTTCTGTCTCTAATGGAAGTAGGAGGTAAAATTCACTCGTTACTACATCGGCTTGGTCTCAAAGCAAACCTACAGGCTGTTCATAACCGAGAATAGAGCACCTACCTGCTCTCTAGTGCAAAAGAATACATGAAAAAGCTGAAAAGGCTTGGAATTAAAGAGTTATGGAACGCGAAACAATCTCTTTAAAAGGTGGACTTAGTGAGTGACAAATTTATTTTTTAGTTTTTATGGTAGGGAAACAATCAGACATCCAGGCTGGATAAAGCCAAAGTAAACTGTTCATATGTGTGTAAAACACTAGCTCCACCTTGTCCAGTAAGGGCCATCAAATTCAGCTTTCACTCTGTTGCATCGGTGTCAAATATCTTAGAATATCAGAAAAGAGGTGATTTTTTACGATTTCTCTTAAAAGTATATATTTTTGCAATGTTCTAAAACAGATGAAAGCACAACTCTTTCCATCATATATAAACATTAAAAAAACTGACCGAATCAAGTAGGAACAGGGGAAAAACTAATTTAGCTCAATCTGAAGAGGAATGGCATATTATGTTGATACCATAGTGACAAAAGCTGAGAGGCATCAGACAATGAGGAGCAACTAGGTTAAAAACAACACAATCTTGTCTAAATAGTAATATGCGAAACAAACTTGTAAAACAACAAAGATATATAAAAGCTGCAGCTGAGGTACTTCTCAATGGAATTAAGATAAAACAACAAGTGGCCTGCAGGCCACATATGCTTCACAAGCTCAATACATCTGAACTAAGTAGAAGTTAAATATTTGATATCACTCACAATCTATCAATTTTTAATAATGCGTAGAACAGGTTAATGAAGGCAACCCCTGAGAAAATGAAACTTAGAAAAAAATGAACGTCCAACTGAGGATTTAAAAGCTAGAGTCTACGTAACTTAATAAATTCAAATGAGTAGCTGGACATTGCTTAAATTAGCATTAGTTATGTAAAGGGGTGTTTTATTGCAAGTGAAGTATGAGTAACTTGCAGATTTAAAAAGTTCCTTTTATTAGTCTAAAAAATAGTTACTATAGCTATTATTATTATTACACTTTTACCCCATATTTAATGCATACATGGAAGAACTCATAAGTAAAGTTACAATCTATACTTCTCAACTAAATCTTAAAAAGTCATTAAACTGCTTTGATAAAAGAAGTACAAATCTTATACAGTGGTGGGAAAAAGAATTTAGCCCCTTACAGATTTCCCTTTTTGCTTTTTTGACCATCTTTTTTTCTAACAAAGGATGTCAGATAAAAATAACCAGAGTAAATACAAAGGGAACAGACAATATAGTTCTGCTTATTATTAAAAATGTCATTCTTTATTTATTTTTTGTAAAGTGCTCTGAGACAACATGTGCAGTAAATTGGTGTTAAAAGTGCAAAACTATTTTAAAAAGCTTTTGAAAACAACTTAGCGCTATGTGAAAAGCAATTGCCCTCTAAACGTAAACAGGCTGTGCCACCCTTGGTGGCAGCGTGTGTCATTAAGCGTTTGCCACTTCAGCCTTTGAGTATTTTCAAGGATCGGTGGTCAGTTTACAGTAATACCACAGAATCTTCATTGCATTTAAGTGCAGGATTTAACTAGGCTTCTTTTGGTATTTTTAAACCATTTGGAGCTAGACTTGTTGGTTGGCTTTGGACCATTGCCCTAATCCACAATATTTCATTAGAGCATAAAGTTACAAACTGATGGCTGGGCATCCACCTTCAAGATTATCTAGTAAGGAAGAGAATGCACGTTTCCTTTAAATTCATCAAGTGGTCCAGGTGCTGAACCAGCAAAGCAGCCCCAGACCATCACACTACCACCCCTATGTTTGAGACTGTGAATTGTTAGATGTGAGACAGGCACAGCTAATTTGTGATTTAACGAGGAGGCATTACTTTTTCTCATATGGCCACAACGGTTTGCATAGTTCATTTCCTAAATAAATTAACTGCATTTTGTAATTACTCAGATTGTCTTTCTGGTAGAAAAAAAATGTTTGATGGTCTTAAGTTATTAAGTGTGACAGGAAAAGCTGAATAAATCTCTGAGGAGGCAAATATTTTGTCACATAAGTGCATTTATGTGACAGCAGAGGGTGAAATCTTAGCTGCAGGAACAATGCAAGAGACTCCTGAAGTTAGAACCTGAATTTCTAAAGCAATATTAACCATCATATATATACACACTAAAGCTAAGTATCGATGATATTTTTTGAGTTGCAGCTCATGACAGACTGTATACAGCTTTGAAAGTCCACAAGTTGTCAAGGAAACACACAGTGCACTTTGTGACAAGTGCAAATTGCATTCAGAAGGATCCAAGGGTGGGTCAGGGCTGTCATCAGCTATGTGATCAGGCAATTAGTTCTCTCACTTGGTTTCAAAGTATGGAGAGCAGCCAGCTGTGAGAGACGGGTTAGTTTAAAGGTGAGAGCAGCTTATTTTCTCAAACAGCCACTGATTGTGAATATTGGCATGAGAGAGTTAATGTTCACTCATTTTCACATGGTTCTCTGCCGTTTTTCTCTCCACCCAGCTCCTTAAACTAAGAAAAATAAATGTCCTTCAATGAATGCTACATTTCTCATCAATTCTGTCTCTTTTCACAGCTAATTATCATATTGATTTATTCTGTTTCCCAGGAGAGGTAAGGGCAAGGTAGGTTGTTTTCTGTATTAGGTATGGCTGGTTGGTATTATTTTATGGAATATGTTTTTTTGAAAAATGTTTTTTTTTTAAATTGATAGGTGGAGAAACATTTTTTCTGGAAAGCAAGAAGACAGACCTACTATTTTGCACTAGTTGTGCTTTTGATAATAAAAAAATAGCCTCTAATCTAACTTAGAAATATTTGGGATTTAAAATCACATGCTCAGCAAATTTATCATCAATCCTAACAGAGGAATATTTAACCATGTGCCCTGCTTCTTTATTCCATGATGTTCTTGAGCATCAGTCTGTGGCATCTGCTGGACCAGCATGAATCCATACTTAGGAAATATCCCAGATGGAAGGCATTTTATTACTCCTCTGTTTGAGGAAGGGTAGAATCAAAGGATACCTACAAAAAAAACATGTTTATTATCATACATGATCTTTGACTCTATTTGTCTTCTGTCTTATCTGCTGCAAAACATTTGACATACTATGGTGCCCCCTTTAATATCACAAAGCACATTAGGGACTATGTGGCAAGCAGATGGCTGTGATATGCAGCCCACTCATACATCTCTCCCTGGGTTGTTCCGAAAGAAGAAATATGTAATAGTGGGAAATGTTAGGGGAGGGGCTGTGGACCTTTAAAACCTCTCTGAGAAAACTTTTGTCCACAGGGCATGTGAAAGATGCATTATGTCTTCAGGTGCTTGAATGTTTGTCTTCTCATTCTCTTGCAGTTTTTCTCGGCAGCATCAGTCTAAATTTTAAACATATGATCTCTGGCTTGTTTTAAAAAACAACTTGTTTTGCTCATCAAGTTAGAAGAAATACAGCTTATCTAAGATGTTTGGTCAAATGACCTAAACAAGCCTGACTTAATTTTTTCTGCTCTAGTCTAATTTAGGGTGAATCTAAAAACAGAAAAAAATGACAAACATGTAATATAGTTTTCTGGACTAAATGAAGACACGTACCGGACAACTTTAACTAGGACACGTTAAAAAAAACAAGAAAACTAAAACAGATATTCATGAACGTCGAGTGTTGGAAGTGAATGAGTTTGGATGTGGCTCAGAAAGAAAGTTGAAATTGGCCAAAACTCTATCAGGCCTTAAAGAAACTATATAAAGGACAGGCTACATGATATATGTGTTTAATTGTTTTTTTCCTGTTGTTTGTGCATTTTCTTTTCTCTGCTGAAAATAAATTATGATTTACTAACACAACTCGATCATCATCTCTTTGGAACAGAATTTTTTAACAGATTAAGGACCAATAAGAGAAAAGATGGACATTTTCATCAGTATTGTGCCAATCTTTTTTTTCTTTTTTGGTGGGGTGAGGGCAACAGGAAATAAAACTATGTTACATTTAAAATAAACTTTTGTCCTGTCTATAAGCCTTTTAGCCAAAAGCTAATTCACAGGCCCAGTCCCTATGAAGTCAGAACGTGTCTGACAGATTTTGTATGTTTTGTACGTATGTTTAACTCAAATGGATCCACTTTGTTTTCATCCTAAGACACTGACTTGTGGCCATTACAACACTTTTAGACATTTTCAGAAGATCTGTCAAAGCTGAGTCTGGTTAGTCTTTAACTATTAGAGCCTTAAACTATTTAGACTCCCATCCTGTGTTTTAAGCTATTAAAAACACAGAAAACCCTGAATAAAAGTCTTCATGGTCAGATGACGGTAAGATTGTGTTTGATCCTCTCACACTCTACATTACTTTCAGTTTTTCTTAATTCATTTCTCTGATCAGTTTTTGTTCATAAAGGCCTCTTTTTGACAATATTTTTCTCATTTTGTTTTTGTGGTGGATTCATCTTTTTTGCTAATGAATACTTGTCACAAAGACATTGTTTGTAATTGTGACTTTAAATGAGCTTTCATGATTAGTATTAGTATCCTTTTTACTATTAGTATTATTATTGATTTTCCTCAATCTGGGATGCTGCTTTAATCATGCGTTTTAATCAATATTATTTGCTAAATGTTTTAACAAACTAGGTTATTAGATTGATTCTATCATCTATTACCTTTCAGTTGTTAAATACTATCTTTAGTCACTTTTACCTGTATTTAACATCAAAAGATGTCTGGCACGTTCATTTTTTCTCTTCTTTCTTTCACATGCTTTTTCTTTTCCTCCTCTCTCTTTGTTCTTACAACTTTATGTCTGAGACGTTTTCCTTTTTAAGCTCTTACAGAGATATGTTTTTTCAGATTTGCCAGAAAATCCTAATTGTATCTGCTATATGCAACAGATTTGACATTATTGAACATTTTCCCTGGCAAGAACAGGACATACGGAGCTCCAGGCAATGGCACATGTTACACAGGCCCTTGTTTGGAGAAACAAGGCAGGGAAATGGCTCTAGAGATGTGACCAAGGCAAGGACAAAGTGTGGCAATACCAAGCATCAAATAAAGCATAACACGGGATTCATTAGATGAGCACACAAACTTACTACAGGAGCCGCATAAGCTCAACTCTCATCCCGTGGGCTTTTGTCAGTCCAACTCTGACCCCCTGCTGACTACTCATAATCAATCACATCCCAGCTCCAGCCTCGCAATTAATCGATCAATTAAAAAAACCCACACACAACCGCAGTGGAGTAATCAATCAATCCAGCCTCTGTGGAGAGGTGTTATTGAGAGCCAAGATTCAGATCTATAGACATCAGTCCCAAGGTGCTACAACTGATCTTAGTAGCAAGAAATGAAGACGAATAAAAGGGAATAAAAGGAGAAGTGAGACAAAATGCTTGGGTGTGATCCATAGCTAAGCAGAGAGGAGGCTCTCAAAACTTCCATTATACGCCAGTAGTGGCTGAATATTCATGCTGACGAATCAGGTACCATGGAGGCGCTCAGTTATTCATTATGCTTCTGAAGAAAGAAACACCCCATTGTTCCACTGCGATGGAATATTAATAGGTCCTATTAATAAAATATACCATTCCCCATCTTGAGTCTTGTCTTTAACTTTCTTGGCCATTTCACATGGGATCTTTGCAAGGTGACCATGATGGGACCATGAAAGACTGGGAGGTGATTTTTATTTGCTGTAATATTAAAACTATTTAAATACCATAGCTTGATCATCTGTTCTAGAATGACAGAGAGGCTCTTGTTCCATACTTGAACAAACTATTTAAAGTGAAAAATAGATAAATAGAGTGGGAGGAGACAGCAAGAATCGCTCTATAGCTGGATACTCAGAAGGAATGAATGTTTAATTTAGCGCTGCCTGAAAGTATGCTGACATTTTGCCATTGTTGGGAGAGACGAATACATGGCACACTGTCTGCTTAGAGAAATGAAAATGTGCATCAATGCTGTTAAAAATTCAACTCTATTCCCCAGCCAGACATGCAAATCTAGGCTAAGAATACAGTAGGTAAGCTGCCATATTTACCAATTCAAGCCTCCCCTGATTTAGTCAGCGGGTGTTATTGTAATCCCATCATCTTTATGTAACTCCACATCAGAAACAAGATCTGTGCATATAAAGTTGAGCTCCCTAGATTTTATTTTACCCATCCGCTAATAAGAATTCATATCCCCCATGATCTTTGACAACTAACCAACAAATTTTCATTAAACTTGGAATTTTCCCTCAGCAAAAATGCAGAAGATCGGACAAGATCAAGGCTTCTTCAACTGAACAGGCTGGTATTATCGCAGAACGTCAGCATGGCGAGGTGGACGGGGACGGTTAGCTCTCTGACAACACCAGAGAGGTTAAGGGGCAAGAGTGGTCTGCCAGTGGCAAAGCAGTGACACTGAACGAGAGAGTGTGAGACAAGAGAGAGAAAAAAGGAGAGAAAGTGAGAGTTTGAAGCAGCAGAGAGAGAAGGTCAAGTACCTGCCACTCCTGTCAAACACTTCTTCCAACAGCTGAGCTGTGTCCAGCAGGGTGGCTGGCTGCTTTCAGGGCCTTTCATCTCACAGAGGTGATGGGTGATGAGAGCTGCTCTTCCTCACATTTAACGTCTGTCACAATATATTCTGCAGTCTTGGTGACTACAGGACACTGCTATGCTGCACTGACCTGTGGGGAAAAAAGTGCATCTGGTGTGGCAAAACCATAAAAAAGACTTTGTATTTTTTTGGGATTGTCGACTTTCACGATACAAATCATAAGCAACCTGACTTAGACCTGAGGCTCTTTAGACACATTTGGCTATTTAGGCTAACCAGCAAAACCTTTTTCACCAATGAGAAAGAACCAAGTAGTCTTTTTATATATAAAAGAGAACATTTTAAATTTACTTTTTTTTTATGGAATATCTACATTGGATTTTCACAAAAGGATGACAGCAATGGTGCAAAAAATTTATTTTAAGTTCACCCTTTTTATTCAGCCTGATGTTTAAAACTGCAAGCGTTTCCGATCTATTTTCTACAAACATGGAATTCAATTGAATGAAAATTGCAATTACTTTAATTGAAGTAGAAAGCTAAATATATATTGTGTTTTGGGTTTTCTTTTTTATTGAAAGCTGTCTTTTTAGTTTCTGTGACTCTAGACAATTTTATTTTGTGAGACCAATAGGAAAAAAATGGTTCTTTGGATTGTAAAGGTTGCTGACCCTCAGTCTAAACGTTACTGCAAGAACTATCACCAGGACTTCAGCCCTTACCTGAAGGCGGAAAACTAAACTACAAATGTGACAAGTTTGGTACAGACTGACACTCCAGGATCAGAAACACAGAAAGAAGCAAAGACTGGATTCAGAGTTTAAAAGATTCATTTTGGCTGTCAGAAAAACAGTAAAAGAAAGTCACCAGAATGGAGTGAACCCCCTGCCTGACCAGTGTAGCTGCAGCCCAGCAGACTGTGACTGACTGACAGGCTCTAAGGCGAGGATGGCGACGTGGTCACTGCGCCACAACAAGCCAACTGGCTCGCTGAGACAAGTTCTGTTTTTCTGAGCCCGTGGGGACTCAATGAAGAGCTCTCTGCCATCCCCATTTCTGAACTCCACTCAGGGCTTGTGGAAAAAGAAATCAGAAAAAAGCGTTTTACTTTTGGTGAGTTGCATTTCTCGCCATGCGTCAGCCAACTTTGTCTTTGGAAGATTTTTTTTTCTCAGAGGTAGCTCCAGATAGCCCCATCTTTAACCCCCCAACCCCCCTCATTCCTCTTCCCAAGACAGAGTGGCACATATGGTTGAGCAAGAAGCACCTGGCAGCCCCTTCAAACATGCAGGCGGCTTGAAATTATGCTGGGAGCAGGAAGAAAGCTTACAGATATCTCCAAAGAATGGTCTGGAATTCAGAGGCTTACTCCTCCTGAGAGTACAGAGATGAGTGACATGATCAGCCACAGGGAGGGAAGGTGTAAAAAAACAAGTTAAAAGGCAGCACCAGCTGAAGAGACTGAGAAATAAATGAATTAAAATGTTGACTGCTATTTTTTTAGCAAGTACAAATTTTTATTCACAATGCTATTTCTAAACAGTTATGACACATATTCTTATATCAAAGTGTTGCAAAGTACACATACTGCACATACAACGGGTTGGAAAGACCCTGGCACAGTGCAGTAGGACTGCCTCCAAGCTGTCATGGTAATATCTGCCATTTTTTAATGATTCAAGGAATATTCAAACAATCTTTAAGCTGAGGTCTACAAGAAGGAAAATATTGTCACTTGTATGATTGATTGCAAAATAATAATTGAAGCATGCCAACAACAGGACAAGTTCATCCTTTTACCGTGACTCTCCTTATATCGTCTTGCTCCTCATCACAGATTTATGTCCATGTAGCTTCTTTTTCATGTTATTTTACCTCTGCAGCCTCTGTTTTCACAATCTGGCTTTTGTTTAGACCTGGCAGATCTATATACAAGATTACGTTTACTTGCTTCAGATGCAATGCTTTAAGTTCTAACTAACAGGATTAATTCCATCCAGAAATGCTTTATTGACCATGTCTCTGCTATGAAGCTTCAATTTGAGCTGTTTAACATTACTCCAAATAGAGCCGAGGCATTTCATCACTTTTGAAATTTTTTTTTCAAAGACCTTAACGCAGAGAATCTCAAAGAAACATTATTTTCTTGCTTAAAATGGAAAAAAAATACATTGATTATCAATATGCACGCCCATTATACCCTGCAGCCTCTCCTGCCATGCATCATCAGCATCCTTCCCTGCTGTTTAAAATAGATTACTGTGTATACTTGTCATAAGTGATGGATTGTAATGAAGTGGATCCATACTCACACCAGCCATTCCGCTGATGGGACTGACAGAGAGAATAGATAAACACAATAAAGCTGACAAAGGAGGCAGTTTGCATGAGTTTTAGAAATATGGACAGAAGAAGATGTTGTGAATCTGTTCTTTCTTCCAAGGCACTAAATGTTGTCAGTCAGGATTTTATTATCCACTTGTCACTGTTAAGCTGTAAAAATTTAACCCTGTGAAAGTACATAATCATAAGATTTTTATCCAACTAACAATGCCAAGCAAACATAATAGCTTCTTTATAAATGTTTATTGATAGCATTAGGATGATACTATGCTGACATTTCCTGAGTGGATTGTTTTTTATTTTCAGATTACAAACAGAGTTAAAATCATTTTGCATAATTCTTTTCATCAGGTAGAAAAACAGATATTTTAATAAAAAGCTGTATTTTCACCTTTAACAGCTGTACAGTACAAATAAAACAGTTTTGCTGAAGGAAAACTATTTTGCAGGGTGCTACAACAGGTATTTGCTTTGCTGCTTTATAGTGACTGTGATCAATATTTTTCCCAATGTATAAAATCTCTGTGTGAAAACAACCCAAGACCTTGAAGCACTTTCCCCTTGATGATCAACCTGAATCTGCTCCTCAGAGCATTTTTTAGCTTTAGAGGAAGTTCAGGCCTATTGTTCAGCTGTCTACCTTAAAATTCACTTGTTTTGGTCTCTTTTTCCTTTGTGCAGCCACGGCTCTTTCATGGCAGACGACATCTCTTTTCATTCGAAAGCTCAAAAAATATCTACAATACAAACACACCAAAGTAATATCAGTGGACCACTTTGTTGTGAAAATTATATTAAAATAAAACAATGAAGACCAAAAAACACAATCTGTTGCTTGTTACAGGCAAAATACAGGATAGCCAAAATGTAGAGATCCACAACCAGACCACATTGTTATCCAACCCTTAAGCTACATGCTTGCTCAGTATGAGGGATTGCTGAAGCATTGCTGTGGTTGGAAAGTCTGCCCAACCTCACGCCAATTACTGACGCAATCTGCTGGTATTCCTTAAATAGGAAACTTTTTAACTGATTGGAATGTTTGTATAAATGTATTGAAATGACTTCTTGTTAAGTGCCTTGAGATGACATCTGTTGTGAATTGGCGCTATATAAATAAACTGAATTGAATTGAATTAAGCTCTGAAAAAATTTACTTTTATGACTAAGGAAATACTTACCTGCACATTTAACACCTTTTGGGGCTGTTTTTTAGGGTCTTTTTTAGGTTTTTATTTTCTTCCCTCACCTTCACTCTGTTAAAGATCCAGACTCCTACATGTTATTGAAGTTATTTGTTTCTTTATTAATATCCTAGAATTAGGGTTGTGCCAATTCACTATTTAATTGATTAATTGTGATCTGAAATGTGCCAAATCAACTGTGAGAAGATGTTTCATAAAAGTGAAATGACAGTCAAATAAAAGTCCAGCGTGCTGCCCAGACATTTTCGGAGACGGACCAGCAGAAACATGATGGCGGCAGCTGCCATTTCAGCCTTGCAGCACTAAATTTACTCGGCGGGTTTAAAGGCAAGCGATTGGAATCACTTCTACATAATTCATAATTTAGTCGCATACCACAAAGTTTCATCACAAAGGTTCGGGGTTGTACAAACGATTACCTCAATACCTCAGCTGTTTTCTGTGGTAAATGTCTCAAAAAGAAACGTGTTTTCTTTCCTCGAGTAGATGCAGTGGGAGCAGAGAGAGGTAAGTAATTAGTCCAGAAAATTAGAAAAAGATTCCTGAATTGTAAACGCTTTGGTTAAGGGATATGTGCAAGAAATACACTAAACTGTCTATTTTATTTTATTTTATTAGACGTTGGCAATAAAACACATTACTGCTTGTAAAAAGATATTGTGAATGAGTAAAAGAGTTTTAAAAGACCTTTACTCCTTCTTCTTTTGTTGAGAAAAAAAATCGAAAACAGGTGCAGAGGATGAATGTGAAAAAATTCAAGTAACAAAATTTTACTGCACACACATTTTCTGAAAGAATTTAACTCATGCTTCGAGTGACAAAATCATTTTCCTGATGTTATTGTTTCAGCAAATAGATTTCATATTCCACAAAAATTATAAACCTAACCTTTAAACCAAATCATGTCTGGTGGTTAAAAAAATTTTCTCTGACAAACCGATAGTGCTTAAATAAATTCCCTAGGCATGTTTAATATTTTTATCGTAATATTATTGTAGTGCAAAAGCTACATTTCTGTTTAGAGACAGGACTGCGAGAACTGCTGTTTATTTTACATGCGGAAAGAAAACACTTGGTGGGGGTCACTATAATGACTATAATGGTTATTTCCACTCACCAACAATTTGCTCTCTTTCTCTGTGTTTATGGCCTTTGTGTCTGGGTTATGTTAGTGACTGTATCTCTAAACTGAGTGACACATGAAATGAAAGTCTCGAGAGTGAAAAGTTTTAAAAAGGAAAACCCTTGTTGCCGAGTTCAGTTCCGCTCCCTTTTCCTTATTCCATTCTTACAAAACGCTTGACTTGTCACCGCAGACTCCCAAGCTCCTTTAATAAACGCTCCAAACGAAAATGTCTGGCTTTGAGTGGCAGAGTGTGACTGTTTAAAACCACTGGGATTCTTCTGTAATCCTACAGAAGATGCAGGCGTAACCTGACTTTAAAGTCGCCCTGTCGCTCTACATCCAAGTGAGGAACCTGGAGAGGAGAGGCTTGGAGAGTGAGGGGAGAAATCAATTGTACATGTTGCCTTTCCTGGGAACCAGTCTGTATCTAGTACATGTTAAGAGAAGACCCATATGTGTGTTTTCTTGTTTTTTTTCTGTTGTTTTTTTTTATGAGACCTTATATCTGACATTAAGCTCAAAATAGAGTGAAATGTGGGTTACTTCCACTGAGGGGATCCCATGGATGAAACTTTGAGACATGTCAGTCAGCAGCTCCCGCTTCTGTCATTTGAGGACGTTGCTTAGAAATTGATCAGGTTGAGGACACTGTGTTTATCAGCAACAGCAAAAAAATGTATATCACAAATATTCCAATGACTCAATGACTATATCCAAATGGTTTGAACTAATGTGATTGCAGACACTGCTGTTAGATGCAGCCACCTAAATTGTTTTTAATACCAAAAGCACAGTACAACTTTCCAAAACTTTCCTTAACCTGTTTTTTCCTACTCTTCCTTTGTCTTTCTAGTAGACAGCTGTCGGAGACAAGATGCTCCTTCCACTGGAGATTTCAGTCTTTTCACTCACTCTCTGTCTGGCACACAGTTGCCATGGAAAAAGCCCAGAAATGGGGCAGATAACAGTTCAATGAGGGAGCAGAGACTGGAAGGGTCTGGAGGGAGGCAGCAAGTTTCCAGGGCCCATCCTGTCAAACCATCAAGCTCTTTTGATGCATGAAAATGGTGAGGAGGACCAAGAGAGAGAAAGATTTGGGGAAAAAACAGAAATGAGAGGAGAGTTTAAAAAAAAACAAATTGGGAGGAGGAATCTAATCTGTTGACTGAAGTCGAACTGGTGTGTGGAGAGATAACGGTGTTTCAAGAGGAAATGACTAAAATAATTAAGATCTATCCCTGTTGGGAATATTGTAAGTACCAGGTGTAATTTTAAGTGAGGAAATATCAAGACAGCCAATATATTGCAGTCGGAGAAATGAGTCACTGCAATACAGGAGAAATCTGTGTGATATCCTGTCTCTGATGTAAGAATTAACTGTCTATTACAGAGGTATTAATAATCTCGTAAGTACAGTGTTGGGGATTAATTACTGCGCAAAGTCGGTCTGTGAATGTTAAAATGAGGTTGCCTGGCACTGGCAGCCAGTTTATCAAGCTAACAAATCAAAATGCAATCATGAAAACCAGAGAAAGGGCAAATGATTTGAGGGAAGGGGACAAACATTTAGTTATATGGTGTGTCAATAAATTTTAAAGAGTGAAAAAACTGCATCATGCTATAAATTTGTCTTCGTAGTGTACATAAACACACAGATGTGACTTTTCATATACATATACCTTTTCTTATCACAATGTCCTTGTAGATCTCTTATCACATGCAAATGGAAGTCTGAATCTTCAAAATATCAGCATTTCTATCACCTCAACAAGTGCTCTGCTCAAAAAGTCTGTCTGTACATGTCAAATATGTATAAACACTACATTTTTTTGGGGGGGGGGGTTGGCTAATTTAGAAATTCTAAGAAGGTTTTAAAATAATCCATGATTAGATATTTCATCAACAGTAAACTGTAACTGTTTGAAATCCTGAACATGAAAACAGCTCCATAAGATGATAGTTTACTGTAATTTCCCAGGATAGTTGACATTCTTGGCCTCATCCTTACAGAATGTGGTAGAAAAGAAGTAATAGAATGGCAAACGTAATTTATCTCTGATATTACCCAAGTCCTTTTTTTTGATTGGCTGATCAGCTCCAGTTGGCAACTCCTACCCAGGAAGTAGCTAAATTCTGAGTTTTGCATTTAGAAAAACAAAAGAGAACCAGTGAGGAGTTTTGCCCAACCAAATAAACAAGAAGCTTGATCAACTTGAGATTTAGTTACAAAAAATATTTCTGTATGCATCATATTGTGAGAGAATAGAGTTTGGACACGCCCTCCCCTCCACTTTTAATTTATTTTATTTCAGTGAAAGACTGTTTAGTATATTAATTTTGAAAATGTTCTGTTTTAATATGACAATTGTTCATTAAGCTCAATTTCTCCCATTTACAGCAGCAGTAAAGAGCTTTTACAAGTTTAAGCTTATTGCTTTCAAACTGGTTTCAGTGATTCTTGAACCAGAAACCTGAGAAGCTTCACATGGGGCAACACTCAGGAGCCCTCTGCTGGCCAGAAACTGCTCTACACAACTTTGGTGGTTTGGAGGCACTAGTGGGAGGTCTCTACCTGCTTTATGGTAACAGCTGATAGGTGGAGCAACGGTCCTTTTTACAGTTTCAAAACATTTTTTAAAAGTAGCAACGAAAGTCCCATTTTTTTCTTTGTTTCTGAACTGCTACTAATCATACATTTATTAAAACATGCAAAATATACCACCTTGTGTGACGCATCATCATCTGCAAAGCTGGTGCTAGCAACAGCAGGTTGTTACGACAGTTGTAATTCTGCTTTCAACCTGTAGGGAGGAGAAGTGTTTAAAGTGTTGCTTTAAACTGAGGGTATGGGAGCAGACATGTATAGGCAACAGTGTGCCACCAGAAGGCATATGAAATACATTGAGTAGCCTACTCCTAAATCAGTGAGGTAATGGAAATTCAGTCAGTGCTTTATCGGCAGTTTTAAGGAGAAGATGTCCAATATTGCGCTTGTGTCTCCATTTTTTTTGGTAAGTAAAATTTTTTTTCTGCTGTGCATTTAAAATAACGCTGCTTGGTCAAAAATTGTTTGAAATGATCACGTTTTTTCTTTACTTTACATGTTGATTATTAAAACTTTTTTGTAATTAAAATTCACAAAGTTTTAGTTAAAGTTATGAATCAACAATGCTTCATGATTTTATTTGACTAAATTATTGAATCTGCCTAGAAGACAGAGAGGTAGCAGAGTTGCTCAACCACGGTTTTCTGGCTAAAATCACCCACCTACTTCCATTAGCTTCGGGTTAGCTCAGTTAGCTAGTAGTTACATCGTCTCAGAGTTTGATGGGTGTCAATCATCCACCCCCAACCTCACAGCCCCACTCTCAGATCCACCTGTTATTATTATTATTATTACCTCTTTGCCCATTTTTGTATTTTCTGGCCATGACTGAACGCGTGACACGGCCAAGATGGTAGTGGTGCGAACTGCCCACCGGGCTTCAATTCAGCTCTCCGTGACATTATCCTACATCATGGAGGCTCCGTCCATCTTGTATATACAGTCTATGGTTGGGACTTACAGGATAGTTCTGGATAATTGTTTTACTTTATGAGATACATGAGGATGGCTTGTTATAGATTGAGCGAGTTAACTGCAATTCAGTGCTGTACCGGCAGTTATAAGGAGGAGATGCTCCATGTTGCTCTCGTGTCTGTTTGTTAACAGCAATAAAGAACCTGAAAAAAACACTCTGACTCATTAATCCAGAGTGCTACAATATACTTTGCTACATTATTTAACTCTGAGTATATTTTAAATATGATTTTTGTTATGTTTTCTCTTCTTATCACCCAGTTCTGATTCTTAAGTCAGGGACCACCGAGACTGAATCAGAAACAATAGCCTTCCAGTCTCTGAGGAACAATCTGGCTGGACCTACAGAACGTAATTCTTGATCATTAGACCCTGGTGGTTTTTCTTATAATCTTTTGCTGAAGTTAAATTATTTTCGATTGATGCTCAAAAGTCCGTCATCCATCTGAGAAATACTCTTATTACATCCAAGATATACACAGATGCTTGCATAGAACTGGGTGGATCTGCGGATTTATGCACATTCACACATCTTGATATGGAGATTCGAAACTATCAAATCATCTAAAGGACTTTGTAACTAATTTACACCCACCAATTTAGGGTGAATATTTATTACCAAACAGTTAAAAATAACAATAGATAAAAAGCTATCAGAAACATGCAAACAAACAGATATGGTGAAATAAATAAAACCTTGAAAAACTGAAGTTCTGTGAAACATCAGCAGGGACTTCCTGGTGACAGCCCATCTCACTCTCTGCAAACTGTTTTGAAGTAGCACTGTCAGGAGGGGCCTCTCTGAGGTTTCTGGGTAAAACACCTGCCTGAAATCAAATTTCCTTTTATTTCCTCTCCTCCTTGAGACTAAAAAGCAAAGACAAGGGACCCTGTTTCCTGTTACAAACATGCAGCAAGAGTGCAATTGCAGTTTTGTAAACAGATCAATAAGTAAAAGTTGCAATCTGGATCTTTTCACAATCCTATTACATCTCAGGAAAATGAGGTTAAGGGGTTTGTTCTATTATTGTTTTTCAGGGGGAATTCCATGTGTTGTGGTTTAGTTTCGCTTAGAATAACTGCACGTGGTGTCATCTCCTGAATTCTTGCAATGATGAGTTCTGTGAGACAGTGAAGGTTAAAGAAAACTATAGCTGCTGCTTCAGGTAATGTAAAATGCATTACTCCCTGTGCACTACAGTTACTTAGTAGGATGCTGTAAATCTTTCATGACATGGGCATAAGCTGAAACACTTTCCTTATAATAATGGGCAGTTTAAAGTATCAAACTTAAAAGGTATCTATACTAGACTTTAGTTTATGGATGTCAGTGTTGGTCTGTTAGTCAGTCAGTTTAATGCTTTTGTTAAAACACTGCCATGAGAATCCTGACAGACTGTCCACTGATCATATGTATTTTCTGACCCCATAAGGGTGAATCTATCTGCGCTTTATTTTGTTGATGATCAGTGAAACACTGTCAAAACTGGCTGATTAGCTGACAACACTGCATTGGTGAAGTGAGACGTTTTCTTGAATTATGAAGTCTACAGTAAACCTTTATTTAAGAGGAGTTTGTTTAGAGCTTGGAGATGGCTCAGTATGAAGTGTGACTCATTATGTGCCGGCTGCCACTTTCAAACTTTAACTTCTGGTAATGATTAAGATGAGAACACGTCAAAGAAGAGGAGTGGGAGGATGAGATGGACGAGGAATGCCATCAAAAGATTAAGTACATTTAAAAGACGAAAGAGACCGATTCCTTCGTGACATTGAGGTGGCTCCTTATCAGATGCTGAAGGTCTATCATGTTTAACTGCATTAATGCTAAGTTGCTAAAACAGCCTGTCAGATGCTATGTTTAATAAAAAGTGTACATTGTGCAAAGGCTTTTAATTATCTAATTTCTTTGTGTCTTGCTTTCAGGCAGTCAGATTTAATTGGATCCTTTTAAAATGTATTGAGCTTTTTTTAACCTTGCGTTTAGATTTTTCTTTTCTAAATGTATTGCTTTTTCATTCATTTTTGGTGCATTGACTTGTTTTGTTTGTTAGGTCACCATCTACACACATTGACAAATGTGTTGTTACCTTTTAAAGTACAGTAAAACAATGCTGTATTTCACCTGAAAAGCAATTCAATACACCAAAACAATTGTCAGTTGAAAATCTGTCATGATTTGGTACTTTTGTAACTGAAATGCATTAAATAAGGAGAGTCAAATGGCAGTTTAAACGGTTAATTCTAAACAAGTTGAAAAAAGTTCACTTTCCACACAGAGTTAGTCAGGTTTGTCTGAAAGAGAGAGGATACGGTTTGAAACACACAAGAGAGATTTAAAAATGAGGATGAATTGATTTGTTGGCGTTAGGGTGGCAGAAAATCAGGAATGGCTGAAGCTGGGAGCAGTGGGTAAGTATTGTTGTTTTTCCATTTGCTATAGGATGGCATCCTGACTGATGGACTGGAAGATCTGGATTGTCAGAGAATAAGATTGAAGTTGCACAGACAGGTACTGACTCCTATTGGTTTGTGTTCTCTCTTACTTATGAAAGAGGCAGCTTTTAAGATGGATTTATGAGAAGGGCAGCATGTGTAGGCAAGTACTCCAAGTACAGTTGGGCAAAAAAGTATTTGGCAGCCACCGATTGTGCAAATTGTCCCACTTAAAAAGATTAGAGAGGTCTGTAATTTTAATCATAGGTACACTTCAACTGTGAGAGACGGAATGTAAAAAAAAAAAAAAAACATCCAGGAAATTACATTGGATGATTTTTAAAGAATGTATTTGTATAATGGTGCAGAATATAAGTATTTGGTCAGTAACAAAAGTTCACCCCAATACTTTGTAATGTAACCTTGGTTGGCAATGACAGAGGTCAAACATTTCCTGTAGGTCTTGTTGTATTCTACTTTTTTGGGGCTATTTTTTATTATGCAGTACATATGTTTTAAATATATCTTTAGTAAGCGTTTAGAGGTAAACGGCCTGTTTATATTTATTCAGGGTAGTAAAACATGACTGTTTACCAGTATTTTATGGGGGTAAGGTTTTAAGTAAATAATCTCTTGGGCAAAGATATGAACTAAAAGCAGGGAGGATGGGTTATAACTCTAGTTCATGGTACGGCTATAAAACCAGGTCAGGAGACCTGGAGAAAATGTATGACTTGTTAAGATGTAGGAGGAGGGGAGAGGAGTCATGTGATATTTTCTTTGTTCTTCTTTAATAAAAAGGGTACACCCTTGTAGAGAAGCGAGTCAGATCTTTTCTGGCTCCCATTTGCAGGTGCGTCCAGTGTGAAACAGATATCTGCTGTTGTGTGTGTGTTATTTTACTCTCTGTCTCTCAGTTCTGGGTCTTATTTTGAAACAGTTCCCGCCGGGGTTTTGGAGTTCGGCGCCCCCACCTTTCTGAGTAAGAAGCGAGTTGCCGACAATATAGGTTACGAAGCCGACAGTCTTCACCAGGTTTGCACGTACTGTTACTAGTATTTCTTGCCCCATTCTTCCATTCAGATCTTCTCTAGAGCTGTGATATTTTGGGGCTGTCATTGGGCAACACAGACTTTCAACTCCCTCCACAGATGCTCTATTGGATTGAGGTCTGGAGACTGGCTTGGCCACTCCAGAACCTTTAAATGCTTTTTACATATCCACTCATTTGTTGCCCGGGTGGTGTGGGATCATTGTCATGGTGGAAGATCCAGCCACGTTTCATCTTCAATGGTCTCACTTTTAGAAGGAAGCTTGTGCACAAAATCTCACGATACATGGCTCCATTAATCCTTTACTTAATATGGATCAGTCGTCCTATCGCCTTTGCAAAAAAGCAGCCCCAAAACATAATGTTTCCACCCCTATGCTTCACAGTGGGTATAGTGTTCTTGGGATGCAACTCAGAAATTCGTCCCCCTCCAAAAATGACGAGGGCCATTTATACCAAAGAGTTCTATCTTGGTCTTATCTGACCACATCACATTCTCCCAATCCTCCTCTGGGTCATCCAGATAGTCTCTGGCAAATTTTAGACGGGCCTGGACATGTGTTGGCTTAACCTAGAGCGCTGTAGGATTTTAATCTATTATGACGTAGTGTGTTACTATTAGTAACCTTTGTTACTGTGTTACCCCCCGTGAAGTTCTGGGCTGTTTCCTCACCATTCTCAAGATCATGTGTTCCCCACAAATTGAGATCTTGTATGGGGCCCCAGGTCAACCCTTTATGAATTTGGGACAATATCAGGCGAAGTTGGCATCGAAGCTCCGTTTGGAAAAAGGGGCCATTCAAACAATCAGAGACTTGCCTGCAATTGAAACGGTAAGGCTGTGTTTTTATTGCTCTGCTGTGTGTAACAAACAGCAGCTAACTACTAATGTGGCTCTTGTATGCTAGCGGGAGTAGTAGATATGGGTTAGATATGCTGAAGCGTTACCTGCTGTGTCATCCCCCCTCCTTCCTGCCACCAATCAACGCGCCCCTTATTTTCATTATTACAATAACCGTCCACGACAGCCAAAATATTGCATCAGATCTCGCGAGACAAGATTGCCTTCAGAAAAAAGGGTCAGAGGAGCTCTGTGTTTTTTTATTTCACGTTTTTACAATAAACTATCATGTTATAACTTGATACGGTCTAATTTCTTTTTTATATGGCTGACAGCTCTATGCCAGCATACAAATGAATAGAATTTCATGTTTTTTTCTTCAAACGCCAAAAGATCGTGTAGCTCACGTTTACAAGCCAGCGTGATTATAGCACCCGATTGGCTACTGTTTTACATAATGGATAAGCTAATTTAATTCAGGTTATTGTGGTAGGTAGCCTAATAGCTATAATCATCAATATTATAATATCAAGCTACCATAGATGAATCTGTAAAGTTGAAAAATGGATTTGCATTATAGCCTGAGGCAAGATTATTTCACCAGAAAAATAAATAAGACTATCAGCCTGCAGCCAGCAAACAAATGCTTGTTTGGCTCATGTGGGGGGCGGAAGTGAGGTACGCCATAATGCAGAAGTAGAATTTTGAAAGGTTTTTTTGTGCACAGGTTACAACCCGCACCCCGAAGTTACGTAGTCCCAGTAAAAGCGATAAAGACCCTGTCAGCCTATGGCATGCGTGTCATTCAACCTATTGTAAGTTGATGTAACATCCAAAGGGTCTTGGAAATATATTATGAAAGTTGAAAAACTACACAGTGTTGCTTTAACATGGATATTTATAATCTGCTTTCTGAGCTGCTGAGAAAGGTCTTACTCTTGCTTTCTCTGGTCCAGGTTCACTGTGGATTAAATGATACCAAGATGCCCACATGTATATTTATCTATTAAAATAGGCTGAATGACTGATAAAAAGCTGGAAGGAATCTGTGCTACTATCTAAGGCAATTGACTACACTGAAAAAATAAATAGCTAGCAGCTTTAGGGGCATCTACAAATACTATTTTATCATGGTTTTGTAAAACAATTTTTTGTGTTTATTGTGTGTGTATTTTAATTATGCTGGAGTGGTTATGTGGCTTTTATGTATACTTTCTTCTCTTTTGCCCTATCTTGCAGGGCATCAGCACTTCTTAGAGTTGGAGTAATTTTTGAGTCACTTTCATTTGCAGATGATTGGGAAACATGGCCTGAATATTTAGGAATTGCGCTCCTTTCCTTCAGTTGCTGGATAATTTGTTATGTTTATGATAATGAAGCCCTTCTAAAAACATTTGCTTTGGTAAAACTTCCCAGTTTTTGTATCTCCATGTCTCGGTATGCCTTAGAAACCTCCCACTCTTCTGTAGTTGCCCTCCACAAAGCATTCTGGCTACTTGTTGGATTCCATCCAAGCCACCACACTCACCCAGATCACCTGCCTCCAATAGAGAAGATATTATGTCTACTTACAGTGGGGCAAAAAAGTATTTGGCAGCCACCGATTTTGCAAGTTGTCCCTCTTAAAAATTGAGAGCTCTGTTATTTTCATGATGAAAATTACAGACCTTTCTCTCATCTTGTTAAGTGGGACAACTTGCACAATCGGTCCTTGCCAAATACTCTTTTGCCCCACTGTAGATGGAAAAAAACGATGAGACCATCTAAAACCATTCAAGCTGAATTGAAAAGTAAATGTATATAAGTAAAAGTATGTGTCACTTTCTGATCACATCATACAATGCATTTTGAACCATATTGAGAGCTATGGAAAAGTACCAGGGGTTATCCACTACTGACAGACAAAAGAAAAAGCAAATCAACACATAGCAGAAAACTGGAATCGAACCTGCAACCTGGTGCTTTCAAGATAAGTCCTGGTCTCTTTAAATCACAGTTGCCCCAGAGTTGCAGAAGGGACTGGCCCAAAATATTAAATTGCGGGCGCCCAGGTTGTTGTCATTTTTTTAAGTATATTATTAAACTGAATCAATGATCAAAAACAAAGCTGAATTTGATATTTCAAATAAATACTGATGGATATGGTGTCATTTTTTCTATCATGGTACAAGGACCAGATAGAAAACAAGTAACATTACAGCCACAGTCCAAGAAACAAAACAAATAAAAAAATGCTGGAACTTTGGACCTTCAGAACAGCTGTATGCCAAGTCAAGTTGAGTAAGTGAAAAGAACAGTGAGGTGTGATTCAAACGACAATGACAGAAAGTCAGTGAATTTGTCAGTTTGTCACCAACACTTTAACCTACAACAGAAAAGTTATGTCAAACACTCGAATTGCTCATGGAATCTTAAAGATCAGGTCAAATCAGGCCTCAGTGTAACAGCCATGCCCTGAAGGCGACCAAACCAGCAGGGAAGCCAACAGGGCTTAACAACTACACTGACCTCTGGCTTCCTGCAATTCAGACCCTTGGTAGTCAAAGTTAAAACATCATGGTATTAAACATAGTAGACTATGAAAAAAATATGCACATATTTCTTAGCTAAAAAAGCTTGAATTATAACCAAGGTGTTGAGGGGATTCATTTTGGTGGCCTCAGGATTTGAATTCAGCTTTTTACAGATTAAACGGTCATGTCGGCTTCATCAGACCGTAATCTCCAGATTTCATTGAAGCATTTCAAAGCAGAGTGAGAAGTGGCTGGTATAAGAATCAGCACATCGAAATCCAAGACCATGGGTTTGAGCTTGAAAAGGGCAAAATGAAAAAAAAAAATGGAGTTCCAAAGTGATAGCCGGATTGGTGAGGATACAAGCGTCCATAATTAGTTTTACTCTGCAGAGCTTCTGGTCTCTCCCTAAGAGATAGGGTGAGAAGCTTGGCCATCTGGGAGGGGCTCCAAGTAGAGTCGCTGCTTAGTCACATCGAGTTGAACCAGTTGGGGTGGCTCGGGCTTATGGGTAGTATGCCTCGTGGACACCTCCCACGACATGCTGGAAGGAGTGTGTTTCTCGGCTGGTCTGGGATTGCCTTGGGATTCCATAGGAGGACCTGGCCCAAGTGACTGGGGAGAGGGTTGGATGGATGGATGGATGGATGGATGGATGGATGGATGGATGGATGGATGGATGGATGGATGGATGGATGGATGGATGGATGGATGGATGGATGGATGGATGGATGGATGGATGGATGGATGGATGGATGGATGGATGGATTGATGAATGGATGGATGGATGGATGGAAGGATGGAAACACAGGTGTACATATATGTGTTAATTTAAATCAATTAAATGGGACACGATTTATAGGCAATATATCTATTCTAATTAATTAATCATTTATGATATTCACATTTTTTTATCAAATAGCGATATTTCATAAAATAATTCAAGGTTTTCAATCTAAGCCCATTTTGTTACATGACTGGCTTAATAAATTGATGTTTACGATTCACGTTATGATTTTGTACAGCTATTTCTACCTCAACTTTGCTTTCATTCAGTGGATCATCCAACCTGCATGTGCAGATGTAGTTTCATTGAAAATGTCTTAAATAAGCACTTCATACTCTTCTAATTCATCAAACAATGTTGATTAAATGTTATTTTATGATACAGAGATTTCTATAACAGCCATTTAACTTGGCCCAGTCATTACAATCACTCCATTTTTAATGGAAACCTGACTTGAAAAGTTTACGTCTTATACATGAAATGTATTTTCTCAACATGCTTCCCTGCCGAACTTAAATGCTATTCACCAAAAAGAGCTAAGTAAGTAAATAAAAAATTACATTAAGGTTGTTGTTCAGAACATTCTTAAAGCATTCATAAAACATTAATAAATGATGATCTAAAGTTCAAATTAAATACACAGCAATGATCTCAAAAGACATTATAAGGTCTAACCTTTCAGGTAGTTACTCTCTGGTTTTCCAGGTACTCCAAGACTTTGCCGAACTTAACTGAAAAATCGTCATTTTGGTCGTTAATAACAAATCTTAGTCTTTCCAAAGAGATATAGTCCAACATCAAAGATCTCCAGAGATGTATTGAAATAGGTTCATCTTCTATCCATTTGGTCATCACAGCCTTTCGGCCCATCACAAGAAGGAAATGTAGTTGTTCTTACATGATCTTAATGTTTCAGGGATACATCCCAATAGACATAACTGTGGATTAGGTTGTAATTCCTGTTTGATTATCACACTAACCTCACGACATAGAGTTTGCAAGAATCATTGAATTTTTTCCCATTCCTAGAGGCAGTGAAATTTTATTCCTAAAATATTTTACATTTTGGGCAATTTAGAGAGACCCCCTGTCATGTTTTGTGGGGAGGACCCAGACGCAGAGAGGCGTTGAAAGTGCAGATCACTCATATTTAATGGTAAATAATAACAATACAAAAATCCAAACCTTGGAGAGGGACAGGAACAGGACGAGCAGCAGGAAGGGAAGACATTAAAATGACGAGGACCTGACAAAGGGCTGGATAAGACACAGGGACTTAAATGGACTAGAACAACAATGGGAAGACAATCAAGGAGAGAAGAAACAGCTGAGAACATGGAAGGACAAAGACAGAGAACACCTGACGATAAGTAGACAAACACGGGAAGACAAGGAGTGACGCAAAGGAGGAATTCAAAACATGAGCACTAGACAGAGATGAGTACTAAAGACGAATAAGGACTAACTATGAACCTAAATGAGTAAAAGACAAGAAACCTAACATAAGAGCACCTGAGGAAGAGAAAACGTGGTGGAAGGAAAAACTCAAATTACACATAACAAAACACTAAGAAATAAGCTAAAATGTTAGTGTAAACTGAATAAGGAAATTAAATAACTAAAATGCAAAACCCAAACACCTAAGGAACCTAACACCCCTGTTGTTTATTTACTGTATGTGTATGGAGATATACAGACATTTTGTAAGATATTATATTGCATTGCTCTGAATCTGTTACATATGGATATTTTCGATGGTAAAAGTCAAATTTCCTCCCATAGTTCTGTGTCTATTGTTGTTTTCATTTGGGTTTCCCATGATTTCCGTAGGAGTGCAAATCTGTCTATATTCAACTGTTGCAATTTGGAGTTAAACTTGGAGACCAAGTGACCTTGTTTAATACTATCAATGATAGATTTTTTTCCAGGGAGCTAAAGTCTTCTGGGTAATTAAGAGCATCCATTTTCGTAAGTATATAGTGTCTGACCTGAAGGTATTTGTGAAATTATTTTCTTTGTAGTTTGTATGTAGTCTGTAAGGACTCAAATGTTTTAAATTTCCCCCTATCCATGAGATCATAAATATGGTAAATTCCTTCCTCATACCAGTTCTGAAAGTTGGATCCAGTGCCCTCCTTGGTTAGATCGGGATTATAAGTCAAAGTTGTTAAACAACTCAGTTTATGTTTGGACCCAAATAAAATGTTCCAAGCCTTCCAGGTATTACCCACATTAGTAATAAGAAAGTTGTCTTTCGCTAAAATTGGTAGTTTTCTCCTGCGTTTATTAAGTAAGTTGACAGGAGAGTATGGTTTGGAGAGGGTTACTTCAATCTCAAACCATGGCGGCTTTGTTTGAGCAGATGACCATACTGAAATAATTCAGGCTTGTACTGATGTTGTGTAACTTATAATGTCGGGGAGGCCCCAACCTCCCTGTTCTTTTGGTAGTTGTAAAATATCTAGTTTAATTTTTGGTTTTCTGCCAGCCCATATAAAATCAGAGAGAGCTTCATTTATGTCTTTAATGTTGCTTCTCTTCAGAGATATGAACAGCATATATAGAGGGTAAATCATTTTGGGAAGAATTATCATCTTAATAAGACTGACCCTGCCAAGAAACAATATAGGAAACCTT
Organism: Valencia hispanica; assembly: GCA_963556495.2. Lineage (NCBI taxonomy): Eukaryota > Metazoa > Chordata > Actinopteri > Cyprinodontiformes > Valenciidae > Valencia > Valencia hispanica. The sequence goes on from OY747718.1 coordinate 35,565,547, forward strand.
TTCCAACCCAGCATTTTATCTTTAGTGTGTTTTATCATGGGGTTGACATTTTTGGTGTACAATTTGCTAGTTTTGGGTGTTATTTTAACTCCCAAATATGTAAATCCCTCTGGTGCCCAGCAAAAGGATTTTATGAAGTCAGGTTCAGACTCATATGAGAAATCTGCTGGCATGATTTCAGATTTTCTAAAGTTAATCTTACATCCAGAATTTTGACCGAATTCTTGCACACAGTTGATCAGTGCAGTTATTGAATTTGGTGGGTCTGTTAAAGTGAGGAGGATATCGTCTGCGTACAGTAGGATTTTGTGTTGTTCCTATCACCGTTCCTTTGATACTGGGGGTTTGTCGGGTTTGCGTTTGAAATTGGGCAGAGACTAGACTATTTGTTAAGACTGAGGCAGTGGGCATTTTGCAAAAAAGTTATACCCATCACACAAAGTCTGACTGAAAGCCAAATCTTTCTAACACTTCCAGCATGTATTTTCACTCAATACGATCGAAGGTCTTCTCTGCATCCATTGTTACTATTGCACTTGGAGTTTGATGGAAACTAATGTAGTGGATAATGTTAATCAAACATCTTGTGTTATTTGATGAACTATGACCTTTTATAAACCCCGTTTGATCTGCATTAACTAGTTACCACTCTTTCTAGTCGATAAGCCATTATTTTTTAGAGTATTTTTACATCCACTCCCAGTAGGCTAATTGGGCAATGAGAAGCACATACTTCTGGATATTTTCCTTTTTTGGGAATAACTACAATATGGACTAAGTACATCGATTTTGGGAGTTCAAATGATTTGTTGAACACACGTTATAGTAATTTGTTAATTTTACATTTCTTTTTTTTTATAAAACTGTGCACAGAATCAATCTGCCATTGAACTTTTATTTGGCTGCAGTGAGGATTTTGCTTTAGTAATTTCTGTTATTGTAACAGGTCCTTAGCAATTTGGCTCATTGTTCTGTTAGCCGGGGCATCTGTAAACCCTCTAGAAAAGTAATGGTGGTAAGTGTATTGTTGTCTAATTCTGAGGTAAACAACTTTTAATAAAATTTCTGAAAACCTTCGTTAATCTTTGTATTGTTTGTTTGACGGATGTGGTCCTAGTCAGATATTGCAGATATAAAAGCCTTTTGGGGAGAGTTTCTTGCAAGATGAGCAAAAAAACGTATTTGGTTTATTTCCAAATTGAAACATTCTTTGTCTATCAAACAAAATATCAGACTCAGCTTTCTTTGTTAGTAAATTAATCAAAAGTATACTTGCCGCCTTTAGCTCTTTAAGCACTCCATCCAATTTGGATATGTCAATTTTTTCCTCAAATGTTTGGATTTTCTTTTGAATTTGTGATCGTTCTCGAGTGCGCTCTGTTTTCTTCTCGCTGGAGTATGATATAATCGTGCCTCGCGTGTAAGCTTTATAAGCTTCCTATACCAATCTTGGATCAGAGCCATTGCAGTCATTTACCTCTAAATAGAGGTCTGTCTGTGTTTCCAAAAATTGTATAAAATTATCATCGTGAAAAAGTAATGTATTAATTCTCCAAGAGAAAAATTGCTCTGCAGGTCTAAGAGGCTGCATTACCAGTGTGACATGATTGGAATTTACAACTAATCACCTGACCAGGCCAAATGTCTAAAAAAGCTGTAGAGAACACAACAACAAGAAACACGTTTGAATGAGTCAAAGCGACGCGTTCAAATCAAAGAACACTGTTGAAGCATTCATGGTAGTGGTAGCACAATGGCATGGGACTGTTTCACTAATTAGTGATATTGGTGAATTACAGAAAGTGGATTGAGGATAAAGGTCTGCACAGTGGTGCAGTTGGTAGCACTGTTGCCTTGAAGCAAGAAGGTCCTGGGTTCAAATCGCAGCCTGGGGTCTTTCTGCATGGAGTTTGCATGTTCTCCCAGTGCATGAGTGGGTTCTCTCCGGCTTCACCGGCTTCCTCCCACAGTCGGTGAAATGGTCTCTCTAAATTGCCCTTAGGTATGAGTGTGTGCGTGCATGGTTGTTTGTCCTGTATGTCTCTATGTTGCCCTGCGATGGACTGGCAACCTGTCCAGGGTGTACCCCACCTTTCGCCCCATGACTGCTGGAGATAGGCACCACCCCCTCCGCAACCATGCATAGGATGGACGGGTACAAAAAATGGATGGATGGATGGATTGAGGATATAAAACTAAAGATTTTAATTATAATTATTTGATTTCACTACCAGCTTAAAGCATTTTTGTCGACATTTACAATTATCACTTCCAAGTTTTTTCTGACCAAATAAAAGAAAATAGGGTGAACAATGCAGTGGTAAAAAAGGACAAGAGGCATTTCCTTGTAATTCCTTAAGGAAACTCAGCCAGCATCGACCAATGGGGAATCAATGAGCTATATGCTGCTGAGAGCGTCAATGAAATGCGGCAATCGAGAAAAAGAATACACCAGCCTTAACTGAAGACTGGCAAAACACATGGAAATAAGGACATGCACCACAGATACCACTAAACAAATACAAACACGCATGGATGAGCAGCTGCAATTAAACAAGGAACAAAACAACAGGGTATCTATTTGATAGACTACTTCCGATTCATGAGTTAATCTTCAAGGAGTGTTTTTTAATATTAGAAATCACACAAGAAAATTATTTGAAATGGAGGAATAAAGCTCAACTTAAAAGTTTTCAGCAAATTCATTACCTGACTCATTTGAGTTTGCAAGGCTTTTTTCCCACCTTCACATAAATGAAAGATTCATCTTTGGACTGGAGCACATCATGAATATGACTCATATTTCTGAGCACCATCTGCAAGTTTATAGCATAACCTCAGCCATCTGTGTCAGTATACAAGTTCTTCATAAAATATGTGGCTACTTACTGAGGAAAATATGATTATGGTAAAAAAAGCTACATGTATTAAAATATTAATGAACAAACATTTAAAACAGAAGTGATTCCTTTCAGATTTTTTAGACCCTCTCCATCTGCCAAAGTGTTCTTGAGCAAGGCACTGACCCAAATTTAATGTGAAAGAGGCACTCCTTCCACAGCAGCTAAACAACTACTGGTGTGCGTCTGTGTGTGCTTGTGTGTGTGTGTGTTAGTGCATAGATTTTTGAAATCTAGAGAAGGTTAACAATAAAAAGGGTGAAAAAGTGTTGACCATTTAACATTTAAAAAGTACAATATGTCCTTTTTCAGGGGTTACTGCTAGTGAGAGGGCTATTGATCCTCTCAATATGCACATTTCAACAAATGTCAAAGTATTCCCTTATTAGCTGTAGAAAAGATTTACAGCAGATTGCAGCGTGCAAAATGCTACTGTTGCCAAAACACAACTTTGTAAACATTGAAAATTAAACAATATTCCTAAAAGAAATTCAAATGAGTTTAAACTTGAATCCTTCCTATTAATAGCCTAATGTAGAGTGGTGGGTTATTCTAACTTTGCACAAATCCAGTCATAAGTAAAAGCAAAATTACCACTAATTACAATATTTACATTCTGTTAAGACTAGACTGGAATTATACATTGAATAATTCATTTTCTTCAAAAAGAAGCACCATATTAATGAAGAATAATATCAGAAATGTCTGCAATGCAAGATAAAAATGCTGCCTACATTATGAGAAAAATGGCTTGAAAGCTGACCAATGTGGTGAGTAAATATTATGAAGATGGTAAGTCAGGGTCACCAACTTGGGCTCATTCTCTTGTCTGAGCCGATCTGTTGCCTTCTGCTGCCTCACTCTTTCCTTACACTGTTCAGTTCTTAATTTAGCCCCTGCTGTGCTCAAACTGATTACAAAGGCCTGCTACAGGGCAAGGTGCACTGTGGTGCTGGACTGTACAAGCATGAAGTGGGAGAGGGACAGAGCTAAATCAAGACACATCCCCACGCTGATAGATACTGAACTGAACCAATAGAGAACATGGAGCAAGGTCGGCATCCATTAGCCATGCCTTGAAGTCACAGATGGATAACTCCACAACAGAATGGCCAGCAAGTAACAATGCTGTCCTGCAAAGGAGATTTCTTTGTGTGTCAGCACACAACACACATGTCTAGAAAAAGCTGATGCATGGAACAAATGCAGATACACATTAGAAATTAATTGGCTTAGCCAACACAAAACTTAATTTGTGATGTTTGGGCAGCTGTGGCTCAGGGATGAAGAGTAGCAGTCTATCAGCTCAGAGGTTGTCAGTTTGATTTTAGCCCCCCTACCCCAAAACATGTTGAAGTCTTCTTAAGTCTCACAATCGGAACATTCTGTGTTCACTCCATGTTGCATTTGTAAATATGACTAGGTACATATGGCTCGAGTGAAATGTGCTTCAAATGGTCACTATAGCTCAGTATTTCTCAAATGGGTGGCAGGAGCTGTGATGACTTTTGTCTTTATTCATGCTTGAATGATAAACAAGCTTCCAGTCACTAGGTGGCAGGAGTGCTCAAACTAATCAACAGGATGCCTGTTCAACCCAGAAGTATTCAACACAGACACGCCGGTGTACAGACTGACGGAGTAGGGCTCTATTGCCCCCTTTCGACTAGGGTTCTGCTCGACGTGGACCTTGTCGGGTCAGCCCGTCCCAGCACGGCCTGGTTTTGTTTCCATTGCAGTCTCAGGAAAGCGGAAGTAGGCGAGGACATGGGCGAGCAAATTGGTGCAGAAAGTTTGTGATGTCATTTGTAGGCGCTACAAGGCTAGTAAACAGTTCCCTCTGGATTCTGTTTTCGGTCAACAGCAGTCAGGTGCTATTTTGTTACATCACTTGACACGTACACCGCCAGGCCAATCAGTGGCTAGCACTACATAGGTAGGCGTGAGAGTGACATCACTTTAAAGGACCAAACTGTCCATAGGTGGGTGTGTTGGGTCACCTCGGCCTCCTTCGGACTGAGCCAGTGGTAGTCAGAGAAAAGGTGTTGGCTTGGCCCAAACAAAGCCAAATGCGCTAAGTAGGGGCTGACCTGACCTGACCCGACCCAACCCGACCTGGCCGAGCCAACCCTAGTGGAGAAGGGGCATATTAAGTTTGCAATGTGGGAAAGGCATACGGAATCGTGGAATTTAACAAACAAAATGGAAAACAACTAATCGTTTTTCCTGTTGTGTTTAGGGGGCTGCAGCTCCTGTACCTGTTGTTACCTGGTTAGGTGGGGGTTGGGTCGGTCCTCCTCTCCACACAGACAGAATAAACCGGCCAGCCATGGTGGAAAAAAAAACGAACGCCAACACCCTCCAAAAAAAACTACTTGAAGTTTAATGCAAAAGTCAGGGCTACCGATGTTTATGAATCAGGAGAACAACCCTTCTTTAAGTTCTCTCAGCTCACAGGCTGCAAGGTCCGCAAGAACATGAGAGCTTAACACAAAAACACTGACATGTCTTGTATTTCAGTGGAGTCTGGGTCAGAGTTAGGAGATAAAAATGAACAAACGTCCTGATCTGTGTGGAAGTGAGAATGAGGATTTACTCTTTCCAGGTCTCTTTATGAGACATGGTTTAGTGCGGAGTTCAACTAAAGCATTTTTTAAAAGGAGATTTTCTTTTATAAAATTTTTAAAACATTAGATTCTTTGTTTTGGAGATAATGTTCTAGTTTTTTAAACATGACAGGGAAATGCTTTGACCACTGCACTGTTATATTTGTGAACATTTTTGTGAATAACAACAAAGGTGGGTCCCTTTGGTTTTTGAAATATGGTCAGAATGGAAAAAGTGGAATTCAGAAAAATAAAAAAATAAAATTGAATTTAAAAAACAATGAAATGAATTTAATAGGGCACAAAATAAGTTTGTGATAGTGAAAAGAAAAAATGGTAAATGTGACGGAGGCAAAGAAGTTCTATAATTATTTGACAAGGAACAAAGCTGACCAATGTTTACAGTTTGAAAGTTTTGAATATGACTGTTTAGTCTAAAAATTTACATTCCCGTGAATCATTTATACCTTTTCTCTTCTGAGAATCCCAGACTGAGCAGTCTTGATTAAATGTTACCTTTTGAGCTAATAAACAGATCTTGGAAATAGTGTTAAGACTTAAAAAATAAAATTAGCTACAACTACTTAAAATTTAAGTTGCTGCAGCTCATTTTATTTATCTGTTTCAATAATAAGGAGAGACTGTATGCAGAATGCTGGTGACAGTTGTTTGAACAGAGAAATAAATATTATCAGGTTCTGAACAGTACTTCAATTCCGGGGAGGAAATGTTCCCTGGGGGGGATGACAGAAAATAATTGAGAACCACAGCTATAGCTTGACCAGTGTGATAGAAATTCAGTCCATTTAACAAGTGCTTGTGACAACGAGGTTACAGTTACAATCTTAATGTTACAGTTTACATCCAAGCATGTGTTTTTAATATAAGCACTGCTGAATAATCAATTAATTTGAATTTTCCTTTTGCTCAAATGTAAATTTGAAAAACAAATTAAAATTTCTGGTAAATTATTTGTTTCATTGTGCATATATACTCACTATTGTTCGTCCCTTTGTTAAGATCTTACATCCAGAATAGGTATTGGGATTGGCCTTACAATTCCTGTTTGTATAAGTTCATGATGTTATTTATTGGATCAAAGGGTACAACCAAATAAAGGGTGTTTGTATTTTGTATCTTCTCTTTAAAGTAACTTTTGAGCTGTTGTATAAATTTCTTATTTCGCAAACCAGTGAGTTGTGTAGATGAGCATGTAAATTAGATAAATGATATTTTCTTCTGTTTGATACAGACTGATGAGGTTCAGGTGTGTTTTAGTTCTGTATAAAACCAGTAAGACTTTATCAACTCATGGCTTTAAAATGTTTAAATCATGGGTCTGGCTGTAGATATGGGGACATTTAGGCGAAGAGCATTTTTTGTGAGCATTTCGTGACTTCTGAAGATTAACACATATCTATCTGATTTTAAATGGTATGCTTTATTGTCTTTCCCATTTTGAATAGTGGCTAAAAGAAATGGGCTTTGTATAAAATTGTGCTTTCCCCTCAGGAAAACTAAAAGTTTTGAATCAATGACTAATACTTCCTGGACACTCTAATCCACTTAAAATAGTAATATATAAATTATTCAAAAAACTTCTGTAACATTTATTTTAACAGCATTGTCAATCCCTTATTGAGAAAAACACATGGTTTCACAAGGGCAAAATCACATGTGATCACAAGTGAAAAATATTTGACCCATGTGAAATTCACATGTGAAAAGATGTTAAAAAACATGTGAGAAGTGTGGAAAACATTTGACCACCTGTGTTCTGCACACATTTACCATGTTAATTTGGAATATATACATACGAATGAATACATGTATTCATGGCAATTAACAGTGAAACCTATGGACATTCACATGTGAAGCCCATGGGATAGCATGTAAACCAAACGTAAAACATGTTATTTTCCACATAAAACCTACATGTGAAAAAAATGTGTGATACCCATATGGAATTACATGTGAAGCCCATGTGAAGCCTATGTGATCAACCCATGTAAAACCATACATGTGAAATCCATGTGTCCTACACATGTGGCTTACCAGGTACCACGTGGGATAACATGTGATCCCATGAGAAGAACATGTTCAACCCCTGTGACTTTTTCATAAGGAAAAGTAAGACCAGAGGTGGGTTGGGTATAGTACCCAAAAATCAGGTAAAAGTAGCGCTACTTCAACATATTTACACACTAGTAGTAATCCAAAAAAATTCTCCAGTAAGAGTAAAAAGTAATTTGGTAAAAAGGCTACTCAAGTATTTAGTACTTGAGTATTTGTTCTGAGATCATAGGACAGAAATGTAAACATATGTGCAAATTCTAAAGACAAAAATAAATAGACATACATGACATGATTGTAAAATAACAAATTTGACTAGAAGAGACCCATCCATCCATCCATTTTCTTCCGCTTATCCGGGGTCGGGTCGCGGGGGCAGCAGCCTAAGCAAAGAGACCCAGACTTCCCTCTCCCCAGCCACTTGTTCCAGCTCCTCGGGAGGAACCCCAAGGCGCTCCCAGGCCAGCCGAGAAACATAGTCCCTCCAGCATGTCCTGGGCCTTCCCCTGGGCCTCCTCCCGGTGAGACGTCCCTGAAACACCTCACCAGGGAGACGTCCAGGAGGCATCCTGATCAGATGCCCGAGCCACCTCAACTGACTCCTCTCGATGTGGAGAAGCAGCGGCTCTACTCTGAGCCCCCTCCGGATGACTGAGCTTCTCACCCTATCTCTAAGGGCGAGCCCAGACACTCTGCGGAGGAAACTCATTTCAGCCGCTTGTATCCGTGATCTCGTTCTTTCGGTCACCACCCAGAGTTCGTGACCATAGATGAGGGTAGGAACGTAGATCGACCGGTAAAGCGAGAGCTTCGCCTTTCGGCTCAGCTCTCTCTTCACCACGACAGACCGGTAAAGCGCCCGCATAACTGCAGATGCCCCACCAATCCGTCTATCGATCTCCCGCTCCATTAATCCCTCATTCGTGAACAAGACCCCCAGATACTTAAACTCCTCCTCTTGGGGAAGGACCCCATCCCCGACCCAGAGAAGGCACCCCACCCTTTTCCGGCTCAAGACCATGGCCTCAGATTTGGAGGTGCTGATTCTCATCCCAGCCGCTTCACACTCGGCTGCGAACCGCTCCAGCGAAAGCTGTTGATCACGTTCCGATGAAGCCAACAGGACCACGTCATCTGCAAAAAGCAGAGACCTGATCCTGAGTTCACCAAAACGGATCCCCTCAACGCCTTGGCTGCGCATAGAGATCCTGTCCATAAAAGTTAGAAACAGGATCGGTGACAAAGGGCAACCTTGGCGGAGTCCAACTCTCACTGGAAACAAGCCCGACTTACTGCCGGCAATGCGAACCAAACTCTGGCACCGGTTGTACAGGGACCTAACAGCCCGTATCAAGGGGCCGGTACCCCATACTCCCGGAGCACCCCCCACAGGGCCCCCCGAGGGACACGGTTGAACGCCTTCTCCAAGTCCACAAAACACCTGTAGACCGGTTGGGCGAACTCCCACGCACCCTCCAGGACCCTGCTGAGGGTGTAGAGCTGGTCCAGTGTTCCACGGCCAGGACGAAAACCGCATTGTTCCTCCTGGATCCGAGGTTCGACTATCCGTCGGACCCTCCTCTCCAGAACCCCTGAATAGACCTTACCAGGGAGGCTCAGAAGTGTGATCCCCCTGTAGTTGGAAGACACCCTGTGGTCCCCCTTTTAAAACCACCACCCCGGTCTGCCAATCCAAGGGAACTGCCCCCGATGTCCACGCAATATTGCAGAGCCGCGTTAACCAACACAGCCCCACAACATCCAGAGCCTTGAGGAACTCTGGCCGAATCTCATCCACCCCCGGAGCCCTGCCACCGAGGAGCTTTTTAACGACCTCGGTGACCTCAGCACCAGAGATTGGAGAGACCGACCCCAAGTCCCCAAACCCTGCTTCCGGATTGGAAGCAGGGTTGGTGGCAGACCGCTTTCCCCCCCTGAGACGCCGGATGGTGGACCAGAATCGCTTCGAAGCCGTACGGAAGTCGTTTTCCATGGCCTCTCCAAACTCCTCCCACGCCCGAGTTTTTGCCTCAGCAACCATCCGAGCCGCATCCCGCTTGGCCTGTCGGTACCTATCAGCTGCTTCAGGGGTCCCACAAGCCAAAAAGACCCGGTAGGACTCCTTCTTCAGCCTGACAGCATCCTTTACCGCCGGTGTCCACCAGCGGGTTGCCGCAGCGACAGGCACCGACCACCTTGCGGCCACAGCTTCGGTCAGCCGCCTCGGCAATGGAGGCGCGGAACATGGTCCACTTGGACTCAATGTCCCCCGCCTCCCCCGGGACGTGTTCAAAGTTCTGCTGGAGGTGTGAGTTAAAGCTCCTTCTGACAGGAGACTCTGCCAGACGTTCCCAGCAGACCCTCACAACACATTTGGGCCTTCCAGGTCTGTCCGGCGTCCTCCCCCACCATCGGAAGAGACATTTTTCCAAATAAATTTTTTTTAAGTATGTATGACCAAGGTATGGAACCTCCACTTGACCTCCAAATGGCACAACAGCCTCAGCAGGTAGAAAATAATATTAAAATGATGAAGTTTCTGTACAAACAAGAGGTCTCACTTCAACATAAACTGTATGAGTGAGTTTCATGCATTTTTGGTTAACACAAGAATTCAGTTTAATTCAGTAAAGTAACTCCTTGTGGGTAGAGTAGCCAGAAACCTTACTCAAGTAAGAGTAACGATACTTCATAAAAATATTACCCAAGTAAAAGTAGAAAGTATGGTCTAGTAAAACTACTTCACAAGTATTTTTTTTTCTCCAAAAAGTTACTCAGATAAATGTAACTGAGTAAATGTAACTAATTACTACCAACCTCTGAGTACGACCAACTATAGCACCAACACATTAGTTTAAAAAATGTATACAGTTAAACTTTTGTTACCACAGTGAATAAATGTATTTAAATTATAGGATCATCAATCCAAATTTTGTCATTTAATTTAAGGCTTTTAACTTTAAGGGTGCTAATAAATATGGAGGGCGCTCTATATGTTTAGATTTTCATTCCTAAAAAACGTTGCACCAATAAAAAATTAGCTAAAACCAACGGCAGACAGTTATATGCACACTTTGTGTTTTGTTGCAAAATGTGATTTCTAACCAGACATACAGCTGGTCTACTCCAAGATAACATAAGATATTTTTAACTTGAAAAGAAAGACATGCATTGAACAAAGAATGGGTTACCTTAATGGTTTCTTAATTTAATAGCAAAATCTGTCCTCTTCCACTGCTTAAAGTCCTCCAGGACCACAAACCTGCATGGCAATGACGGTGCCAATGTCATCCTGTCACCTGAGCTGAGCCATTATTACACAGGCATTCTTAATAGCCCTATAGATTAAAGTCCAGAGGAACAAGACACCAACAGATTAAAAAAAGAAAGATAGGAAAGAGGATGATGAATGGCCTCAGATTGCTAGGCAATCATGCATAAATTACTAGGATGTTCTTAGGTATAATAACCGGTTTTAAGTGATCGCTCACTCCTGGGAAACTGTCGTGTAAGTAGGAACGGTTTGGGGCGCTGGGGGAAAAGAGATGGTTGGCGGGTAAAGAAAGGAGCGGGCCGCAGCTGTCTACTCAATCACATCACCGTCAAGGGTATCGCCCTGACACTGTCTCCACTCCATGCCCTCAGCATTCACACAAATCTCCTGATAGACAGACGTAGCAGTCAAACAGCACCCTCACTCCAATGCTGAGGCCCCTAAGGTTCCCCCTGGCACGTCTCTGTGGCCCCGGCAGCAGCTGCTGGGAGCGCCAGCAATAACTGATTATTCAGGATCGAGACTAACAAGAATCTGCCATGTGGCTCTCCAAACAACATGTTCTTGTTGTGAATACATCATGAAGCAAGGGGGAACAGGCTGTCTTGTTTTTCATTTCTCACTGGACTTTCTGCAGATTCTATTGCAAATTTAGGAGAAGTAGCTTTAGATGAACCAGTCAAGAGTTTGACTTTGTTCAAACTGTTAACTGCAGCATGGGGTTCTTTATTGAACAAAATGTCCACTATACCTTTTTTCGTTTTGTGTTTTGTAATATTGAATGGCATTTAAGATTTTATAAAAAGTTTAGGGGAAATAATTCTTGGCTGGTACTTACCACAAGTTCAGAACAGCAAAACTCAGTTTATCTGCTTTTTCTGGATCCACATCTGATGGTAGAAATGCAATTTGTAACAAATATTGCTCAGTCTTGAGAGGTAAACAGAAACACTGAAAATTATTCAACTTATTTAAAAGTTATTGCATCAACACCATCAACATTTCTGACCAAACACTCAGGTTTAGAGCAGCATCAAAGATGGAGATTGCAAATAAAGTAGCCTCTATCAAATTAGAGCAAAATAAATTCAGAATCTTTCACCCCAAAAATCTTCAAACTTCCACATTATGTTCGTGATGTATGATATATGTCAAAATTTTACAACTAGCCTCAAATCAGGTGTTTCACTAGTTATTAGTAAATTTGTTTTCATATGTAAGCAAGTTTTTCTATCATTTATCCATTTTGCATATTCTTAAGCCCTTTACTCAGTTAACGTGTCAAATGTAGATACAAGGTAAAAGTTTGTATTCTTCTCTGAATTAGTCATAATGAGCATTCTACCATATTATTGCTACTTTAGATGCCATCTGCGACAACTTAAACATAGCAAAGTTAACAGGGGTTCAGGGCAGCCACAGTCGACCGTCCACCAAAGCTAGCCCCATGGGAACAATCTCTATGGTTGATGCAACACTTAAGCCTACACATTAGTCTCCCTTCACCACCTCTTTCTTTGTCAGCATCACTGTGTGTGCCTTGCTTTAAACTGTGACTATAGTCTCTGTTTCTTTAAGTTCTCAGCTCTCTCTGTCTTCTCTGTTCTTAAACAGTACAGTAATGCTAGCACAGCATGGAGCGTTGGAACAAAGCAAACCTAGGCAACCTAACTCAATAGTATCCACAATGGTCAATTAGGCTGATATACAAGAGGTTTCCTACCAGCCCAACCAATCAAGCACGCATATGCGCAGATACAAGAACAATTGTGTGCTTTTCTTCTGTGACTCATTACAGATTTGATAAGCAGAAAATGAAAACAATAGCAGAAAACTGTGAAAGGATACACACAGGATGTGAGAGGATTAATCCCACTCTCCATTAATCCAAGAAAACGATTTAGACCAACATTCTTTACCTGTCTGCTTTTCTCTCTGTTATATCCCCTGTGAAACTAAGTTCAAAGCATGGCTTTTGTTTGCACATACGATCGCTCTCCAGCAGGATATGAGGAAAACGAGAGAGTTGAGGCTTGAAGGGAAAGTGGCAAAGAAACAGACTATGTAACATAAAGCCTCCTTATACCAGGACATCTGGGGCTTCAGGTGAAAGTCAGGGAATGGGGGTTATGTGTGTCCAAATAGTAACATTTCCCTGGATCCATAATGCACAAAAAATGTAATCAACAAGGAACACTCACTCAGGTACAGAGAACTCATTTGGCTCTACCAAACGTTTTGCTGATGTACTTAAACTGCAGGCACATGGTTATCTTAGCATAGCTACATGGGCTAAGTCAGAGGAATCGCACCAAAGGCAATAGATTCTGATGCACAGAATAGAGGACACAAATCAAAGCTTCAGTTGCCAGCTTAGAAAAGGGTAAAGTGTTGAGGAATTCTATCCAAGCTTGGCACCTCATACATGCAAGGAGGCCATCGGTAGTGTCTGCAACATCACAAATTCACCAGGCATGCACAGTAAGCATGCAACATGAAAAGACAGCTGACCTAAGAGGTTTGTGCATGCCTCAAGGGTGGAATCAGTATCTAACACTCTCAGGTACTACCAAGCAGGCAGTACACAAAAGTATATAGTCAGAGACCAGTAGAAAGGTGCACAGAGGACAAACCAAAACTAAATGTGTGCTAAGTAGCAGTTCAGCGCTGTCCCATTTACATAGAATAAAGAGAGTAACAAAAGTGTGCTTTTGTACCATTTTCCTTTCTCTGTTTAATCTGTCCTAAAATATATTTCCCTCAGTTGCTGTGGCAGAGCACAGAAAAAACGCAACACAGAACATTTTCTGCTGGTAAGATATGCATTAGCAGATCATGGGTATTGAGTAGGAAAACAGGGGAGGAAAAATGAAACAGCTTACAATGGAATCCAATAAATTGTGCATAGCAGTAAACAGGGTCTAAACAGTGTTTAAATGTTCAACGAGATACAATTCTGATGAATAGTTAGGATTATGTGAGCTACATCTTCCATCTTCCTGACATTGTTTCTGCAGACATTATTGCTAGAAGTTTACTGAAGGGTTCAATTGTCACAGAATTGTTCTTTTTTTATATTGTTTTTTTAAAATGGAATTTGTGTGTATATGTGTAGTACTCATTAGAAAGTGTATATGCTTCTTTTATTAAGCAACGTGCAAGAGAGGAGGTAAAAGCAACTGAGCCTCAAAATGCAGACTACAGGTTAAGCAGGTTTGTACTTCTTAAAGGACAAATAATTAGTGGTTAATGCCATAGTAAACTGTTTGCAGTGTCCCCTCCTGTCCTTTGAACCTTTTCAGTGTTTTTGTAAAAAAAAAGGAAAAAAAGAAGGACGTAAAAGTAACCATTAGAGAATGTTTTAATTGTGTTCCACCCCCATTAGTCAATAAAAGATGAGTATAATTATTAATAGGTTATTTCAATCACTGATTAGTTAAAATAAAATAAAGTTTAGTTTCAATCAGTTTATATTTTCAATTAAAGTGTCCATACGGTTTACACTAATTGTTAAAATATATTTTCATAATATTTAAATCTCATTCATTCCTCTTTCAATTATGCAGAGATAACTTCATGATACAGATAAATCACTTTTCACATCGACATTCTAGACTGGGAAGATAAGTAAAATATTTGATTAGACTGATTTTTTTTAATACATAGAGATAATTCAGTATATCCATTATAAATCGCTACAACAACGTGGTCGGTTGTTGGATAGGGTTATGATTACTGGCTTGCAGACAGTCTGTTGGGTAGATAGAGCTGAGTCCATTTTTAAGGCTGTTGGGTTGATGCAGTGGGTTGAGAGGGACTGAGGAGTCAGGGTGAGCTGGGTCCGCCCTGTGGTGTGCTCTGTGTTTCAGGTCGGCGTTTACCGAGCGCTGCTGTTTTTATCCATGTGTGCAACCTGCTCTCACAATTTACCTATAGACAACCACTTATTCCACACTTGTGTACACAGAGGCAGACACAATCACACAATTGCAGGCATATAGCATGTATCATCTAAAAAATTAGGTGTCACATTTGACACTGGTGGCATGTCCAGTTTGGTGCATGAATTAGACACGTCCTGCTGTGCCGGGGTACTGCCTTATTTTCCCCCCTTGGTACTGTAAATCAGCCTTTGACACTACAAGGCAACCTGTCCCACCACATTGTTTGCCTTAAGCTGCCAGGATAAAAAGCACATATATATTAAAAGAGACTGGTACCAATTTCTTTGTACTGAGATCATCTTGGTCCAAATGAATTTAAGGGAAAAAAAGATCAAAACACTTGCTCAACTACTCCCTACAAATGAAAACAAGCAGACGTGATAACATTCATAATCATAAGTAAATGTGTCCTTGAGCTTTCTTTAAGTGTGTCACATCAGTATAACTGAAACACTTAACGTACCGGGCCATTTTGCCTGCCATCAATTCTGCACGCCATCCAATATACTGAAACTTGCACTTGGTGGATGGAAGAATGGGAAGGGTGTAAAGAAAGAAAAACAAAAGCGATTGATATAAATGATCTGCCGGCCAGGAGAGGCCCCCAGGCAGGGGCGAGCGAAGGTCCGCTCGATACCAATTGATCGTGGGAGGCCCAGGCATTCGTCTTAATTCTGACTAATTAAGGCAGCGGCTGACGAGAAGAGGTTAGAGGGACAAGTTGTTGATGTGTGTGTGCATGTGCTCCGGTGCATCAATGGGACCTCCCAGATTACAAAATCTAGCCCCTGTGTTTACAAAGCAAAGAACAAGTGGAGGATTAAGGAAATCAGTTTAGGAAACAACAACCATCCCTACATTAGTGCTGCTGCCAAAATAATTCCCCTCTCCGCAGCAGGCTGCCTGACAGGCAGGATGGAAGCAAATCCCTCTCTTACTTTTTTATCGTGTTTGTGTGAAAAAGGCTGATTATCTTCTGACAACACAAATCTGGCCTTTGGTATCTAGGAGGAAGCAGAGCAGAGATGCTTCTCTAGCCTAACTAATCCCGCTCGTAAACTCCAAACTCTTTGAATTTGCAGGGATGAAAAATTAGGTGCAATCAAAGGAACATTTGGCATGGGGATGATTTACTTGCATGGTCAGGAGTGTGAAAAATGAAGACAGGTAAGCTGCTGTAGTAAGAAACAAAATGCTTTATAGTGCAATATTACGACAGAAGGTGGTATATGCAACTTTAAAAAAGGGAGTTGTGAGCTCAGAGTTTAGTCACAAAGCCCTTTTAAAAGATCACAGCATCTGGGAGCAGAACCTGAACAGGTCCTGAGCTTCAGAAAGCGGGGCTTAGACTCTGATTTCTATCTGTCATTCCCCGAGGATGTTGGCAGTGTGATGTAGAAGGTGGCAGGGGGAAGGTATCAGCATGAATGAGGGGCAGCGGCAGTGACAATTCAGCCTGACTGGAGATCACAATCTGAGGGCTGAAACACAAACAGGCATTCATGTGAAGGTGAACATACCCGTCTCACTCAGTATGGGCCCCGCAGACAAAGGAGACAAAATATCACAGAGTAAAAGTGACAGACAGGCACCATATCTGTATCAGACAAGATCCCATTGTGTTGAGGAGAAACAGAAAAAAAAGCTCAGATGGCTTGGCCGACCTGCACTCTTTGTTACGCATTCTCATAGGCCAGGCCACAAGAGATTGACAGATACACTTGAATATCAGCTACTTGCTGGTATTCAAGCAACATGACATAAACTTTACTGTCCTTTCCACCTCCTGCTCTGTGTTTCCTGCCAGCTATTCACATCGGCGCCTGGCTCAGTTGGGCCACCAGCCCCGAGGGCATGCTCTGTCAGAAGTCCACAAACAGTGGCACGCAAGCTAACAGTGGATGTCTGAATATCCTCACTAAGGACTATAAATACCTCCCCAGCTCCAGACGTGGTGTCATTCTACTCACATCAAATTAACCGATCAGAATGGACGAGCCCCTTTAAGTCCCCACTCGCCAGCTCGAGTGTGATGTCCTAATGAGTGCCTGGCCGTCGATACCGGTCCACATAACTGTGGGCCCTGAGGGGGACAATTAGGGATGGTACGAGATTTGTTCCTTGATAAATGTTGTCACCGCTGGTACTTGTACTAATAAGTGGTAATTTGCTGTTGTAGACTCTGATGACACGCGCTGTAACAACTCAACTGCGGAGAGATGACTAAGCACTATATGCTTTTATATTAAAGTGACATAAATGCTTCTATTGGTTTAAGAGATGGGAGCTACAAATATGCTGTGTTCCTGATGCAAGTGACTGGTGCAGTTGTGGTTAAACACAGGTATTACCTCTAACTTTTAAGTCCTACAAAGTGTTTTGTAGTTATTAGAGCCCAGATTTACTAAATGTGCAAATGGAGAGGCACCACAATACACCGGTCCTTTGCAAAAACAGAGATATATATATATATATATATATATATATATATATATATATTCTAAACGGCACAGCATTCTTTGTATTGTTTAAAGAGGAGCTGATCATTAGTGCTCTATGCTTCAGAAGATCTTTCGTAGTATTTTTCTTCACACATGCTTGGCTGCTCTTTCACTTTCAGTCTCTGCACATTTTCTAGGGAATGTTTTGTCATTTCTTAAGTTACTAAAAACATAGCTGACGTCCTCGTGACTTGATCTATTTCCCATTTAAGATTTAAAAGTGTCTAAAACAAAGAACCCTAACAGCTAACCTGTGTGTGAATAAGTATGGAATTGAGACATGAGAAATTCATGTCACTTATTTTCTGTTAGGTTCTTGTACTTAACTGAGAACATCTTCTGTAATGTGTGCCAATAAAATAAAACAGGTGGACAATAAGAGGACAGGAAATGAACTATCGAGGTAATATGTTTAGTGTAATTCTGGTGTGTCAAGCTGTGTATTTTTGGCATATTTGCTAAATTTTCATTTAAAAGTGAACAATATTTTTCTTTAACAAAGACGTTCTAAAAGGTAATATCTTGAAATACAAATAATTTACCATACGTTCTTTTCTTTTTCCATACGTTTCCACAGTCTATGAAAAAACAGTAAACTCCTTCAACAATCATCTAGAAATTATCTAAACATGTACCAAAAAATCGAATAATATCTAAAAACTCATCTATGTTTTTATCTTCAGTCGAATTGATTACTGCAACAGTGTTCTCACAGGTCTGCCTAAAAAGTCAATCAGACAGCTGCAGCTGATCCAGAACGCTGCTGCTTGTGTTCCTCACTAGAACCAGGAAAGTAGAACACATCACCCCAGTTCTGAAGTCCTTACACTGGCTCCCTGTAGCTCAGAGGATAGACTTCAGAATACTTTTACTTTATAAATCACTGAATGGCTTAGCACCACAGTATATTGAAGATGCGCTGTTACTATACCAACCCCCCAGACCACTCAGGTCCTCTAATTCCAGTCTACTCAACATTCCTAGAATTAGACCCAAACATGGAGAAGCAGCTTTCAGTTTCTATGCTCCTATAATCTGGAACAAACTTCCAGACAACTGCATAGCTACTGATACAGAGTTCTTTTAAATCACAACTAAAAACGTATCTTTTTAGAGTTGCCTTTGAGTAATTCATGTATCATATGTTTTGTGTATGCTTTTTGCTTTATTGCTCTTTTTACTTTACATGCTTTGTCTGTGTTTTACTGTTATTTTTATTTTACCCCTTAGTTATTTAAAGCAACTTGAATCACCTTGTTGTTGAAAGTGTGCTATACAAATAAAATTGCCTTGCCTTGCCTAAGACTTTCACCCATTAATGGCTTATATGCCTAATCAAATAAAAACCATAGGACATTTTCTGTTCAACAGTGATCCATTATTGATGGAGGTCTGATGGCTCTGCAAATTATTTCATCACCTTTTTATGTCTATTGATCATTGGTTGAAGAGAAAAAAAGTTTCTGTTTTCGACTGTGCGGACTGCGGACTGCGTTAACCTCTCTGCAGTCAGAAAAAATACAACTCTTTTTGCCGGCTTTAACCACAGGGACCAAATAAAGAACAGGAGAGTACAGAGACAGATCACGATGTAAACAAAGTAGGAACACAGGTGGCATGAGACTGCACAGCACCGTCTGATGTGTGGGTGAGTGACAGCTACCAGTAGAGCAGGGCGAATACAGCCCATTGGCAGGTGCACCAGCAGCACCAGTCTGCAGTAGCGACCAGCACGCATAAACGAAAAGGGTGGCGTGTGCCTCACCACACCATTCTTCCTCCCGCTCCCGCTCCCTCCAACTTTTACTTTCCCCTCTGTCAGCATCTAGCAACAGGGTGGTGACAGGATAGACGTGAATTGTCAGTACGGGAATGTGGTGATGCCTTAAACCGTCACACACGGATTCGCTTGAGTCTGTAGTAACCCCGATTTGAATGGCCTTGTTAGGCAGTCATCTGACAGCAATTCATCTGATTATAGACTTATTCAAATGGGGCAAAAGCAGGGAGAAAAATCCATGGGACCTTGCATGGATTGGCACCGGGTTTGGGGAAAATATCGGGGAGCTTGCATGTTAACACCTACAGCACTGTCAAAAACAAAAACAAAACATATTCACGCTGTTTTATAGGGGAAAGGGGGAAAATTGCATTCAGCTGTCAACAGAAACATAACTCATTTAGAAAGGAGGTGACGGGTATGTCAAAGTGGATAATGACTGTGAGGGTTGCTCTGCTCTGAATAAGCTCATAACTCACTCAGCATTTTCTGCATTTATTCACAGAGACCCTTAAACGTTGTCTAGGTGAATCTTAATCTACAGTATCCATTTTCTTTTCCCACAGTCTCTGCAAACCCACAAAAAAATCTATCCTTTTAACCCCATACCAAGCCAGGTTTTCAATTTAATTCCCCATCTGTGACCAGCTTGAAATATTATCTAAGAAATGAGATCCGTGACCCTGAATACAGAGCGTGAACCAGGATGAGGGAGCAGGATGGAGACATGGCCTGATTCTGCAGCTGAGAGTATGTGGAGAGGAGGCATGGATCTGCTCCCCAAGTGGCATGGCTAAATATTTGCCCTCGTCCACTTGGCTGTCTAGACACATCCTCTCAGTCCCCCTTTCCATCACCCCCCTGCTCTGTTAAGAAGTGGAGATAGCTGGCACGGTCAGTCAGGCAGGGTGCCAAACCTGCGACAAAAAAGTTTCTACTCGCTGCTAGAGGTCATGCAAGTTCAGAAACCTGGAAAGAACGAGTTTTGAATTTTTAAAACCTCTGGGCCATAATTTGGGGAGTCACATGCAGCCCAAGCGAGGGAAAAAGGAGGGAAAAAAACTGTCAAATGGTCTTTGTGCTTCCCAATGATTTGCCAAAAGAAACCCTCAGAACTCAAGGAGCAGTCTCTGTGGATTTCTCCGAGTTAGTATTCCATATTCATTACTTTTTTCCCCACACATACATAGTGGGATTTTAATTGCCTACAATTTAGAGTAAAAAGCTAGATGAGCAGAGTGAAAGCACAATACCTCTTGAGAGGGACATGTGGGGAGCCCACCACCAGCATATTCAACCTGGTAGAGGCATAACTACTAATAGGAGCCTTCATTACAAATTACCAGATTATTCCCTGAGCTACGAGCACAAGTTAATCTTTTTACCTTGTGAGATGCTCACAGTTATGCTGCTTCAACCAAATAATGCACTAGCATTTAATGCTGTGATGTAGTAAAATTGCAAGAGACTCTTAAAATGTTGTAAGGGTACTTAAAGTAGTTTTTATCTTCCACAAAGGTGAGAAATCAAGTTAGTAATTATGCATACATAAAAACTGAATGATCAGTAATTATGTATATATAAACATTGAATGATTATAGAGGTTTATGGTGAAACCTTTTAGTTAAAAACATTTTAATGAAATCAATACAAATCCAGTATATTTAAAGTATACAGTCTAAAACAGAATCCAGGGGGGTTGGTGAGTAAAGCCTGAAACAAAAAGCAAGAGATGACCAGAGTAAATATAAAAAGAAGTTTTCAAGTGAAACATTCTAGCCTAATTCTAAAGAAAAATATATTGTTGTTTTCAGAAAGGATCCTGAAGGAAGAAGAAGGTCGGTCCTTACTTAGTTAGGTACTACATAAAAGTATATGTTCCCATGCAATGGCATTTGGTCAAATTCATTTTGGGATACTTTTGCTTTTCTATTTTGCATTTGTTGGTGTACTATAGGACACATTTTGAATATCACCAAGGAAGTTTTAAAAGCCATCACCGACCAAGGGACTACAACATCTAAATCACGCATGTTTATTTTCAAAATGGAGATGACTCTAGAACTTTTACACAATGTATGAAGAAGGGATAGAAATACTAACATAGCTAATAGTTATTGCTATTTGTAAAAACAGTCTAAAAAATCTCAGTTCAGTTGTCTTATTTATTCAAACTGACACAATAGGCGCATTTTGGAAACTTTAGGGTCATTTTACCAAACCTTCACAGTATGCACACGTCTCCACAACACCAGGCTGGGCCAACTGGGCTGTTTTCGGGGCCATTTCAGGAACCAATGGAGTACCAGTCTGGGGGTAAGTACTCGGAAATGGCCTGGTAGAGTCGCTGGGCAGGTGCTGTTCAGTCACGCCGATTGGTTGTAATTAATAATAATAATAATAATACATTTTATTTGTAAGCGCCTTTCAAGACTCTCAAGGTCGTTGAACATAAAACATAAACCCAAATAACGCAACTCAAAACTATACAAGTAAATCAACATAACAAGCAGAGAAAATCAATAAACATTAACAACAGAGCAGCACGTAAAAACAAAGTTAAGAACATGATTAGGAAAAGCCCAGGTAGAACAACGAATGAAACAAAATTAAAAAAGGATCATCTGGAGTATGCACGTCTGAATGGGTAAAAACAACCAGCTCTGTAAAATAAGAAGAGTTACTGGTGAAGCAGTTTATAACAACAAAGCAAACAGAAACGCAGCAACCATCCCTGCTTCTTCCATCTCTGTCTCTTCTTATTTCTGCTACTGTGGGCACCTTTTGGCTGTGATTAGTGACGTTGCTCACTGCTGAGAGAGTGGTGATATACGAACATCTTAGCTAATTTCCTAAAGGGACACTTTTGTATGAAAACATGACGACTGAGAGGAGCGGGCCAACAGATGAAATAAAAGATCTGGTACAATTACCCTGAAGTTTCAATAGCGGAACATGTTTAGGAAAAGCCCAGGTAGCCTATACCCCCAGACTCGTACTCTATTGGTTCCTGAAATGGCCCTGTCATTCTGGTACGGTGTAGTGGAGACACGCGCATAATTTGAAGTTTTGGTAAAATTACCCTGATTTCCAATAGTGAAAACACGCATAATACTGGGTAATTACTATAAGTAAAAAATGGATGCAATAAATTGAATGAAAATTTCTGAGTGGAAATAAAATCAATGATGAATTCCATTGGCCTTTAGTAATAACATTAGGTTCATTTAATGTGATCAAAGCTGTTGTCATTACATTCAATCATATGAACTGCACAAAATATTTTAATTTTATTTTAGCCAGAGCATTTTGCCTTAACAATGCATGTGCATGGACTGCACAGTGAAGCAGTTGGTAGCACTGTTGCCATGCAGCAAGAAGGTCTTGGGTTCGAATCCCAGCCTGGGGTCTTTCTGCATGGAGTTTGGATGTTCTCCCTGTGCATGCATGCACGGTGTAGTCCAAAAACATGACTGTTAGGTTAATTGGTTTCTCTAAATTTGAATGAATTGAATTAAAAGGCTTTCATCCTGCACCTTACTCTATAACCATGGTTCCTTAAACTGTGGTACAAGAACTCCTGGTGGTATTTAGACTGTGTTTAGTGGAAGAAACTTTGGTCCCAAATAACCGTAAGGTAATACAAATGAATTTACTGGGAAGTAAAGTATATAAGCACAAACAGCCAAAAACATTGGTTGTATAAGTTTGTTGATATTTGCTTCAAACAGAAGTTACCCAAAAGAGAATCGCTGTGGAAAACATTTCAAGAACTCCAATGATCTGAAGCAATGCACTAGGAAGTGCTGGTAGCTATTTATGCATTTCCATTTACCTCTGAAGTTGCAACTTGAATCTGGAAATTATATCGAACCCAACATGTTGAGTTGAAGGGCTTGTGAGTAAACTTCAGCTTTCCTACTCAGATTTATCACTTCAGGGGAGGTTTCAGCAAATCTTTCCAACTTGAAGATTTTCGACTTAGGGATAAAAATGGCCTGCATGATTAAACTATATCCTTCCACCATTTAACCAGTGCAAATTATTAAGAATCTTCCTCTTCTTTTGTTTTAATGGCAAAACCAAACAAGAAAGTCCAAATCCGGTTATACTTTGCTTTAAAATGTGTGGCAGTATTTGGAAAATTGAGTATTTACTCAAGTGTGATTTGTTAAGAGACTTGAGACACCCTGTTCTGTAACATTTCCTTGATTTTTAAGTTAGATATTTTAAATCATATAATTCCTAAATACTCAATTCAGTTTATTTATATAGTGCCGATTCACAACAGATGTCATCTCAAGGCACTTTACAAGAAGTAATTTCAATACATTCATACAAACATTCCAATCAGTTTAAAAGTTTCCTATTTAAGGAATCCCAGCAGATTGTCTCAGTATTATTCAAATATTCAATATATTCAAGCTGTGTTTGCTTTGCTATTTGGCAGTCAATTGTTTAGGTCAGTAGTGCTGAAGGATTGCTGTGGTTGGAAAGTCTGCCCAACCTCACGCCAATGACTGACGCAATCTGCTGGGATTCCTTAAATAGGAAACTTTTTAACTGATTGGAATGTTTGTATAGATGTATTGAAATGACTTCTTGTTAAGTGCCTTGAGATGACATCTGTTGTGAATTGGCGCTATATAAATAAACTGAATTGAAATGAAACTGAATTAATAATATTAGATTCATTTTTGAGGCAATTTCTACAGATGACTAATAATAGATTTAGAGTCTCAAAATAGTAGAAACAGATGATTAACACATTAATCAATTTTGGTGACAAATTCAATTTCTATTTATTCACCTATTAACCTGAAATTGCTTTAGGAGAATCAAGATTATTTTGATGTAAACTGTCTTGTAAAAGCATTTAAGCTTTAAACAAAGCGGGTGAAAGGACCCACATTCTTTGCAAAGGTAATGGGGAAAACAACTGGGTGCCTCTACAGCTCTGCAATCAATGCAGTCATGTTTGTTTATTTTAAGAGAGATGAAAACAAAAACTCAATTTGCCATTTGGTTAGTCGTTGAATAAATAATGAAATCTTTGAACAAATACAAGGCAAGTTAATTTTCTGACCTCGTTAGCATATCTGCAAATATTTTTCAAACACAAATGCTTGTTGGTTTTCATTGTTCCGAGGAGATCCATTTTTATGTAACAACCGGGTAAATAAAACAACTAATTAAAGGTTAGTGTTATGCCATTGTATGCCTTGATCATGTGTCTGCATTGTGAAATCAGAAAACTGTCAGTTGTGTGATCATTGTTTGGCTGTCTCTCCAACACACACACACACACACACACACACACACACACACACACACACACACACACACACACACACACACACACACACAATGATAATGATTGCACATCTGTTTTTCTCAGTTTATATTCTGTTAACTACTTGTAAACAATACGTTTACTTTTTTACTTTCTATTGCACAACTACACATGCACATTCTGTAAATATTCACAGTTTTTTAAATTATCCTACTCAGTCGAACATTCTAATCTGAGTATGTCACTTTATTTTTAATAACTGCACAATACTTTTTGTAACTGTGTCCTTAATGTACATATATAATTCTTAATTCTGTTTTTATACTTTTTATACAATTCTTGTTTGATCATGGATGCTTCTATTATGACAATTTGCTGCTGTGACAGCCAAATTTCCTCTATGGGACAATTAAGGATTATTCTATTCTATAATACCCACAGCTGGCTCAAAGAAGCATAATCTCTAATGTCTAGTTTTGTTTTTATGCGTTAAACAGCTGAACACAGCTAACATGCAACAACCTTAAGTGAGCAGTGTTTAGACAAGTTTAGACCAGTCTGCTGAGCTTAACTGATCAATGAAAAAAACTACCCCTCTAAATTTCTCCTGTGCTTTTTTTTGCAACTGTAAAAAGACATAAGAGCTTGTGTATTGTCAAAGGAGTCAAAGTACACTATGATATTTTACCCATTATTATTTTGTACGCTGATATATTCAAATGAGACATAGGCTTAAGGTTTGAAAAGAAGTACTCAGAAGTCAATTTAACAGCTTATTCAACAGATTGACTAGCATGACAAAGATTACATTTTCTTGTACATTTTTCACTACAGTGTGTGAAATCCTCTTGCCTGGGAGGAGGGGGAAACATTCCCAATACACATGCTATTTTTTACTTCTACGCACTGCCTGGTTGTTCTGGGCTCTGCTTATATTCTGTCATATTAGCGCTGGGATAGAGGATATGTTGACAGAGAGAGGACATTGCACATCGAGTCTGTAGGGCTCTTGTAAGCCTGATGGCACTGGGACATGAAGACAAGCGTGCATCTGTGTGTGCATGTATGCGTGCATACAAAGAGAGGGTTGCCTGTGGAACAGAGCATGTGGATCCCCACCCACTCAACCGCCCAGTGGCAATAGTCATTTCGCATCAATCCACAGCTCCTCAGTATAAATAGGACAGACATCCTAAAGCTACACACCACTATGGGAGGCAATGGGATTATTCATCGACCCTGGACCTCTGAGCTGGAAATATAGCAACGACAGCCTGTTTCAATGGCAGTTTCCTACTCACTAGTGCACCACTTTATTGAAAGGGAACTCTTTCTGCTGGTAGTTAGAGTACCATGAAAAAGTATTTCCGCCCTTTACAGATTTCTTCTGGGTTTTTTTTTGTTTTTTATTTTGTTACACTCACGTCTCAGATCATCGAACACATTCCATGATTAGACGAAGATAACCCGAGTAAATGTTTCCCTAAAAACATGTTGATGACTCCCAAGATTTCTAGAATTACACTGCTCTGGGTGGCTGCATGTTGGAGTGGCTCTGTTAGCTACATATAGTTTTGCTTTTTCGGATGTTGGTTCCTGTTTTCTCAAGGGAAGATAGTTTTTTTTGTAGTTTTTTTTGGCTGCTGACTTGAAGGAACTGTTAAACAAGAAAAAGAAGGAGCCATCAGGGAGGGAGACATGGAATAACTGAGGAGTATACAGAAGCAATACAAAGTCAAGATGAGAGACAGCAAGGAGTCATAAAGGAAGAAGCTGGAGAGCAAACTACAAAGGAATAATATCAGATTTGTCTGTTCAGGGGTGAAGAAGATCACAAGCTTTAAGCACAGGAAGGATTGGATAGATGTAAGTCTGGACAGAGCCAATGAACTGAAGACATTCTTCAGTAGTTTCAGTTCAGGAACAAGCTCAGCATCATCCCCTTCTCTCCCCAGCCAAACAGACATCCCACCCTCCTCTGACCCATAGCTTTCCTGTCACACCTTGGATGTTTTATCTTCTACCTCAGTCGGGGACTCCTCTGATTCCACAAGTTTATCTTGAACCAAGTCAGCAGATGCTGCTCCTCCCTTTGCCTCCCCCTCCCACTTGTCTGTCTCTAGAAGTCAGGTGAAGAGTCAGCTGGAGAGACTAATCTCGATCAAGGCTGCAGGTCCAGATGGTGTCAGCCCCAGAGTCCTGAAGGCCTGTGCAGAGCAGTTCAGTGGGATTCTGCAGCACTTCTTCAACCTTAGCCTAACCCAGGAGAAGGTTCCAGTATTGTGGAAGACATCCTGTCTTGTTCCAGTACCAAAAAGAACTCACCGATCAGTCATCAATGACTATAGACCTGTCGCCCTGACATCCCACATCATGAAGGTGGAGTTGGAGTTGAAGACGCATGCTTCAACCAACCCACTGTCATCTGGACAAAGCAGGCACCACTGTGAGGATCATGTTTCGAACATTCAAATACAATGGTGGTGGTTATGGTCTGGGGCTGAATTACTTCTTCAGGACTTGGACGATTTGCTGTAAATTAAGAATGATTTCTGCTCTATCAGAAAATTCTTAAGCAAAATGTCCAGCTTGGGAACCTAAGCTCAAGTGCCAGACCCAGTTCCAGGGCAATTTAGCTGGGGGGGGGCTGTGGCCCTAGGGGGGTAATTTTTATTTAACCCCTTTGCATTTTTATGTCCCGTTGGCAGTGTGTTACATACTTGCAGGTCAAATCAGCCTTTTTTGACACCCTTTCTATGTACATATTCATATTATATACATCATTTGAGAGCTGAGATTTTTTCAGGGGGGGGCTGGCAAGAGGGAGGTTTGGGAATATTCCCTAACGGCCACTCTGTTCTAGATTGGTGGCCAGAACATTTGTTTTTGTAATCCAAAAGCAGCCGTGTGTCATGCTGCCCAATTCACTCCCTCTCCTAATCATCGTCCTCACCTGTGTCTCCCATCAACCAGACCTGATCCTCCTTACCTTCTGCCTTTATAACCCGTCACTTCCCCTCTGTCAGGGCCGGATCATTGTGTATTGATGTCTGGTGTGCCTACCTTGTTGTCCTCCTTCCATGCCGCCGTCATCATCATCATCATCATTATCATCATCATCATCCCTATCCCTGCTTGTGATTCAAATAATGTATGCCAATCAATGATACAATTATAACTGTAGACACAGTACACGCTTTGGTCAAAGTACACAGGACAGAGACATCTCGAACAAAAAGAGCCTTTTTACACCCACAACGGTCCAGTAATGTCCTCCTTTAAAATAGTTAGTCCACAAGTCTTAAGTCCAAATTCCCGCATCGTCTGACACTCAAAACCTTTATAATTCCCATCCTTATGTGCATTTCTCACAGATTTTTATCAGAGCTAATGTTAGAATGCAAGTTAGTCTAACAAATAACACAGCACACTTCTTTGTCTTGTTTGTGTTTAAAAACCCCTGCTAACAACAAATTGGTGCATTACTGCCACCGACTGGTATGGAGTGTGGACCAGAGTCAATACATTGACTGATTGGAACTTAGGGCATTGTAATCTGTCTTGGGCGGGCCAATATCTGAATGGGCAGCCCGGCCCGCCCATGGCGCCTGGCCTGTCAAGCGCGCTTGGGTTATGCAAACAAGTCCCACCAACAATTACACTTCTAACCAGCTCTAACAAGAGCTAAATGGAGGTTTGGTTTGGCCTCATCAAAGTCTGGACCTAAATCCAACTGATGTGGTGTGACCTGAACTGGCCTTTCATACTTAACAACTCATGTCAAGTTTATTTGTATAGTACTTTTCAGCATCATGGCAGTTCCATGTGTTTTAGTTGATAAAAAACATAACACGATAAACAAGCAAATAAGGAAACCATACATTATTGTGGCAAAATAAATAGAACTAATGAAAAGCTGCAATCCAGACTAGAACTAGAAAAGCACCTGCAGAGAGTGCAGAACTCCGCCAGGGCCACTTATCCCCCCCCATCCCATGACATTATCTAATTCTAACTTTCTGTACCTTTCCAATAAAATGTCTGTTAATGAGACGCATGGCTGTGTTCGTGCTGCTGCTGTACTTTTCCAACAGAGAGGTGAGATTTGTGCATGCACGATTAATATGCTGCATATGCTCTAACCGTAGCAGGGCTGCTGCGCGAGGGGAGCCGCTTGTGAGCTCTCTGACACACGCTTCATATTGGATCAACCCCAAAATTTAATCAGTTGTTCCTGGTCCCATTGCAGACACTTACTGAAAACTTATTTAAAAACCGTCTATTTTTGAGTTATGTTGACAGATGGACAGACGGGCATGAAAACATTTCCTCCTGCGGGGGTAATACTCTATGTTCCTGCGATTATTGATCAAATGCAGCTCTAAACAGATGGGCGTTAAGCCTTGATTTCAGCAGTTTTGCAGTTTTCTGTAAGTTTGTTCCAGATTAGAGGAGTTTAAAATGTGGCTGAATTAAAGCAATTCTGCAAAGAAGAGTGGACCAAAGCTTTTGAATCATCTAGTTCCTGCAACTGCTTGGCAGTCATTGCTTTTGCAGGTGACAATACTAATAATTTAGTATAGGGCAGGGGTGTCCAACTCCAGTCTTCAAGGGCCGGTGTCCTGCAACTTGGTGATGGGTCTCTACTTCAACACTGCTGAGACAAATAATCAGGTCATTAGCAGGACTCTGGAGAACTTGACTGCAGACTGATGAGGTAATTCAGCTATTTGATTCAAGCGTGTTGGACCAGGGACACATCTAAAAGTTGCAGGACACCGGCGATCAAAGATTGGAGTTGGAGACCCCTGATATAGAGGGTTAGATCTTTTCACATAAGAGCCAAGTTGGTTTGGATGGCTTTTTTCACTTCATAAATAAAATCTTAATTTGACAATGCATTTTGATCTATTCAGGTTATGTTTTTCTGATGTTAAAATAATTTTTCAACTTTTGAAAGCAGGAGCTAACTTAATACTTAGCAAAACAGAACTAAGACGAAATTAGCACTAAACACGTTTTACAAACGTGTAAGATTCCTGCCTCTTAGGATGTTACTGTGTGCTCATTGGTGGTCATAAGTTTAGCTTTAAAAATGCTCAGAGAAACAAATATTTTAGATTATGTATTACCTGCAAGGAACTGAAGGTGGTGCACTAAAATAGAGATTACAGTTCCACCTGGGAGCCTCTCTCTAGCATCACAGAAATCATACTTCATTACTGCGATATAAAAGGTGTGTGCTCTATTATGAAGTAGGAGCAGGAAAGGTTGTGCCAGCATGGTTATGTGTGTATGAAAAAGCCCACGTTAGAGGTTTAATTTGTAGATGTGCAGTAACTAATAAGCACCCGAGCACAAACTCCCTGCACAAAGCAAAATCCGCCCATTCACATGGAAACTGTGTTTCAGATCCTCAATCAGCTGGGAGGTGTGTTCTGTTGTTTCATTGTCAAATGAAAGAGAATGCACAAACATCTGGCAGGGCTTTTTTTGTGTGTCACGACTCTGTGTACAGTTCTACTTTAGCAAACAGACTCTGATGTGCATGCACAGAACAACTCAAATGAATCCCATATTTAAGGTCAAAACTACTGGCTTAAATCTTAAGGTAACTTTTCCCTGTCAAAAAAATAGGGGTAAATCATTCTTTTACTTCCACCTAGTGGCCAACATTTGAATGACACTCTAGTTTATCTAGTACTGAATTCCCTGTAGGTTACATCACGGGGAATTGAGGAACATCTTCGTCATAAGTATGAAAAATATAGAAGTAACTTCAGGCAAACACTATGAAGCAAAAATATGCTAATTAATAATCCAAACTATATTTTTGCAATAATTTTCATAATCTTAAAAAAACAGACCAACAAATGATTTTTGAAGGAAGACCCACATCTAGAAAAAAAGAAGAAAAATGTATTAGATTTTTATTATATTAAAAACAACATTAATTATTAGGAATGTGTTTTAAGAGCAGACTGAAAGCTATAGCTAAGCAGTTGCTTTACAGAGAATAGCTCATTACTTTGAAATCAGAATGTAGAGTGACGCTGACACGCCCAGCACTCAAATCATAAAAGCTCACTGGTACTTCAGGGAACTGTGGGAACAATCACACATTCATGCTTAATCAAAAACAAAAGTTTTTGATTAAAAATGAACCCATAAGTGGCTGGGGATTTGTGGCAAAATCCCCAGCCACTTATGTGACTGTTGGTGGTCGATTTATCGCAGTGTCTGAAGTCATTGCACGTAAAAATGACATTGCAATTCACTTTAAGGAAATTAAAAAATAAAAAATACAGCAAATAGTACCTTTGGTCATAAATAAGAAAGGGCCTTTTAATTGTATTTGCTGCTCATAATAGTTTTTTCTCTGATTACTTCAGCAGGTGGGTAAACTACTTCACCTTTACTCACAAAGCTCTGATACAAACATGGCAGAGGGAAAAAAAAGCATAAATGCTGCCTGTAATTACACAAATAAATAAGGATGTACTAAATTCAATATGTTGTAAGATGGCATTTGTTTACTTTAATTTACATATGCTTTGCTTACATTTAATCTTGATTACCCTGTAGTGCGCAAGTCATATAATTTATATATATATAATTTAGTCTGTTAAATCACCTTAATCTGGCATATACATCATTCAGGCCTAAAAAAGGTTCCTAAGCACAAAGAGTTAACTGTAACATAGTTTCACATAAAATGGTTTAAGAATACTATTATACTAAAAGTGATAAAAGGGCTTAGCACCAACAAGATTATCCACAATGAGCTGTTGGCTAAAACTTGTCATAGCATCCCAAATCGTGGTAAAAGTACCACTGATGGTACTTGGAGTGCCTTGAGTGTGATTAAGCAGGTTCTCTTTAACTTATTATTAGAAAGGTAAATGTTGCTGACTACTTCTACTGTGCTTCACTTACCTCTGAAGTCAAACCTTGGATCTGGGGATAATATCAAACCAGATTTAACTACATTCCAGTTCTAAATTAAAAAAAATAATCAGCTAATTGGTTTGCTTAGTGGCAAGAATAGCTGCTATTATGAACACAAGCGAATCCATTTTTTGTTGTTGCAATTTTGTACTTTCTAACACTGTAGCAACATGCTCACTAGAAGAGGTTGGCTCATTTTTTGCCTATGAGATATGCCTATGGCTATAAGAAGAGCAAGTAAGCAAATATACTTTTTACTACTACATTTTATTTTCAAAGCAGCCACGTTGGACTTTGAGTTTAGAGCTGGTGAGAAACCATGTTCCAAATCAGAATTTTTAACTCTTTTTTTTCCCCATTTTAACATCATAACACAATAAACTCAAAAAGTCCAAGTTATTTTGTGCAACTGAATTTTAAGTCTGTAAAAATGGTGATATTCACTTAAGAGCAAGACTTTTCAATGTTTTCTAAAGCACACAATGCACAATACAAAACTCTGTCATATTCAAGCACCAGAAAATGGAAAATCAGTCAAAAATCAGAAGCCTAATTAATCAATAAACCAACCAACCATTATTTATATTGCACATTACACACCCAAAGGGGCCAAAGTTCTGTACAGGTCCATGAAATAAAACATGAACAGTAACACACACCCATCTACAATAAAACTGAATAAGACAAAAATCAGTAAATAAAAGAAAATACAGGACAAACAATATAGAACAGCCTTGTAATTTCTACTCAACTGTAATTAAAAGCTAAGTTAAAAATATGATTATTTAAAACCATAAAGAAACTTTAAAAACCTCCAGAAACTTGGGAGGCCTTTTAATCAAGAACAGTTTAACAATTCAGACAAAAAGTCAGGTTTTGTAGAAGAAAAGTAAAAAAAAGTAAAGAAATCAGGACTGGTTTCAAGCTTTACAATGTACTGTACATTCATTAGTAGAGGGAGTTGCAATCTAATTTAATGTAATCAGTACTCAGATAAAATGTCTGACATATAACGATTTCATTATTCATTGAAAAATAGTCAAAAGTCCTAAATTTAATAAAAGACAATTATAATTGTAACATACAGGGAGATGGTTTGTTTCACGTTTTAAACTTTATTGTTGTTTCCAAATACATAGCCATAATCAGAGGTGGGTAGCAACTAGTTAATTTACTCAGTTACATTTACTTGAGTAGTTTTTTTGAAAAAGTGTACTTTTAGGATTACCAAAAAGCAGTTTTACTGCACAATACTTTTCACTTTTACTTTAGTAGTATTATTATAAAGTGTTGCAACTCTTACTTGAGTCAACTTTCTTGATACACTGCAAGTAACTTCACTGAATGAACAAAGAAACAGGATTTCAGAAGAAATCAGCTAATCTGATTTAATGCTTTTTAATGCCGTTTTAATGCCATTTAATTTAGCATTTTAATGCCATCAAAAGCACCAATGACAACTCATCAATATGCATGTAGGCTACTGATGAAAAAGTCTGGAAACTCGATGTTGGCTATTTTAACATACCTTGAGGTAAATGTAATTTATGAATTGCCATTATAATCACTGAGCTAGTTTTGTCCATTCCACATCTTTGGCTATTTCTTAATCCAGTAACATTGCCTGAAACAACTCAGAAACACCCTGCGTATGAGTGGTGCTGCATGGCAGTGTTCACACAACTGAGCAGATCCGCGCGCAGCGTCACGTTCAATCTAAACGACGCTCGAAGGCTGCTATATGTTAGTGTTCACCACACCTCCACTTGTGCTATTTGTGTTGGTCATTGTATGTCCTGAAGGCACAATTAACTGATGTCTGCCTCTTCCAGCTGATTTGTGGCTTTCAGACTCCATGTGAGATTACAAGGCATTTACACCTATTGTAACAAGCTTAATTTATTTTTTCTTTTTGCAAGCACTGAAGTCCTTCTGCATCTTGACTATCAAAAGGCTGCAGCCATGTCCTGAATTCTTTGTTTTCCAGCCACTTTTGCTTTACTTTGCATTTCCCCCGTTCCGCACGCCATTTCTGTTCAGACAACTGCGGTTCACGACTGCAGTGTTGCCAACTGTCTCCGACAGAAAGTAGCTGACATTGCCCCAGAAAGTCGCTAGATGTCGCCAGATGACGTCATATGCTAATTTGCATAATTATGATATCATCACGAGATGACGATTGAAACAAAGGAGGAAAAAAATATATTTAGATTAGGATTTGATCATACAGGTTAAATAATACATTAAACATTATTTAAATAATACATTATTTAAACTGGGGAAACATGCTACAGGGAAATGTGACTTTGTCTTCAAGAAGAGACTGTGGAACATGTTATATTATTTTGCCTGAAGTAAACTGTTGAGAAACCTGGTAGCCACACAAAATTGACAAGATATCAAATTGCAACTGGACATCAAAGACCTTTAAAAAAAATAAAAGTTCTGAAACATACATTTGCTGAGATATCTCAAGGAGATGAAATTAATAGAGAGAATATAAATGTTGTTTGTTTTTTAGTACTTTGTAAAAATAAGTGGGGCATATTTAGCATGCATCAAATGTTTCTTGCCAAACGCCATTAAACAGAAGTTTATTGCTTATATTATTTTCAGTGGGGGTTTTTGTCATAACTTCTAAATGTCCTACGTTTTTGAACTCACCATACATTTCGAAGTTCCTTGAATCCACCACAGGTGTGAGATGCAGCGTAATAGACTTCTGGCTTAATTCCAGTTGAAAGATCGGTTTTATATACATGCAGATTTATTTTTTACTTTTGAATTTACACTAACTACAGAACAACTTTGTGAGTGGGTGAAATGAACCGAAAAAGGTTTATGATTGATCAGTCGACATACTCTGATCATGCAGCATACACATGCGCAGATCATTTCCTTTCTGAGCGTCGGGAAGGAGCAAACTGGGTCTCTAAAATGCAGGAAATATCGGCGACAGAGTTTCACAGAAAGTAGCTAAGGGTGGTCAGAAATGTCGCTAGATTTGTCGCTAGGCACTTGTTGGGAAAAAAAAAAAGTCGTTAAGGGGTCTGAAAAGTCGTTAGAAATAGCGACAAAGTCGCTAAGTTGGCAACACTGCACGACTGTCTGCAAGACAGGTCTGTGGGTTCTGCGTGTTAACGCTAATGTACGTCGTATACACAGTTTAACAGCAAATCACAGTAGCTTATATAATTATTTCTGTTGTTTTCATGAAAACTACGGAAATAATTTTAATGCTTATGAAAATCAGATTTAATGCTTTTTAATGCCATTTGAGGCCTTAAGTTTTGCTAAATCTATTTAAATACTTTAAAAAAAATTAATGACCAGCATAAACACTGTAAAAAAAAATCCGGTGCCTGAATTAATTTTGTTACTTTATCTTTCGATATTTTTTTTTTGTCTGTAAAATACCATTATTTTAATTTTTGTAGGTCTGATGAGGTCATTTTTAAATATTTAATCAGATGTTCTGATTAGTTACTAACGTTACTAGGCTACTTGAGTAAACTTCTTAAATGGTCACTTTTTACTTTTACTTAAGTGAAAATATTTTTAAGTTACAGAAGAAGATAGTGGCCACTAAAAAATAAAGAATTCCAAATTTAATCTCAGAATTATTGTGATTTTAATTGGTCACGTAAAAGGTAATAAAATCACTTACATCTGACATGTTCCTCCAGAAACTTATCACATCTCGGTAATTGAGGCTGGTTACTCCCAGGTGCCCAACTGCATTAAAGTCAGAATAGTTTTATTTGTATTTTATTCTGTGGCACTACATATTTTCTTGATGAGGTAGTGCTTCTCTTACTGGAGAACATTTTCTGGCTACTCTGCCCACAGCATAACGATGTGCTTTCATTCCTTCGATCATCCACTCAGTTAATTATGTATTTTTAAACTGGCACTGAGTTAGGGCAACCGTTGGAAACGAAGGACCTCAAAGCGCCAAGATGGCGGCGCCCGTGGGAGATGCCGGGGAGTTTGAAAGCTGGCTAAACGACCGACTGGACTCGTTAGAAGTTGACCGTGAGGTGTACGGTGCATACATTCTAGGAATACTAAAGGAAGAGGAGAGCGACGAGGAAAAGGAAGATGCGCTAAAAGGAATTTTGTCCGCTTTTCTGGTGAATATTCAAGCGGCGTGTCTCACTCGTTCACAGAGGCTGTCTTCACATCTGCTTCTGTCTGTCTTCCCTCTGTCGGGTGGCTCGAAGTCCTCTAGTGCTGATGTCAGCGTTAAATTTAGCAACCTGTCAGCATCCACTGTCTAATTAACTCGGACAGAGATTAGTTTTACTAACCTGCCACATTAAACTCCACCCAGTAATGGTTTCAACTAACTAAAATTGTAGTTTGTGCTGACAGGAGTTACATAATATTGGTTTTCTTTAGAACTTTCCTTGTTCTAGATTTATAATATAATAGATATTCGGACTGAAGTTCTCTTAATGTTTCATGTTTAAGTAGCTTTTGTCCAATTTATTAACGCATCACTATCGATTGTTTTCTCATGTGTTAAGGATGAAGATGCCATAGAAGAGGTCTGCAAGCAGATTATCGATCACTGGAAGGAGTGTTGCAACCGATTGGCTGCCAGACAAAATACAGATGACGGTATATGTAATGATTTAATTTTTACCTCAGTCATAATTCAACAACTTATCTGGTGAAAGTAATCCCTGGTTGGGTGATCCAGTCTTGCTTTTGTCACCAGTCACGTACCTACATGTTGATTGATAAAACAAAACAAAAAAAACTTTCCAGCAACGTAGAGCTGCACAATTTTCAGGAAAATATAGAAGTGCAATAAAATAGTTGATTTATTAAGGTGACTATATTGATTAACTCACATTATCCTCACTCCTGTATTTTTTCTAGATCTTAACTATTCCCCCACCACTCGAGTTAAAAAGTCATAGTCCTTGACCATGCAGGGAACATTAATTATCCATCTATTGTTCAGCTTTCCAAAAAAACTACATTAAAACATAGGAAAATACCAACATTTATTGGTATAGTTTCAAAATCAAGTGGTCTGAAATCAACCCAAAATGCCCATCAGCTTCATTCAGTTAATACATTAGAGTCTGTCTTTAAAATTTGTTGATAAACTCTGTCCCTTTTTGGTATTGGCTTTAAATGTGGAGCTAATTACAGAAGCTTCTTTTGGTTTCAGTAGATGGAATTTAATTTGTGCCACTGAGGTGTCTTCAAGGAGTAACATCCAATCAATATGCTTTTTCTGTGCATATTTAAAAGTATTAAGTTACATTTTACAACTATTTTATCCCAATGTGACCATTTGTTTTTTTCTTTTTT
The DNA here is from genome assembly GCA_963556495.2 of Valencia hispanica. Classification (NCBI taxonomy): domain Eukaryota; kingdom Metazoa; phylum Chordata; class Actinopteri; order Cyprinodontiformes; family Valenciidae; genus Valencia; species Valencia hispanica. The sequence goes on from OY747718.1 coordinate 35,602,194, forward strand.
CTAAGCTGAGGTCCAGGCCATCGCCAGCATGATAGAAAAACAGGCTCAGATCGTCGTGAAACAGAAAGCGGTATCTGATGAGTCGAAGAAGAGGAAAGAGGCCCTTCTTGCTCAATACGCTGTTGTATCGGATGAAGAGGAATATCCTTGACGTTAAACATGACAGTAGGGTTACACCCATCTTTAGAAGTGTTCTGTATTTGTCTCTTTGCTTACTGACATTTATGACTGCGCCAACATAAGGTCTATGAGGGAGGCAAATGTTTTTGTCTCATCCAGAGCAGTTGAATTTCAGATGTTTGCAATTTCCTTGACAAAAGCACTGAAGCTGAACAAGGGGAGCCAGCAACTGGAACGGTTGTTCCTGGAAGTGATAAATGTATCCTTCATAACTTTTTTTAATCACAAATCCCACACTATTTAGTATTTCTTAGCCTTTTCTCAGTTGTATTACCAACCTTTCACTGCCTCCACAGTGGTTGTATGTTGGTAATTAAACATGTGAGTTTTAAGTCCTTTACTGTTGGCATAAGCTCTGTTCAGGAACACCAATGTGGAAGAGGTGCTCAACAGGCAGAAGCAAAAGCGTGACCAGGCTCGAGAAGATGCTCAGAAGAAGAAAGAAACGGACAAAATGCAGCGAGAGAAGGACAAACTAGCCAAACAGGACAGAAAAGAGAAAGAGAAGAAACGTACACAAAAAGGTGAACGTAAAAGATAAAATCAAAAGACCCTTGTACTTTTTTTGTTAAAAAGCTTGATTTGCAAAAGAACGAAAGTATGAGAAGTACAATCTGGAAATTTTCTTAAAGTCATATTTGTCAGATGCTTGGTGAAGCTTTCTTTCACTTGTGAGGAACACTGAACTGGATGTGCAGAATTATAATTCAAGGTGTGTTAGAGTAACCTTACACACTAGGTGCGCACACCCATGCTGAAAACTATGTTCTACCTTTAGAAATGATTTTCAAAGTGTCACTTAACTTGGGTTAGGATTCGACAAGATCATACCTCGAGTGATAAAGGCATATAACTGAAACTCAACCGAAACCTGTTTCCACTGTTATCTCTGGAGCCAACCTCTGATAAATGCTTGATATTTCTGCACGAGCCTCAATAGCAAGGTATCTGCATTTTTGCTGCGTTAGGTGTTGGTTTTGCTTTCTACGCATTTTTGCTGGCAAATATGAAAATAATTTGCAAAATTAACCTAATGGAACAACATTCGGTTCCATCTTTCAAATGTTTTGAGGTTTAAACAGTATTAATAAAATCTTTTTTTTTCCAGAAAAGTGTGTTTTTTATTTTTTTTTAATTTAGTTCTACAGAACAGATAACATGAAAGAACATCCACAACAATAAAAATACAGAAGTGCAGAAGTTAAATACAGACATCTTACAAACGGTCACACTCCACCATTAGTTTTATTAACTATATGAAATCAAAATTTATATTTAAATGTTTAACTATTAAGATTTCAGAATCTTTAAATCTACACTTTAAATAAGTAAAACTGACTGATTTATAAGGTTAACACAAAAAGATCTTTCCAAAACTGGAACATTTCAAGTTATAATAGGTTTTCGGAAGGTTTAATTTTTGTACATAAACTTGGTGAGTAAAACCTTGAATAACACTTATGAGATAACTCTTATTTCACTGATGTTTAACACTTTTTCTCTAATAAGAAGTGTGATTAAAGCATTTAAATAAATTGTTCTTTTTCTTATTACTGTTAGAACATTTTAAATCAAACTAGAGATAAAAAACTTGTCTGATCACAGAATGTTAAGCTTACAAAAGAAATATGAAGGATTTGATTGGAACATTCCTGAAAGTAATTTAGAGTTTCATTTTAAACGACTGCCCTTGTGATTCAATTATTACTGGGGAATACATAAAACGGAGGTTCTATTATATTCCAATAAATAAGTAAAATGAAGAATTCACTGAAATCTTCTGCATAAATAGTGTCTTTAAATACAACTGTGTTGGTACAAGATTGGTGTTGATCTGGAGAGGACACTAATTAAATGAAAATTAGGATGTTGTAAATTACATTTCATGTAATTGCCGAACAAAAAACGTCAATGGTGTTAGATCGGTTAACTACTGATCTCATTTGTTGTGATCACTCTAATAAAATGTTATATACTTATTTGAAGGTAAGTATTACTACGGGAATACTTGTTTCTATTACTTTATCCAAAACGTTATATTTGTGTCTAGATAATTCATAAGCAGAAAGAGTAACCTAAGAAAGGAGAGGAGGACCTCTCGCCGCGTGGGGCTTCCTCATGAACGTCGTCTTCCTGAATCTTGACGGGTTTGGGCAGCGTCGTTTGGAGGCCACACCACAGAGCTGTACGCAGCCTTTTGGTTGTAGCCGCCAGTTCCTTCAGAGCCATGACCATCAACGGGTTATCTTGGGAAAAGAAGCCAGTTGGGATTATGATCATTTTTAAAGGAAGAGGCAAAAGTAATCCAAAATTTGATTACCTCTGTCCTCTGTGAAATTAATTCCCTGCTGCTGCTGTTTTGTCATGTTTCCACTGTCCTCCCTGCGTCTCGACTGGGTGATGCAAACAGCCATGTGGTGCGTTTTCAGCGCTGCGTGGATGTTGATGTGTAGGGGAACGCCACAGAGACACTCCATTCGATCAAAAAGGCCTGCCACCTGCAATGTATTATTAGCAACATTTTCTTCACTCACTCGTCTTCAAAGTACAAGTCTAAACAAGCTGAAAAAACAGCAAAACTTACTGATTTATCAAGTATGTTCTTGTACTTTTACAAACAACTTGTATTGCTACATTTGTATAATATCTTGCATAAACATCTTTCTAGACTAAGGGTACATTTAAGGACAAAAATGTAAAACTGAGCCAAAGTAATTTGCACATCGTAGCGGTTATAGCATCCCCTATGCATGCAAGATTTGAGTTTGCAGTTTGGAGTATTTGTTCTTTGAAGGAATTCGAGACGGCTAAATGAATCTAATATTTCTGTGATGCATGTAAAGTTCGCCTACAGGTGGCAGTGCTGAAAGTATTACCTTGGCTTGCTCCTTCACCTGATTAACAATAAGGTAATCGACTCTTGTTGGTCTGGGTGGAGTTTTGGGAGGATTGCTGTTGGTCATCGCTGTGGCCCTATTCCCAGGAAAAGCCTTTTTAAGGATGACCTCTGTCTAAAATAGAAGATGTGAGACGATATAATAAAACAAATAACTAAATCCAAAATTCTAATAATCCCGATGGCAAATCAAAATGACATGTGCAGTTTGGATTTCAAAATCATACCTTTTTTCTCTCCTTCTCCAAACTCCTAAGCTGCTCATAACAGTCATCCAGGTAGAAGTGAAGCTGGAAAGCAGGTCCTTGTTGATTCATCAGAAGTGAAGCCGTCAGCGCTGAGGCCATCCCATGATGAGTGCTCTCCCCTCTGTGGTTCTTCATGTCATCGATGAAGGAGCTGAACGCTGCAGCATCATTAGTGGACGCCATACCATTCATATCTGTGTGAGCACCACGGTTCTCACAGGGCAGTATGGATCTAGAGCTGAGGTTTGAGTTCATGGCCGTGCTGGAGTATCTCCTGAGGTCATGTAGAGAATATGGAAGAGGCGTGAACTGCTGCACATTCCCTGCACTGATCATGGTATTTTCTCCATCACGTCTCTGGGACTGCATGTTGCCCTGGAAGTCAAAGTATGGATTTTGTGTGAAGCGATGTTTGTCTCCCTCCGCTGTGTGTGTATTGATTTGTTGCTGTCTAGTGAAGCCTTCTCCTGTAAATCCAGGCATTTGCATCATCTTGTTTTCCTTTTCCGTTTGAGGTTTGAACTTTTTCTGGCTCTGTCTTGTATAATGTTTTGAATACTGGTTCATGTTTAGATTATGGTTGTCTACATGCATTATCATCTTGTTTTGGTGCTCGTTTGTGAAGCTCAAATGTGCAGAGAATGGCTTTGGTTTCTGAAAGAACTCCATGCGCTCAGAGCAGAAATCTGGAATATCTTGGAGGTCACCGAGTTGAAGGTTTGGTTTCCTCATTTCTCCGATTCTTCCGTTTTGCATAAGCTCCATGTGGCCAAAAAGCTCCTTCTGGGTCTGTGTTGCAGGGAAACTCTGTGTTGAAACTGCTGGATTGTTGATTTTCCTACATTGTTGAGCCAGTCCGCCTCCTCTGAGCATGTCCACCGCCGGTTTGTGCACGCTTGGAGAGTCTCCACAACAACCGCTACCATGATCTGATGGCATGAATGACCGAAAACTTCTGACCAGTTGGTTCATGTCTTCTGGTACACACTGCTCATTAAAGAATGGATTTACACTTTTTGGGTTGTAGTTGTCTTCATATAAATCATCAAGGCACGAGGTATTTGCATCCTTTTGAGGTCTGAAGATGTCATTGAGAACAGGGCAATTTATTAAAGGTGTATCATTCCCTCTGCTGTTATAAGACGACATGCTGTGTCTATACTGTTGTATTTGCGACAGTTCAGCAGTTATTTTGTTGGATAGCGGTAGACCTGGTGGGAGCTTTTGAGGACGGGGGGAATAACTGCCTCCATTTGGTAAATAAAAAGACCACTGTTGACTTCCAGCTAGACCATTGGACAGCTGACTCAGCTCGTTCACTTCTTTATCTACTGACTGTTGTTGTGCTTTACTGAAGGTCTCATGGGGCAGATGGTTTGGAATAAACGAAGATTTGTTGAATGTTTTAGGGTCTGGCTGAAAATACTGCAGCAACTCTTCTTTCAGTGTCTTTGGAGACCAGATGGGGTCGCATGTAGGTAGGCTTAAAAAAAAAATAATGATTGTCAGTGTATATGGAACATTTGTCTATTACATTATACTGAACACAGTCATAATCCATAAAACAAATTATATCATTGCAGTAAGAAATATTAAAACACTGTAATACCTTTCACTGTAGAAGCTATCCTGTGAATCTGCTTCATCCAAAATATTGGAAACAAGACCCTGCAGATCTGCCTCACCATCACAGCTGGAATCAGTCGGTTTTCTTTCAAGAAAAAAAAATCTGATATTAAAACTGTATTTTAAGGCAAAGGTTTAGTCCCATTCTAAGTATTAAAAAAACATTTCTCATGCAGGAGTAAATTTCTACCCAAAAAAACTCCTGACATTTTGAGATTATTTTTTTCAGATTTACAAAAATAATTTACAATGTAAGCGTTTTGTTTTTCTCACATTTCTGACTTTGCCAGAAAATCTTAGTTTTAAAGGGGCTATATGCAATTTTCTGAAATTTAAACTCGCGACTGACACCTGTGGCCAAAAACGGAACTGCTCTTCCTTTCTGCTCGCTCTAGCAGTGCGCGCACGTGCGCCGGTCGCTCTCAATCTTAAATCTTTTTCGGTTACTTGTCAGGGGTTTCACTGTTTAAGTCTTATGTGGAGTTACTGTTGGTGTCAGAGTTGTCCTTGGTCTCTTCTGTGTATTCGCACAATCCATTGAACTGCTTGCGAGTGCTGACTAGCGATGGTGGCAGTGATCTGAAACATTTAACATGAACGCGCTTGACGTCACATCCCCAGACAGCGCGGGAAAATCGGACCTGACAGAAAGTATAAAAAATTAGATACAGCCTTATAGGTGCACCCACTGTGAGCTGACAAGGTGTCAGTATGCTCATCAGGAAATCTTTGAGTCATAAATGGTCAAATAAAACGGCTATTGTTACGTTTATTTTGGGGAAAAAGTTGCATATAGCCCCTTTTAATATTGTAAATGTATACCTTTTTATCATGGAAAATTTCCCATTTTCTCTCTCAACTATACAATTTTTCAACATTAGACAATATCCTAATTTTTTCTTGTAAATATGTGAGTTTTATTGATGGATATGTATTCCTTCATGGACATTTTTATTTTATTTTAAGTACAATGGCCCCAATACTCCCTTGTACTTCTGTGTTCATTAAACATAGTTTTATTTTAACAGAAGAATTTCTCTCAAATTCAAAAAGTCTTACCTGTGAGTCCAACAATATAACATAAATTATACATTGACACTATATTTTGTCAAATTATCTTTAATAATAACACTACCTGTTTTTAATGGCAGTCTGGGCGTATCGGAGTTCATAGCAACCATCCTTAGACTCCTGAGACCAGGAAACATCTGGATGCTCCGAACAGGATGTAACTGATATGGGAACGAAGGGGACTGGCATGCAACCACTTTTACCACTTACATTAACTCCTGTCTAAAAGAGAGAAAAAGATTAGATTCAACAATGTGTTACTGTCCTCTACCCATGTCAACTGGTATTACAAATGAGGTTTAGAAACTCTTCCCACCACATATAAAAGTGTCTGCTGTGAAACTGACTCTAGCATGTCTATCTCTTGTGTTTACTTTGAGAAAAAGCTCAGTCTGGTATATTATCCTTTAAGGAACGCTTTAGTTGCTGCAAGAATCAGCAAGACCCACTATTCAACTGGACTAGCCATATAACATTCTCAGTGTTTCCTACACAGACGAATCACAGATTAAACTCCGACCGCTACAGATTCAACACGGACCCAAAAAAAAAAACAAGATCTGCGCATGTGTATGCAGCATGATCAGAGTATGTTGACTGACCAATCATAAAGCTTTTCGGTTCATTTCATCCACTCACAAACTAAAGTTGTTTAGTAGTTAATGTTAATTCAAAAGTAAAAAATAAATCTGCATGTATAAGACCGATCTTTCAACGGGAATTAAGAAGCTTGTTTGTACGAGGCTGCAACACACATCTGTGGTGCATTCAAGGAACGTTAGAAATGTATGGTGAGTTCAAAATCGTAGAACATTTAAAACTTATGACAAAACTGAAAATACCATAAGCAATAAACTTCTGTTTAATGACGGTTGGCAAGAAACATTTGATGCATGCTAAATATGCCCTATTATATTTACAAAGTACTAAAAAACAAACCACTATATTCTCTGTATTAATCAGCAAAAAATTTGTTTCCAGAAGTTTTAATTTTGTTTAAAAGGTCTTTGATGTCCAGTTGCAATTTGATATCTCGTAAATTTTGTACCAGTTTTCTCAACATTATACTAAAGGCAAAATAATATAACATTTTCCACAGTCTCTTCTTGAAGACAGAAGTCAAGTTTCCCTGTAGCATAATTCCCCTGTTTAAATTAATTGTTTACCCCTGTAATCCTAATCTAAATATAATTATTTCCTCCTTTCTGTTTCATTCGACATTGACATCATCATTATGCAAATTAGCGTATGACGTCATCTGGCGACATCTAGCGACTTTCTCGGGCAACTTTAGCTACTTTCTGTCGGAGACAGTTGGCAACACTGAATACAATAGTTTTGGTGTGTTACTGTAGGTCCCGACCCTTAGCAAACAAGCAATTGCGCTTTCTTTAGAAAGTTACCTATAGTTGCAAGTTTGTGGTAAAATGTAGGCTAGCGTAGTTGGGTCGTCGAGGTCAAAACACTATATGTAGCAGCCGTGAATCAAATAAACGTATAATAAATAATGTTATGTCGTTTCTATACTATAATGGCATGTTCACACCGGTCAGCGCGTCCAGGCAGCAGGGCAGCTAGATTACATGCAAGTCTATGGTATCTACGCATCAAGTAGGCGCCAAGCTGCCCCGCAGCAAGTCGCGCGCATCGGCGCAGCAAGCATCAGCGCGTCCATGCGGCTGCTGCCCGGATGCATTGACGGACCGTCGGAGCAGCTGCTGCGTGAAGTTGGGAAAAGTGAACTTTCGGGCAGCAAACACGGGGCATCAACCAATCAGAGCGACTCTTTGTACTGGAGTAGTTACTCCTTCCATGGGTGGATCGGCAAGTTTTTCATTCATGTTTTTAAGAGGAGGCTCAAGACTCACCTATTTAGTTTAGCTTTTAACTGATTATTATTTATTACTGTTTGTTTAATTGCTCTGCATGTTTTATATGATTATATTTTTATCAGTTTTACTATTTAATCTTAGCACATTAATTTACTGTTTCTTTTTATACTTTAATTTATCTTAATCCCCTTTCCAGTGTTTCCTCTGTGGGAGCCCTCTGCCCCGGGAGCGGTGGTCGGCTGTGGCTGCCTGGGTGCTCTCCAGGTGGAGCTTGGGTGGAGGTGGGGGTCTTGGCCTTGCCTCCACTGGGTGCCCTGTGTCGGTGCCTCGGCTGCTGCTGTTAGTCTACCGCTGCCGGTGCAAATGGCTCCTCTGATGGCGTTTCCTTGCATGGTTCATCTACACTAGGCCCAATGTCCTTTTTTACTTTTTCTTTTAACTGTGTGTGTGCATGGGAGTTGGGTTGGGGGGAGGGGGGTATAACTGTGACCATGCTTTTAAATCTGTGGGGGAGGGAAGGGAAGGTGGTTTTATGTGGGGTCATTTTAATCTGTAAAGCACTTTGTGATGCAACTTCTTGTATGAAAAACGCTTTATAAATAAAGTTTGATTTGATCCGTTGCTGTGTGTAATGTTCGTGAATTGTATGACCCGTCTTCGTCTTTTTACAAAGACAGGAAGAGATCGGATCTTATTTGGAGGAAGATATTTGAGTGCCAGGTAAGCAGTTAAATATTTTTCTTTTAACTTTCTTATGTGTTTAGACGACGTTGTCTGGCTTGTGTGGCTTCATTAATTAAATAAACCCAAAGGCCACTCGACATGATCCGGCATGTTGTAAACTACTAGCAACAGACAAATCCACGCCCGCATGCTGACGTAATGACGTGATGCGCTGCTGTCCCGACGCAGACTACAAATTGTGCAAGCAGCTGGGTTTTAATTTTAAAGCGTCGACTTTCGTCCGTTTGAGCGATTAGACGCGCTGACCGGTGTGAACGTGCCATTACACTGAACGTTTGCTGCTTCAATCCAGATTAGTTAAGTTAACAAGTGAAAAAGAATTTCTTAGTCTTCTGTACATCACTGTTCAAGATGTTTTTATTACTTAAAAAATTTCCAGGTTCTCTTTTGTGTTAAAAGTTGTCAGCAACAGATGTGAAAACAACTCTGTGTGGTGTAAAATATAACATTCAAAGATTTTGTGTCAGCTGTGCAACATCGAATATGTGCTTTCCATGACTCAGTTATTTGTAAATCATCACAATCGGCTCATCTGCCAGTCAGATGTTAACTTTCCATCACTCCAAGGATGTTACTTTTCCAACAAGCTCATGCTGATATGACATCTTACACTTACAGGTAAAGGAACTATTACCAATAACATCACACACAAAAAAAATCCACAAAAAAAACTGAGCAAACAGCAGACCATAAGTTCATTTTAAGAAATTGGTATTTAATTAAAAGTTTATTTCAGTAATTTAGTTCAAAAAGTGAAACTCATATACTATATAGATTCATTTTACACAGTGATCTGTTTCAAGCATTTATTTCAGTTCAGTTTGGTGATAATAGCTTACAGCTAATAAGACAGCTAATTTAAATCTTCAGAAATATAAAACATCAATACTTTAAAAGGAAAGGTTTGATGGGAAAATTGCTAAGTAGTTACCTGCCCAGTCACTGAGACTCTCCATAAAGAAGGTAAGCCAAAAAAGGATATCGCTCTAGAAAATAGTTGTTCAGAATGCAGTATGTAAGTGTTATAATAGAAAGTTCAGTGAAAAGAAGACACTGCACGTGCAAGAGGGATAACCACAGCCTATTAAGAAATTGTGAGTATAGCATATGCTAATACTGCGATTCAATATACTGTAAAAAAAAACTCAGTTACCTAACCCCAATAGAGAAATCAATAGCCTATTGCCAAGAGTAACATGAAGCACACAGGGGTCCCCAATTCCGGTCCTGAAGTGCCGGTCTTCTGCATGTTTTAGTTGTTTCCCTGGTTCAGCACACCTGAATCAAATGATGGCTCATTAGCAGGTCTCTGCAGAACAATGGCCAGGTAGTTGGACCTTTTGAATCAGCTGTGTTGGAGCAGAGGCACATCTAAAACTGGCTGGAGACCCATGCACAAGACCAAGCAATTTAGGTGAGGTTAAATCAACCTGTTCTTCTTCTTCTTATAAAATTCAGAAAGTGCCACAGACCAATTGCCTCATCATTCACCAGAATGATGTAGTAATAATATTGAAATATATTTTTAGGCTTTTCATTTACTGTAACCCATACCCATCAAAATGAACACCTTAAATGTATCACTCCAGATGTTATAAATCTAGATATTGAGTTTCACTTTAAATTACTGAAATAATTAAACTTTTTATTTGCTTTTTGTAATTTAGGCTTACTGCAAGTTGCACCTCTGTAAAAAAAAATTGGAAGTGTTCAATCTTTAAGGTAAATACATTAAATACGTTTTTATGGGGTGCCCCCTGAGACATTCAGAATTACCTTAAATATACACACATGAAATTGAACTCTTCCACATAAAACCTTGCACAAAGACTACTGAAAAGCTTGCATAGCAACTACTGAAAAGATATACCTTTCATACAAACTAGTGAAAAGCTCCCATATAACCTAGTGAAAAGATTAAACTTTCATACAACCTAGCGAAATCATCTGTGTCTTTAAGTGAAATACCTTCCTTTTCAACTGAACTCATCAGAAAATATTAGTTTTTCACTAGTATGTATGAGAGCTTTTCACTAGGTTGTATGAAAGGTTTTCACTTGTATGTATGAAAGGTTCTCACTAGTGTGTATAAAAGGTATATCTTCTCAGTAGGCCTAGTTTATATGCAAGCTTTTTAGTAGTCTTTGCTCAAGGTTTTCAGTATAGTATGTGGAACAGTTTAATTTTATATGTATATGTGTAAGGTAATTCTGAATAATGTTTCAGGGGGCACCCCATACATTTTACTGTTATTTGTATAATATCTAAAGGTTGATGACTAAAACCCAAACAATGTTAAATGTAGGATTTTAGGATTCCAATAAGACACTAAAAGGGCATTTCAATTGGTAGTTTTGTAACCGCTGTTGTCGGGAAAAATGTCATCCAGGGATTTTAGTAATTACTTTAAGAAAACGAACACGCACATAAAACGATACCAGAGTCCAACTTCTGTCCCATTAGTTTTAAACAAGATCTTAAACCACTTAAAACCAGGAACTACGACGTTTACTTGAATGAATATATATATAAATATATAAAGTCGGAATTTGAACTTACCTGACGCTGGCATGTCTGGAACAGTGAATTTCCCAAAGTGGCCTGATGCCCGTCAAACGCCATTCTGAACTCTGGACGATTCATTAGTACTTCATTACTGGGTTAGGAAAATACAAGTATTTCATTGTTAATGTTATCCATACCCCTTATATAAAACATACCTTATCTGGGTAGGAAATTATTTTCAACTTTAGCTTAAATGTTTTCCAAAAATTGGCTAACTAAAAGGCTAACTCGCCCAAATCTAATAGGCCGTTAAAAGTGGATCTGCCGCTGCTTAAGCTAGCTCTCTTAGCACCTACCTCACTTTACTAAACTGACATACGTCAACTTATCTACGTCGATATAACCGTCGAACACAAAGCCCTATCGGAATTATGTTTTATTGCAAAAAATTACTTTTTTTTTTTTTTTTTTTTACCGTTTTCTCCTGAAGTCGACACAATAACTCTCGGGGACCTCCTGAGGTCCCCCCAGAAAATCTGACCTCTTCTCCTCGGTTCAGATTCTCTCCATCGACGACTTGAACGCGCATTGGCTGAAAGAAACTGCGATCTTTATTTAGTCCAATTATCAAAAAGCAGCAGATGTCTCGGCATAGCAACATCTACGATCAACTCCTCCCCTTTGTTTTAAAAGAGACGCAGGTGTTCAGTAATGTCCTCCCGCAGTTTGTGCGTTGTTTGATGATAACGTTATCATAGCATTTATTTAGAGGTGGCTAGTAACTAGTTACGATTTAATTCAGTTACATTTACTTAAGGATCTTTTTTGGAAACAAACATGTACTTCTAAGAGTACAGCATACTCTATACTTTTACTCGAGTAGTATTATTATGAAGTATCACTACTTGAGTAAATAAGTAATAAGTAAATTTACTGAATGAAGGAGGCCTTTTTCTTTTGACCAAAAATGCACTAGACACAGACACACCCACAGTTAATGTTAATGTGACACTTCTAGTTTTTACCATAGACTCTGTATATTACACAAGCTTTTCATTTCATTCTTATTTACTATTACCAATTTTCTGGGTTCTCTTTTTATTTGAGTTTACATTTTGTTCTGGATGACTAACTTATGCTCATTAGTAGTTTCCGGAGACATTGAAACATTTTGTGGGTTTTCTTGCGTCCTGTAGCTTTCTCATGGTTGCCCCCCGTCAACAACTATTAAACTACTGGCTGACCCGACCACTGGAGGCCAGACAGTCACAGTCAGTGTGTGAAACCCAAGCAGGACCTTTATGCAACAGGTCAACAGCCGAACACACACATTATTGCTGGAAAAGCTGCAGGAAAGAGAGTGTGTTGGGACTCTTGGGCCTTAAACTGTTCAAGCATTCAGTTCAACTCAACCTGAGTCATGGGGGAGAAAATAAAATGCAATTCGGAGAAGATAATCTTTCTGTTACAAAGACATGGATGTATTTATAAACAATCATTATAAGCATAAATTATTTTCTTTTTTTTTATCCCCATTGCAGAAAACATCTGCAAATGTTGTTTAGTGATATAGCTAGCTAAACTCTCTCTAACCATATTTAGGAGTTTTCAGTCACTGATGAGACATAATGGTGCAAATGACCAAATTTAACAAGGAACAATAGTTAACGGGCCTGCTGCTGGCATGTACATAATTAACCTCTAGGTGGAGCCAACTCTCTCCCTCTTCTTGGTGGTGGAACTGCTTCTACCAGCTGTACAAAGTATAGAGGATCATGCTATTTCAGACCCAGGGCTTACAAAAAAAAACCCTGTTTAATTTCTCTAGTGTTCTAGCTTTTTGTTCTTCAGTTAATTGAACTGTCCCCCCCCCCCCTTCTTAAAACTTAAATTCAATGATTTGCCACAATTTCCGGTATTTACAAATGTCTCACCAGTAAATGCATGTGTTCTAGATAACAGGCGTCCATGTCATTAACAAACCCACATGATAGAATGTGACGGTTTATAGTATTTTACCCACTGACTGCCTTGCTTTCCTAGAGTTGATGAAATGCAGTGTGTTCTGATTTGTGTTTAGTTAGTGTTTCCAATATTGCACTCAATAAATGAAGCTCCAATATAAGCCTAAATAACTAATTTAACTGAAACACATGCATCAGTTTCCTGCCCCAATAGTTTCTCGTCAACTAAAGAAGCAGTCACTTTGGCTAATGTTACCAAATGATTAGAATAAACCACATTTTGCAAACGCAGTTAAGAGCTTTGGATACATAGATACATCAGTGAAGGTTTGTGTTGTTTTTTACATTTGGCCCTGTCCCCCATGCATTACAGAGGTATGTGAATAACGACTCCTTGAGTTCTCTGAGCAATCTGGTTGACCTGCAGGAAAGGAGGTGCCTATTCCTTTAATGTACCTTTGCCACAAAGGAATTTACTTGGTCTTTAACTCTATTTAGGTCTGGGGTTGAATATCTGATTGTTCAAGTTCATAAAAAAATTTTTTTTTTTGCTTTCGTTTAACAAAAAAATAGGTTTATTCTAAAATACAATGCAGGCCAAACACGCAGGAGGAGGAGAAGGAGTAACTAGAAGAGGTTACTTCGAAGAAAATAAAGTAAAGCCAATATTTAATGATTCTAGTTAAAATGTACTCTAAAAGGTGACTCATAATATAATAATAATTTTGTTACAAAATAAATATTTCTGTGATCGCATTTTTACCTCTTTGTGTGGTGTGTTTTTCTGGTTCACTCATATTGCATTACTTTTGCTTGAAACTTTAGAGTTTCGTCCAAAAACTGTATCTGTCGACCAACCTGTGACTACTTCTGAATCTGTCTTTACTCAGATGATAGATGTTTCCACCATCTACAATCCGAGCTTTGGTTAACCGACGGTCGACAGTTTGTCTAGAATATAAACTTTCTTGAAGGATAGCTGTAGACAAAGTACACGTGGGTATAATAATCAACAGCCAAAACATTGGAGAGATGTATATCAGAATCTTTTTATGTGGCCTTCAGCCTTAGTTATATTACCCTTTTTTGCTTCATCTCAAAAACTCCTATTGTTGTTAATGGTTTCATGCAGCTTCTTTTAACAAGCAGCTGAGCCAGTTTTTCAACCAACTTCATCTGAACGTGCTCTGTTTCTCTCAGGCATCTGTCATGGCCGATTAAAAGCTTTGTGCCTTTCCTTATTAGTAGCAGCGTCTATCATGAAGTGTAGCACTGGACAACAGTGGTGACTTGTTTTTGTACTCTTGCTATTAACCTCAAATTTCACAAGAATGTTCAGTTTTATTGTTGAGACTTGGTAACTAATAAAGTGCTATTTAGAAGATGAACCCAGCCTTGTCTGAGTTGCAGGTTTGAAGGGGTTTGTAACAGCCTATCATTTTGACAAGGATGCAACGCTTACCTTGCACCTCCAACTGGTGCTACACCAATCTCAGGCTCCGACCTGTTTTCACTGAACCCTAACAATGCAGTCACTGTGAGTTCTGCCCTTTTTGTGAATGTTTGATTTAGGAATTCTGCTCACACAGAAACTAACACAAGCCCCTCGCAGTGCTATTCTGTGTGATCAGTGATGTGGAATTTGGGAAGCTGGGATGGGAGGGAGGGGCTTTGGCTTGTCACACATTTTTAACATACAACACACCTCATTAGGGCTGGTATTTCAGGTTTCTGACCAGTTACTGTCTGATTATTGTGTTTCCCTTGATTGCAACCTAACTGATTCAGATTGTGTGGTTTGATTCCAGCGCCTGTAATACCTTTGGTTAGTATGTAGACAACCTCTACATCGCGCAGATGGGATGGTTGCCTTGGAAAAGGCCACTTTGTGTGTATAGGGATATGCTGTCAGACTCAAACGCACCATGGATTTAAAACCTTGCTATTCACAATCAAATCTTGTTGAATGTGCTGATGTCAGACGTTACAAAGTTCAGCTGAAGCGTCGATAAGTTACAACTCAAACAGAAATCAATGAACAGCAGTGCATTCAACGAATGGTGCACAATATGACCTTTGCCTGGGGTGTGGAGATAAGCCATTCCTTTTTTTTCTTTTTCTGCCTTTCCTTGTTTATGCAAAGTGCATGCCTGTTATCCATGATGATAAAGACAGAAGGTTGGTTGTGGATGCGGGTTTCGGCTACAGGGAGAGATTCTACGATGATAAGCAGCTGGCTGTCACACCCGAAAGGGTCTAGATAGGACAGAAAGATTTGTCAAGTAGGCGGAGTCAATGCAGTTCAAGGGGAGGGTAAGAGAAGAGGGTTTTGCAGAAAAGTGTGAGGACAGAAGGTAGTCATTGCTGGTTCAACAGGGAGGGTAAAAAGTGACTTGTTGATTTATCTTTTTCTTTACAGAAGAACATAGACTCTGCAGAGGCTCACCACACAGACTAAGAAAGGAAGTGTGATAACCAGCCACAGAAATGACTCTGTAACTTCTGTTTTTGTTCTGTTAAGACCCTGGAGGGGTCTCTAAAACAGACATGAACGGTGACAGCAGGAAACAGCGATATGTGTCCACCTTCAAGCTGCAGCTCCAGCCATCACATCCCCCATGTGCACAAAATAATGTGGCAAGAACGAAAGACATCAGGACTTCTGGCAAATGTTCTGAAACAGGTAAGAACTGAAGAGGGGATTAGAAAACCATATAATGTGTGCTTTATTCCAGTGTTTTCATTTGGTTGCATTTTCCATGTTACTAATGTCAGTAGTTCAACAAACAAGACTGAGCAAGTCAATGCATTTCATAAGTTGGCACACTGAATATACAGGTTGCAAACGTTTCTGGTTTTAGTCATCGGTCATTTCTAACATTGAAAAATGACAAATTTATTGTTCCTTTAAACTCATCATGCATGTGCTTGTTGTTTATTCAGAGTATTGTATGATGTGTTTGATAAGCCAATAATCATCTGACATGCATGACTGCACACTGGTTGACAAGCTTGTCTGCTGTTTTTGACATATCACAATTTTAGGAACTGAGAAAAAGAAACCATAAGTGAGTTATCGGAAGGCTTTCATTAAAAACATAAGCTGGTTTGGCAGCTTCTAGATCTTTGTAGAAAATAAATGGATGAATGAATAAATCAATCTATATGAAGGAGTTATAAAGATCGAGCTCTCATGAGACAGTTTTCATAACTGTTCTAATGCATAACGTTTTACAGTGAATTTAAAGCTGTAACTACTGGCTAAAGGTTGTCAGTAAAATAATTGCTTTATAACTTGAATTCCATAGATTTGCTTACACATGTTAAACCTGCTGACTTAGATGGCAGTGATGACAATTGCTGTCAGGCTGCATCCCCAAGCATTGCACTCATTTTTATCAACAAGACCGTACCAGAATGAGGGAGGGAAATTCTTGAGAAAACGGCAACCAACCCCCGCATGGCCACCATCCAGATCTAATGAAATAATTCAGCTTCTGTCAAACAGAACAAGACATTTAGGTTTAGCGCAATATCAAGCAAAGATTGACACACTCTCAAAATTAAAACCGCATAATTATGGTGTTTTAAAATGAAAGAATATCACTGATGTCAATACCTGGTATTTATTTTTTTGTGCCATGGTCCCCTTGTTTAACAGAAAAATGAATTCAAAAACAGAAGCAGAACCGATTTTGGTAACTGAGAAAAAAAAAATTACATACTTCCTTGCATACTAATTTAATTTCTGTTGTGAAACATGTTACTTAAGAAACAGACCCAGAACAAACTGTATACTTGATACCATGGTTAGAAATCTTGTTAGCAAGAGACAACAATTTTGAATCATGTTCCCCAAAAAAATATCAGGTGAAGACATTTTTCATCTGTAGCTAAAGCTATAAATTACCAGCCACTTTTATTCAAAACAGGAAACTGAGGTTACCGTTAACACAGGCTCACCACAATTGGATAATTACCAATTGGAAAAAACACATTTTGATGGGGCCAGAATTTAGTGTTAACGACTTAAATCAAGGTGGTGGTGCAATGGTAAGGGCAATATTTTCTTGTCATACTCTTGGCCCCTTAGGATTAATTGAGCATTGTTTAAATGCCGCAGCCCACCTGGAGATATCCATATTTTTATGACCACAGTGCATCCATCATCTGATGGCTACTTACAGCAGGATAATGAACGATGTCACAAAGGTCAGCTAATCTTAAAGGGTTTCTTGAATGTGACAACCGGTTCACTGAACTCCAATGACCTTCATAGTCAGCAGAGTTCAATCCAGCAGACCACCTTTGAGATCTTTTTACACCTCTTCTCCAACTGTAGATTATCCTAAAAGTCTGGATCCACCTGTCTTTATAAAGCCACTTGAAGACTGCTCTGTGGATGAAGGAACTGACCTAGTGCTACGAGGAGTTCTCACAGGAAGTCAGCCCTTTAAATTGACATGGCTGCACAACGGTAAGCAAATTACAATTTACACTGTTCTTTCTTGCTCAGTATATTTGCTCAAACACACCACCTTTCTGACTTCCTATATAGTGTATTGGGTTGTGTCCAAACAAAAGCAATAACAGCTCAAATTTGAATCTGTAGTCATCTTCACCTCTTTTGCCTTTTTTGGTAGTACATCTCTGGGGGGGAAAAAGATCTAATTTTGATTGTAGCTGAATTATACAGCAAATATTGAGGTATATTTTCAGATGATCACAAATTTATTTTCATCTTTGTATTTGTGGCAGATTAGCTATTTTAAAGCATATTAGAGTTTATAACGCCACCATTCAGATTAGTTGTCAAAAGTAAAATCTGTTGAATAAATTATCAATAACGTTGACTCCATCTGAAGCATGAATTCTACCTTTCCAGGAAGTTAACAACTCTGCTTACACACAAGAGGCTTCCTATACATTTGGAATTAGTATTTATTAAAATATTAAACATGAAAAATCAAATGGTTTTCCCCCCAAAAAAATCCAAGTCCAATACTAACCAAGTAATGTCAACTCTCTGCACTGATGTTTTAAAACTGAAAAAAGTCAGCTCTTTTGCAATGCATTATTTTTGAGAAAGCTGCTGTAATGGCTAAACCTAGAGTTCACTTATTCTAAATCACAAAATGCTGCTGGCCAACAGAAGCGGGTGAGGGAACAAAGAACATGTGAAGATATTAGTTCAAATGCTGTCATTATGAAAGGCTTTAAGGCCAAAATGGAGACAGGGTGGTAAGGCCGCAGAGACCTTAATAAACAAACAAAGGAGACGATAGATGCAGGGGAAAAACTCAAAAGAAACAGAGTTAGAAATGAACAGATAATAGATGAGTTCTGACAAGGAGCAAAGACACTCAATTAATATCCATAAGGGGACAAATAGGGTGAGTGAATTCATATAATCTAGGTTTTTGTATACTAAAAGATAGGTAGATAGGCAGGATTTACATTGAAAAGGGAATTAAAGCGAAACTTTGAAATGTGAGAGGGTGAAAAAAAGGAAAAAAGATTACTGCGTAAGTAAATCCTAAAACCAAATACCTTAGGTACATCAACTATTGAAGTTACTTTACAGAGAGAAAAAAACAAAAAGTCAGTTATCATCCAATCAACATCACAATGTAAAGAGAGAGGTATTTTGTTTTCCTTTTTATTGAGATTGACACAGTCACTGTCTTATCTGCAGTGGACCTCAGCAGGCTTGTAGGGACGTGAATTTATGGGGGTGAAATCAAATTCCATAGTATGGATAAACACCAAGCTTTGCTTGGAGGAACTTTCTTCTATCGTCTATGAGTTGTTTTCTCCCCTGATGGCATTTTGCTAGATCATCACTCATCACCATCGGCAAATTAAAAATACTCCACTTTGTCCAAACATCTGTCTTACCACTTACATTACATGGCAAAAACAGCTTGTACATAAATGGGGAAAAAAATTGTTTAAACTTTTTTTTGTTTTTGCATTTTATATTTCTAGCTAAAAGGGGAAATATAAAAGCTAAAAATATCCGCATCCCTTTTTGTTGCTGTATTCTACATAGCACAGTTGCTAAAAAAATTCATGTGAGTGCCTGAATTTGTGAACCATTAGACTAGATCTACACTAAAAATTACCCAACTATTTACAGAAAAGTTTTTTTTTTTAATGTAGTTTGTATCTGAGTAAGTTTCTCTTAAATGTGCGACGATATGTTTGTTGTTGGTAAAACAAGTCGCCGCCTTTGCAGCCACCACACAGTCTTTGTTTTGCAGGACACACAACAGGAGTCAGAGTGATGTAAGTTTGGAGAATCAGTAGGAAACTCTCATGAGGAGCTCAAGGTTACATTTACCCAGAGATTCAAGCTCACAGCTACTCAGAACTGGATCCATTCAAGATCTCCCACACCACCACCATTTAATGCAACTCAAACCACACTTTAGTTAAATCAAACTGTCCTCTGAACATTGTGCTTGTGGAAGAGGAAGTTTCTATTGTATTTTTTAATTGGCAGGTGAAAGAGTGCGTTTTGGAAAGTCCTCCTTAAATGGCAGGGATGTGAGTTTTGTGGTGAGGGAGTGCTTACCTGAAGATGCTGGGGCCTACACATGCTTGGCTGAAAACAGTGCAGGGAGGACATCTTGCAGTGCAGCTGTGTTTGTCAGAGGTAAGAGAGATCATTATGGGACACCTTTTTATTGCAGTTACAAGAAACCGCTTCTTTAGTTTCATTATTGACTTCATGAAGCAGAAAGGTCATTTCCAACATAGTTTAGGAAGACTTTATGACGTTTTTTTATATTTTCTGAACAGAATCCAGTACCTTGCAATAGAAGTCATACCAATTTAACTGTTTCACATTTTATTACATCACAAACATTAAAGTATTTTACTGGGATTTTATGTAGCAGACCCACATACCATAACACATAATTTTGTACTTTTAGAAATCTGATAAGTGTGATCTATTTAATTCCCTTTATTCAGATAACCTAAATAAAAGCAAGTGGAACCAAGTACCTTCAGAGGTCCCCTGGCATATCTTTTTAAAGAAACTGATAGGCTAGGTAAGCAGAGCTTTAATCAGAGAACCACCCAGGACACTGATGGTTGCCCTGAAGAAGCTACATATATTCTCGCTCAGCTGGGAGAATGTGCTGACACAAAAATGGGTGGTGAATATGTGCTCTGGTCAGATGAGCCTAAAACTGAATTTTTTGATCTCCCTGCATAATGGTATGTGTAGTGAAAACCTATAATTGCTCATCAGCCTGAACACACCATCTCCACTGTGTGACACTGCAGGGACAGCATCATCTGTGGTGATTGCTTTTCTTCAGCTGTGATAGGAAAGCTCGTCAGAGTAAATAAGAAAATGGATGGTGTTGAATGCAGGAGAGTTCTGGAAGGACACCTACAAAGGTTGCAAAATACTTGAAACTGGGATGATCTTCCCACCCCGGGTCTCTTGATTCCCCAGTGTCCACATTGTCATGGTGACCATCCACCCTAGGGTCCCAAAGGAAACCCAAAATCATGGTGATCTGCCACAGAGACACCAGGGGCCTTAGCAACATCTTCATGGTTACCTGCAATAGGTCCCAACTGTATTGCAATAATCATGGTTACCCAACCAAGATGCCACAACATTATGACTTCTTTCCCCAGGATCCCAAGCTAGCAACACAGTAGTACCACCATTATAGATTTCTACCCCAGGAGCATACCATACCCAAGCAGTATCATGGCTACTCTCCCCAGGAGTCCACAACAGGCAACTGGCGTGGTGATATGGTCAAATGACCCCAGAAACATAGTCGCATTGCCATCAGCTGACCAAGTCTGTCTCAGAAGAGCCACTACTAATTAAAGCAGAATCAGTGGAGCAAATGTAAACATTTTAAAGTGTGTTGTATCACGTTGCCAATTAAAACTTAATGTGAATTATGGAAAAGAAAAAAGAAACTGGAATTGAGGTTCCTCTTTCAGCAGGGTGAGGACACTAAATATGCAGCCAGAGCCACAATGGAATGGTATACATTTTATGTTTGTAATAAATGAAAGAAAAAGTAGTATGTATGCTTTTGTGAGACACTGTAAGAGCTTGCCTGAGTTCTGTTTTTCACATTGCCTCTTTTCCTTTCCTCTTAATTCCAATCCATTTAGACTTTGAAAGCATGTGTGCCGATTCAAAGTTATCCACTTCTGGATTCAAGAGCACTGTGGAAAATGGGAAGCCTTCAGAAACCTCCAAAGCTGAGCTGCACGATTTTAAAGGATCTATTTGTACGTCGCCTGTAAAATCTATTACACAGAGCCCAGTCTCCTCACCAAAAGGTAAAGGCATTCATCACAAATTTATTGTATCCTACTTTGTGGCCATTTCCATTATTTATTTTGAATGTAGGAACACATATATATATTACGTTGTAGTGTGAGAAACTTTTTCTGCGTCAGAAAAATATCTTGACCTCAAAATGTTCCTGATTAGTTTCTGAAAGGAAATGCATCCAGTCCTTGAGTGATTGGCTGTCAGGCAAATTGTGTACCAGTTGCACAAGCCTTCCACAACAATGTAGCTCCCTGATACACCCACTGAAAAGTTTTGGTCCCAACTAAAGACCATGTAGGGAAGTGAACATTGGACTACATGTACATTTAAACTTTCTGAGTCTGTAAGCTGATAGCCATAGTAGTCAAAGTTGAGCCACACCTTCGTTTTCAGCAGCTTAAACCTGCCTGCTCTCCATCTCTCTCCACAGAAGCCATCCCAAAGAAGAGAAGCAACTCAACGACAGGTGAGAAACACAATTTCTTATATATATATATATATTTTTTTTTTTTGTCAAACACAATGACTTTAATATGCATCTAAACAAAACAGTTGTTTATTTTGTGTCATTTATTGTTTAGTTTATTAAAAGTTAATTTATTTCTTTGAGTAGTTTGGTGCTACTGCTGTTGCGGTTTGAATTGGGGCTGCAAATTCCTTTTAAGCCTTTGTTAGAAAAAAAAGAATGTTGGCCTCTAAGTTATTGTCCTTCATTATATTGCGAAACATTGCCTCAGGGAGTTGGTTGCATGAACAACAGCATGACAAACGCACATAATAATGCCTGGCCATCTGTTGTAGAGTAAACATACTGTGTCATATTTCCTTTTCCCTGTTTTTACATAATAAATTCGTTATGAAGTTCGTCTGGAAATTAGACACAGTGAGTAGACTTACCACAAAAGCCTTTTAATATATAGTTATCAGAGTTCATTTAAATTTACCATCCTGATCCCACACTATTTACATACTGACAGTATGTGAGAACAAGATAACTTATATGGACTTGTTTTCAAAGAGGGAGCTGTTTTGACCTGCACTTTACACGCTTTGCACCAAAAGGAACTGGGTTAACAAGTGCATCATCTGTGTTTTGCTCTTTGTTTCTACATAAGACACTTGGTGTTCTCTACGCAACAATAATAATGCTATCAGGATAGCTGATACACTCCCAGTCATACAGCACAGTACAAAGCCCGAATCCCTCTGGCAGACATTTTTTAGTCTTTATCTCTAACTCACACACCATGTTGTATAGTTTCCTTCCAGTGTGATAAAATAATACTCTGAGCTTGAAGACAAAACACTTTTGTTGTTTCGTCTTTGCAGGGACTGTGTTAAGCTTTCAAAATCCACCTCAGCATTTTGAGGTAAAGGTGGGACAAACTGCCAACCTGACGTGTTTTTTTACCGGAAGCCCCCCTGTGGTATCCTGCTGGATCAGGAACAAAGAACAGGTAACAGCAAAGTAAACGTCCAACTGTTGGTTTCTCCACAGTATTTACAGTATCTAACTCCATGGTTTTTCTGGTGTGTGTGTGTGTGTGTGTGTGTGTGTGTGTGTGTGTACAGGTAGTCGACAGTCCAGAAGCGTGGACAGAGCATACGGAACAGAGCAGTTCACTGGTCATAGCAGAGGCTAAACCGCAGCATTCAGGCCGCTACACTGTCGTAGTAAAAGACCGCAAAAGCTCAGCCCAACACACGCTAACCCTTTCTGTCTTGGGTAAGACAGTACATACGTTACACTCAGTGGCCACTTTATTAGGTACACCTTGCTAATGCCTGGCTGGGTACCTTGGCTGTTGTGTGGTCTTCTGCTGCTGTAGTTAATCGACTTCAAGGTTCAAATGTGTCATGCTTACAGAATACTATTCCACATATTCTGGTGTTTTTATCAGTTTGAAACAGTTTTTCTTTCTCCTCTGACCTTTGACACCAACAGATTACTTTCTTCCACACAACTGACACTCATTGGATGGTTTTTGGTTTTAGAACATTCTTTATAAACTCAAGAGATGGTTGTACCAGAGAATCCCAGGTAGATCAACCCATCTGGTATCAAAAACCATGCAATGTTTAAAGGTCTCTTTCTTCCCTAATGTCATACTCTGTTTGAAATGCAGCAATCCTCTTCACCATGTCTAGATGCCAAAATCCATTGTGTTGCTGCCATATGATTAGATGATTCTTAACAAGCAATGTAACAGATGTACCTAATAAAGTGGACTGTTAGTGTATTAAATGTTTAAATCAAGTGTGGCAGTTATTTATACACTTTAAACACCATCATCCTTCCAGACAGACCAGAGCCTCCTGCTTCGTGCCCGGTGACCTCTTTCATATCTGCATCCAACCTCGTGCTGTCCTGGTCGGGACCCTGCTACGACGGCGGCAGTGCTATCCTGGGCTACGTGTTGGAAGTAAGACAACTTTCTGAGCCTGGCAAGTGGAAAAAGCTCACTGCCGAGTGTGCCAGCACCTCATACCAAGTGTCGTCCGGGCTGCAACCGGGACAGGAGTACTGTTTCAGAGTGAGGGCTTTTAACACAGTAGGGGAAAGTAACCCCAGCCCAGTTTCAGCAGTGGTGAAGATGGAGACAGCAGGTTCGGTGTAATCGGCATCTGATACCATATCTGAAAGCTGTAACTTTTATTAAATATGTTGTTTGAATTTGTAGATTCTAAGAAAACACAAGAAGAAACCACTCAATACTTCTGTACCACTATTGATTCTTCCCACAAAGTTACAGATCACTACAACCTGCATGAGAAATTGGGAACGTGAGTATCTGTGACACACACATTATCTAGTGCTTGTTTTTCTTTGAACTTGAGCCAAAATTCACTTTCTTGAGAACTTCAATGACTGTATTTTGAAAGAGAAGAACAAGGAAATTTGATGCACGAGTAATAGAATTGCAATAGGGGAAATGCTGCCAGTTTCTGTGATTCCAATGTGAGCTTGCAGAACCCTGTTCCTCTAAAAAAAACAAAACAAGAGTTGATGACATAAGGTGTAATCATCAGTAACTGTAAGAAATAAATAGGATTTCACTTCGGAAGCTGAAGGAAAGATGAATCACTTGGACACAATTACTATCTGTGTTTGATTTTTCAAAAGTTTTAAATCAACTGTCTTGTTTCTTCATACTTTACTCCCAAGAAGCCAGATTTTCTTGTAATCCCTTAAAGTTGCCCTAATCCTCAGACTCTCTGAAGGCTGTCAGAAGTTAGGTTTTTGGAACGTGGCTCTTTTTCTCTCATTTTCTATTAATTCCTTGTAACTGACCATGACAGTAAATGTAAGTTCTGAACAAAATTATCTTCAACAGACACAACATCAAACGTGTAACAGAGTTGTCCTGTTATTGAAAAACAGAAATTGAAAAAATAATGTTCAGATCTGACAAAATCTGAAATCTGCCCTATCTTTCACTGTATCCATCCACTTTATGCAAATATTTCAGCTAATTACTCTTGTATAAAAATAAATACTTTAATTTATACCACAGGAAAATTAAATGTTGTAATTCATATCATCAAGCATCTTCAAAGAGCCGTTGTGGATGGTGATTCAGTGGGCAGGAAAAATCTACGGTAGCAATCTGAAGAAGCTTCTGACTGAAGTAACTGTTGCTGTATGGATAGTCTCATGACTGTCATGACACGCTAACAGTTCAATTTCTGGGTAGCAGAGACAATATTTCACAGTGAATTTTCCTGGAGGATGCCAGTAGTTGTTGGCAAGCACTGCTAATCCACCTCATTTCGTTTGCTGCACCTCTTAAAATGTTTGTCCTCCATAATGAGAAAGCTGGGCAGAGGGAAGTTTGAGCCAGTGAAATACTCCTTGACATGCGCCCATTGTGATTGATGGAAGAGATGTTTTGAACTTCCTCCTTCCCTCTTCTGTGTGGCCGTGCTCTGCATCTGTGAAGCCTCCTTTTCCATTCCTTTCGGATTTGGGGTTGTAGTTCAAGTATTTGAGCTTTGAGTTGCTAATCTGCAGCTCCTGTTTGTACAAAAAAGTGACCCCACCACCACCTTGTTGCCATGATTTTGCATCATTACAACTATCCAAAGTAACAAAAGACCAAAAAAGACCAAAAATCCTTCCAACTGCACAACATCTAAAACCAAAGGGAATAATTGTCCAAAAAAGCAATGCCACTACCGAAAAGAATCATGGAATTTTGGAATGTCAAATTTTATTAAAGGAATACTAATAATAACATCTGTCTTTGTGACAAGCTGATATAGTAACAAATGGCCTTAAGTTCTGATTAATTTTGTGTAAAGAAAACTTGAGATCATCTGTTGAGATTTTTAAGCTTTAATGATTGATCTTTAGAAGGTCCCATACCCAAGTCCACTGAAATGAGTGTTGACTGAAGACTTTTGCACAGTAATGAACTTTGCTTGCCTGTATCTGTTGAGTTGTAATGTAAATCTCACAAAATATAATTTATATATTTTTTAAGTTAAACTGAATTCTGTCCGCTTCAGGGGAAAATTTGGTCTGGTGTTCAAGCTCAGCCACAAAGAAACAGGACGTGTGTGTGCGGGAAAGTTTTACAAAGGACGCCGGGCCAAAGAGAGAGAAGCAGCTCGCAAAGAAATCGAGCTGATGAACCACCTCCATCACCCAAAGCTGGTTCAGTGTCTGGGAGCTTATGATCACAAACCAGAGATGGTCATGGTAATGGAGTTGTAAGTATTATTATGTTGCATATTCTTATTGCAACACTAAATGTTGGCTGTGAGCCAGATGTCAGAGTTGTATGTTTTTCCTGCAGTATTGCAGGCGGAGAACTGTTTGAACGCATCGTGGATGACAACTTTGAGCATACAGAGCCTGCCAGTGTGCGCTACATGCAGCAGATTCTGGAGGGGATTGCTTTCATGCATCAGCAGAACATTGTTCACCTGGATCTGAAACCTGAAAATATTGTCTGTGTTGACACCACTGGCACTTCCATAAAGATTATTGACTTTGGATTAGCCAGCAAACTTGGTATGACAAAGAGATTGATTTTTCTATTTATCCATCTCACGTGTTGGATATGTGTCCTCAGTTTTGTAATGCATGTTTACACAGATGGCAACACAGATCTAAAGGTGATGCACGGCACTCCTGAGTTTGTAGCCCCCGAAGTTATCAACTATGAACCTGTGTGTTTGGCCACTGACATGTGGAGCATCGGTGTCATCTGCTACATCCTGTGAGTCACCTTGTCGCGTCCAAATCAAGAGAGTTTTTGACAAAGTTATTCACTTTATTGTCAAGATGTAAACTGAAAGATTGGTATCACTCTTCTAACTCTGGCTCATTATGAAGCAACTGGCTTTCACTCCAGGAAGCACCCAAGAAATTTGGTGTCAGAAATTCCCTTCAAAAAATGTTATTGTGATTATAAGGAAACACTTTTTTTTACTTTCAGTTGCAGCTGATTGCAAATGAGCACGTACGAATGCTGTAAAGCACAAACCACAGAGATTGGCAACAACAAGCCTGCAAATATTAGGACAGATGTTGAATTTTTAACTTTATCATAAAATTTTTGTTGCAATCAAAGTAGAAGACTCACTGTTTTATAGAAATTTTTTTTTTTATTTCTGTGAAATCAAGCTGTCCTCTTTTTGACATGTTCAAACTTCAATTATTTATTTCCAGTTTCATGTGACAGACCAACACAAGTGCATAATTGGGAAGTGAAAAGAAATAACTTCATCTGTGGAGGAAAATTACCACTGCACATTATCCTGAGCAAATCATCCCCACAGTGCTATATGTTTTTGGAACATCATAATGTTGGGATGCTTTTTCTCAGCTGGGATAGGGTGACTGGTCATAACCAATCTTAAAAAAAGAAACAAAAAGCAGGTGAGGACTTCAAAAGATTTAAATGTGGAGTTGAGGTTCACCGTCCATTGGGACAATGACCCCCAACAGTGAATGGTTTTGATCAAAGCATATTCAATAGTATGGCCCAGTCAAAGTCCAGACCTAAATCCAAATGAAAATAGCACAACTTAAAAACTCACATTTACATTCTCTTTTTTGCAAAGAAAATGGGCATCATTTTCAGTGTCTGTATATGTAAGGCTAGTAGAAACATAACCCACAAGACTTGAAGCTGTCATTTCAGGAAAATGTAGCTCTACAAAGCATTGACCCAGGGGGGCTGAAGACATGAGCACCAAACAGTTTTCTGATTTTTACTTGTGAAATATTTTAAAAACTATTTTTCCTTTTATTTTCATCACACCTATGTATTACTTTGTGTTAGCATAGAATCCCAATAAAATACATCGAAGTTAGTGGTTGTGACATCAAAAAAAGTGAAAATGTTTAAAGGATATTAATAGTTTTCCAAGGCGTGTAGACATAAAAAGTATATATTTACTTTTTTACTACTATAGAAACTACTACTACTAAGAATGCTGAATCACACTGAATTACAATTTTGAAGGAATCTTATTTAAGCCAAAGCCCAAAAGATTGATACAACCTTTGACACCTCAGACTTTAACGCCATCTAGTGGTAGGAAGTTGCAAAGACTCTTCTCAATCTGTCTGTTTTAGGCTGAGTGGTGAGTCTCCATTCCAGGGAAACAGTGATCCAGAGACTCTGGCCTTGGTCACAGCAGCTCAGTGGGAGTTTGATGAAGAAAGCTTTGAAGATATAACAGAAGAGGCCCAGAATTTCATCAGCTCTCTCCTAAATAAGGACCCCAGGTAATTTTACAGACCTATAGTCAAAACTCTCCCACAGATACCATTTTCAGTCAGTCTAACAGATTTGTTGGAATCTGTAAGACGGAGGATGTCATGTGAAGAGGGCCTTGCCCATCCCTGGATGGGGAAGTTTGACTCTGAAGACCTACCTTCCACAAAGTGTCTGTCGAAGGAGAAGATGAAGAGGTTTTTAGCCAGGCAGAAGTGGAAGGTAACACACGATATTTGTCTTCTGGAGCTGAGTTGGACTGTTGTCTCATTAAAATTTGCCTTACAGAAAGCCGGCAAGGCCATGCTAGCCCTAAAGAGAATGGCTTTGCTGTCGAAAAGCGAAAGCACCGCATCCCTTATAAGCCCTGGAAAGGGTGAGACATTCTGTTGTTTCATCTTCTTGCCTGAGTCACTTTACTTTATTTGTGTAACTTAATTATTTTTCCCTTGTCTCCCAGACCTTCCGCTGAGCCCTGAGGCAGAAGATGCGCTGCAGTCTCTGGAGCGTAAGATGCAGGAAGCACCCCATTTTACCAAGAGACTGGAGGACCAAAAAGTAGCTCAGGGTTCCTGTGCCCGGCTCTCATGCCACCTTACTGGTATGCACCTACTTCTTTTAAACAAAGTAGCTAACACAGAAATTAAGACTAAACTTTCTGCTACAGTCAATTTTGAACTGTTGATTAAAAATTGTGAAAGTCAAAAACTTTCAAGACTACATGTTAATTGAGATTTGTTTATGTTAATTGAGCCACTTGTCCATCCAGTTGGTCTTTTCGCTCTTTGTCACCACTTATTTGTCAACCTGGCCAACATGCTGGGTATTTTAGTCTCATGAACAAGGAATTAGGAACAAGGTCCCAACAACAAGTTTCAAAGCTGGACAACAGGAGTAAGTTTGGGTTAAGAGACATAACAAACAGAGAAAATGCAAAACATAACTGGAGTCTACACAGAAGTCTTGCATTAAAGAAAAAATGTATTTGAGCTACTGAAACCTTTGTCTGGATAAGGAATGAAAACAACTCCGTAAGTGTTGCAATAATTTTGGTTGCAGCACCATCCAAATAATGTTTGAAATGAAACATTAGTTATCTAGAAGTGCTTTAATATGCAAACTTGTTTGGATACCAGTCTCTCATATCCTGTTACTGACATTTTAAACTATCTTCCATTTGTTTATTCTTAGAATGATTATTCTGATTGTGAATAGCTGTGAAGTTTAGGCAAGGCAAGGCAATTTTATTAGTTTTTTAGGGATGTTCTTCACTTCGTAGAGCAAATGAAGGGTCCTTGATATCCACTTCAGAAGATTAAAAGTTTGAACTCAAGTGCTGATAACTGGACAAGCTGACCTAAATCTATATCTACTGATTTTAAGCAGTGACAAAGGAAAGTAACACAAACTGTTTACTCTTGTTGGTTAATTTCTGTAATTTATACATAATTCTATCAGCTTTGTTTGACAAAACATTCTTTTCAAAAATTTCTGTACACATGTACTAATAAAAAACAAAACAATGAATTTGATGGTCACCCAACTTGTCTCTTGTTAGTGTATTCAGACCTGAAAGGCTACTGTTTGACTTGCTTCTGAAGGTGGAAAAAACAGCTACAACACCTGATATTATCCTTTTCTTGTTTTTTTTTTACTGCAGGATATCCTGATCCAGAGGTAGTGTGGTTGTGTGGAGATGAACATGTAGAAGAATCATCCACAGTCCAGATAGAGTATGATGAAGATGGTTTTTGCACCCTGATTCTTTCAGAAGTTGGCCCACAGGATGCCAATGTTTATACCTGCAGGGCAACCAATGACCATGGGGAGATATTCTGCAGCGCTAAACTAACAGTTTTATAATTGTCATGTCTGCAGTATGTATGCAAAGAGGAATTGTACAGACATACAGATCTTGAGTTCCTTGAATGTGTTTTATTGTTTTATATGGGGAAAGCAATGAGGAATGTACTGTAGAACCTTTAGTGCAACTGGAAGAATATAACACACATTACTGTATACAGTTTAGATAAGGTACCAGAAAATAGTTAAAAAGCATGATGTTTAAGAGTTCATTTTTCCTTATATTTTCTTAGATATATTTATACACTGATATAAACACGTGGTTTCAGCTGATAATGAACTATGGAGCATAGCTGCATCTGTCAATAAATGGACATATTAGCTTTGAAAGAAAATGGGCTAAAACTAAACTGTTGGAGTCAAAGAGTGAGGATGCCATTATATTTCTGATTGACCTTAAGTTTTAATTTTATTTTAAAAATGTCTTAAATAAAAATACATTACCAAAATGAGTATAAATACCCCCTTATTTTGTTTCTGCTTTTTAAAATACCTCATAAGCAGGTGTAGTTTAAGCTTTTGGCTTTCTGTGTGCCACATTTGCTGTTTGTCCCGTCATGTGGTTAAGAACCTGTGAAAATCTGCATGCTGGAAAAGCAATCTGCAGAGTCATGGAGACGTACACTACAAACATATTTTTGTAACGAATTAAACTTGCCAAAATCTGCAGAGTCATGGAGACATACATTACAAAAATATTTTTGTAACCAATAAAACTTGCCAAAATGTCTCAGAATTGTTTTTTGCAAAACAATTAGATTAAATGTCAATTTTTCCCTACTCCTACAGACTTCAATGGGAGTCGATGCACCTTCTGGGCTAATGGGTCCAATAAAAGCTCAAAATCAAACAGGTGTGCTTTGTAAGGTTTAGATGCTCAAATATCCTGCTGGACAAGACCAGCCATGACATAGCTGCTAGTCACTTACATGGAAATTTGACAGAACGCCTTAAAGGAAGCGAGCTGAAGTGTTTCATTATTTTAAATGTTTTATGTTAAAAATCAGCAGACTGAAGCAATGTCATATTGTTTACCGTTTTTTGCCATTACATCCAAGGGATTTGATGTATTATTGCACCAAATCCCTCCACCCCTCTCCCCAGATTTTGCATTTACTCCCATTCAAGAATTTGGGTATAATTTCCCCAAAAGGGAGCAAGGCCACTGTTCCATCTACTGGCTTTCAGATGGCCAAGAGTTACAATTGGGTAACTGCAGAAACTGAAACTTTTTGAAGAGAAAAAAAAGTGGAAAACTAAAAATGTTCAATTCTACATAACAGTAGGTTTGTATTTATTCTAAAAATAATTTTGACCAGTTGTTTTTTTTTTTTTTTTTTGAGCACCACAAAAGGCAGCTGGAGGACGACCAACGGTATTTGTGCCACAGTTGGAGAACAGCGACTGTGTCCAATTAGGTCCTTTTTGCTAATTTAAAATTCCTTTAAAAAGGTAAAATCTATCCACCAAAGAACCCTAGAATTTACTGCTCATGATATATGTTAGAATTATTCAATATGTCCATGAGTAAAATATAAAAAATGTTTGAGAGAGTTTATACACTCACACAAAATGAGGTATTTGTGATTTATTTCTCTTTTTAAATATTTTTCCCAGATTATACTAATTTGCATCTTGGAAAAAGAGAAACTGGGAAAAAAATAAAGAATCATAATGGCATGCCGGGGTGTTGTATCCATCACATGGGGAAGAGCAGGAAGCCGCTGAACGTGTTGTAGTTCATTCCGTCATCATAGACGACCCTGTTTGCCTCCAGCTGCACGTACACGTTGTCTCCCACTTTCAGAGGGATGATCACAGCATTACTTCCCATGTCATTACTATCAGTCCCGCTTGTGTCCCACACAGATGTCAGCCGTTCACCATTCTTCATGACGCTCACAACTGAGTTGGGAGTAGGGGCCAGGTTGTTGAACATTGAGAACCGAAAGAAGTACATTCCACTAACCATTGCTGTGAAAATACCTGCCAAAATAAGGATTAGAAGAACAGTAAAGAATGCAAGCCATTAATATGAATTAGTTTGTTTTCATTTTGTTTTGTTTATTTACATTTCTTCCAAATGTTGTACACACCTGTTGAAGGATTATAGCTATCGCCAGTGTTGGAGAAAATCTTTTTATACTGCAGTGGGGTAGCAGTGTTAAACGGTCCTGTGTTTCCAGAGCCAGAATCCCTGAGAGCTGCAGAAAAAGCCACCCGAGGAGTGCCTGAAAACATAAAGAATGCCACAAATAAATTATAAAGCTGGACAGAGTAATTATTTTTCATCTTAAGGTTGATAAATGCATTACCTCCGGTGAGACTTCGTAACTCCAGAACTTCTTTTTCAGCATTTTGCAACCTGTTCTCCAGAAAAGTGTTTTTTTCTGCCATGCTTGAAACTTTCTCCCCGAGCTCTCCCATTTTTTGAGTTAGAGATGCGAGTGAGCAGATGTTACCGCAGCTGGCTGAGCCTGCAAACTGACAGACTTTGTCATTCTCGTCAGTTCCAGGATCGGAAAGACAAAGGCCAAACGCTAGCATCAGAACAATCTTCTTCATGTTGGTTGCTTTTGAGTATCAGCTCTTCTCCACAGACGTCTCCAACCTTTTATACCTGCTAGCTGCATGTCATATTGCGCAAAAGCGGAAATACCAGTTTCAAAAAACCTGCCTTGCCTTTACTTTTGATGTCATAAGATAAGACAAGAAATACTTTAATAATCCCTGTGGGGAAATTAAGTTTCAGTACAACCAATCCAAGATCATACAAACATTTACAAACATTAACACAGTACAGGATATGGAAGACCGCGGTGGCAGCCGGCTTACTGTTGTATTCTACTTTTTACCCAGCGCCCCTTATAGCAGATAGAAAGGATTCACAGAAGGTAGGGGGGGTGAACAGGAGGAAAAAAATGTGCAACTCAGCCCAGCCCCCTACAGGGAGCCGAGCCGGGGTGCTGAAAAAAAACCCACTGCAAAACATATAAGCACATATCAGTCATCACATATGAGAACACAAATAGGACGGGGGGAGGTTTGGGAACCCACCGCACAGAGAAACCGGTCGCACCCATCCAAGCGCACCCAGTATTTCACTGTCTGAAGAGTGGGCAGGAGACTGTAAGGTTAACAGCGAGAACATTGAACTCAAGGAGCGTGTGTTTCTGTAGTTGTGGCGTGAAAGTTCGTCCGTGTGTATGTGTGTGCATTGTAAGTAGGTGAGACTGAACTCCCCTATCAGTCCCATAGCTCACAGACTCATGTAAACA
The DNA here is from genome assembly GCA_963556495.2 of Valencia hispanica. Classification (NCBI taxonomy): domain Eukaryota; kingdom Metazoa; phylum Chordata; class Actinopteri; order Cyprinodontiformes; family Valenciidae; genus Valencia; species Valencia hispanica. Next base: position 35,635,455 of record OY747718.1, read on the forward strand.
CAGGGGAATGGTGTGGGAGTAGGAGCCCCAGTTTACATTCTTCTCTTCGCAGGGGGAGTTTGTGATGTCTAGCCTTTCAAGGCTGCACCGGGTTCCAATTCATGTTTCCTGATTTGGGAAGAACCCAAGAAAAAAAAATTTGGTTAATCTGGTTGAAGTGCATAAGTTATGTTATTTTGCAAGTAAAACAAAAAACAGCACTTCTACTGAAAGGTCTAAAGTACATCATCATGTATAGTCGTTATACACCCGAATCTGGCCTAGACTTTAGTTTTTCCACTTTGTGTAGCCATTTTAAAACTTCCAAATTTGAAACTTTCCTGGAACCATAATCCCTTGAAAAGGTTGAGCTGTTTAAGATATAAAGCACTAAACTCTCACATTCTTTGGAAACTGAAACTAATCCCAACCCATCATTAAGCATAACATCTTTGTGTTCTCAGAATAACTAGTTGGGAGGGACAGGTCAACTTCTCCCTCAGGTCATTGTGCAACTATTCCTGTAAGCAGTTGTTTTCCCTCCTTTCTTTGTATGCTTACCCAACGAGTTAGATGTTAACAATTACGATCACCGGCACTTCATTCCTTTACTGGCATTGTTTTGATCTTTTGCTGGAAACCAACTTAACATCTAGTTACACAATAAGAAATCAGACTCAGTGCTTGAACATTTTTTTCCTTTATTTAAACTACACATTTATCATGGTCAGTAAAATAAATAAAATTTTACAGCAATGCAAATATATCAGAATTTGGCTCAAAAATAAATACAGTTCGAGTACATTCCATTTACATATCAATAAAATATAGGTGCGTGGAAACAGGAGAACTGGTCCCAAACGAGTGTTGACTGTAGTCAAAGCAGCATGATGGCTTAGTTTTGGTAAAAGCCAGGGAGGACAAGGACACTGCAGAGGTCAGTGGCGGTTGCTCAGGGCTGCACGACTCCTCAACGAAGCGACTCGCTGCATGTGACTCGAAGGCACTGACCATTTGCTTCACAACTTCGTCAAAGAACACGGAGGCCAGCTGAGAGTGCAGCAGAGACTTTAACTCAAAGGACACCTGCAGAAGAACAGAAAAGCCCAATGTTCAACAGTTAATCACAAAAAGATCACAAAAATCAACACCCACGGCATGTTTGATATTTAGGCTTTGAAAGTTCATTAGTCAGCCAGAAGATCAGATCCCAAAGGATCTGCCATACGCAACACATCAAGCTGAAATCTAACTAGTTTCTGGTTAATCTTGGTGTAATCTGTTCCAACATTAAGGTCAAACTCCTGTCAGCAGCTCCTTAACATGCTACATTTACTGCTATTCCATCCTTACACAACACCAGCATGCTGCACCAGGCTAAATTAAGAGCCTAATGAGATTTCATTCAACACTTCCTCTCAGCCAGTAATCCATTCACAACAGTACGGATAGGAAGGGTCAAAAAACTCCTCCTAGGACTGCAGTCTGATCTCTCAATGTAATCCCGTTAAATCAGTGTCTGGGGGCCTTTATAAAGAACCATAGCCAGTTTGGCTATTTCCTGGTCTTTGTTTAAATCTCAAAGTGAAGAATTAATTCTAATCAGAGAAAAATACTTACAAAGAAATCCACTTTGCAGGAGCCTGGTAGGTCTTTGGCTCCAGGGGCAAACCTCCACACTGTTTCAAGGTGGCTGAAGAGGGATCCATCAGAGCACACAGCCTGTTTTGGACACAAACAATGTGTCAATGCTAAAAGTTAACAAGCTAATCACTATATCTATGATAACTATATAAAAAGAAATTATACATTTTTACATTATAGTGATAAATATATGAAGATTTAAAAACTTTAAGCTTAAGTGAATTTCCCCTTTTTGGGGATAAATAACGTATCTATCCATCTATAGCCTTTAAAACTACAGAAATCCCAGCAATCAACAAGCCAAAATCACTATTAAAAACTAAAAGGCTTTGTTAAGATTGTTTTTTAATAAGTATTTGTGGACATGCTAAGGATTTATCACTTCAATGTTTCCGTCGTTGTAAGGACTTACTCTGACTTGGTGGTTAGGAACGAAAGTGAGCTGGGACGTATATCGCTCACTGATGGGAGGAAAACCGATTTCGAGCTCTGCCCGGACGTCGCCATTTGGCCCTTTCATCATTCGAGACTTCTTGCACCAGGGAACAAAATACTTGTACTCCTCCACGTTGGCCACCACCTTGTACATCTCTTCTGGAGTGTACCTGAACACACATTCATATAAGGAGTAACTCAATCAAATTATACAGCCTTCAGTGCGCTCAGCACTTTATTTTTTTGTATGTTGTGGTCTTTTCAGTTTAGTTAGAAAGTTATAGGAAAATAGTGTCAACGAGACTATTGTTTTTTTTATTTATTATTAGGATCATTTTAAATTGTTTAATGTTAATTGAGCCACTCACTCTAATACCCTGCTCTCGGTGTACTCCATCCTGCGGGTGCTGATGGGAGCAGCCAGGTTGATGAAAGTGCGCCTGGTTGTCCTCATGGGTGTGGCATGGTGGAGCTGAAGGCTGGCTCTCCTTTCAGTCAGGATCCCACCAGATCCCAAGTGCCTAAAACGGAAGAAAACATGCATTTCTGAGTCTGTGACGAAACATTTCACGATAACTCCATATGAGGACACGTATTATTCAATGAGAGTATTCCCCAAAATGAAAACGCTGGATTTAGTTTTAATTCGACAATTTATCTAGTGAAATCATTTTTTTTTTACTTTTACTTGCTCAAAGAAAAGTTTAGGTACATTCAAGTTCCTCATCGAGTAAAACAGAATGACTAAAAGAAAAACAACATTTAGGAGGGGTAGAGTGAGTAGAACGATGTAAAGGCATCTCTAGTGGAAAAAGTCGGACTCACCTAAAGTGGGCTCTTCTGGAGTTTCCACGCACAGCCTTTAAAAGTCTACCGTCCTTCACATCCACCAGCGCCTTGAACAGCAGAGAAGTCGTTCTTTTAGTCATTTTCTATTTTTCCATCAAAAACGTCACTTCACAAACTGACCGGTAAAGCAGCTGCTGCTCGAGTGGTTTATACTCATCACCAGAGGGGCGTGGCGATGCTGCCAAGTGAGGAAAAATGTTACGTAACGCGCTCAGTCATTGGTGTGGACCAATCAGAATACGCATGGGTGTTTTTTAAATGATACATTTAAAGGGGTGGTACAGTTATGTACAGTAGTACAACTGGGACAACTGTTGAACATCTGGAGATGATCCTGCAAAGCAGGATTCTTCATAAAATCAAAAGAATTATGGACAACCCTGAGGATCCTCTTCATGAGACTATCATACTACAACAGAGCGTCTTTAGTTGGAGGCTTCTTTAGTTTCGCTGCAATACAGACCGCTGCAGGAAATCCTTCCTGCCCACAGCCATCATCATCTACAACAACTCCTTAAAGAATTAATTATATGAACTATACCAACGCTTAATATGTCAATATATATATATATACATACATATATATATACATACATATATATATACATATATATATATATATATATATATATATATATATATATATATATATATATATATATATATATATATATATATATATATATATATATGTCAAAAGATGTCATATAGATGTCAAAATCTTGAAGATTGGTCTTTTAATATTTAATTTTGATGGAATTTACTCATATTTGAATTAACAAAACAAAATTGCACTGGCAAAGGCAACGGCAAGTTTGTAGATTTTCTTATATTTTGATTCTTTGACTCCTTAACTGGTAATAGGACCTATATACTTTACCATTTCCCATATTTATAGTAGGGGATAGCAGTGACACTGGGTTACCGATGCAATAAAAAAAATGTGAAAAAAACAATTTTTTTAATACTTTTCCTCGGCCAAACTCTTAAAAATTGTAGAATTGTGTCTTTTCAATACGTTCCTTTTCTTGTGACAAAATTGTTTACAATATCTAGTCCTGCTCATTCCACGGTCTACGGCAAAAAAATCTTATTGTTTTCAATATGAAAGGAAAATTAATCCTATGTAGATTTCTACTCATCCAGTTTTGACTGGGGAAAACATATGAACCACTGTTTTTGTTGCTTTGGATCCCTCATTGCTGATTGGAACATCCATTTATCAAAACATGCATGGAGTGACTATATTATTCATTTTTTTCAATAAATATGTCAATTCAGATACAGAACTATTCGAGTTATGAAATAGTTTTTACATGAGAGTTTTTTTTGTTTTAGGACATAATTGTAATGATCAGTAACTCAATCATTTAACATTGGATGTAGGCTACTTATGTAATAGGCTAATTAAGTCCCATAGAAGACAAGAAAGAGTGAATTGTAACATAATCACATGCAGTTTGGCATCCAGTGTGTGGATGTCCCTTAAATAATTTTCCACTCACAGGATAGAATGAAAGTCCAGCAGGACATTGACCTGTACATGAAAAACCTGGACTCTGATATGACGCAGCAGTAAAAGTCATGAAACTTATTGGGAGTAATAATTAAACCAGAGAAGAAATAAAGGACTCTATAAACCATTTAGTTTTTAAAAACTATCCTGCTATGCTGTCAAATCATGAATGCAGAGACAATGTGAAAATGTAATTTTACTTACAGCGGCCTTTAAATCCAATTATACTTATCCACATAATACTTCACATTCTAAAGAGCTGGCATGTCTCTAAGTGCTTCTATCTCAAAGGGTTATGTGCTAACACAGCCAAACGTGTTGGCGTTGGATCCAAAAAAGGATCCTCAGAAAGGAATTAGAGCACCTTATCAGGAAAGGATTTGAGAGGCTCATTCAGGCATGTCAAAAAATAGGTCAGATAGGCAAGACAGAGATGAACAGACGAGATAACCTGGCTGATGTCAGAGGACACACTGATCCCCTGATTGAATTAAACATTACAGAGTGAATATGGTTCCAGCTGGTTCTATCCATTTAGACATTGATTCGTAAACATTATACGACAATTTAGTGTCTCAGCAGCTTGTTGAAATATTCATTGAAATCAGTAATATTTAAAAATATGTTTCTAAACATTTTCTGATTTTTGTTGAAAGAAAAAGGGGTTGAAGGATCCCTTTGTTTCATATATCTTTTATTCAAAGTGCGATCGGATTTCTTTGTATTCTGTTTGTTTTGGCTGATATCTTGTCACAGGCCTTTCACTAAGTACACTGAACAACTCATGATGCAATGTTGCAATCCAGTCTGTTTCTTTGAAACGTTGCCTCCAAATTTGTACTTTTAGCTCAACTTACATATATGAAATAAAATGTAAAAGATTATTTTTATAACACAGCTAAGCTATTACGAGTTTTAAACAGTGTCATAAATAGTTTTTCTTTGATATAGTAAAAGGTATAGTGCTGTAAAAAAGTGTAAGCATCCTTACAGATTTCGTCTAATTTTTTTTGTTATACTGAAGTATTTCAGTTTTATAAAAATTGCAATATCAGACAAAGATAGACACAGGTCTGTCAATAATCAAGCCTGGTTGTGGCAACTGAAACTGAAAATGTGGTTAATCACATTTAATCATAAAGATTTATCAAGGGAGATAAATACTTTTCACTCCGGACCAAGTTGGTTTGGATAACTTTTTCACCTTAAATAACCATAATAAGACATTATTTGAAAACAGAATCTTGTATGTATGATACATATAATATATTAATACAATGTGACATGTACTTTTTCCAGAGTTACATTTATTTATAGACCACAGTTCAGCCATTGTGTTTTTTCTCTTGCTTTAAATGAGTTATTTTCTTGTGTTAAAAATAGCTAACCCAAAATTACATAAGCTGTGATGGACTGGCAACCTGGGTGCACCTTGCCTCTTGCCCAATAATTGCTGGAGATAGGCACCAGACCCCCCCCCCCCCCCCCCCCCCTCCCCGCCTAAGGAGTACATTTTTAGAAATTTTCAGCTCCTACAGAAGACATGGAATGTGAGATAAGAGCTTTGTTACATAAAAGAAATGCAAAGGTTGTGGAATGACTTCAAACATCTTTATCAAACATTACTCCACAAATATTAACAAGTGTTAACTTCCAGACAAAAATAGTAAGTGGAGCCACCTCTTGTTAACTCTTCTGACAAAACTCACTTCATCAACTTTGTCCCAGAAGCTAAAATTATAAGAACCCAATTCTTTTCACTCAGGCCAAAGCCTGCAGATAAAGTGGTCGCTTGAATGAAAAAAAAAAATGTTCTGCAACTACTGGTCCTCATCTGCAAAAATGATCTTGCTCATAGCTCTTATGTAATCCATTCCATCTGATTCTGTGACCTTCAGTTTAGTAAGAGGTGGTATGACACTGTTGGTGAAGTATCTGAATGCAGGATTGGTTGAATGGATGGCATCTAGAAAGACCTGGAGAGGAAAAAACACAATGACTAGGTGTTAAACTGACTTTTTCATTTGTTTTGCATTATTTTTAGTTCAGCTGGATTTAAATGAGTCAGCTATTTTATTATTCCACTTACATTTACAATTTAAGCTTCTTTATTTTTATCCTCCTATCATTGTTATAATTTTATTGATACATGATAACTACTGTATTTAGTATTCATTAAAGCTCATGCTGCAGTAGGCATGAGGCTGATTTGACTTCTATAAATAATTTAAGACAAAAGAAAACATAATTTTAAATTTAAATTTAATTGAAAGTATTGTCATAAGATTACAGCTGCAAAGTAGCTTTGTGAATGACATCTATAGTTGCAGTTGTATGTGAAATTTCTTTAAATGAAAGCATATGTGTTGGCTTGTAAACAGTGGAGTACTTTACATAGCAGGGTTCTTAGATTATTAGCGAAGAATTGTTAATGTGTGGATAGTTAATGAAGCACAAGAAATCAGCACATGATATTATAAAGACACAGCTATCTTCACTGAATGACGTAGTATGCAAAATACATTCCTGGCAAAGGGCCACAAACATAATCCAAGGAAGGTTCTCAAGAAGTGAACTGTTTCACACTTCTGCCTTTCGGGAAACGTTCTAGGTCCTTCAGGACACAAGCCACCAAATTTAAAACATAGTTTTTATCCAAGTGCCATTAGGAAATTCAACACCTAAGGAGACTTTGATGGTGCAATTTTATAGTCTGACCGTGTATATCGCTTGTGTGATGTGATTGTATTTTATTTCATTTTACAATGTCTCATTTGGTTGTGCTGGTGTGCTTGTCTTGTTTTGTAAAGAATGACTGCTGAACCACTTGTTTATAGATTGTGCAATGATAATAAATTGATTTGATTTTGAATGATATTTAGCTTTTTCTTTAACGGCTGGTGAAATTGTTCACATTTGATGTAGGTTAACATAGCGGACAGTAGACAGAAGACTTTTCAGTGAGCCACATTTTTGAAGTTTTTTCAAAAAAACTCAAATATTTCTCCACTTAGACATTAGTGAAAACAAAATATTTATGTCAAAATCACACTTATAAATAATTGCATATGTGTCTAGCTTTGAGACTGAAAATTTGGACACGTGTTATGGCATCTTTAGCATCTTAGGTGTGTTAATAATGAAGGTGTCGAGATGCATTTCACACCTTTACAATGTCTTCGGTGTCCTGTGCAGCATTTTGGAAAACCATGCTGCAGTGTTGCAGGTATTTTTCATACAGACTGAGCGTTTGGCCATCAACCTGTTGCAGAGATGCATCTCCAAGTTCTGCCTTCTCCAGGTTAACCAGGAAGTCACTGTTGACTGGACCACACTCAATGAGACTGACTCTAAAAATAAGAATACATCACTCAGATTGTTCTAATTTATATTTACAGTTATTGTATAATCCATTTTTATTTTCATAGATACTAATTCAGCTAACAATTGAGCTGTGGCCTCACTGGATATTAAAGTGTTGCAGGAGGACAGCCAGACTTTCACATGCTCCTTCAATTGCAAACTTACTGGCACAATACACCTCATTAAAAGGAAGACCTGTGAGCACATTAGAGTGAGTTATTTTGGAAATGTTAAGCATAACCTAAAGAAATTTGAAATAATTTGACATTTGTAATCCCTTTCTTATTTGTTTATCTCACCGTGAAGCCCTCCTGTGCTGCCGGTGACCAGAATGCGGCCCTGACCTTGAGCTTTCATTTCTGACAAGAACACCTGAATGGTCTGGATGGTGCCAAGAAGATTGACCTCCAAAATATGCCTCATTGAGTCTAAGGACTGAACCTCGAGGGGGCCCATCAAACCCACACCAGCGTTACACACTGTGAATATAGAAAATAAGGTCATCAACACATTAAGGTTAAAACTAGTCCAATCTGAAGGAAAGCAACAGGAACAAACCCAAAATGTCCACTCGTTTCTCCACAACTTTATCTCGTGCGTTCAGGATGGATTGCCTATCAGTCACGTCCATTTGAAGTATTTCCAAGGTATCCCGGTGCAGGTATTTTACACACTCTAAAAGACGTTCTTTCTTGGCCAGGTTCCTCATTGTGGCATACACTAGACAGAATGCAACAGTCATGTTTTTGTTTTTTAACAAAATAGTTTGTATAGAAAAGTGAAGGTTTTGCAAATAACATGGCCATTAAACCTGACAGAGTTATTTCTTGTTATCCAGTAGCAATATAAACTGAGCTGTTCTTGAGCAAGAACCGCTCAAGATCATGACTGAAAGATGTCATCTGTGATTACCTTTGAATGTTTTGTTGGCGTCGGAGGCCAATCGAACAGCCAAGCTGAGCCCAATCCCAGAGGAGCAGCCTGTGATCAGTACAATCTTCTTGTCCATCGACATGGTGGTGTCTCAAAAATGTCCTAGTTGAAAAGACAGTAGCTGCAGCAAAGTACAGATAATCAAAGTGAGCCAGACAATGGGATGGAGGCCGGTGAAAATTATTCTCAGACCATCACAAGGCCACATGTTATCAGCCACCTGGAGTTCCTCTATTTCTTCTCATGTCCTTGACAGTTAGGATTGTTTTATTTTTTGGTGGGTGTGTGGGAGACTGAACCTTGTTTGTGTGTGCCTTGCTAAAATTTCTTGCAACACCAATGATAACATCTAGTTATGGGTGGGGGGTATTAGAATATGATTGGTCTGAGCCCTGAATATTTAAAACAGTTGGATTTACACATCATTCAGACATTCTTTCAGTGTTGCCACTAAGCACCAGATGGCAGCACAAGATCATAAGAGCACTCTTGCCCCTTATAACAAATAACTCATGTTTTATAAACAAAAAGGCAACAATAAAAGGAAAAATTGGTTTTATCCTGACACAGTAGTTGTAAAATGAATATCTCTGATTTGCAGACCTACCATCCTTTTTACAGGTTTGTCATGAGTCATGTAGGGTTAGCACAGAATGTTTGTTGTTTGAACATTGTTTTCATTTCTGGTTTATATAGCACTCTCTAAAACGCCTCCAATGTATGACATTTTTAAAGTCTTCATTGAGATTTGTATAGCCAATGCATATATCACAATGAACATATAGACTACTCTAGCTAATTAAAGGGTATCTCTTGTTTTGTCTTACACTTAAAAAATGCTAACAAGAAATTCCTAATCCAATATGTATATGAAACTTTTTTTTTTACATTTGAACTACAACCTAAAGCCCAGGATCAGAGTTACCACTAGGTGGCCGCATGTACAAACTATTGATCTGTCAGCATGGTCCTTGACTGAAGTGTTGTTTCCCTGGGCTTTGTTTTACATGACTGTCAGAGCAAATTTGAACCATCAAAGTCTTATTTTTTTAAATCCCAGAACAAAACTAAATTGAAATGTGAAAATAGGCCTATCTGGACAGAAAATGCTTTTCCTTTGCAAGATCGAATTAAGCTGAATATGTTTGATGGTACTGTGAACCGTTTCATTTTGGTCACTATTACATCACAATGCTGCAGCAATTGTTTTGTTTTTTAAGAACAGCTTGCATATTTATGAAAATGTTCAGCAGCCATATTTATAAATAATTAAATTATTCTGATGGGAGAAAACTGAGTAGGAATTTCCTGCCATTTTGTTACATTCCTCTCCTTGAGATGGCATCAGTTTGGCTGCTGTCCCGGAGTCTGCAGGGCAGATAACAGCGAGCCTTGAGTCTCTCTGAAATTTCTGTAATTCCCTTGCATTGTTTTAAGCTTTTGAACTGACTGACCTTAGTGGGTTTTATCCATTCTATGTCTTACAATATGGGGTGGATATATTTGTTGTTTCCACTTGACCAGAGAGGCCAATTGTTCTGGGATATGAAGTTATGTTTCTATAACTCCTGTTACATTTGCACATAAGAACATTGGATTGCTGGAAAAACTCTGCACACAATCAAGCCACATTCAGAAATGCCAGTTGGTTGCCTTTAGAACCCTTCTGGTAGTGTGGTGAAAGCATGGGCATTTTTGGAAGCTTTTTGCCACACATGACTTGCATGACATGTCTCTGAGGCCTGATAATTATCAAGAGGTCCACTGGAAGTGCACATTGACCTAAAAAAACATTAAAATTACTCTTTGGCAAGAGTAACCCACATCACAAGGGCAAGCAGACTTTTAAAAAGCGTACAGCTGTAAAGTGAGAGAGAAAGAGAGAGAGAGGAAGGTTATTCACATTCACAGCCACATGCCTCTGTGGCACTTTTGAGAAAGAAAAAAAAGAAAAAACGTGAGATCATTTTAGACATTTAATGCAGAAAACGGCTGTGTTGAGTCTGCATTGAAACCATTATGCAAACAGTTTAGCACTCCAACCAAAATGCTCTGCAACTACTTAAAATCTGTGCATGTTCATGCCAATCTGGTAAAAAACTGAGAATCCAGAACAGACACATGAATGCATGCACACACAGAATAAGCTCTGTACTGTAACAAACGCGACAGATGCAGATGTGCTGAACAGGATGTCCCATGTGAGAGAGAAGAAGTGAAACAACTACAGACATGCTGCGGTGGATGTGGTGAAGTTAAATGTCACGCTATACCTGACGAATGTTGATGAACATTTTTGGTTGATGTTTTATTATTCCTGTGAAAATAATTACCTCACAAGACTTTAGATATTAAATCCACTTTTTCAACCTGATAAGAACATTCTTTTCTTTCTTCCTGTCATTCTTGTGTTGATCCTTGGATCCTGGTACGAGGAAGGAGAGACAGCTTCCTATTAACTGGGATGGTGAAAAGTAACAGACATGTTATGGTTGATCATATCAACCATGACATGTAGAGCAAAAAACTAATAACTAAAAATATAGCATGCTTTTAATTCTTTTCTGACAAGGCAAATCCAAAATAGAAACGAAAAGTTCATGCTACGAGAACATGTCACTGATAAACAGCTTACCTCTCTGTTTGCATGACGTTTTATTTTGTAGAAAATATGGCCATCTGATAAGGTAGGGTTCATGTGTATGTTTGCTTTCATTTCGGCACTTTTTCTATGACAGTTAAGCAGTCTGTATTTTAGCAAACATGCAGTGCTCTGATAAAAACTAATAGCCCCGTTATTTCCCTTTTACCTTTAAAAAATGTATAAAACATGGAAAAGTTTTGCAGGTTTGGTTCTTCTACCAAAATTACTTCAAGATCACATTGATAACTCATCCAAAAGGCCATTTAAGAGCAACATATATGCAGTACAAGCCTCAGTTGACTCAGTTAAGGTCAAAGTTCTTGTTTCAACAAAAAGAAAGAGTTTCAAAGCCAAAACCACTGTTGACCAAAAATAACACAACTGACTGCCACACACGCACACGCATACACACCCACACGTACACATGTATATATGTGTGTGTGTGTGTGTGTGTGTGTCTATATATATATATATATATATATATATATATATATATATATATATATATATATATATATATTGAGAGAGAGAGAGAGAGAGAGAGAGAGAGAGAGATCGTTATGATCCTCAAGTAAATATTCATAGATATTCTATGATTAGCAAAACAAAGATGTGAAACATCCACAGCATTTCAGAAACACTTTCCCCCTATCCTGAAGTGGTTAGATAAGAAAAGCCACCTCTTGACCCCTCAACCCAGTGCATGTGGTGGGGGAATCACTCTTGGACAAAGTGTCCCCCCATGCATGATACTGTTGCTGAACTGGAGACCTCCTTCAGGGACAGACTGCCACAACCCAGGTGCACAAAGCATTATCGTAGGTCCTTTGGCAACAGTTAGACCCTGTAACCATCACTGCTTTTAGTTTACTTCCCTGCTGTTATTTACACAGTTTCTCATTTCAAATAACATTCCAGCTCTGATTTGCACAGTTTTTCTCTTACGTCTTGAAAATAATCTGTTGTGTTTTTTATGAACAAATATACATGCACATTTTGTATATTGTTTACACTATTCTACTCAGTTGCACATTTCTTTGAATCAGCTCGTGCTATTTTTAAGAACTGCACAGTATTTTCCTATGATGTAAATTTTGCCCTTACTTTACAGTATGTTAGTCTTACTTCTGTTTTTATATTTTTATGTAAATCCAGATGCTTCGACTTGCCTGTCACTTTGTTGCTGGTAATGGAACCATGAATTTTGCTCTTTAGTAGAAAATCCTGAAGAAGGGTGTCCCCCCATCACACACTGATGGTCTCTTGATATCTGCACCAGCACACTTGGCTTATGCATTAGGACAATGATCCAAAGCACATCAGCAAGTTCACCTTTGACTGGCTGAAAGATTTGGAGAGGGCTAGTCAAAGTACGGTTTTAAATCTGTTTGTGACTTGACCTCAAACAGGCTGTTCATTCTTGGAATGCTGAGAATGACTGGACTTTTTCTGTTGTTAAACCATATGTGACCTGAAACATTTAAGTGGGACAAAAAAAAGCGAAAACAGTAGGAATCTGTAAGGGGGTAAGTATTTATTCATCACACGGTGGAATAAAGCCAAGGAGTTAGGATTTAAAAGCTAGTGAAAAGTAAAACGTTTTAAGTTCAGTATGCTACTACAAAGTGTGATTTATGCAAGCTCACAAGAAAATGAAGCAGACATTGATTAGGGTTTAACATAAAGAACCTCACATTCTTTCCGTGGGACCACGATGTCTGAGGACTTTCATTCCACTCCAAAACCATAGTTCATTCTTGTCCCATCAGAGTAGGATGTCATATTTTATCTTTACTTCTCCAAAAAAGTTGATATATGAGATCAATGAAGGTTTATAGCGCTCTGATAGACATGAGCTCTGACGTCAGCAGCAACCCTCAGAGCCACTGGTTGACCTTTTGGTTTGGCAGTCACCCAGACATGTTTGTATATGCACCCTCAGTGCTCCAGGAAATGGCATGGATTGTGTCATGGGAAATGTCCCTTGAATCAACTTCTTTCCTCGTTTTACTTGGACATCCTGTTCCTTCTCTCTTGGCCGTTAGACACTTAAATCTGTCTGTTGGGGACCTAACTTGATCCGAGTTTAACCAAAAGCTTTGATATTATAATCATCGCTCATGCAGGAGGTTAGAGGACACAATCAGGGCATGCATTCCACTCGCAGCTGCACTATATAGAGGGGGATTTTGTTTTGACGATGAGCACAAATGTATCTGAGCTGTGAATCAAAAACTAGTTCCATTTGCAGCTTTTTGAGATAAAATACGCAAGAAAATGTTGATGTTCAGACTTTGATATAATCAGTGAGGATTTACTGGGTCGTATCCCTCATCTGGAAGAGAAAGTTTGTGACAACATAAGAATAGTTGCGCAGAAGAAAGGCAAATGACTCAAACTTTTTGATGAAACACTGCAAGCAAGCACCTTAAAAATGTTGCTGCTTTTATATGCAAAATGCCCTCCAAATGTCTTTCCACTGTTAATGTTTTTGTTCATTTCTCCAAGTGCAGGATGTGTGTGCCAAGAACTTCAGGCATCAGTACCACACCTGGGATGTGGTTATGTGAAGTGCTGGGTGGTATGCATTGTAGGTGACTGATCCATCCTGGAATTTACCTCAAAAAGCAAAAAGAGTTTTCAGCATTAAAGTCAACAAGGCGTTAATATGTAGAACTTAAGTCCTTGACCTTGCTGTCTATTGTATTTCTCACAGGGAGCTCTTATTTTTTTTCATTTCAACAGAGTGACTATGTTTTAATTCTTCTTCGCATGCATTCCTGCCTTCCCAGGGAAAGTGATGAAATCAGTGACTGTCACGTCCCTCCACCTGGTTACTTCTGTTTATATGTTGCCCTGAGAATGCTGTTACTAAGCGTGCAGACAAAACATGCATTGTGTTCCCAAGCATGCCAGTGAGTGGGAGAAAAAAGTCCCTCTCAGACAAAACAGCTCACAATATACATCAAATCTTTTAGGCATGTTGACATTCTCATTTACATTGACTGTTGTATTCTAAAACTATTCCCTGTGGTCTCATATATTCAGCAGATCCACTTCTTTTTATGCTCTAATTTATTTTGGGGTTTCTGTGATTCAGAAATTCCATCTTTAGGCTTTGGCTTTGATGTCTCGTTCCCTGTCGGTATTTAATTGTTTCCAGGGCACACTGCCTATCCTTTTGGCTTGAATATTCCCTCTTTCTAAGAGAAGCTATTGTAAATTTTAATGATTATAGCCTCAGATAACTATGAGAATTCACCACTGAAAGGTCAACAGCCCAGTTGTGTAATCACACCATTAACTTTCAGTGCCCGGGAGCCAAGCTTTACACACCTGTGGCATGCAAACTTGATAAATATTTGTCACTATGAGCACTTTTTTCTTTTCTCTTCTGTAATCGATGTGTTTGAAAGATCATATTTCTTTTGTATGCTCTCAGCAGTGCATCCCACACCCTCAACAGTTTACAGCTAATCCCTGTTATTATCTCAGCAAATACTTTTTTTCACACGACTGAATAGAGAGAAATGTTGTCAGTCTTCATTTCTGGCATACCTGTTCTTGTTTATCATTGTTTCTGTTCTCTCTCTTTGCTTTTCCGATCAGTTGGGTTACCTCTTGTCACCTGTGAAACAGAAATAGACATGACATGGTTGTAAATAGAAACAGAGATAAATTGCAACCCCATAGATCACATCTTGGTCCAGCAGCTTATAGTGTTTCGGTTGCATCTTTGGTTCATGGTCTGTTTGTTTTTCTGTTTTGCTTCCTGCTGTGGTTTATGTCTATTTTAGCCCAAAGCCAAGGGAGGCTTCAAGAGAAAGCTTTATGTTTCAAAGGGTAAACTGTAAAATCAAAGGAAGAACTTCTATAATGCAAAATATTTTTCTTTAAACATTTAAATTATGTGTTAAATGAGTTCAAGATAGTTTGATGTACATTTCTCATCTGAATTTTACAGCCACTCATCATTTGCAAGAATCTTACATTAATTTTTAATGATTTTAATTGAACCACCCTTTTACAAGATGAAAAGACAACACAACTAACAGTAATGACTTTCATTAAGAAGAAATGGATGAACAAGTTTTAATGTATTTTGAATTATCTCTAACACACTTGGTTAACATTATACTGTATATAGAGACTCAGATATATACATATACACCACAACTGGTGTTTGAATGAATATTCTTTAGAAAGATGTAGGGATGTAACAACTTTTAGTAGTTATTTACAAGCTTCTAGCGTAATTGCAGCTGCATATTTTACCACTCTTCTTATCGGGATTGGGAAAAGTTATATTAAATGTGCTGGTTTCCAGGTGGGCTGCAAAGTGGCACAGTTAGTCCTGTAAGAAAGCCCTGGAATCTAATCCCCGGCCTGGAGTCTTTCTGCATGGAGTTTGCATGTTCTTCCAGTTGTTGTTTTTGTGCTCTCTGGGTTCTCTGGAATCCTCCCACAGCCCAAAAACATAACTGTCGAGTTAATTGGTCTCTCTAAACTGTCCTAAGGTGTGACTGTGTGTGTGCACGGTTGTGTGTTTCTTACGTTTCCCTGTGATGGACTGATAACTTGTCTAGGGTGTACCTCGCCTCTCGCACTCTGAAGATAGACATAGCTTTTAAGCAGAATCAATACATTTACAATCGGGCCAGGCTGACACCATGCTTAATGTAAGCCTTTTCCCATCTAGTCAGAAGCCAGTCATGTCTATGTATCTGTTTATTTGAGGTAAAGTTATGAAATATGGAGGGAGTACACATTAGTGTTTCGTCCACATAGTGCAATTCATACATACCACTGGAAGAAGACCCTCAGTATGATGCTATTAACACCATGCTACACAATGTTTTTAGGTTTAAATGCCTCCAGATTTCTTTTGGGGGGGGGGGGGGGGGGGTCATTGTTATCAATACCTCAGTTTTGTCTCTGTCTTATCATAAAACCTTTCCCCAGAAGATGGCTGGTTTCAGACCTGCATATTCTACAGGAAAAAGCTTTATGTGCATATGTTCTCATGTGTAATTATAAGTATTATGTATTTTGTTGTCTCTTGATACGAGTTACATATGGGATCTGTAATTGGCTCAGCTTGTGTTGTGTAGCTCTGACTGAATTTCTTCCAGTTGATGCTTCATTTAGACAAAATCTGCACAATTTACTGTCAATATATTTTCTTACATAAAAAAAAGAGCAAATAAAGAATGAATGTCATAAAAAAAAAAACTATTTGACCAGAATATTATGCATCTGTTAATGTCTTTAAAATTGAAAAGATTAGGATGTAAATTTTGTCTAGATAAGATGAGATAAAGATGCATTGCACATCATTTCCAAAGTCCATCTGGCTCTTATCACCTCCCAACATGATTTCCTTTACTAAAATGCCCAGGACGAGAAGTCTGGTCCCTGAAGTATCCCTCTGCTTACTGTAAACGGTATTACGTGCTTATCACACATCACTCTCTATTAAGTCGTGTTTAGTAGCCTCTATGCTCAAAAATTTGAGGAGTTTTTCTCATGTCCACGTCTTCCCTTAATGGACTTCTGAGATGTTTTAAAAATGATAAGAGGCAGAGTCAAAGGCTAAGGTACATTTTAGCATTGATCGAATGGGTCATGGTGACTTGCTGGTAAATGTCTCATATTTCCCTTCAGTAGATGGCAGATGAATCTGTCAGGCAGTAATTAGATGTAAGGACAGAGGTTAAAATGAAGCTCTGGGAAACGCGCTGTACTGCATAATTCTCTAAAAACTCCTGAAGTCCTCCAGCAGAAACAAATCATTCTCCTTTATCTAGGGAAAATATTTTCGTGGGCAATTTATCATTCTTTATAATTATAACATAAAAACGTCATCCAGTATAACTTGGACTTTGGGGGAGTCATTTTCTGTGGATGCAGCAGATCGATGGTGTTTAGCAGCTGGAAAATGTAATCATGTCATCATCAGCTACTTCTGGTTAAACAAGATGGACATCTTGGCTTCTCCCATCAGAGGAATCAAGGTGAAGTCCAAAGTTGTATGCAAAGCAATTCTCATAAAGGGCATGGCAGGAATTTCAAGACATGACTGCCTTATATGGGCATCATTCAAAGCTGAATGTCCAGTTTGACATGGTGCAAGATTCCTTCTTAGTTTCTGTTTATCAGGTTGTCTTATTTTAGGAAAGTGACCGGATTAGACTGTCTCAAAGCATGGGTGGTGTTCATAGCCTTCATGCCCTTACAATAAACTGAAACTGCACTGTCAGTAAGGAATGATATTTGCTACTGACTTGAGAGATTCCTTTTAGTCCTTATAATATGTCCTAATATTTCCACCTTGCCTTCCTGACCCTAACCCCAACTCTGTCATTGTTTCTTCTGGCTAAAATCTATTATTACCCTCTGGACTATATTTCCAAGCTTTTTATTTAAGACAAATAAATAAAAAGGCATTTGAGTCATTTAATTTATCCAAATTCCTTATTTATGATGCAGGACTTAAATTGTATGTCTTTAGCCAAACTTTAGAGACTCATCATTGTTTACAAACAACCTGATGAGACATCATTGAACATCTTTTACAGGATGAAATAAGAAATAATAAGTTGGTAAAATGATGCTATATAATATTATAAATAGTAATGGACTGAGCTGGGCCTAGAGCTGGCTTTGGTGTTATGTATGTTTCTTTTATGGGCAAATTTCAATGAATTGTTATTAGATACCAGTAGGTTGTTAAATTACTGTTTAAATATACAATGGACCCTTCCTAATTATTGTTCAGTATTTGCCTAGGCAAGGCAAGGCAATTTTATTTGTATAGCTCACTTTCAACAGCAGGGTAATTCAAGGTGCTTTACATGATTTGGTGATTTAAAAAACAAAACAAACAGACATGGAATATAACATTGGAAATTAAAAGTAAAAGAAACACACATTACACATGATACACAATAAAGCAAGAGAAAGATCAATAAAGCAAGAGAGCATGAACACATTTCATACATATGACATCAATCATTTAAACGAAGGCAATTCTAAACAGATGGGTTTTTAGTCTCGATTTAAAGCAGTTCAGAGTTTCAGCAGCTCTACACTCGTCAGGAAGTCTGTTCCAGATAAATGGAGCATAGAAACTGAAAGATGCTTCTCCATGGTTAGTTCTGAGTCTAGGGATGTTTAGTAGGCTAGAGTTGGAGTACCTTAGTGGTCTTGGTGGTTGGTACCGTGACAACAGATCTTCAATATATTTTGGTGCTAAGCCATGTAATGATTTATAAACTAGTAGGAGTATTTTGAAGTCTATTCACTGAGCTACATTCACACATTTTTCTGTGGAATGTAACTCCAAATTCACCTTCCTTTCCTAGTTTAAAATAAGAGCTTCAAACATAGACACAACTGGTTCAACATTAAAGCAAACACCTATATATTTGAGACCAGTAAAAACTGCTTACATATATTTATTATTTGATGACAGCAGCTGTATGGCCATCAAGACAGACTTTACTTTCAGTTCGACATCATGAGATCACATGCCACAATATCTTGTTACACCTATATTAGACACACATAAATGTTATGTATTTGTCCTTTCTATACAGTTATTTATAAACACTATACACCTTCTACGAATGCCTTCATCTATACAAAAAACTGACCTAAAATGCTATGGCAACTATGCTAGACCTTTATGTAAACCACTCACTGAGATACACCAAACTAAAGAAAAAGACAAGTGCTTAAAGCTTGTTGTTTCTGCCTTTTTTTAATCAAATCAGACAGGAATATGAATACATTTTTGTTTAAACATGTATATTAAGAATTAATTTATTTGTTCAAATTCAGTTTTTAGTCTGTTAAAGTCTTATTCAACATTATTAGTTTTTTGGGGGGTAGCTTTTTGACCATTCATCAAGCAGAGTTGAACTAAATATGTTTGTTTTTTTTCTGTCCAGGGTGAACCTCTCCTCTCGCCCATTGATCTCTGGAGATAAAGACTGACCCCCCCCCCCCCACCCCAAGAGACCCTGCAAGGATAAGCAGGCACAGACCGTTAATGGCTTAATGGAGCATTTGCTTGTTATGAGAAAGGTATAAGCATGATCTTTTTTCAATATATAAAATCTGGTCAATGTAATGAATGTGAGACATTGCAAGATTGTTGAGTGGTTCGGAAAATAGTTATAAAGCTAACTTGTAATTCAGAATATGCAACATGTGAATGTAATACGTATCTTTTGCAAAGTAAAAATACTGGGCACTATGTTTGATGTTCTTAGTAACACTGTAGACAAAGATCAAAATAGTGCTAAAGGGGCTCATGTCAAGTTTTTACCTAATTATATATAATTTAGATTAATATGAATTAAGATCCGAGATGGACTGGCGACCTGTCCAGGGTGTACACCACCTCTAGCCCCGTGACTGCTGGAGATAGGCACCAGCACCCCCACAACCCTGCATAGGATGGACAGGTACAGATAATGGATGGATGGATAGATGGCTGAATTAGGATAAGTAATTTCTATAAGCTAATTTGTCTTGGAGCAACCAGTTAAAATAACCAAGAAAAACGGACGGGGTTTTGTTGTGAACCTGCCCTAAAGGGATTTTAGTTTCCTGACAGCTCATCGGTCTTCAGCTCTGCCTTTGGTTTAACGGGCATGTGGCAGCGGATTCCTCTGTCCTGACCCTGCGTCAGTGGGGGGATTCCTTAAGATATGGCATCTGGGTGCTGCATTCTTGCTGTCCCCTGCACATGGCCGTCGCAACGCTCACAAAACCCAACAATTAGATGGCTGCATTCACAGACAGTGTTGTTTCCTGTCTTCCAGCTGGAGTGAGGGGTGTGAGAAACACGCTCGCAGTGATCAGAGTTATGGCGACAGAGGCGAAGGGTAGCGCAGAACCAAATATACCCGTCCCACTGTGACAAGGGTCCCCTCTTCATCAGACTCTTTACTCAAAAGAAGAGAGGGGAGGGACAATGGAGCAATTCAGAAACTGTTAACACAAGAGGCCCTTTTTATAACAAATGGTAAGCTATGAATGAAGATAAAGATGTGTGGGCTGTGTGATTAAACATGCATCTTCGGTTTAAACAGGATAAGATGAAACAGGTGGAAAGAAATTTAACCCCAAAACCACATATAAACCTTTGAAACTGATTAGGAAGATTATGCTAAAACCCAACAGATGGCGGTAATCCTTGCCTTTTTTTAGTGAGGTTTGGGGCTTTTGAATCCGAAAAGGGTCTGTTAGAGGCAGGCGACCCATCAACACAAGCATACCCTCAGCGTGGCCATGGATGTTGGGCTGGAGGGTGGTCAAAGCAGTCTGAATTACTGCCAGAATCTTTTCAGCCTTGGGAAAAGGCAGAAAACCACTAGAAGTTGGATTCTTTCCAGGACAGCATTTAAAAGGAGATCATTTAACTTTTACATCCTCTATTTCTTGCTTAAATGTGCTAAAAGAAAACAAAGATCCTATCATTTACACAGGCACATTAAAAAGTACATTCAGATATATAGATGTCTCTTTGGGAGGTATTTTCAGGTAGCAAAATGTGTAACTTACAAAAAACAAATAGTTTAAGACCAAAATCCAGACAGGCTGGATTTTGAGAAATCATCTCCAGGCAAGTAAAAATTATATACAGGTAAAAAGAAACCTCTTTATATGACTTATAGATATACGAGTACACACTTCTTTACTAACAATTAGCAATCTAATGACTATTTCTTATTTATTTTATTCAGTTACTTTATAGGGTTATCACAGCCTTGGTTGAAACCTAGTTAATTTTGTTTATTTAGCTCTAATTCACAACAAAATATTTTAAAGAATAAAAAACTCATATCCAATTATGTAAATATGTATTATGTAAATTCAATTTAAATTCAATTCCTATCAATCCAATTCATTCCAATCGAATCCAGTCATTTACTCATAAAGTCAAACTCGACCTAAAATTTTATAGAACACGGTCAAGTTTAACAAATAAATCAGATTGGTGAGAAGCCCAGCTGACACAAACTTTGCAGCAATCCCTCCTTCTGAGCAAGGATGACGTCAGCAAACAGGAAATTGTAATTTAAAGGCAAAATAAGGTTCTAATTTAATACAACCAAAAACATCACCCAGAAAGGTGCTCATTTGACTAAGTCTCAACTCAAATTATGTTTGGGATGAATTAAACAACAAGCATAGCTGACCTCCAACAATTTGAGGAAAGATGTGTTCCATCTTCATTTAAAAAAGAAATATATATATATATATATATATATATAGTCTTGTTTTATTTGCCTATTCTGATACTTTACTGCTGTCTTCTGCTGTTTGCATTCACCCCTTTTTAATCATAACATCTACTTTGGATTTATCATTTAACCTCTTCAGTATAATCATAAAAACCATCAGGCAAATCAAATCACTTTTTTAAAGTCTCTGAAAGTTTATATGTGGGCTTGCCTAACCCTAATCTAAATCTTTCCACAAGCAACTGTTACATCTACACGACTTAAAGCAAGGTTGCTTTGACCTAAACTTTTTAATGTTCCCCAAAAATTAACAAAAACGTACTTGGAAAAATGTGGAACTATCTCTTTAAAGATAAAAACACAGGACACTTCTTGCATTTCAATGCAAAGTGTAACATATGCATCAACAAAGAGGTCAACCACAATTGCCTGACCTTTGGCTCAGACCTCCTCCTTTCATGTCGCAAATGAATGTGCAACACAACTTTACATTCAAGCCAAAAAAAACGTATTGTATACAATGTATGTAATATTTAAACAAATGAGTGCAGAGACTCAAAAAATACAATCAGGATAAAAGCATCACAAGCCTTTCAGTACACAAAACCTACAATGGAATGATTTCACCCTACAACACTCTTCTTTTATTAGGTTGTGATCATTTGTTTCATGTCTTTTGCCTCATTTGTAGTTAATACACCCATTCACAAAAACCACAGAACTTTGATTGGACGAGTAAAAGGAGAGGAGTTAAAGAGAAGATGGATACAAGTCGGTCCTGGAAGACAAGCTTTGGGAGAAGAAGACTGGAGACAGGGTCAGAGATTTAAGTTCCAGCAGGACAATGACCATACAGCTAGAACCACAGTGGAAGGTTTTAGATCAAAGCAAAGCCGTATCATAGAATGGCCCAGTCAAAGTCAATACCTACATCTTTAGATAATCTTTAAATAAATATTTTGACCTGTTCTTTCCTTTTCAGAATCAAGTCTTACTTGGTGTTTGTGTTTCCATTAGAATACATGAAAAGTTTAGAGTAAAAGCAGTACTGTTAGAAATTATTATTTCTTCATTTCATCACTTCTGAGTAATTTATAATAATACAAAATAGATATCAATTGTTGTTCCATGGAAAACCAACCTTTATTCAGTGAGGACATGAAAAGGTAAAAAAAAGAAAAAAAATCACCCTTGTTGATCTGTCACCATGACTACGCAAACAAATACAAAGGCAACACGCTTCACCAGGTAATCATTAGCACCAAGCCGACCTTTGACCCCTGCCGTGGCTCAGATGGCATTTGGTCATGTCTACCTGCTGTCACATGAGTCATTGATCCGTTTTGTCCATCCTCCAATTTCCCCTTTTTGTAAAGGCGAGAAACCAACTGGGAGCAGGGTTTGGTAAAAAGAAAACAATTAATTCAAAGTGAAAAGCCCCATATGGTTTGCAAAACATACTGTGTGTCCATCTGTCATGTCCAGTTGCATGGGGGAAATGTTTCCGAATAGGAAACAAACAGAGCACAAAAAATAATCAGGAAATTCCCTCATTAAGAGTTTGCCACAACACACAGCACAGTAACATCATAAAATGACTCCCTGATGTTGCTGCTGGTAACCGTCTTGTGTTTTATGCTCATGTCCTTTTAAAAGTTGCTGCGTCAGACGTACTGAGAATCACAGGGGATTTGTCCATCATTTTTCCTTTTGTTATTTACCTTTTTGACTACTGGTTTATCTGTATTGCAAGACATATGTCTTAATCCTCACCCTGCACCTCTTTCTACTTTTTAAGCTCGCTGCCCCAACTGAAAGACATTTTTTCCATTTCTCTCCTGACTCAGACATTCCAAGTGGATTTTTTGGCTTCCAAACGTCTCCTCTGTTTCCGTTCCTCATCTTACTCCTGGCAGCTGGCATGTCTTCTTTTATCACCCCTGCACATTCATGGTGATTACATTTTCCCTTTCCCCCACTGCATGGTCTTCTACAACAATCTATATTTAAAAAAAAGAGTGCAAAGCAAGAATTTATCTGGTGTTGAAACAAGAAAATCAAGCCTATGATTGCTCGTTTTTACTGACTGAGACAACAGTAATTTGTTTGTGCAATCAGCTCTTTGAGATAAGACTTTGATGGATGACGACTGGTGCAGTATTGTGTTAGTCAGTAACGTAAAATACGATTTTTCCTAAAATATTCCAAAAAGCTGGCATTAGCAGCTAATGTTATTCATCTATTTCAAACATTAGACTTGAAAGAAGCATGCACAGTAGACTGAAAAGGATTAGTTTTCTTTTTTGTTGGGTTTTAAAAGACAATACCACAGCAGTTCGTGGAGGATTGTGAACAACAGTTGAGAAAACCCTTTCGGTTTCTGAGCTGGTCTGTCAGTGCAGTGTCTGGCCCTTGTTAAGCTTGACTGAATCTGTTAATACCACACACCCACAACAGCCTTTAGCGCGATACACCATCCAAATGTGCATTGTAACGTTTTCGCAAAAGCTGGACACATATTTCGGAGCTAGTATTGTTAATATTTTAAGTACAACCTGACGTTTGATTTATTATGCATGCAATCAATCTCTTTATGAAAAAAAAAACATCGCAGTAGCAGATAAACCCCTTCAGTTGGGGGGTAGGTCAAATTACCAGGAAGAGAGGCAGGATGTGGCAACGTCTTCACTGCTGCATCTACCTGAGTACAGCTTTCATCTTCTGTGTTTCTCATCCCTCTCTTCCTGTGCTGCTGCTGCTTATGCTGTTCTTTTGCACCGGCCCACGCAGAGCACAGGCTGTGCACCAAAAAAAAATAAATAAATAAAATCAGTTGCTGCAACTAGTGGAAAAAGATTACAAGAGAACTTGGTAACTTACCACTGTCAGCATGTGAATGTGTGCATAACAGGGTGAATGTCTGAATGTACTGTAAAGAGCTTTGTGTTCCTCTGAAAATGCGCAATACAAATTCAGGTCATTTACCATTTTACTCTCAGGAGTCAAACAACGCTCTTAATCTGAGATTTAATAGAGGATATAGGATATTTCAAAACAGTCATTTTCACTCTGCAGACAGAGTGATGAAACAAAAGCTTACATTTAAAGCAGACATAGTGCCTCGTAAGTTCCCCATGAGATCCCTGCAGAGGATTTTTTGTATACGTGTGTGTGTGTGTGTGTTTGCCTGTGTGGGTGAGTGTGTAGGTGTGTGTGTGTGTGTGTGTGGCTGCATACAGAAAAAAACAGGCCTTTGTGTTTAACTACAGTAACCAAATGATGTGATGGGTGGCTTTACATTGAGGATTCTCAAAGAGGCCACACACGGCCTCTCCTTCAGCTCTGTTTGCTTATGTTCTCCTCAGCTTACAAACAGGACGATCAGCGCTGGAGCTATTCTGATGCCTTATTTTTATCGCTCCTTCAGAGTTTTTTTTCCTGTGTTGCCAAACGGATTAAGAGTTTGTCTGTTAATACCACTCGAGCGTCAGCCTCGCACGTCATCCCACTGTCCTGCAGGGAATGACTTCTTGAGCCTGCGTTTGGCCCTTTGGTTTGGCCACAGGCAGGTGGTGTCCTCACTCTTGTTTTCAACAATCCAATGCTGTAAACTCTGCAAGGAGTAAAATGACTGTTTTTGTGATAACTACCTAAATCAGCCAAAGTATTTGGATTGTTTTGCATTATTATAGTGCAAGCACTTTCAATTCATACTTCAGTGCTTATACACTGAGGTCACTGAACAGATCAGAGCTTACACTAGAGTGTGAAAAAGGCTCACAGCTGTTAGCCTTCTGCACAAATTATTTAAAAAGTCTAAGAAAGCATGACATCACACTTTCTAAATTTTATCATGGGCTGCTCCTGCCTTCAACTGGGAAATACTCTCTACTTAACTAAATTAGTGTCTGCCGTTGCAGGGGCTCAAACTGTTAGTTACAGGCATCAGCTGCATGTTAATTACAAATTGCAAAACATAAGACTCTGCTGCAACCCTGCACAAAGTCTCAGGGTAGACTGGAAACACCTATAGATTGAGGTGAGATTACAAAGTAGCTATTCCAAGACAGAAGCCTGTCATCAGGTGGGATCTTCTTTGTTCATAAACAATGCTTTGCTGTTAAGAAGCATAAACAGAGAATTTAGACAGCAAGCAATCATTCCTGGTATGGATTCGGTGTTCTGCAATTTTGAAGACGTGGTCCTTAAGGCCTCGCCTACAAGAAACATGACCTAAGAGAGCTTGATTCTTGCTCTCATGAGAGGGAAGCTTTTATCAGTAGAGACCAGGCTTTCTCATTCAAAAGTTGAACCAAACATGGGAAACAATCACAAAGCGGTAAGACAGGAGACAGAGACATTTTCAGGGTGATGAAGCATTTAACTTTCATTTACGATGACATATGAGCTTCTTTTTTCCAGGAAAACTGTATTTTAGAGTGGCCTGATCGAAGTCTGGACCTAAATCTGACCGGATTGCTGTGGTGTGCCCTTACACAAGCTGTCCAGTGTGGGTGAATGAAAAAAAGAAAACTCTGCAAAGATGAATTGGCCAGAATTCCTCCACAGCTATGTAAAAGACTGATTGCAAGCACTTGATGGCAGCTGAAACTGCCAAGGGTGACAAACCAATTTAATGCACAAGCAATTACTTTTTCACTTAGAGCCAAGTAGGTTTGGGTAGTGTGCTTCCTCTAAATATATTAAATCTTCATTTGAAAATATCTTTTTTTTATCTACTTAGGAAATCAATATTTGATATTACATTTGTTTGACGATCTCAAACAATAAGGTGTAAGAAAAAGAAAGAAATCTCAATGTAATTGCAAGGGGCTGAAGTAGGTGAGGAAATGTCTGCGATGTTATCACATTAGGGGATCTTGATAAAGCTGTGCTCGTCTTCTAGTGGCCTAATAAAGGATTAAACATTTAACAGAACTGTGTCACACTGGCAAAGTTGAAAAAAAGCTTATGTAACAAGAACTGGTCTTTTTGCAAATGGTGAAAAGAACCAAACAAGTGAAAGGATGCCTTTCAACAAGCAGACAAGAATCTGTCAGTCTACACCTGACACGTTTACCCAAGGGAGTGATGAAATGCTTTAAAGTTTATATTTAGCCCAGTGGTCATTTTTTTCCAACACTGGACAGCGCTCCTTGTTTAGTTGACAATCTGTTACCTTCTCTTTTGTCTTCATCAGTTCTCTGCATATCTATTCTGCATGGAAAAGTCAACTTCACATATCTGCATAAAAACCCTTTATATGATGTAAGGGATGAAAAAGAATCACATATTGGAATGAACCCCATATTTGAATTTGTAACCCTTGTTTGCATCACAGAGCATTGTCAAAAAAAATCTGAACATGACAGATGGACATGACAACTGGATGTTGAATGATCACAAACACACATCAAAACTGGTTTTGGAAAAAATAAAGTAGGCTAACAAGAAGCTTCTGGAATATCCCCACCTCACTCCAATTAAAAAATTGTAGAGTGTGCTTATAGCTTGATGTGTGACACAAAAAAACTGTATACATTAGCTCCAGCATATCTAATAGACCTGATTATATCCTGCAAGAATTAAGCTTGTTTTTGCTACAAAGATGTGTGGCTAAAAAGCAACTTCATTTGGAAGATTCATCCAAATATAAGTGGAGCTGTATGTTAAGTTTATAAGTTTTTATGCATAATTTTTTACACTTTGTATATTAGAAAAAAAGGTACAATATACTCAATCTTGTAGAGTCAATTGTTTTTTAATGTATTAAATGTTAAATAATTATTCCATCCAAAGAAAAGGTCAAATGCATCAATAAATATCCAAAATTAATTTGACATTCATGGCAATGATGGGTGTGTAGACACCAGCACTGCAGATGATTTATATTTATCAGGTTGACTGGACAACAACCTGAAACTGTAAATAAACAACTGATAATATCGTTATCGTATGAGCTCATAACATTGCTGATCATTTGTTAAGATTTTGAAAAGCAGCAAAGACAAAATCTAGTACAGTAATGAATTCTACTGAAAGCTGGAACAGATGCCATTTGTTGCCATTCTATTACCACCCTATTTGAATATATTGTGAAAGCTTTATGGACCAGACCCGAATGTTAATTTATTGCTCAGGTCTTGTAAAAAATCTGAGCTGCCTTTGTGGACCTCTTTCACAACAACGCCCATTTGTTCCAAAGTTTTGTTGCCCTTTCCAAGTCATGTCTGAAAGTTTACATATGTATGTTAACTAAGCTTCAGGCTGGCAGGCTAATCTGCTGGTATGTGTTTTTATTAGTCCTCTGGGGCCAGGTAGAGCTCCTTTCAACATGGCTCCTCTGAACTCCAATCTGGGCTTTAATGGAAGGCCCTGCATGAGAGTAAAGGTCAAGCCTACACCGTGGGCTCAATTAAACATAAGGTAACAATTTGAGAAGGTGGGACAGATTGTATAAGCTTTCTTTCACTTGATGGTAAGGTTTTGGTGTGGCCTGAGGAATCCCCTCTTTCTCAACACTTTGCTTTTTACATCAGCTGCTATTTATGGCAACAAAATTAGCTTAGGTTTGATATGATTGAACAAATCCTGCTCTGTCTGCGAGATAACAGTGATGTAGCACATGTGACCAACCACTCGCTGTGCGCTCAGCCGCAGGCCACACAACCAGCACAGAGAAACCTGTCATGCAAAGATCTTGTCTTTTAAATCTCTGTTCCTTTAGAGAGAACAATAAATAACTTATTCAATAAGGACAAATGTGATGCTTCCAGACTTGTAACAGTCATATTTCTATCACAGAAATCAAGAAATGTATTATTGATTCAAGCATTTAGTAGGAAAGAACATATAGACTCAGCAGTATAGTCAAATATTTGCATTAAAAACCAAAAACAGCAGTTAACTGTTGCCCACCGGTTATAAGTCAGTGTAACAAAAGCGCAGAAAAAAAGAGAAGACTATTTTTAGTCTCTATTTCACATTTTTCTCTTCGGTAGTTGTTGTAATAAACATGAGGTCATCCTCACATCATTCCTCTTTGCGAGCAGTGAATACAAAGCTCTGACTTGAACTGGTTGTATGTGAAACACTTATGTAAGCAACAACAGGAACATCCGAGCATTGTGCTTCACCTTTTCCAATTAAACCTGAGGACATTGACAAGTTGTTGGGTGGGATGCCTTGAATTCCTCTTTGATGACAAGCAGGTTCAATTAGCAGAAAAACAACTCTCCCACAGATAAGTACAATTCCATGCGAAGAACTCTTTCAGGCCAACTTTCAATCCATGAGAAAGCACTGCAGCACCGTGTGGGAAAAAAGCCTCATCTGTGGTAGTGGCATATAACCTTAAAGCAGATTACAGCAGCAGAAAACCACACTTGGTATCATTCGTGTCAGCTCATAACAGGAAGTCCACGCAACAACTCATAAAGAGTTACAGAATTAGACAAACATAGATTGAAAAATACATTTCTGGTCCAATTTCTCCTGTACCATTAAGATGGTAGGGTCCAAATGTGTGTGTACAACGTGAAATAATGTATTAATAGTTTGAACTGGTGGCTGTACTGTAATGTTGTGGTGGATCATTTCTTGGTAGACTCTAGATCTCTGAGTATTGTTGCTGGCCATATCTATACTTGTATGAACACACTTTACCCATCTTCTGATGGCTACACAACAGGACAGTCCACCATGTCACAAAGCTCAAATCATCTCAAATTAACTCAAACTGCCCTCCAATGGTCACCACCAGCGTAATCAGATCTCAGCTCAGTAAAGCAGCTATGGGATGTGGTTGAACTGGAGATCCGGACCATGGATGCGCAGCAGACAAGTCTGCTGCATCTGTATCATGGCATTATGTAAAATGTAGAGCAAAACGTCTGAGCAGCATTTCAGATTTCTATAAGTCCATGCCACAGTGAATGTAGGCAAAGTGGGTCACTTCTGAAAAGTTGAAAAGTGAGACAAAGTTTGTAAAACTATTAACAAATCTAAACCAATATTGTCTCCAGTTTACTTTTAGTTAACTTCGTAATTATAATAAACCCAACGATGAAAAGAAGAGCATCACGTCAGTGTACCTGCACCAATCCTGTCACCTTGCCTCCATTTACCTACTTCCTTGACGGTCCGCCCACTTAACTAGTCATTGGCTTGCAATGCTGCGCATCAGAAACAGGGGCTGGTTCCTGACATGAAGTTTATTTCCCTGTGTTGTAGTAGCAGCCAGACTTAGTTCAGACACACAGTCAAACACTCCTGTAAGCAGCATCTCCTCGGTTGGGACACGTTTAACCTGGATTGCCTCCCGGTGTTTTCACACTTCTTTGTGTGGCTCAAGCCCACTCGGTTTTTTTTATTTATGATGCGAGTTGTTAATTGAGCAGAGTCGAAAATCTTCTTCTTCCTCGCATTTTTTGTGGAGAGTGTTTAATTCCAAGGAGCGACTTCAGCAGTGCCAAACTCAGCAACAATGAACAAGAACGGGATGGTGACAGAAATCCACACGAAGATAAGAAAAGAGCCGTTTTCAACTAATTACGAGCTGTTGGGCAAAGAACTGGGCAGGTGAGTTGCTTTTGTTGCCCATTTTGAACCCCCCCACCCGTCGTCAGCTGATTCTCTGACTGTGTTACCTCAGGGGTCGGACTTTGCAACAATGCATCGATAATCTGAAACCACGTAAACAAATAAACTTACTCTCTGCACGTGCTTGGAAAGCGCCTTTAATTGGACATTTGTTGCGCCGCATTCCGTCTCGTGAAGGAGCAGAGCTTGGCACAGGGGGGCGCGCGCGCGCTGGTAATGCGCTTTTGTAGATCTCGTCTTAAAATTCTCGAACAGATTATTATTATTTAATATTTTTAGTTGGCTTGTGAGGAAGAATACACTTTAAGGTTTTGGCGAACTGAAACGTTCCTCACAGCTGCTGTCAAGGAGACTAAACTACTTCCTGCTGCGGTATGTGCGTTCACTGCAACGCTTTCTGGGTATTCACACTCTCCAGCTGTTGTATGCCCACGTTTGTGGTTTAATATTGTGGTAAAATCTCATGAGCTGAGCCTCAGATTTATTCTACATCATGGTTGTCATGGTAAATAACAGTTTGATGCAATAGGATCACCCCCCCCCCCCAAAAAAAAACACTCATTTTAGAGTTGTTTTAGTGCAGAGACTTGATGTAACCTATGATCTTGACACTTTACACTTCTCTTTACCTTTCATGAAATAACCGGTCCTTTTCACATAGTAATTCATTCTTAAGCTTAATGCAATTTTCATGTTAAATGCAAACCCCCTCCCTTGCTTCACTCAGAATCTGTTTAGTTTAGATCTGCACAATTCATAGAACTGGCTTTTTAATACCGTGTGTAATGTAACTTTTGCAAATGATTGCTTGCAATATTTTGGAGGGTAAAACATTTCAAGTCCTATTCAATTTGCCAACAATATATCTGGTAGACTTCTTCTTTTCTTTATACCCACATCTCACCTTATCAAGATCCTAGTCCCAGGTACATTGGCGGGAATACTGTTATAATACTGTAGGAGAAGATTAGAGAGGGAAATCAGGGTTAATCATGTTTGATATCATTCTCAAAATTTTCAGCAATAACACTGCAATCTCACATTGTCCTAATATTGTGTAGCTCTGGTTTGATTATTGTCTCATCTGTCTTAATAACGCCGTCTTCAGACTGTTGGCCCTCTGATTGGCAGGATGGGGCAAGTTTTGCTTTCAGACACTGTGCGACTCCAGCCACTGCTAGCTTTAGGTTGCCCATGAGGTACAGATTAGAGCAACCTCTAAAACTCCTTCCGTTTCTCATGATTTCAACCCAACAACATCCTGAGATCAGGCCCCATAATCGCATTAGGTGAAGGAATGTATGCAGATGCACAGCAGGAAATCAGGTGTAGAGTCTGTACGTTAATTTGTTTACCACATTAGACACTGGGGGTGCCAGTTTCAATATGTCCACACTCGCCTTCTTTAATCATGTCTAGTGAAAGAAACTGCCTTTCAAGCTTCATCATCATCTTTTGAATTATAAGCCCAGCTCCCCTTCAGAGGAGTGTACAAAAAACACTGGGGTCGACTCGAAACCAGGAAGAGGAACTTCTCTTCCGTCTCTGAAACGGGCAAATACGAGCTGCAAGAACTGTCATTTCTCATTGCACATCTGACATGAGTCAGTGACCTGCTGAGAGAGACAAAGCACAGACACAACAGGAAGCTGATTTCTCAGTCAATTTATCTAAATCTCTTAAGTGCAAGAAGGGGAATTAGTTTTGTGTCACTGCAAAGCTGATGATGGATAAGTCGGTTTTAACAGATTCTTTTGAAAAATGAACCTAAAAGTTAACTGTGTCCTCTGCATAATGACGATCCTAAATACCATGGTTTAAAACCTTCACTTACTTTTGCAAAAAAAAAAGTAAAACAAACTTGCTTAAAATATTACTAAAAGATTCTGTGCATCTGAAACATGAGTGTGAACATAGCCAGCTGGAAGATGGCCTTGTTTAGTGACCTCTGACCTGCTGTCAACCCTTGAAAAGGCCTCCTGTTGCTCTTTTATGTTTCCACTTGTCACTTCTTTTCACTCCGTATGTAGTTCCCAGCCCACAGATCTGAACTTGGCTAATTAAGTGTAAAAAGGCTGTGACTGCTTTCGGCTTTTTCACGCTGAACAGTGACACATCACTATTCTGCGAGGCTGGTAAACTGCACAAGAGATGAAGAATCTGGGCCTCCCAGCAGCCCGGATAGAAGCCAAAACAGAGCTAGGCCAGAAGAGTTGCTGTTTTTGGTCAGGAGCACAGTGGTCTTGGGTTAAAACTGTGGGAATTTGTCTGAAACCATGCTGACGGGTGTTTTCATTTATATTCAGCCCTGTTTTTAAACTTTTCAAATTGTGTTTTTTCCAAGACTCAGAGCTCTTCCTTGGACTTCGATGTCCACAATGTAGTGTCCACTTTTTGCATGCTTGTAACACTGCAACAGACCCAAAGCAAGTTACCCCCTGCCTGACCAGGGTCAGGTGGGTGGTCCTGGTCTGGAGGCTGCTGTTTTTAGCTGACTGGTCAGCTTTTGTATGACTTGTCAAAGGAGAATCCGTCTCTCGCTAAGGGTTTGGGTGGAGGCATCAACACTATTCCATTTGTCTCTGCTGCTGTCAGCTGGGAAGAAAGGGAAGTGGACAAGGCCTTATTATCAGTGTGGGAGGCGCGGCTGGTAATTGTATCAGTTTGACACTTTGGTGGCAATTTTGCACATATCGGACATCCTGCTGCACCCACGGGTGACCCTTTACACCTTTTTTTGACTTCATCTGCAGAAAAGTTATCTCCATTTTTTTATTTTTTATTATTCAATTGGGCGTTTTCGATTTTTCTTTGTTTTGGGGGTGCTAAGTTGTTTTTGTTTCAATTATACCCTTATCAGGTCCTTGCCCACTTTCAGCTGCGCTTGTCAAAAGTTTCAGGCTTATCGGTCTCTTGTCAGACCCTTCTGAGCGCTAAAGGCAAAGGAGGGGAATAAAGAAAACTCAAATGAACATCTGATTGCTCCCTGTCAAGAGAACATATCAGTATTTAGTAACAGTCAGTGCGTTCAAATTATGCTTCTGAACAGCCTTATCTCTGTTCCATTCCATAACCGCTCCTTTTGTCATGCATAAATTCATAACCGGCTTCACCAGAAACAATCACTCATTGTCATTTGTCTTTCTCTTCACTAATTACCCCCTTCATATGTTCTCTTTTTGGTTCCCAGGGGAAAATTTGCTGTGGTGAAGAAGTGCACTGAGAAGGCAACGGGAAAACAGTATGCTGCCAAGTTTCTGCGAAAGAGACGAAAGGGAGCAGACTGCCGCATGGACATCTTCAATGAGATAGCTGTGCTTGAGTTGGCCAAGGCTAACCCCTATGTGGTTGGACTGCATGAGGTCTACGAAACCAACTCCGAAATTATCCTCATTCTGGAATGGTAAGTCAGCACTTTTATACTGTCTGAAAAAGGCATACTCTACATAAACGTATCTGTTTGCAAACAAAGTTAGCCACTCCTGATAAGATGGATTCCATAGTAAGTTTCTCAATAATTCCTCCATTTGAAAAAGCTGCAATCTAACAATGATGATTTACATCACTTAAGATCAGAAACTCTCTAAATCATTGCCCGATAAAAGCACCCTTTGTCTGGTTGTTCCCCCAGTTTCTAGCTGATGTGATAGGTTTTCTCTTTTGGTTGGTCTTTGCGTCAGAGCAAATCATGCAACATCCTGTGCTTTGCATGAGCAAAGCTTCTGGGTTTTCTTGTGAATCAGTGTGCATCCTGGAGTTATTGGTGCATATAGTCTGCCTTATATGGAAATTCTCTCTCTCTGGTTATTCGCTCTTCTTGCCTCACCGTCTTAGGTTCTTGCTGTGCCAGCTAACAGGAACTGTCATTTAAAAGCTAATTTTTCAAAACTGCAAGTAGCCTTCTGTGATTAAATATAATTTTGAATCACATATTACTCATTTAAAACAGTGTTCTGCACTTGACTACGCATGTGAGTAAGTGGTTGTCACTAAAACAGAAGATTCCTACTGGCTGTCTTGTTCTGGACTATTATGATCGATTATCAAATGATGTAACAACTAAATGTCCCTTGGCTGTACGATTGGCATTGTGCAAT
The DNA here is from genome assembly GCA_963556495.2 of Valencia hispanica. Classification (NCBI taxonomy): domain Eukaryota; kingdom Metazoa; phylum Chordata; class Actinopteri; order Cyprinodontiformes; family Valenciidae; genus Valencia; species Valencia hispanica. The sequence continues at coordinate 35,669,772 of OY747718.1, forward strand.
TAGAATAGGGAAAGGCTGATTAGCAGCTCAATTACCTCATTTGACTCATTAGAGAGGGCTAACATATGCAGTTTCGCTTGAATTATGTTCCCCTGACCGTTTTTTTCAGTACTGCTCGGTGACCAAACTGAGGACCTTCTCCTGTCCAGTCCTCATTGGTCATTCTGCAGAACAAAAGCTGCTCTGTGGCAGCGTTTCACTGTTTGAATCAAGTGTGAAAGGGGAAGTAGCACCACAGTTCAACTCTGCATGCCTGCAGAGAAAACATAACAGGAGGTCAGTCAACGCGAGTCCTCAGTTACCCTTACTGCACGCAGACAATACGGTAATACTCAGCAGCAGGGGTTTTAAATGTCAGACACTATCGCCTTCCCTGCTGAAACACTAAAGGTGAAACCGATAAACCAGTCAGAAGCTGCATCTCTGAGGTGTCTAACCTCATTTTCAAGAATTGCAAACCATTTTCCATTTCCTGTGGCTTTAAATGTGAGCATCAAGTGAGCGTCCCTAAAGTAGCACAGCCCCATGCTTATTTAAGATGTTGCGCACGTACTCATGCACATGTCATGGCCACAACCACATCCTTGCCAGTGACAGACAACGGGCAAAAGATGATTTATGGTAACCTGAAAAAGTGCAAGCTTCAATGTGTGTCAGTTTCACAGAAACCTGCAGCAAAATGCTGAAACATTTTACAGATGGTCACTTTGATGACAAAAGAGTTCTCAAAGATTTTCTTTTTCACTGAGTCTTCCAGTCACAGTGATGAGCTTTCTGTAAAGAATAGCTTTTAATTTCCTTCTTTTGTGCACATACCTAAAACTGTACCATAAGGTTATGCTTTTTTATGTACACCTAAGCTGAGTGTAGTAACTTCTGTATTTAAAATATATATCGTTTCAGTCTCTTATTTCTTGGAAAGCAAGATTTTTTTTTTTCGTTTTGGTTTTAATGTCTCCTGTTTTCTTCTTTTTCTATGTCAGTGTGTGACATAACACTGATCTCACTGGACTTAATCGACCATTACAAACTCAAAGTATTGTCCAGAAAATGTATTCAACTGTAAGGTTATCATTGGTCACACTGGTTGGCAGAGTTCTGACGTAAACAAGCGCCCAAGCTCTGTGGTCCGCCAACATTGGCTTTGATCAGATGGCTTCTACTCCAGATCATAGCAGTTTTTTTCTTTGCTAACAAGGACAATGACTTTCTTTAGTCTGTCTCTTTACCTCGCCATTAAAACTGAGGCCATATACACATGTAACCATTTTTTTAAGTTTTTTTTTTTTTACCAAATATCTTCACCTCATTTAAAGCAAACAAAAAAAAAACATCCACATCTAACTGCATTGTCTGCCAAACCTGTAGTCAGTAGTAGTTCCAAAATCTTATCCAATCCAAATAACTGTATTTTCCAAATTCTATCATAGAGCAGTAACTTGGCTTGTAAAAACAAGCAGGCAAAAAGTAGCTGTTTCTGAGTCGCACATGTGATGTCAGAGCATTTTTGTTGCCGGCAGTGATGTTGCAATACCTAAAACTTCGGTTATTTCTGTCCGCAAGCAAACTCTTAAAACGGAGAATTCGCAAATCTTCACTTCGGTTGGAGTTTTTAGAAAGAATCATTTTTGATGCCATAAATCTGCCTTTTTGTGTGGTTGACAGGTCAAATCGTTAAAAAAATATATTAGTTTTGTGTGTACAAGGCTTGAGTTCAGAGTCTGTGCTTTACACATTTTCCCACTGAGTAAGTCACTTTGCCTCTAAAAGCATCATCAAGTGCATTAACTTTCTTGGAAAAAAGGAAATCAGAACTGTTCTTGGTCAAAATACATCGTCTCTATTTAATTTAAGCAAAACAGACTTTATCAAGAAAGCACATTTCTAATGGGTTCTCTGCTGACAGCTTAATGTTAGCAGTGAAGCACTTTGTCCTTTTGGGTTCTTAACAGTTGAGACAGACTCTGAAGAGCTTGCAGGATAAATTAATATTGACAGATTTGAGTTTAATTTTTACCATAAAATAAAAAACAATGAAAAATTAAAACAAGATCACTGGAATGGTGATGTAACTGATGTAGAAATAAACTGTGTAAACTGTGGTTTAGCTGCTTTGAGAACTTTCATTAGTTATGGAGGTACGATGCTTGTTGATCCTATTGAAACTGAAAAAATAGATGGTGTATATCCCAAAATAAACGGCAAAGAAAAAGATAATGTGTCATTTTCCAGCTGACGTGAGTTAAAAGAACATGGTGAGGAGGCCTAGCAAGAGACAAGCAGGTGATGGTTATGTAACATCATGCTCATGGCTTGCTCAAAAAGCTTTCCCTCCGAGGATCAAAAGTATGTGTGCCTTCTAAATCCCTGGCACATGGTTGTAGTTTCTTTTTGTTCTTTTCTGGAGGTGGGGGACCCTTCAGCTTGAGGCTCTGATCTGACTGATCTTGGTAATAATCTAACATAAATACACTATGTCCTTCCATTACTTAACTGTATTGCACAAGAAAATCAAGACCCATCAGGAATCAGACGATTTCTGTCTTGAAAACTGAGTTCAAAATTATTTGAAGTCAGATTTTGCAGCTACCCTCCCCTCCTTTTTATGACTTCATAGAGGTTTAACATCACTTCCTTTTTGTATTCACAAATGTTCTACGCTTTTATTAGTTGTGCATTGTTGGCCTCTGCTTCTTCCTCCTATTCTACTAAGCTCAATAGCTATATATCAGGCTGTAATATATCTTATCTGAGCCTCTTACCTCATGTAACCACTCTTATCTAAAAAATATTATCAAAGAGGAGAAAGGTACACTTACAGGCATGGTGCCTAAAATGTTATTGATTAATGTTTAACCCTCCTGCATGTGTAGATGTGGTTGAACTTTGTTCTTTAAAAGCAAAGTACAGTAATGAATAGATGTTAGGTTGCCTAAATTTTAAGAAAGTGGGAGTTACTTTGGGTTTTGTAGGCTATGTTAGCAAAGGAAGTGTAGATTTGCATGCATTGCTGTTAACATATATGAATAATTTATTCTGTTTCCATCTTGTCTTTGCAGTGCTTCAGGTGGGGAGATCTTTGACCAATGTGTCGGTGATAATGATGATGCCTTCACAGAGAAAGATGTAATACGACTAGCCAAGCAGATCTTGAATGGAGTGGCCTTCCTGCATAGAAACTGTGTTGTCCATCTGGATCTGAAAGTAAGGACACCGAGATTATAGGACAGCAGAGGACATTTTATGCCCTCGATGCACAGTGAGAAAGAGGGTTTTTCTGTTATGCAAACATAGCTCATTCAGTGTGTAGTGACCCCGTTATTTTGAGAAAGGAGTTAGTCGATGGTCTGAGCTATCATGTTTACTTCAATGCGTCCCACTGTAACAATGGGTTCAACCTTGAAAGTTGAAAAAGTTGAAAAGTTTCTGGTTTCTTCTTACACAATCATACATTCGCTGAAGTTAGTCTTTGGAAACTTTACCATTAAGCCACCCCCAGAAGTAAATTTGGTTGGATTCATACTTGGAGTTTTCCAACCCATTATCAAGCCTAGTGGTGTATCCGAAAGGTACCTGATAGGCTCAGTGGATAATCTAAGATCAGAACAGCAACCTGTAAGCTGATGAACTACACCCCTAATCTTATATAAAAATGTAATTTTGTAACAGAACTTTGCCTAATTTTTGTGTGTTTTCTCTCCAGCCCCAGAACATCTTGTTGACTAGTGTCAGACCGCTAGGGGACATTCGTATTGTGGACTTTGGCTTGTCCAGAAGGATGGACAAGATCACAGAGGTCAGGGAGATCCTGGGTACCCCAGAATATGTTGGTGAGTTCTGGTTTCAGCTTTTGAATACCCAGATTTGCATGTGTCTTTTCACATTTGAGGGGTTATAATTCATGGCTAGTTTGGTCTTTGGTTTATCTGATTTTCAGCACCAGAAATCCTGAACTATGAACCCATCAGCACTGCTACAGACATGTGGTAAGCATGCTACTTCGTCTTTTGTTTTAAGGCATTAAAATATATTCAGAACAGTAAATCCATTTTTGTTGAAGTCCCACCATCTTAACAGACATTTTAAACCATGAGATGTCAAACTCCAATCCTCAGAGGCCAATTTCCTGCAACCTTCAGATGAATCTCTGCTTCAACAAACATGAATAAATTAATTAGGTCATCAGCAGCTTTGCATAGTTAAGGTAATAGTCATTTGATTAGGGTTTGTTGGACCAGAGATGCTGTAAAAGTTTCAGGGCACTAGCCTTCAAGGGATGAAGTTTGGAAACACCTTGCCATGCAGCAGTTGGATTAGGACTTTTCACAGAAGTTTAAGTTTCCAAGTTTAAAGTTGGAATAATTATCAGAAGGGATCTGAAGATCTAATATGACTGTTTTGCATATAAAACGTAGTAAACCTGTCAGATAATAGGTTTACTTGCTCTTCTGACAATTTGTATTTCATCAAACATTTACCACACTCTTCACAATACAACCTCCATATTGTTTTAATTTTACAATATGTAGAACAATAAGTTGGTGTTAGCTAATAGGGTTTACCCTAGACATTATCTCGCAAATTCTGCTGTTTTTGTTCTTTAACTTAGAGCACTATCATGGTTAGGCTCATGGCTTAGAGGAAGTCAGAAATACTAGTCGTCATGCTTTGTGTATAGCCATCTAAGAAGACACCATTGCCCCATGACATCCTTCTTCCTCTCTCTATTCCAGGAGTATTGGGGTTCTTATCCACGTCATGCTGACGGGCGAGTCTCCCTTTTTGGGTGATGACAAGCAGGAGACATTCCTCAACATTTCCCAAGTCAATATAGACTATTCACAGGACACATTTGAAGGGATCTCCTCCCTGGCAGTTGACTTTATCAAGTCCTTATTGGTGAAAAACCCCAGGTGAGGACTTTTCTCCAAACAATGTTTTTTTTTAATGCTTTTTCTTTATTTATTTTGTATGTGTGTGTTGTCCGTCCCTGCAGCTTAGATATCCAGCACTGTAGGTCTGGTTTCCTTATAGTAAGAGTGGCATATTTGCTCTACGAAATGGATTAAGAAAAATATTCCTAGTGTTGTACAATTGACTTAAATATGAAGTTAATTTGCTGCTTTTAGCAAAATCCATAATCTGCATTCATCTACATCACCTTAAGCGAATTTTCACACCAAGGAAGTGAGTCACATTCACAACCAGCGGAACTACATCCGTGTGGTTACAAGATTCACGTCACTGTGGCACAAAGTCATTTCCTCTTTCTGCATATTCTAACTGTAAACTGACTTCATTTAAGGAAAATGTTAATTTCATTCATTTGGACACTAAATGAGTCCTGCAAGTTTGCTGAAAAATAGGAGCAAAAGAAGTTTTGATTAACCTCATTTCTACCCTAATTGGACTGCTCCAGCAACAAGGCCTTAATTTGCATCTATAATTTGTCTGTCTCGCAGCCAAAGCCACAATCTCAAACCAGGATTGTTTAACTGCAACAGATTAGTGGTAGCACTGAGGGGGAAAAATGCAAGTATTTCTTATGATTTTGGTTCTCAATGAGACAAGGAGAACAACATTTTTAGAGCAGAAAGCACTGTTTATGTGGTTTTACAAACCCAGTGATGAATAGAAACATAGTCGACGTCTGAGAAAATTTATTGAATTCGGAAGACCCAAACCATCCAATAGTTATTTAAACTGTTTGGGAATTTCCACTCATCCACATTGTTATTGTTTGTGTGCACAGGAAGAGAGCTACGGCAGAAGAATGTCTCAATCACCCCTGGCTGAACCCCCACCCCCACTCCCACCCACACCTCAACACGATGTCGGCCTCCTCGCTGGACGAGCCAGAGATGAGCCAGTCGGAATCAGAGCCCGAGAGCCCAGCTCCTTCCCCGGAGCTGGGATCGTTCGGATCCTTCCTCATGTGCCCGGGGCAGGGAGACCTAAAGGCGGGCCGTGACGCCTTCTCCTTCAGCGAGCCGCCTTTCCCCACGCGACCTGAAATAAAGCAGGAGCTGATCTGCTGACCCATGTTTCTCTTGTGGTGAGGGACAAGATGGATTTAAACTGAATGCAGCAGAGGCTGAGAGCCAGTGAGCTTGCAGCTTTAGGGGCTGTGCTCTGCGGCTGCTTTACGCCTGGCTGCCTTTACTGCTGTGATGTCTTTGAGCTGAGCTGTTTGTGGCTTCGTACCGCTGTCTGTTTTTGTGACTGTGATTTTGAACTGATTTGGAAAAACTGCACAGGAGAAGCGTTTGAGGAAGGATGAAGCAGAAAAGAGTGAGAGATGACACACAAGGACCTTGTTGCACGACTGCACTGTTGCCTTAAAAGTGACAGAACTGAACAGAACTCAGCTGCACACTGTCTAGTTCACCCCTGCACTGGTTTCTTTTTACCTGTTCAGCCTGTCGGACTGGGTTGCAGTTCTTTCTTTTTTCATGCATCAGAATAATTTATCCCTCTGTTGACTTGTACATACTTTCTCTGTAATCCTTTGAAGATGCTAAATAATTGAAACCTGGTTCTATTTAAAAAAGGAAATTCAACTGAGGGCAGCACCTATGCTGAAATCAGACAGTAAATGTTTTTTTATGTTTGTCTCATATTGCCTCAGCCCATTAATATTCAAGCCACATAAATGCCTGAGTTTAAGGTTGAATAGTAGCATTCTTATTTTTTATGACAATCTTGAGCACTTTTTATTTTGTTTGTTGGAATAAAGGCTCCTGAAGCATAAATCACGGTTGCACAGTGTACTGTACATATAAACTGTTCTCCATCACTCTGTTTTTGACACGCGATCTAAAGATGTGCCATGTTTTTCAGACCCACTTCTTTGTCAAATTCAGCTTGAACCTTATATTTTGGGCTTTTGCACAGGTCGCACAAGAGTTTTGTACCCACGTGGAAGGTTGCTTCTAGATTCATTCTCTTTATCCAAAAAAAGAGATAACTGTAGAGATTGGAAAACATCCAAATTGTTTAATTTGTTATAAGAACATAATGACACGATCTGTATAAATAAGTGCTTCCTGCCTTTTAGATTTTTGGGAGCACAGAAATCTGTAAACATTTCTCAAAATTAAGAAAGTACTAGAATGTATATTGTGAGTTAGAATTATTCTGAAAAGAAAATTAATTTTCTAACAGTTTATCAATGTTCAGCATCTATGCGATTTTCCTTTTTGTAAAGAAACTTTGCTCTACTCCTGTTTTTCTACTCTTGAATTTCAGGAAGGTTTGCACTTGTCCATGTGGGCATCTTGTTAATATAAATACATGTTTGTTTATGGCATGCATTGTAAAATGTAATAAGAAAAAAGAAAATACATGTGCTTTTGTATCAAACTCTGTCTTTGTATCCTTTTTTTTTAAATAGAACTACATTTACTCTTCAAAACAATTACCATAAGAATTAAAACGCCTCATTTGTGTAGGACAGGGGTCAACCTTTACAATTCAAAGCCATTTTTGCCCTCACTCCAACTAGAATCTACTTGACCCCCTTTAATAAAAGGTAGCTTATCAAGTTTATCTGTAGTTTTATGGTTAAACAATTATATGTTGAGGCTTTACAAGGAAAAAAAGTGTTCACAGAAAGAAATACATTTTCTTGAATTAAATATTTATAAAAAAGGGGTGGACTAGTCAAAAGCATGACTAACAAAAGGGACACCTTGTGCTGTTATTCTGGGATTTATGTGTACTTAATCCATGAACAAAAACCTGCTAAAATGACCACTTTATTTTATATTGAGAAACATTGTACAGTTCTGTATTAACTGTATTGATATAGTTATTGGAAACCATTTTAGAGGGTCTAAAGAGCCACACTTACCACCGCAGCTGCAGGTCGCAGTCCTGTTGCACTGCATAGGTTCGTTTCAGCACAGAAGAAAACTGTGCTGCATCAGTGTCTTCATAGAAAAGAGAAAATAGATGTCTGATCAAAACAGATCTATAAAAGGCCTACATCGGTTATTGGTCTGTCTGGGTTTATAATACTCAATTCGGCTCTTAAGTATGAGTTTGTGTGCATGTTTGTACTGTGTCTTTTGCCCTTTGATGATGATCTGGTGCCCTGTTGTGACACAGATCGATAGGTTTTGGCTATGAATAATTGCTTAGGGCAATTATTAAGAGGATCATTTTATGTCAAAATTACCAAGTTTGGGGCACCATCCTGGAATCCAGGAAAATAGCCAAGTAGTTTAGTTTCAGTTAATGTTTGTTACCTGCCTGATAAAGCTGAGGTAATTAGACAACAGATGAAGGAATAAGTTCTTGGAGTTCTGTGAAAAGCAAGTTACCACACATGCGGAATAATAACTTTCCAAAACACAAGAGTTTATTACAAAACGAAGCCAACTTTCAATCAAAATGTTTTAATTAACAAACTAACACACAACTAAACTAAGTTAAAGAATTAAACTACCAAAGTAAAAGAATAAAATGGACAAATATGCAAAGAAGTAGAAACAATAACCAGTAAAATGATTTGTGATGTCACCATTCAGTACGAATATGTATGCTTAAAGACAAAGGCTTGTATTGAAGAGTTTTGGGAGTGAAGCTAAGTTAGTCTGAAACTAAATGTGATTTGTTTCAGACTAATTAGTACCTTTTGGTATGTGATCAAACAACCAATTCACTAGCAAGGACCACGCAGCAAAGATCTGAATTTGAACGTTTATTGTGAGGAAGGGATAAATGGTCTGGGGAGAAGTGCCGATGGAGGCTGGGAAGAAGACTCAGTGTGGGGGTGCAGTCTTGAGGAATTCGTCTTTCCCGAGCCTGCTCAGGACCCCCCCAGACGGAACCTGAAAGAGAGAGGTGTTAGAAGCAGCAAGGACTACAAGTAAACCGGTGCATGAAAGGATGTAAGGGAGAGGGGAGGATAAGGGGCGATTAGATGGATTGAGAAGGTACCATGAGTGGGTTGGGTTGGGAGTGGTGCGAAGCGAACGAGACAGACGCAGGGCGCTAGGCAGGCTGAGTTTATATAGACTGCTGGATAATTAGGGGATTGTTAGGCCAGGTGAGACGGGTTTGTGTAGATTGCTGAAAGGAAAGTGGCACTGGGGCGTGGTCCTGCTCCTGAACTTAAGCCAACATATTACCTCCATTTCAAAGCAGACATGAAGACCAAAAACATTCATTGGAGGAAGTAATGTTTCATTAAATAATTTGCTGAATTAGAAATCAATAACCTTTGGAGAATTGGTTTTATTTTATGGATCCGTAATGTGAGTGATTGATTTACTTTAGTATTTTGGCATACTAAGACGGTGGTTTCAAAAACGACATGATTAGTTTTTGGTGTTTAAACTATTTTAATGCCTGTATTTTAGTGCCGCAAATAGCAATCTTTTTGTTTATGAGCACCAACGGTCTGCAAAAAAGCATGCCACATTAATAAAAACAAGCGTACAGAGCTAATTTATGTAGAACAGCTCATAGCCACTATAGGGAGCCTAAGGCTCCTCCCCTTCCGGTTGGCCCTTGGGTCCCCTGACAGAAAAAATAAATAAATAATTAAAGTCAATGGCGTGATAAACGTTCTTTTCTGGTCCGCTTTGCCTTATGTCCTGAATCAGACATATGCTGTACCTCGATGTAAATAACTAATAATGTGCATTTTGACTGTGTTTGTCATGTGATTTCAGATTTATTTGCTTGTAAAATTCGTAATTAAAATGACTACAAATCAGGAGTCGCATATATGACAACACAAAGCTAGAACTAGCTAGCACTAGAAATAGTGACTGAGAGCTTGTTGAGCTTGACCCTCATGCTGGCTCTCACTCTACCAACTATTTCTCCCCCAGCATGGCTGCCACTTTCCACATGGCCAGATTTATAGTGGTTTTCTCCACGTTTAATGCTCTTTCCTTCATCCTGGAAGAGGGATGTGAAGCTTGCTCAACTCAAGGCCATTTTCTTCTTAAAATGTAGCCCACTACACATTTTCACACAAAACCTAAAGTAACTTTTGCTGCCTATCGAAAATTAGCACTTTCTTGGCATCAAAATATGTCTTTAAAATTAAAGGATATCATATGTTAAATCCATGGAACATTTCAAACGGTATTGGAAAATAACTTTTGTCGCTCCATTGACTCTCATTCAATTTTTTGACAGTAGGCGACCCATGGACTGGAAGTAGATGGGCGTGACTTAGGCTCCCCATGTTCAGCTTAGCACCAAAGAACAAAGGAAAACTCCGGTCGAACGGAGTAAATCATGTTGCATGATTTAAAACGACTCTTTCTATCACTCAGAAACCTTTGAAAAACCATGTTTATACCCAGACAATTGAATAATGAACTCTTATGCCGCGTTCACACCGCCCAAAACGTCAATGCCTAGAACGACAATATTACACGTTAAGTCTGTGGTTGAGGCCGTCAGATTCTCTGCGGTGCTTTGTGTGCTTTGGCCACAGCAATTTGTGACGTTTTTGCGGCTTTCCAAGCTTCAAAGCGGCAATAGCAAGCAACGCAGAAGTTCAGCTTGCTGAACTTTCACCGTCGTCCCCTGAGTGTCAACCAATCAGAGCATCTCACTGTAGTGACGTCACTACATATTTAAACTAGCACTGAAAGCAAACTTCATCCATACCCAGCTCCTGGAGCAAATGGTTAAACTCTCCAAACTCACAATGCCTCTCAAGGATGGGGTGTATCCACAAACGGCGCTAATGCGCCCGACAACAATGTTTTCTAGCTTTATTTAACAAATAAAGCCAAGCCACTCTCTCGATATGATCCACCATTGTTTAAAACATCTGGCAACAGAGGAGGCCCCGCCCACACTCTCTTTATTTGCTCAGCAAGTGGCGGGCTTTGCAAGCTTCAGGCGTAGAAATGTATGTTTCAAAGCAGTCGTTTTTTGACGCCGACAAAGGGTGCAGTGTGAACATGGCATTACAAATCCAGAAAAAACAGAGTGAAATAGAAAATCAAAACAACCTTAATTTGTTTATCTCTGTTGTCTGGGGAATCAGCGTTAAATGAAAGAAACCAGACGTTAGCAGGTCAGTTAGCAGCAGCTGCGTGGGGTGCCGCCACTGCGTGACTAGCAACTATGGTTTGCTCAGGATGTCGTCGTCCTCTCTGCTGGGTTCTGCTCAGCTCAGCAATCTTCTCCCATGGACCAGTCCCTTTCATGTGCAGACTTCAGCTCAGCTGCATCCGGTGATCAGCTCGGCTCGTGCAGCAGGGTGGTAGCAACAAGAGTCTCTCTTTCTCTCTCTCACTCTCTCTCTCTCTGGTAGAATCTGTAATTCAAAGATTCTTTCTTCAGGGTTTTGAACAAATCAGGTTCAGGACTTTATCCATTGCCCTGATATAGTTACCTGATCAACGATCAGCAGACTGTACAGGTATTTTGGATCCAAAAGGATCTAGAAGCCCTCTTCCCCCTCGCCAACAAAAGATGGATGTTTAAAGTGAGTACCTCTCCTTTGCGGTTGCCCATGGACAAAGAGACCTGAGTTCAGGGCAGGACCTAGTTTATTTGGGGTTCACAACTCCTCCTCTTCCTGTTGAAACTAAGGGGCTGTTTACACGACAACGTTGCCGTTTTTGTTTGAAAACGCAGGTGAAAACGCACTGCGTTTACACAACAAGGCGCTCGATGGAAAACGATGTAGTACATATTCCCGGCCTTTAGACGGCAGTGTGCCCCGTGTATGCAGTGTTCCAAGGTTTCCCCCTCACAACCCGGAAAAGAAACATTTCATGATAACTAACAATGGTCTTCTGCTAGTTCTCCTCCGCTTAAATAAAGGCGTATTGATTATTTGACGCACGTACTGTATGTGTTTCCGTTGGCGATCGCATAGAAGCCTGATGATCTCTAAGGGTGTATTCAGACCTGCACTGTTTGGTCCACTTTAAACAGACCAGGGTTCGTTTCAAACGCTGGTCCAGACCTTTTATGCAGGTGTGAATACACACAAATGAATCCTGGTGCGGATCAGAGAACCGGACTGAGACCCACTTTTTTAGGTGGCCTCGGTCCGCTTCCAAACTGACTCTGGTGCGGTTCACTTCAGGTGTGAATATGAACCAGTATCGATCCGAACCAAATCCAGGATGTGCCTTTTTGGACTTAATAAGCCACCGTAGCAAGGTAAGTTTATACCTGATCCTTCATCTTCTGTTTTGCCACGCTGCTGCCAGCATGTTGAGGGTCAGGGCACGCAGATCACATCGTCTCCTTCGGGTTATAGCACGCATTCCCCGACGCTTTCCAAAATTTTAAACAGAGCGTTGTGAAACCTGCGTTGAATGTATTGCTCTTGACACTCAATGTGATTTTGCAGCTCCAATAACAGCAGAAATATGCAGAGCAGCATAGGGCTTCCATGTTTTCCTCCATTTCCAGGTCTGAGTTCTGTGTGCCGCCCTAGCCATTGCTGTCCAATGGCCGCACCAATCGTCACACACGTGGATGTGTTTACAAAATATAGTTCACTTGCAAAAAATACAGTGTGAATGCAAACCGCACCAAAAGAAAAAAATTGAGTCTGCTTTTGGTCCGGACCAAACAAGCGGACCAAAGGACTTTTCTGGTCTGAATACACCCTAAGTTTTGCTTACAGAGACCAAATTACTTCAGAAGTTGCATCAGCAGTAACAGCATACCTGGATCCGCCATTGTTGTTTTTCTGTAGAAAGGCGGAGTGCACAAGTCCAACATGTCCGTAGGTGGCTGGCAGTGACGTCCTCGTTTTCAAAAGTCTCCGGCTTGCGTTTACATGACAACGAATCACCCAGCATTCTCAGAACTCTCCACTCTGGAAGCCGTTTTCGAAAAGTTGCGTTTTCCCCTTGTCGTGTAAACGAGAGGCCGAATCTGAGAGAAATACCCCTAGTTTGCTGAAAAACGTTGTAGTGTAAACAGCCCCTAAGAGTGCATTGTGTGATTAGCACTCCTACTGTGTGAGAGTCTGTGTTTTGGTCCAGTAATCACAGCTGTAGTCCAGCACTGTCCATAGTTTATGCTGCCTCATTGCCCAATGACTGCTGGAGATACTCACCAACACTGGTACAGACAATTGATGGCTGGATGGATCGCTTGTCTTGTCTCTTGTGTAAAGTCTTGGTGCCTTGAATGTTTCAAGTCAGCTAAATTAGAAGAAACAAGAATATACAAGCAGAGGGGAGCATGTGTGCAGGAAATTGGTTCTTGTCTTTAATTGTAAAGTAAAAGGCCTGGAGGAGGCTTCCAACACATCTTGCTGCAAATCTTCATGAAGTATTTAACTATTTTGACATGTCTTTACAAGCAAGCAGAAGCAAATATTCCTACTGGAATGCACTTTTATAGATCACAGGATTTAAATTGTAAAGCACCTTCACATTTATTGGCACCCCTAGTGAAGGTGTGTAAAAAGCCATTCTAATAAATGTTATTTTAATTGCAGTACCAACATCTCACACTGAACATTTTAGAAAAATAAAACCTTTAATTCAAGTACCATAATTTAGCAAAGAAGAAATGTCCACACTAAAAAATAACTTATACTGTAGGTGTACCAATTAGCTTTAAATCAAGACAAGATAACAAACCCCTCCACCAAGGTAGTTGTGTGGCAACAAGAAGCATTTACCTAAACTTATCTCTGTTTACAGTTAGAGCAATAAATGAATAGTTCAGAACAACTGGAAACGTAAAAAAATATATTTTTACCATAACTGGAAATGTGATCATCAAGGTTTGGCAAAGACCTGAGCTTATCTTGACAACTTACACAGTGATAAGGATAGTAAAACAGGGAGAGAAAAAATATCTAGAGCTCTACATAACTGCATCAGATGTTTCCCTCCATGGGAGAAAGTTACCTTAAAAAGGTCGAATTAATTTATAGGCTTTTAACACATCTTCACCAATTGGGAGGGCGCTGTAGATTTCAGCCTGTTTGACCTTTTGACTGCTTTAGCTGAGTCAAAACATCTTCTAGACCCAAATGTTAAATGCTCTTTATACTTTAGTTTTCTTAAGAAAGATTCACCTCATTCTGTACTTACGGCATCTGAGCAAAGAGTGAAATTGCTCAGAAAGTTTGTAAAATATCCTAAAAGACTTGCATCAAATGTTTATTTATGAACTTTTATAAAATAATCTAATGTTTGCATCAGGAAGCAAGAGTTAACCCTTAATTTAATATTAAACATGGAAAGCTTCAAAAATACAAACATATTCTTGAATATAATACCAACTGTTACACAAATAAGTCATTGTTCTAGCATAGAACTTGTTTTATTGGTAGGTTTATCTTTTTTCATGTCTGATTTCACATTGTGCCTTTTAGTGTTTGTTTGACTCTTAATGCTGAAAGACAAAGGAGATCCGAAACCAACTTCTCTGGCCCACTTTGCTCCTCAAGCATCTGTTTTTCAAGTCAACATACCTTTTTACAGAATCTGAGTATCACAGAGGAAAAAAAGGTGCTCTCTTGGGCCAGACTTCCATAAATATCCAACAGCTTCACTGAACAGGAAATGCCAGCATTCTGTAAAGAGGAAGAGTCGGTAATACTTTCCAGGGTAGCAAAGTTTCTTTCTCTTTCATGTTTACTTGTGTCAGGTTAAACAATATCAGTGCCTGAATTCTTGCTTTAATGTGCTCTTCCTCCTGTTTTCAGCTCTGAGCTGCTTCAGTGCTGCTGCAGCCAATACGAAGAGAGCAAAACTTCCTGCAGGGTCCTAATCTGGTGGCTCTTTGCTGGATTGGCTGCTTCCCCTAAAGAAAGTCCTGCTGCTGCTGCATGGAGTTGAGGAATGCTAGAAATGTTCATAACTGGCCTTCTTTCTTTTTTTTCTTCCAAACTGTATCCTTTATGCTTTCCTTCCCCCCGTGTCTTCCATGTGAGGTTTGTTTTCTCAGTGGCTGATGGTATTGCTTCCATTCTGCCTTCACGCACAAAGAGATGCAGTTACAGAAGAGGCTCCTTTAGCTACTCTTTTTCAGAAGAACTGTGATATTGGGTGACCAATAGAAAATGATTTATAACAGATGTGACTCATGAAGATTCAACAAAACCTGCTAAGCATTTTGTCCAGATACGCTTCATTAGTCAGATTCTTTGGACTAAAATTAAGGTCACAGCTAAAGGCTTTGCTGTTTTAAATGTGACATTGATGTACGCCAGTTTAAAAAGTCCCTTAGTCCCTCTTGGGTCAAGATAACATTGATAACACAAATATTGATTGCGCTCATTTTATATAAGGCCTTAAAAGAAAAACATTTTCTTTTTATTCCATACTAACCAACTGCCTTTTCGAAGACAGATCTGCGTGAAGCTGTTTCATAACTGTTTCAGGTCACTCAGAGCTGTGGCAGAAATGATACCATGACTATAATCAAATATTTTTTGTTTATGTAAATCATTTTACCTCGTCATAGTCAAATAATAAAAGACACCTGGCTGGATGATAAGAACAAACAGAGGAGTCGTTTTAAAATGCTTTACAAAAAATAAAGAGCACAGTTAAAACTCTTGATTTTACATGTAATATTACAAAGAATTAACAAAAAAATAACATTTTGAATTTTCTGCCAACAATTCTCTTGAAATGGCAATGCACATCTGTTGTTATCTTTGATATAGTTGTTACTCCTCTAATATTCTTTGTAACTTCCTCTCCAAGTATATGAGGACAAAATATGATCTGAAATGCAATAACAATTCAGTTCAATAAAGTTATGCAACATTCTCCACTCTGACGACATTTCAAGTTAAAGCTAATGCTGTTGGTCATCCAATTATGACTTGATTCTGTGTTTATTACCATTAAAGCATTAAGCCCAGATACTTGTAGGCCTGTTTCCTCCTCACTGCTAGTTATGCTTTTCTCTATACATCCACCCTGTGTGCCATTCTTTTTTGCTTTATCTCTCAAGCTTAGTCACACTATCTCTTGATCATTTTCTGTGCACCGGTTTTCTTGGTAACTTCCCTTGTAACTTGTGAGATGGGAAATTCCTTTACACCCATGTTCCTGCATGGTCACGTTGTCATTATAGAGGATTATTGAGAAAATGTGTGTATGTCTGTGGAAAATAACCAACCCAATTATCTTTTTTTGTAATGATCTTTCATTATTTAATTTTTTATTCTCTGCTAAACTGTTAATAAAATCATCAAAAAGAATACATTCCAAAACTATTATGATTTGACAAATTTATATAAATGCTACAACTCAAGATGTAAAATTATGTTTCTACCAAGAAATGTTTATTAATATTAGTCAACTATTAGTAAACTAAGAAAACAATTAAATAATCCAGCAGGTGCTGGGCTAATTTTCACTCATATTAATCTAAAGCTCTCAACTCAAATTTGTTTAGGCACTTCTAGGCAAGGCAAGGCAAGGCAATTTTATTTGTGTAGCACACTTTCAACAACAAGGTAATCAATGTGCTTTACATGATTAAGGGGTAAAATAAAAATAGCGGTAAAACACAGACAAAGCATATAAAGTAAAAACAACAATAAAGCCTGAAGCATTCACAGATACATCAAGGCATTACAAAGCATATAATGTAAAAACAGCAAGAAGCATACACGAAGCATGATACATCAAAGCATTACTCAAAGGCAGCTCTAAACGGATACGTTTTTAGTTGTGATTTAAAAGAACTCAGTGTTTCAGCAGCTTTGTAGTTTTCTGGAACTTTGTTCCAGATTAGAGGAGCATAGAAACTGAAAGCTGCTTCTCCGTGTTTGGTTCTAATTCTAGGAATGTTGAGTAGACTGGAATTAGAGGACCTGAGTGTTCTGGTGGGTTGGATCAGTAACAGTATAGGTCTTCAATATACTTTGGTGCTAAGCCATTCAATGATTTATAAACTAGTACAAGTATTTTGAAGTCTATTCTCTGAGCTACAAGGGGCCAGTATAAGGACTTTAGAACTTGGTTTTTATTGTATCTAATATCCACATTGAACTGGCATAACTAAAGGCCATCCAAAAGGAAAGTGCTGTCAGTGAAGTCTCAAGCTTAAATTAAGCTAAAAATGTTGTTACTAAAAAAACAATGCTAAAATTAGAACTGATTTTTTTTCTAAATGTTATACTCCTTGTACATTGTTTTATTATTCTTTTGAAAGATGTATGTCGAATCTTCTATCAGAAACAAATAAGTTGAATGAAAATCATTGTAAATCTAAATCAGCCAGGTTTATGAATAAGTTGTAATTTAACTGTACCAGCAGGCAATAAATATATTTAGAATTTATTTTTCAAAAACATTTATGTAATTAATCCATTCCACCAACAATAAAGCCCTCGACCCCAATTTTAGCAGGGAGTACTCGAATCCTGGACTTGGACTCAAGTCCTGACTCGAGTCATGTTTAAGGGACTTGTAACTTGACTCGAGCAACATGCCTATGAATTGCACTTGGACTCAGATTAACAATGTTAGAACCTAAACTTGGACTCGGACATGTGAAATTGCTATTTATGGAATTAGCATGTGCCTGATGCTAATGCTAGCTTGTTATATTAGGTCATATTTCTGGACAAACTTCCCAAAGCCTTTAGAAGTGTATGGGTGACATGTTGATTATTTATTGTTTTCAAATTCATACTATGCATGTTTTATTATTTTGCACATGCTACTATGTTGTCTTAGTGATAGCGTGGTATGGAAGCGTATGTGTAACATAAATCAAATTAAATGGATTAGCACAAATGCTTTTTCATTTTCAAAAACTAGCTGCTATTTTTGACTCATAAATAAAATTTTAAAGAAATTATCCAAACTGCTTTTTCATTTTACAATTCAACATTGCTCATTCTGTAACTTAATTAAAATTAAATAGAAAAGGACATTTAAGAATAAATTTTCAAATTGCACCCCAGCAAAATAGTTAAAAAATTCAATTTGAAATGTCAAAGTTGAAAATGAAAATGCATTTGCAGAAATGCATTTTCATTTTCAGAATACAAATGCCCTTTTTGACTCATAAATAAAATTCAAAACGAATCATCCTAACTGCTTTTTCATTTTACAATTCAACTGTGCTAATTCTGTAACTTAATTAAAATTAAATAGAAAAGGGCTTTTAAGATTTAATTTTCAAATTGCACCACAGCAAAATAGTTACAAAATTCAATTTGAAATGTCAAAGTTGAAAATGAAAATGCATTTGCAGAAATGCATTTTCATTTTCAGAATACAAATGCCCTTTTTGACTCATAAATAAAATGAAAAATAAATTATCCAAACTGCTTTTTCATTTTGCAATTCAGCGTAGCTCGTTCCGTGACCTAATTAAAACGATGAAGAAAATGTATTGCTTTTTTGTTTTCATCCCTACCCCCGCGAAAGGTGTGACATAATTCAAATCGAATTGGCAATCCCACATGGCGCAGGAGAATGACGTCAGGGCATTGCGAGTAGATTTCTGTTCCGGCAACAATGGCGGATGAAGCTGGAGACGGAGCAAGCGAAGAGTACAGTTTTAAATATAAGTTTATTAAAATCTGGCGGTACAAAAATTTTAAACTTAACGCGGTTGTGTTGTTTGGCTTTTGTTGTTAGTATAGACATGTATTATAATATTATTTTGTAAACTATCGCCCATAAACGAGCTCCTATGTTGGTCTAATGGTTCTCCGTCTATTGCCCCGCTTATGTACAGCTTATTTTGGGTTTTGCAAAGAAAGGGAAAAAGAACGACTCCTTTTAGGGGAAATTATTACCTCTTTACCGGGGTAGAATTGGGCCACGGTGGCATGGAGGTAGAGGAATAAATCCAATTACACACCTAATGCTTAGAGGAGTCTTATTAAGCCTCAAAAACCTCATAACCTGTATTCTTAGTATGTGATCTCTTGTGTTCTGCTGTAAAAACTATAGTTTTGAATTCACAAATAACACAGTTGCCATGTTCCTCATCTGCACTTATTTTCTATCTATTTTATAAATACAATTATGGTAAATCTGGAGGGGAATGTCACCCATTGTTGGCCAAAAACAAATTAGATTATTTTTGTAATGAAAAAGTACTGTATGTGCATGTGCAGCAGTGCATCAATACATAATTTATGACTGATCATGTTAATAAATAGAGATTTGGGAAGGGAAGGGAAGGGAAGGGAAGGGAAGGGAAGGAGAGGAGAGGAGAGGAGAGGAGAGGAGAGGAGAGGAGAGGAGAGGAGAGGAGAGGAGAGGAGAGGAGAGGATGGATCACTGTTTTCTGTTTGTCAATTTATGTTTTTGTCACTTTGGTTATTTAGTTGTTCAATGGTTGTTATAAATAAATTGATTAAAACACATCTGAAATATAATCATATATATATATATATATAAGTCATTTTACTAACAGTTGCATTGAATTTCTAAAGGTATGAACATTGAGTTTACTTTGAACGATTTAAAATGACTATTGAAATGAAATAACAAAAATTGAAATTAGGATAAATTATTGTGTAGTTATTTATAGTTACTCATGCAGGATTAACCTGAATGAGCTCTTCCTGGACCGTTCTTTAAGCTTTATTAGAATAAACAGGCTGAATAAAGCTCAGAGATGTGGATGGAGTTATCCAGCTGAGACCTGTGGGTGGTATTTTCTGGTTGACGAGGGGAACATCATTTAGGTTGGTCTGCAGAGAAGGCTTCGGGTAGCTTCTTTGCACTGTTCTTTACGATGCGTCGTCCAGGGCTGGCTTAATCGACTGCTGCCACATCACTAAGACGTGTTCAGAAGACAGTTTGTCCCACCGGAGAACACCACTGAGTTCTCCAAACCAGCCTCATCCTCTGCTACATCATCTTCAAGCTCATCCCCAGGTGCCACAATGTCACCAGCACTGAGGCAGATGCAGAGAAGAGCTTATGCTGTTATGTAAACAAAAAAATGTAAAGTTATTGTTGCACTGGTTGTTTAAAAAAATCTATTCATTTTATTTATTCAGAAAGTGCCGATTAGCAAGACATCACATAGTAAGAAAAAAACGATATACTCTATTCAATTTGGCACACAATTTTGTTTTTAAATCAACTGAATATTAGAAAAATTTTATGTAATATTTAGTTATTTATATAACTAAATATTACATAACTATATATATATATATATATATATATATATATATATATATATATATATATATATATATATATATATATACACACAAGTGGTATTTGTAATATTTAGTTATGTAAAGTGTACAGACTCCTTTAAATTTGTCAGTTTCATTGCAGCCATTTGCTAAAATCAAAAAATATCATTTTATTTCTCATTAATGTACAATCAGCACCCCATCTTGACAGAAGAAAAACAGAAATTTAGAAATCTTTGTGAATTTATTAAAAAAGAAAAACTGAAATGTAATATTACTATAAACGGCTGGCTTGACGGCATATTTCCAAGTGTCGCCTCACTTGAAGGTGGTCTAACATGCAGTGATCCACCTGGTCTACGAATGACCCGACGTTCTTTTTAGACCAGGGAGCACGGGTCCTTAGAAGGATGCAGCCCCTGAAATTGGACCACACAGCCTTTATATATGTGTATGCTCACACTCTCATACTTTTCCACTTGTCTTCTTGTTACTTTTCCTCTCTTTCACCAGCATCAACTATACACACACGCCCCCTAACGTATTGATTGCTAAGCACGGTCAGGATGGGGACTGAAGAAGAAGGAGCCCTGACGTCATTCTCCTGCGCCGTGAGGGACTGTCAATTCGATTTGAATTATGTTACACCTTTTGCAGGGGTAGGGATGAAAACGAAAAAGCAATACATTTTCTTTATCGTTTTAATTAGGTCACGGAACGAGCTACGCTGAATTGCAAAATGAAAAAGCAGTTTGGATAATTTATTTTTCATTTTATTTATGAGTCAAAAAGGGCATTTGTATTCTGAAAATGAAAATGCATTTCTGCAAATGCATTTTCATTTTCAACTTTGACATTTCAAATTGAATTTTGTAACTATTTTGCTGTGGTGCAATTTGAAAATTAAATCTTAAAAGCCCTTTTCTATTTAATTTTAATTAAGTTACAGAATTAGCACAGTTGAATTGTAAAATGAAAAAGCAGTTAGGATGATTCGTTTTGAATTTTATTTATGAGTCAAAAAGGGCATTTGTATTCTGAAAATGAAAATGCATTTCTGCAAATGCATTTTCATTTTCAACTTTGACATTTCAAATTGAATTTTGTAACTATTTTGCTGGGGTGCAATTTGAAAATTTAATCTTAAATGTCCTTTTCTATTTAATTTTAATTAGGTTACAGAATGAGCAATGTTGAATTGTAAAATGAAAAAGCAGTTTGGATAATTTCTTTAAAATTTTATTTATGAGTCAAAAATAGCAGCTAGATTTTGAAAATGAAAAAGCATTTGTGCTAATCCATTTTAATTTGATTTATGTTACAAATACGCTTTCATAGCGTGGGGGCATTGAGTACAACGTTTTTCAAATAAAGTAAACCATATATGGCTGCCATTATGCCTTAAAATCTACACCCTGCTCTTTATTTTTGACTTTCTCTCAGGTGATAATGACTTGACTTGGACTAGATTTTTTGGGACTTGGCCTGTAGGACCTAGCGACTTGACTTGGACTAATCATATGTGACTTGGACTTGCACTTCAAATCAAATCAAATCAAACTTTATTTATAAAGCGCTTTTCATACAAGAAGTTGCATCACTAAGTGCTTTACAGATTAAAATGACCCCACATAAAACCACCTTCCCTTCCCTCCCCCACAGATTTAAAAGCATGGTCACAGTTATACCCCCCTCCCCCCAACCCATCTCCCATGCACACACACAGTTAAAAGAAAAAGTAAAAAAGGACATTGGGCCGAGTGTAGATGAACCATGCAATGAAACGCCATCAGAGGAGCCATCTGCCCCGGCAGCGGTAGATTAACAGCAGCAGCCGAGGCACTGACACAGGGCACCCAGTGGAGGCAAGGCCAAGACCCCCGCCTCCACCCAAGCTCACCTGGAGAGCACCCAGGCAGCCACAGCCGACCACCACTCCCGGGGCAGAGGGCTCCCACAGAGGAAACACTGGAACGGGGATTAAGATAAATTAAAGTATAAAAATAAACAGTGAATTAATGTGCTAAGATTAAATAGTAAAACTGATAAAAAAAATATAATATAAAACATGCAGAGCAATTAAACAAACAGTAATAAATAATAATCAGTTAAAAGCTAGGCTATAAAGGTAAGTCTTGAGCCTGCTCTTAAAAACATGAACGTTCTCTGCAGCCCTGAGGTCCTCTGGCATCCTTTTCCAGAGGTAAGGGGCCATAAAACTGGAAAGACGCCTCGCCATGCGTGTGTGTCCTGACTTTTGGGGTGACAAGGAGACGGCTGCCAGAGGAGCGCAGAGACTGCGAAGGTTTATATGGTAAAAGCCGTTCAGAGAGATAAGAAGGCCCAAGACCATTAAGACACTTAAAAACCATTAAAAGAACCTTAAAGTCGATCCTGAAATGTACGGGGAGCCAATGCAATGATTTTAAGACCGGTGTAATGTGCTCCCGCCTCCTGGTCTTTGTCAGGACACGTGCTGCTGAATTTTGTAGTAGTTGTAAACCTGATATACTCTTTTTGGGAATACCAGAAAGGAGGGCATTACAGTAATCAATTCTACTAAAGATAAAAGCATGCATCAGTGTCTACCTATTGGCCCGAGAGAGAATGGGGCGGACTCTGGCGATGTTCTTTAGTTGATAAAAACCTATTTTAGTAATATTTTTTATGTGACGAATAAAAGTCAGCTATGAGTCAAATATCACGCCCAGGTTCTTCACTTGTAAAGAGGGATTAAAAGACAGTGATTGTAGTTTTGGTAAAAGTTTCTCTCTCTGAGGCTCAGGACCGTTGACTAAAACTTCAGTTTTGTCCTGATTCAGCTGGAGAAAGTTTTTTGCCATCCAGGATTTAATGTCTAAAATGCAGTTAAAAAGTGCATCCATTGGCACTGTGTGTCATCGGGAGACATGGAGATGTACAGCTGTGTATCATCAGCATAACTGTGAAAGTTGACTCCATGTCTTCTGATGACGATGCCAAGAGGGAGCATATACAGGTTAAAAAGCACTGGGCACTTGGACTCGAACACTAAGGATCTCAAGAGTGACTTGGACTTGAGAGATGGTGACTTGACTACAGCACTGAATCGTAGTTACCAGTTTATTCCTTTGGGGAATTTGTCTCCAACCCACTACTGGATAAGATGGTAGTAGACCCCCCAAATGAAACTTTGTTCAAGGCCTCATCCAGCCTTGGACCAGCCGTGGGTGTGAAAGTGCAACCCGGTCAGACGTTTTTTTGTCTTCCCCCTTTCCCTAGAGGGTAGAGTTCTAAATATAGCATTTTTTTATAACCATGTGGTAAAAAATGCTGTGAACACAGAACAGAAAAGTTAAATGTCTGTTCACTTTTACAAGCTATCTCAGTTTCATTATATGGTTCCATCAATTGGGAAAGTAAGCTGACTCCATCCTTTGCTGCATCTCTGCAATAAGTGGCAACACAACTCAACAACCATTTGGATTTGCTCTGTACATTTCATCATTCCATATGAATATACGATTCTATTTTAAGATGATTTTCCTGACAATGGTCTAGTTGTACAAGAAAATTGCAGTTTAATATCTGGTTTAAAAAGCACCTGCAAGGCAGATTTTGATTTATTTCTGTTCACAATATCGGAATTTCCAAGATTTCTTGCATTAATACTCTTGAAGTTTGGAGAAAGACCAATGGCTTTGTGCTGTTAGAGTTAATGGGTATCTGCAGCTGCAGCTACCAAAAGAATCTTGAGATCAAAACAGAAAAAAAAACCATCACCTGATATTCTATTGAGTCCTGGGCTCAAATTCTTGAAGTATTTCACAGAAATGAGGCCAACTGTGACAAATCAAATCCTGGTTGATATTCTTAATGCTTTTTTCAGGAAGTTGACCGGGACAAAGGAGAGAGAACATTTCTTTCACGTGTCCCAGAATTGCTTGCAAAAGAAAAACAGACGGAGAAAGAGAAAATTTCCAGCAGGGGTTGAACACCCGTAACCACTGGTAATGTCTTTCTTATGGTAGTGCATTCATAGCAGTGAGGGAGGCAGAATCCTTTGGTTAGGCAGAGCTATTTATTCTCTCCTTGGAAACGGATGAAGAACAATAAAAGCATTCTTAACAAAGTGTAGAACGACCTGATGCTGCTGCCTGTTTTTACTCCCAACTGCGGTGGCAGTCCTCCCCTCAGTATGGGGGCACTTCTCGCGCACAGGATACTTAGAAAACCACACAACTCACCCGTTTAGCCAAGAGAACTTTTCAACTCAAAAGCTGGAAAACAAACCAAACCATAACAAGAGACATTGCTAAGTTATTCCACTGAAGATTCATTTTCAGCTAGGGGAAAGAAACAATATCACTGCCAGTTCCGCTGTTTGGATCTCCTGGTTCCAATCCACATGAATGCCCACTCATATTTGCTTAAACTGTGGCTATAAACACACTCGACCGAGGACCCACGGTGAACCTGAACTGGTTACAAGCCTGGGAGGAGGTCCAGGTTTCAGACAGGAATCAAATTCTAGTGGTTTTGGATCTTTGGGGTTCTTTTCCCAACCCATAGCACTCTCCATGTGTCCTACAATTCTAGATCAGGGACTTTAGATTGCAAACACACAAACTAGAGTACTTTCTATCAAGAGGGTGAACCTTATTGCCTTTACACATGCAGTTTAAACATTTTGTAACCAATAATTTTCTATGGTGAAACAGGATAATCAATCACTTCCCTTGGGAAATTGGAATCAATACTCATTGATGATATTTATCCCAAACATAACGAGATATATCTTCTCCAGCATCTCTACTACTGAGTATAAAATATAGAAATCTGTTTTTATCGCTTTTATTGGTGTTTTAATTGTTTTTTGTCCATAAGTTTTCATGCTTTTAATATCTGTCTATAAATGGGAAGGACTTTGATCACATCCTAGGATATATAAATCACTATACAAATAAAAGTTGATTGATTGTATATATTTTATTGCTCATGTGTCCATTTACTGTCTTGACTGTACACCTACCTGGCTGTTTAGATTACACAAAATGTTCAGCTCTTAGATAATAGTTTTGTGTCATTACTGTTTTTTAACAATTTCTCAACTGTTTCATAAAAAAAACTTGTTTTTTTTAATGAGGTATTGTGTTAATTATGGCGGAAGTTGTTCATACCTCTTGAACCTTTTCATATTGTGTCCCTTTACAACCTCATGGTTCTGGTTATTGTGATTTTATTCGGTAAATCACCATAAAGTAGTGCATAATTGTAAACTACACATGTACTGACCTTATTATAATACTGACCTTATTATGGATCCTTGAATACGATTTACTGTCCCCCCCCCCCATCACCAGCAGCAAAAAGTGTATGCAGAGAACCACAGACACCATATGCTTTTTAATAAAGTTTTCATTTGAAGCTAGATTTGTCGTGTTTGGCAACAGGTTGACTGCGCATGCTCAGTGTTCTTTTCTGTGTTTCTCTGGCAGTGTCACAGCACCACCAGTAGTGGCATATGCAAAGCAGCATTTTAAGCCAGTTTGTGTGGATTCGTGTGGACAAAGATTTGAATTACTGTGATGCCGTTTTTACAGTCTGTTTTTGAAACTATACCCGTTTTCTCTCAGTGTAGAGCAGGCATGAAACCAGTCACATCTAGCCCCAGCTCTATGTTTGTGGTCAATATCTTGCTGGAAGCTGTACCTCCGATCAAGTCTCAAGTCTTCTGCGGTCTCTACCAGGTTTTCTTCCAGGACTTTAGCTTGCCTTATTTATCTTTTCATCAACTCTGACAGACTTTCATGTACCTCCCAAAGAAAAACATGGCCCCAGCATGACATTTTTAGGATGACATGTGGTGGTAGTTTCTATCAGGCATAGGATGTTGCATGTTGACTGAAAATTTTAATTTTCTCCTCCAGTGTCCCTTACAACAGTAATCCCCTTTTTTTTTTTTTTGGCAGGCACTGGTTAAATATCAGACAATATTCACACGGACCGGCAGATAAAAAAAAAAAAACGTGGTAATTTTTAAATATTATAATAATAAATGTAAATCCCATGTGTGCTCATAACTTTATTAGCATTTCCATGACATCACGGCAACAACATAACATGAGTAAAATCCCCTCTGCCCCCTAACCCTCTCTGGTCGCTATGGTAATGTTTAAACATGCCTTTAAAATTAGATCTTCCACAAAAACAAATATAAAGTGCATGAAAAATACAACCCACCACAATGATGAATCAGCTAGAGCCCTGTGGCTGTTTTTCTGTAACGACACCGTCTGGTCTGGGGCAGTTTTAAAGGTTTGACTGTTTCATTAGAAAGCTTATTGCCACATTGTAAGCATGTCATGGAAATTGGCTGTTGCAATGAATCCATGTTTAAGTAGGACTCCAGGTATTGTCTGTTAAAAGAAGCTTTCATTTTCTTAGGAGTCGAAGGGTCCTCTTTTGTCTCTTCATTGGACCTTTTCTTTTTTTTTTTTTTTCTTTTGGTACTGATGTACAGATTGACCCTCTAATCATCAGAATATTTTTTGTAAAAAAGATGGCAAATTCATTACAAGCCCTGGCGGAAT
Organism: Valencia hispanica; assembly: GCA_963556495.2. Classification (NCBI taxonomy): domain Eukaryota; kingdom Metazoa; phylum Chordata; class Actinopteri; order Cyprinodontiformes; family Valenciidae; genus Valencia; species Valencia hispanica. Next base: position 35,696,445 of record OY747718.1, read on the forward strand.
TTAGTTCAGGATTAGTTAGTCTTTCAACTGTTGCAAATAAAGTCTGCACATTATTAATGTTTCTGTTAATGATTTCAGAAAAGAATGATTCCTTTGTATATTTCAAAGTTAAATGATATCTGTTCAGTCTGACTTTGTAGATCTTACAGTGAACCTGGAGTCACTATTTTCTCTCGGCTTGTTGACACTCCCTTTTTTCACAACATACCAGTAGATCAGTAGTCCATGGAGACTTCTTTCTACCCGAAACTAATTTTACTTTAGTTTGAGCAATGGTATCAATGATTTTTTGAAGTTATCTACCAGCTTGTTTACTGAGTTGGAAGATGAAGGGGATGGGGGCGAGGTTGGGGAGTAAATTAATGTAAAGGTTTCATCTAAACTGTCCCAGAGAAAACAGTTTTGTATAGTGGTCTCACTGTGACTAGATAGTTTAGCAGAGATTGTGCTTTCAAAGAAAAAACAGAAATGGTCAGATAACACAACATCAATTACCGAGACATTGGAGATATTTAAACCTTTGCTGATAATTAAGTCTAAAGTGTGTGCTCGATTGTGTGTTGGTTGTTTGACATGCTGGGTCAGGCCGAAGTTATGAAGAGTTTCATTTAATGTTTTTGCTCGTCTATATTAGGGGTTGCCAATATGGCTGTTAGTTGATCATAGTCGATACATATTACATGAAGAAGGTTGCTAAAATCATTGATGAAATTAAAGTTAACTACTTTCAGGGTGGCCAGACATCCTGAGAGATAATGGGTCTAAAATTAATGTCCGGTTCTGTTCTATATCAGATATCTGTTATTACCATTTGTGATAGGGGCAAAATACATCTAGTAATAGTCCTAGAGCCCTGGTGTAGTCCAAGTCTTAGTGTTAGCTGGGTTCCAATTCTAATTTGAGCATTCAGCCTGTCAGAGAAAGTTTTAAAGGGAGATTATTTTGGTGATGATGAGTAGAATGTTGTTGGAGAATGCTGCGATGAATGCTGTACATCTCTGCTTGCAGGAAGTGCTTGTTCTCTGTAATCTCCGCAGGCTGTGCATAATGGTCAGCCCTTGGTGCTTTGTCAAATGTTTTGGAACATCCAGAGCTTTTTGATTGAGATAGCAGAACATGTTCGAAGTTAGGAGTCTTCAAGTAACAACTAATGGCCTAATTGCCTTACCGACAGATTCTTGTACCTGAGCTGTGAGTCCCAGCAGCTCTTCCAGAGTCAGCATGGACCTCTTGACTGCTTCTCTGATTAAAGCTTGCTTAACTGAACAGTGATCTGTGAGAGGTTTAAAGTTTGGGATATTACTTTTTTCTCAAATTGACTTTAGACTTTTTCACAGCATTATCTTTGACCTCTCTGGTGCTTGTAATATTCCCTAACACATCCATCCATATATATATATATATATATATATATATATATATATATATATATATATATATATATATATATATATATATATATATATATATATATATATATATATATATATATATAAATAAAATATCTCGAAAACCCCTGAATAGACCTTACCAGGGAGGCTCAGAAGTGTGATCCCCCTGTAGTTGGAACACACCAGGGTTCTACCACCCCGGTCTGCCACCACCCCGGTCTGCCAATCCAAGGGAACTGCCCCCGATGTCCATGCAATATTGCAGAGCCGCGTTAACCAACACAGCCCCATTACATCCAGAGCCTTGAGGAACTCCTGCCGAATCTCATCCACCTCCGGAGCCTTGCCACCGAGGAGCTTTTTAACGACCTCGGTGACCTCAGCACCAGAGATTGGAGAGACCGACCCCAAGTCCCCAAACCCTGCTTCCGGATTGGAAGGCATGCTGGTGGGATTGAGGAGGTCTTCGAAGTATTCCATCCACCAACCCAAAACGTCCCGCGTCGAGGTCAGCAGCACACCATCCCCACTGTAAACAGTGTTGGTGGCAGACCGCTTTCCCCCCCTGAGACGCCGGATGGTGGACCATATATATATATATATATATATATATATATATATATATATATATATATATATATATATATATATATATATATATATATATATATATATATATATTTTTTTTTAAAAAAAGGCTGCTTTCAGAAATATAAAAGGTAATTGTTTATTTTTGTCAGTTTACATAATGCAAAGTGAGCAAACAAAAGAAAAATCTAAATCAAATCAATATTTGATGTTACTACCTTATGCCTTCAAACCAGCATCAATTCTTATAAATACACTTGCAAAAACTCAGGGATTTTGTTGGATTATAGTCAGGTATCTGGTCAACCAATTATACCAAACAGGTGCTAATGATCACCAATGGGACACGTAGGTTAAGACACGGTCATTAACTGAAACAGAAACAGCTGTGTAGGAGGCTTAAAACTGTGTGAGGAACAGCCACACTCTGCTACCAAGATGAGGTTGTGGAAGATAGTTTCATGTCATAACAAGATTGAGCACAGCAACAAGACACAAGGTAGTTATACAGCATCAGCAAGGTATCTCCCAGACAAAGATTTCAAAGCAGAGTGGTATTTCAAGATGTGCTGTTGAAGCTCTTTTAATGGAGCACAAAGAAACGGGCAATGCTGAGGATCGTTGCACTGGCAGAAACCAGTGGGACCCAGGGACACCACTCTACTGTCCGGGGAAGTCTGAGAAGAGTTGCAGGCAAAAAGCTACACCTATGACATAGAAACAAGGCCAAGCAACTCAAGTATGAACGAAAACTTAAGAACTGGGGTCCAGAAAAATGGCAGGAGGCGCTCTGGACTGATTAGTCAAAAGTGACATATTTGGCTGTAGCAGAAGGCACTTTGTTCATCAAAGGGCTGGAGAGCGGCACAATAATGAGTGTTGGCAGGCATCTGTGAAGCAAGGTGGAGGTTCCTTGAAGGTTTTGGGCTGCAGTTCTTTAAATGGAGTTGGAGATTTGGTAAGAGTTAATGGTGTTCTCAATGCTGAGAAATAAATGCAGATACTTATCCATCATCCAATACCAGTAGGGAGGCGTATGATTTTCTTGAGAAAGATGCCTTTTTTAGACCTGTGTACTTTGTAGTTTTTGGTGCTGTGAAGCTGGAAAGATTGGATTTTTGCTGTTAATTTTGCACTTTTCGATAACTTGTTATGATTCGTAACCATGGCAACAAGGTGGTTTATAGCAGGGAGCAGCTGATTAACATTACAAAAGCTGAAATAATACCTCAACTGAAGCCACAAATCCCTGATGAGTTGAGAAGGACAAGGAGGTGTGGATGCAGAGCAGGAGGAAAAAGGAGACAGAGAAGGAGGAAGTTTAAACCATCTCTTCCATTGTTGCCAAGATGGATGAACTTCAAGCTCTTACAAGGACTCAGCCAGAGTATCGGGAATGCAGTGTTATGTGTTTTTCTGAGACGTGGCTGTAGGATCATATCCCCGACTCCAACATCTCTCTGCCAGGCTTCCTGACTATACGAGCAGACAGAGATCTGAAGATGAGCAGGAAAAGAAAAGGAGATGGAGTAGCAGTGCTTGTCAACAACAGATGGTGTCATCCAGGACATGTTACTGTGAAGTGTAATCTCTGCAGCCCAGATATTGAACTCTTGGCAGTAGGTTTTCTTCCATATTATTTACCAAGAGTTCACCAGTGTAATTTTGGCAGTTTACATTTCACCTTCGGCCTTTGCCAACAATTCATGTGATGTCATCAGTTCCATTGTCACTAAGCTACAGACCCAGCACCCGAATGCATTTGTGGCAATATCTGGTGATTTTAATCATTCTTCACTCTCTACTACACTTCCGGCATTTCAACAGTTTGTCAGCTGCTCAACAAGAGAAAACAAGACCTTGGATTTGTTTTATGCAAATGTAAAGGATGCATCCATGTCCAAACCAAGACCTCCTCTGGGACAAGTAGATCACAATCTTGTTTTCCTCTGCTCAGATTATAAACCACTTGTTCAGAGGCAACCTGTCACAAAAATAATTGTGAGAAAATGGTCACAGGAAGATGAAGAAGCCCTACAGCGTTGTTTTGAGACCACAAACTGGATGGCTTTTTGCCTAGCACATGAAGAGGACATCAATGGTATTGCTGTGTGTGACTGCCTATATAATCTTATGTGTGGACAACATCACCCCCACCAGAGCAGTGAGATGCTTCCCTAATAACAAACCCTGGATCACCAGTGACCTGAAGAAAATGTTAAACAAGAACAAAAAAAGCCTTCAGGGAGGGAGACAGGGAATTATTGGAGAGTATACAGAAGCAACTTAAGGTCAAGATCAGAGACAGCAAGGAGGCATACAAGAAGAAGCTGGAGAACAAACTACAGAGAAAAAATATCAGAGATGTCTGGTCAGGAATGTAAAAGATTCCATGCAGGCTTTAAGTACAGGAAGGATTGGATAGATGAAAGTCTGGACAGAACCAATGAACTGAACATAGGTTTAGGTCAGGAACTAGCTCAGCATCCTCCCCTCCTATCCCCAGCCGGACAGACATCCCACCCTCCTCTGACCCACAGGTTTCCTGTCACATCTCAGATGTTTTATTCTTCAAATCAATCATCAAATCAAACTTGATTTATAAAGCGGTTTTCATGCAAAATAGCATCTCAAAGTGCTTTACTGATTAAAATAACCCCACATAACCATCCCGAACAAAAACATGATCACAGTTATACCCCCGTCCTCCCAACCCATCTACCATGCACACACACACTGTAACAGTCACAGTTACACCACATAGAGTGTGGTTTCGTGTGTCGCCTCTTTGTTTTTGTGCTACACAAAGTTTTTTGTGTGTTTTTCTTTTTCTTCTTCTACTTCCTGGGAACATTATGCCAAGCTGTGTGTGCACGAACTGTAGCATATATTCTCACTTTGTAACAAGTGGTAAGCTGGCGAGTTTCTTTTTTTTTCATTAAATGAGTACTGAATAAATACTAGCCCTCCTTCATTTTGCCATCCGGCTGCACTTCTGCCGGCACCTCCACATGTTACAACACTTAAAAGATACAGCAAACAAGGACATTGGGCTGAGAACAGATGAGCCTGACCCAGGAGAAGATTCCAGTTTTGTGGAAGACATCATGCCTTGTTCTAGTACCAAAGAGAACTCACCCATTAGTCATCAATGACTATAGACCTATTGCCCTGACATCCCACATCATGAAGGTCCTGGAAAGGCTCCTGTTGGAACCCTTGAGTAAGCAAACAAGAACATATCAGGACCCACTGCAGTTTGCTTATCGCCGTGGAGTTGAAGATGCCATCATCCACCTGCTTCAACCAACCCACTGTCATCTGGATAAAGCAGGCAGCACTGTGAGGATCATGTTCCTTGATTTCTCCAGTGCATTTAACACAATTCAGCCTGATTTGCTTTGTCAGAAACTGCTGAAGACAGGTGCAGCCCTCAATCGCCTGGATCAACAACTGCCTGACAAACAGACCACAGTTTGTGAGACTGAAGGATTGTGTGTCAAACGAGGTGGTCAGCAGCACAGGAGCACCACAGGGGACCTTCCTCTCCCCATTCCTTTTCACTCTGTATACCTCAGACTTCCGGTACAAATCAGAGATCTGTCATCTGCAGAAATACTCAGATAACTCAGCAATTGTCGGGTGTATCAGAGATGAACAAGCAGCTGAATACAAAGAGCTGGTGGACCGCTTTGTGACATTGTGTGGAAACAATCGTCTTACCTTGAATGTGAACAAAACAAAGGAAATTATTGTAGATTTCAGAAGAAACAGAGGTAATTCAAACACTGTTTCCATCATGGGTGAAGAAGTGGAGGTGGTTGAGGTGTATAATTACCTCAGAGTTCACCTGGACAACAGACTGGATTGGAGGCGCAACAGTGAAGCCATCTATAAGAAGGGATAGAGTAGACTTTACCTTTTAAGGAAGCCTAGGTCCTTCAAGGTTTGCAGCAAGATGCTGCAAATCTTTTACAAGTCTGTTGTGGAGAGTGTAATCTCTTTAGCCATCATCTGTTGGCGTTGCAGCATCAGAGCCAGGGATTTAAAGAGGCTAAACAACTTGATAAAGAAGGCTGGTTCTGTTCTGGGGACAACTGTGGAACATCTGGAGATGATGACGCAAGGAAGGATTCTGAATAAAGTCAAAACAATAATGGACAATCCTGAGCATCCTCTTCATGAGACAATCCTGCAACAACAGTGTCTTCAGTCAGAGGCTTCTTCAGTTTTGCTGCAACAGAGACCGCTACAGGAAATCTTTCCTGCCCACAGCCATCATGATCTACAACTCCTTAAATAATTAATTGTATGAGCTATACAAACACTTAATTTCCCTCTGGGATAAATAAAGTATTTTTGAATTGAAGTCAACAAGAACGATATTCAGTGTAATCAAATATTGATTTCGATGTCTCCTTTTGGTCATTCACTGCTTTCTGTTTATTGATGAAAATAAATAAACACTTACATTTTTGAAAGCATTCTTTGTTTACAGTATTTTTTCACACCTGCCCAAAACTTTTGCACAGTACTGTATGTATGCATGTATATTACCAATGTGCACACTTATGCAACAGGATTACTGCACCTTTTTTACTATGTAACTAATTGCTCCTCAGTTGAATTGTCTTAGAAAGATTTCTTAGTCTATAATTTTAAAAGCATAATACTGACTTGTGATGACCCAAAGGAGCAATTTATTTTTAGAAATGTAAGTTACCTTCTGGAACATAGGGGAAATTGTTTCAACCGACCTCCCCATAGTTATTCCAGGCATGGCAAACTCTCTACTACTACCTTCTAAAAGTGAGCAGAAAATCTTCCAAAGAATCAAAACCTGAAATATAATGCAATTCAAATATGGCTTGCATGGAAAAATGTTCTTTAAATCTAAACGCTATTACACAAGATATACAATGTATATAATACATAATATTTGGAGAGGTGTGTTTACTGTAAATGTAAGGTTTTGGATGGAGACACATATTTTATGTGTTCTTCCATAACAAGAGTGGGACAAACTATCTGGCCATGCTCTTAGCATTTTTTAGTTTAGAAATCCAACACTATAGAGAGACATAATTGTGGGTAAAAATAAAAAGAAGAATGGAGAACATCATTTCACAACTTCAGTGTACCATAGAAAATCTGTCATCGCACAACAATATGCAAAATGTTCAAGTCACGCCAGCACAAACACAACCGGTTAATGGGACTTTCAGTATTTTTGGGCTTTCCTGGCTGGAGAGACTCTGTGTGTTGGTGTAGCTGTTTCTGGCTTATTGAAAATCACAGACTCCCGATCTTCTGCGCCTAGATCACGAAAACACCAAAGCTCAAGGCCCCAGAACAGCTGCAAAAGCATCCACTATCCCAAAGAAAAATCTACTATAAACTTAGAAAAACTGAACATTCCCGTAGTTTGTCCTGCCAAGTTAAAGTGCACTCAGTTAGATAACGGAGCACAATAATAAAGCTCACTGTCAAAGGGATTTTTGCTTTGAAACAGCAGATTTAAGGTCTCGGAAAGCGTAAACACGTCATGATATCTGGGGCTCTTATGGAAGCTTGACCTCACCCCCGGTTATACATGACACACTGGGAATTATCAAATTAAATGAGCTTTTCTAAGAAAAAAAATGAAAAGATAAATACAGAGCTCTATTATTACCTCGGGCTGTTGTAAAGTAGAAGCCCCCCCTGGAGACATGTGACTGGAGAACATGATGTTCCTGATTCCAGAGTGGCTGAAGATTTTAATAGTTAGGCCTCCCAAGATGCCAGAAGGGAGAAGTGCTTTTTTTAGGCTTTACTTGCTCCACTTTTACCTTCACTGGTTGAATTATTTCTTTTTGTCAAGCTGATAGTTCCACTTTGCTTTTGAGTTATAAAAACAAAATTATTCTTTGCTGTAAAGAAATTAGTCCATATTCGGCCATCTTTTTTTAACACTGAATCAGTTTGCAGGTGAATGTCATTGAGTGAATCTTTCTTCACAGCAACAAACTGTTCTTCTCTTGATTTCGGTTTCTGTTTTTACCTCAACTGAACTATAACAAGTTGTTTTGATACAAAGATGAAAGTTTGCTTTAAAAAAACGAGAAAGTAAAACAATTTTTTTAATTATATATTATGACTGCATGTGTATTTACATGTCAGTTAGAAATACTTCTAAATAATTTACTGTAAATATGTCAAATTAATAGGTCTTTCAGTTTAAACACAAAGTACATATATAAGGCTTTCTTTTTAAATAATTTAAACACTGGGGTACATTGTTAGCAGAACAAAATAACTGCACATACTGTTAAACAGCACCCCCAAGAGGAGAGCCAGCATCCAAAGCAACAGTTTTTAATTGAAGGGAACTTTAATTCATCGTTTCAGTTCAAAAGTTTAAACTCTTAAAATATAATTATAGAATATGTAAAAACACTAATTTCTTTTCATTTTATGGCCCATATCAAATGAAAACCCCTAATGTAGTAGTTTACAAAATTAGATTACAAGACATATCTAAATTTGACCTACAAAATCATAAGGAAGACTGCTGATTTGATAAGTGGCCAACAGACAGTCCCTGACACCCTCCACAAAGGACGGTAAGTTACAAATGAGTATTGCTAAAAAAGGCTACCTGTTCACAAAGTGCTGCATCCAAGCACATTCATGGAAAGTTGAATGAAAGGACAGACCTTTGGTAGAAAAAAAAGGAAAACCACAGCCTTGAGAGGATGGTGAAGTAAAGCCCATGTAGGAGTTAGAAGGTGTTTACCAGGGTGTTAACTAAAGCTGGAATCAGTACTTTAAGAGCCATCATTCACAGACATATCAAGGTCTTGTGGTACAACTGTATAATTACTTGTGTTGAGACACTCCTGGCTCATATACAGTTGTGGCCAAAAGTTTTGAGAATGATGCAAATATTAGTTTTCACAAAGTTTGCTGCAAAACTACTTTTAGATCTTTGTTTCAGTGGTTTCTGTGATGTACTGAAATATAATTACAAGCACTTTATACGTTTCAAAGGCTTTCATTGACAATTACATGACATTTATGCAAAGAGTCAGTATTTGCAGTGTTGGCCCTTCTTTTTCAGGACCTCTGCAATTCGACTCGGCATGCTCTCAATCAACTTCTGGGCCAATGACTGAGAGCAACCCATTCTTTCATAATCACTTCTTGGAGTTTGTCAGAATTAGTGGGTTTTTGTTTGTCCACCCACCTCTTGAGGACTGACCACAAGTTCTCAATGGGATTAAGATCTGGGGAGTTTCCAGGCCATGGACCCAAAATGTCAACGTTTTGGTCCCCGAGCCACTTAGTTATCACTTTTGCCTTATGGCACGGTGCTCCATCGTGCTGGAAAATGCATTGTTCTTCACCAAACTGTTGTTGGATTGTTGGAAGAAGTTGCTGTTGGAGGGTGTTTTGGTACCAGTCTTTATTCATGGCTGTGTTTTTGGGCAAAATTGTAAGTTAGCCCACTCCCTTGGATGAGAAGCAACCCCACACATGAATGGTTTCAGGATGCTTTACTGTTGGCATGACACAGGACTGATGGTAGCGCTCACCTTTTCGTCTCCGGACAAGCCTTTTTCCAGATGCCCCAAACAATCGGAAAGAGGCTTCATGGGAGAATATGACTTTGCCCCAGTCCTCAGTAGTCCATTCACCATACTTTCTGCAGAAGATCAATCTGTCCCAGATGTTTTTTTTACAGAGAAGTGGCTTCTTTGCTGCCCTTCTTGACACCAGGCCATCTTCCAAAAGTCTTCGCCTCACTGTGCGTGCAGATGCGCTCGCACCTGCCTGCTGCCATTCCTGAGCAAGCTCTGCACTGGTGGCACTCCGATCCCGCAGCTGAATCCTCTTAAGGAGACGATCCTGGCACTTGCTGGACATTCTTGGATGCCCTGAAGCCTTCTTAACAAGAATTGAACCCCTTTCCTTGAAGTTCTTGATAATCCTATAAATTGTTGATTTAGGTGCAATTTTAGTAGCCACAATATCCTTGCCTGTGAAGCCATTTTTATGCAACGCAATGATGGCTGCACGCGTTTCTTTGCAGGTCACCATGGTTAACAATGGAAGAACAATGATTTCAACCATCACCCTCCTTTTAACATGTCAAGTCTCCCATTCTAACCCAATCAGCCTGACATAATGATCTCCAGCCTTGTGCTCGTCAACATTCTCACCTGGGTTAAAAAACTTAAGCAGCAACTTTTCCAATTTCCAATATTTATGTAATTCTCAAAACTTTTGGCCACGACTGTACAATATCTGAAGTGACCTACCTGGGCTAAGGACAATAACGTCTCGATAGTTAAAAGGTTGAAATTTGTCTTATTTTCCTTTTAAAATAAATTCAGCACTTTTTTTCAAATAAAGATCCTAGAGGCTGAAAAATAAAGTGGAGACCGAATCCAAGCTGCTTGAGGTAAGTGATGATTTGAGTTGCGATGCCATCTGCTGGTGGACGCCCACCATAATGTCAGTCCACAGTCAGTGCAGCAGTCTAAGTATATTTTAGAACCACTTTGTGGTTCTCTCTGTTTTATGGAAATGCTAATTTAATTTTCCTTTTGAGCAGTATTTGTAAGATTTTGTAACTTCAACCCTGCCTACATTGCTAAAAGCACCTATCCCTGCTTTGATAAAGTCATTGACTGGACAAAAAACCTGACTGACCTAAACCCTCTAGAAAACCTATGGACTGGTGTCAAGAGAAAGATAAGAAAGCAAAGCCAAACCAGATGAGCTAAAGGCTGCAGTTGAAGCATCATGGGCTTCCTTCACAATTCAGCATTGCCACAGGCTGAATACTGTATTGATCAAGTTATTCACTCAAGAAAAAATCCTGACCAGGTTTGGAATCCACATACTATACAGTATGTAGACAAATGTTTAAGAAGAGTGTAAAATGTCAGTAATCTTTCATTTTTAATTATTTTATGTTTTATTACCAATTGGGGTTTTCATTAGTTCTGTGTGATTACCATCAACTGTACAGGAAATATTACTAGGGGAGATTTTAGCCTCCCAAATCGGAGGACTGCATTTGCGCAATCAGCCTTCTCTTTTAGAGCGACTAAAGCCTGGAACACTCTCCCCAGTAATCTAAAAAGTGTTACAGATTTCCATACTTTCTCATATGAAGTGAAAAAATTGATTTTAAGTAATCAGTCTTGTCCACACACATTATTCTGTGTGTCTGCGTGTGTGTGTGCGCATGCCTGTTATTTCATTTTATCCTATCTTATTCTTCTCACCTGCTCAGGGACTGCAGATGGAAATGAGCTTTTAGCTATAATCTGGTACAAGCCATCATTTACTTCCTGTAACTAATGAACCTTGTGCATGGTCCCTGTCTTAAATTAAATAAAAATAACTAAAATAAAGATAACCCTCTGAATTTTTTATATAGCTTATTTTATTATTATTATACATAATGGAACATTAAGTAAAATATTTAAATGTGGGAAAGCTAACTCTCAGGGAATTTTTAAATTTGACTAATTGTTACCCATTTTTTTTTTCCTCAAATGAATAAATGAAGATTTAAGAATCTTAAAAATCAAACAAGACTAACATTTTTAAAACAGTAAAAATTATATTTTTAGGAACAAATCAGCCAAAGCTTAAAAAGTTTTCTACTTGTGGTATTTCTGTGATTTTTATTTAACAGCCTTTCAGAATGTCAAAAGGTTTTGAAAGCAATAAGTGGTTTGGCCATCAGATTTTCAGTTGCAACAGAATAATAATAATAAAACAGTCCTGTTCACTGATGTACTGAGGAGTGACAATAAAAACAACTTAAACCAGCTCTTCCCAGTTTATTGACAGATACATGGACGAGTAGAGGGTTAGGTCAGCGATTTCTGACAAACCACCTGAACATGTCTGCTTGCTACATTTAATCCCTTCTAAGGTTACAGAGGTGTGTAATGAAATGCAGCTGACTGCTACTAATCAACTATGTGCAGATTCTTCATCTTTTTCATGTACACCAACAGGAAAACACAAACAGTAACTATTGTTATGTTATATGCATTTGCCATCATATTGAGAGCTTTAGAGTTCTGTGTGCGAGATTTCTACACAAACTTCAAAGACAAGCAGAGGAGACAACACACAAGGATGAACACTTCTATTACTATTTAAACATCAGCAGAGAGCAGATCTAGTTTATCATGTGTTGAGGATTCCTTCAACCAAAGAACAGTAAAGTTTTATAAAGAAAAGGACAGTATAAATAATATTCAAGGAAATAAAACATTAAATAAAGCTACTACAGGATCATCATGTCATGAGTCGTTACCAGGCTTGCTGTGGCATTATGGAGACTTAATCAGACACACAAAGTACAACAACAACAAAAACACTTTTAAACGACACACAAACTGAAGTTACAGGAGTACCTGATATAACGAAAGTCATTTCATTCTTCAAATCTTCCTTCTAAGATGCTTTCGAAGGTGAAGGGGAGAAATTTGAAGCCCTGACCTACGTAGAATTTGTTCTGGAACTCCACCCTGAGGGGGGAAGATAGAAGATACAGTGAAAAACCATTAAGCAAGAAGCGTTTCAGATATTACCCTCGTCAGGAATACAGTGATGATGGATAGCAGGCTGGCGTAAAGCTGAATGGGGCAGTCAAGGCCCATGACCCCTGCTCCTGATACTAGTCTGCAGTTACTCTTGTTTATATCATGAATTTGGCCCCGGAGCCAGACACCTAACACTCCTCGCTTCAGGAAAATGATCAGGAGCTATTTTTAAAAGTCCAGTCCGAAATGACAGCTGGATGACCTTTTAACTAAGGAGTCAGGAATACCCATCATTCCTAAGCCTGGCTTTTAAAAAAATAAAATGAAGAAAAATAAAAACATTTTAAAAACAAGGATCAGATTTTCTGGGGAATACAACATGTGCTTTTTGGTGATAGTAAAAACATCTCACTAAGAGACAAACTATTTTCTAGAGCTAGAGCATTGTCTCAGCAAACCAAATTTAAATAGAGTTAGGCTTTTTTTAAAAGGAACAAAACTTTATTGTTCTGCTTTGACCTCATTATCTAGAAGATAACCCAAACAAATTCCCTACAGCAGTCAGGCAGCAGTTTAATTCAGGAAACAGGGACAGGATTCCAAGAAACAAGGTACCTTTACAAAATAATACTTGGTATTCAGCTATTTACATTTCCTGTCAAATGCTATGTAGTAGGAACAGTTTTTTGTTTTTGTTTTGTTTTAATCTGCAATGCACCTAATAATATAAGAATTTAGCTAGACTCATGCATTTGTTGTCTCTGCAGCATGAACACAGTTGCCACCAGGTGGAGCCATCAGTGTGGATTTAATTTACACTTAACTGGAGATGGGAGTCAAAATATAAAAAGGAAAGAGACATTGGAGTCTAATTAACATCACAATGAAACAGAAAAAATTATAAATATGGTAGAATGTTAATGATCTTGTATTCATCTAGTGTTAGGTAAATCACTATTCAAATATATTTATGGACAGAAAACTTACCAATGCAGTCGAAGTGCATGCAGAAAGGCAGACAGCCCTTCCATAATGAGAAGAATGGCCACTGTGAGAACAGCAAAGAAGTAAAAGATGATGGCCAGGAGGATGAAACCTCCGAAACTTCGAGACGAAAGGCCGAGGCGCATCACCATTGACCAAAGCACCTCTGATAGCTCTGTTTATGAGAACCAAGAGAAAAAAAAATGACAAAGCTGTGATTGGTCTATGGGTGCAAATGACACGTTAATAAAAAGTGTGGATGGTGCATGTGCTGTTCCTTACGGGCGTGAGCGAGACTAAGGGCCCAGAGCCTCAGATAAGAAGCAGTGTTAGAGATGCAGCCAAGGCAGTACTCAATGGTGTGAATCGCCTGATGCACAGCCATGTCTGCAAAATTAAACTGTGGAGAGAAAAAAAACAAAAACAAAAACATACAAACATGTCAGGAAGACATTTAAAACAAGCGCATACATGTCCCCAAGTCCTGACGCCCACAAGCAAAGAAACTGGCTCACTGTGCGTGCATGATCATTAGAGTAACTAACAGGGGAGCAGTTATGTATTGTGAATAAAGCAACCTCCAAATTAGTAGAGGGCCTGTCCTCTTTGTACCCTGTGAACCCAAAGTATCAGCTGCTCTACTGATGCGTCATGCACATCACTGAGACCTCAGGGGAAGCATGGATCTACTGATGCCCAATGTCTGATGAAACACCTAGAACACACCGACATACACAAACATACCCACAACCAACCAACCTACTGTACGGGCAAAAGGTGACGAGGCGAGGTGCAGTAAGAAAAAGAGGACATGCATATTTACAGGAAGCGATAAAGGTGCAGCATTAACTCCGGTCCTACCTCTTCCTCCTCGGGGGCCTTGAAAGCAGGTAACAAAAGGGAACTCTTGGTTATTGAAAACACACATCAACAGACAAACATCAATGACAGAGAGGTAAAAGAAATGTGTTACACGTTTGTAAAAGGAGGTGAAGGCAGTTTTTGAGCATGCCAGCATCCTGTCCCCTCCCCCCACACACACAAACACATCTACGTTATCTGTTTAAAGTTAAATAGATAACTCGACTGTGAGAGAAGCAGGATGACTGAACAGCATGTCACAGAAAGTTCCACGGATAGATAAAAATCAAATAGGCAGAAAAAAACAGTATGGAAAGAAGGAACAACAACCCACACTTATTCATAATTGATGTTTAGCATTACCACAGTGGAAGTGGAAACATGAGAATAGGTTTCAGCTATGGCTGAATTATTCAAACATGCTAAGGGATCATCTTCCTGCCATCTGCCCTCTCAACAAACTGCTGAACTGCTGTTCCTTCTGCACTGTAAGCAACCACGTGGAAATCATTTCAGCCACAAATCTGAAACGCTGTTGAGACAACGTCCAACTTACCTCTGGTTCTTCTTCAGACTGTTGTGCGAGCTGGTCGTGTTGGATGATTTCGGCCTCGTCCTCAGTGGGACCGTTGCCAACTCTGACCCCTCCAAAGTTCTGTGTGCCCTGCAGAACGGGAGGTTAAGAAGGAATAAATGATCCACACTGAAATCCTAGTGCTCCGAGCTAGTCTGATCTTACCAGATGTTTTCGCCACAAATACTGTCTCCGCAGAACCAAAGTTTTTACGATCAACATGCAGGGAACACATGCTAAGGCAATTAACACCAAGAATATTTGTAGACCCATCTACAGAGCAAAGAAGAGAAGAACAGACAAAAATCAGCTTTCTGTGCTTATCCCTAAACTAAAAGTCAGCTTATTTATGTATCAGGTTGACTTGTCTGACCTGCCCCCAGTAGAGAGGTTTGGTACTGGGGTCTTTATAGTTGAAGAGGAACATGTTAATGAAGGCGATGAGGAGACTGGGAGCATCCCTGGAGGTGAGTGCATCATAAGAGACCCACTTATAGAAGATCAGAATGACCAAGTAGCCAAACAGACTGGACATGAAGACAATCTCTGGGATGAATCCCAAGTAGATGTTTAATGGCTTATTGAAGTACCTGCAGAAAACCACATCATTCAGTCAGCTAGGTATCAATCCAGGGAAACAGAACCAAAACAAAGATACCGAAAACGAGGGATGGAAAAAAAAACTCACAGATGGTTGAAGAGGCTTAGAGAGACTCCGAAGAGCATGTGGATGACTCCTAGGATAACAGACATCTTCATCTTGAAGGAGTTCAAAAATGTCAACTTGTTGATAGAAATACTCCATATCTGAAAAATATGACAAGGTACAAAAAAAAAATCTTGTTATAGAACCAAAAGTGGCTTAGAGCATTAGATGAAGTAATGATTAGAGATGCAATAATCAGGCCCACCTTGGTCCATACAGATTCTGAATGTGTATGGGCAATACATATATACATTTAAAACAAAGACTGCATCACTTAAGGGAAGAAAAAAAATACGCTGCAGATTCTTTGCTACCAGTAATGGCAAGCAATTACAACAATTACATAATGAATATATTTGAGGAAGAAAAAAAAAGATATTACCAGTGATAAAGCTATAACGTTTGATAAGTTATACAATACCGATGGTCTATCAGGTAGTATGTGTGGTTATTTAGAG
This sequence comes from Valencia hispanica, assembly GCA_963556495.2. Taxonomy (NCBI): domain Eukaryota; kingdom Metazoa; phylum Chordata; class Actinopteri; order Cyprinodontiformes; family Valenciidae; genus Valencia; species Valencia hispanica. The sequence goes on from OY747718.1 coordinate 35,712,563, forward strand.
TGTAACCAGTATTGTAAACTTGATTTGCATTACTGTGTACTTGTACTGACAGAGATTTGCACTCTTAAACAGTAATGCTAATTGCTTTAGAGCATCAAAGTGCTGCTATCTGATCAAATGTTTTCACTTTAAATCCACAATGTCCAACCATGCTTAAAAATAATTGTGTGTTTAATGCATAAGAATTATGAAAACAAAACTCAGTATTTATTCATGAGTGTTGTAATTTGTTCTTTTAGTTTGTGTTGAAACAGGTTCCGTCTTACAAACTGGAATGTTGATCACATGTTCCCAACATTTCTCAGATCTTTTAAACTGCAAAAAAGTACATCCAAGTACATGATGTTGATGCTTTTGCAGCCTCAAAATGGTAGGAATTCTTAATTCAAGGATTCAAGAATTCAAGGAACTTTTATTGTCATACCATCTCATGTTACATGTGATGGTATGAAATTAGGACTCAGGTCCGGAATTATAAGCAATTTAAATTAAATTAGTGAAAAAAAGATATTTAAATGTAATAAATAAATAAAAATAAATGTGCTCTACAGGACACAGCTGGAGTTCAGCAGTCTAACAGCTGCAGGGAAGAAGCTGTTATTGACCCTGGTGGTCTTGCTCTGTATGCTCCTCAGCCGCCTGGCTGAGGGCAGGGGCTGAAACAGGCTATGAGCCGGATGGGTGGAGTCCTTCAGGATGTGGAGGGCCCGTCCCCTGCATCGGGACGTGTAGAGGTCCGAGGTGGTGGGAAGCGTGCTCCCTACAGTCCTTTGTGCAGCTTTCACCACCCGCTGCAGAGCCTTCCTTTCAGCAGCAGTACAGCTGCCGTGCCACACGGTGATGCAGGTGCAGATGACGCTCTCCACTGCACAGTGATAGAAACTCCTCAGGATGGAGCTTCCAAGTCCAGCTCTCCGCAGCTTCCTCAGGAAGTAGAGACGCTGGTGGGCCTTCTTGACCAGACGTGAAGTGTTGGCATTCCAGGTGAGGTCGTTGGATATGTGCACACCCAGGTACCTGAAGCTGGAGACCACTTCCACAGCTGCTCCTCCGATGTACAGGGGAAAGAGAGGACGCTTGTCCCTTCTGAAATCCACCACCAACTCCTTGGTCTTCTTCACATTGATGCAGAGGTGGTTTTCTCTGCACCACTGCACCAGGTTTTCCACCTCCTCTCTGTATTTGGACTCATCGTTGTTGGTGATGCGTCCCACTACTGCTGTGTCATCCGCAAACTTAACTATATGACAGCTGGGGTGTCTCGCTGAGCAGTCATACGTCAGCAAAGTGAACAGGAGGGGGCTCAACACAGCCCTGTGGTGAGCCTGTCCTGAGGGTGATGGAGGAGGAGATGGTGTTGTGGATCTTTACAGTCTGAGGTCTATTGGTCAGGAAGTCCAGGACCCAGTTCGCCAGCGTGGGACTCAGTCCGAGGGAGGAGAGCTTCTGCACCAGCGTCTGTGGGATGATGGTGTTGAAGGCTGAGGAGAAATCCAGAAAGAGCAGACGGACATAGGAGTTTCTGCTCTCCAGATGGGTCAGGGCTGTGTGGACCACCAAGGAAATGGCGTTGTCAGTGCACCGATTGTTCCTGTAGGCATACTGGTGGGGGTCCACAGTGATATCAATGGCGTCTTTGATGTGGGTCATGACCAATCTCTCGAAGCACTTCATGACTACCGGGGTTTAAGCTATGGGCCGATAGTCATTCAGGCTCGTCACTGTGGAGCACTAGGGGACGGGGACAATTGTGGCAGTCTTTAAGCAGGTGGGGACAGATGACAGTGACAGTGAGGTGTTAAAGATGTCTGCCAGCACCTCAGCCAGCTGGTGTGCACAGTCCCTCAGTACCCGCCCTGGGATGTTGTCGGGCCCTGCTGCTTTGTGAGGGTTGATACACTGAAGGGTCTTCCTTACATCTGCTGTGGTCACACTGATGGGCGTGTCACCAGGTGGTGGTATAGGTTTGGTGCTGGGGGAGACATCAGGGAACTCAAAGTGGGCATAGAAATGGTTGAGTGCATCTGGCAAGGAGGGGTCTCTTGGGCATCGTACATCCTTGGTGTTGTAGTCCGTGATGTATTTAATGCCCCTCCACATGCGCCGAGGGTCATTGGTGGTGAAGTGACCCTGGATTTTCTGGGTGTATGTGGCTTTGGCCCTCGTAATGCCCGCAGTCAGTCCTTTTCGGGCCTCTCTGAGTGCTGATGCCTCACCTGCCTTGAATGCAGCATCCCTAGCTTTCAGCAGAGCTCTCACCTCAGAGTTCAGCCAGGGTTTGTGGTTCGGATAGCAGGTTATTATCCTGGTGGTGGTGACATCATCAGCACATTTGGAGATGAAACCAAAGACAGATTATGTATATTTCTCCAGGTCCACCTCTCCTTCATGTGTAGCTGCCTCTTTGAATACCTGCCATTCTGTGCACTGAAAACAGTCCTGGAGCACACAGGCCGCATCTCTGGGCCACACACTGATTGTCTTCTTCGTTGGCCTGATACGTCTCAGCAGGGGGCGGTATGCTGGCGCCAGCAGGATGGAGATGTGGTCGGAGAGGCCAAGATGGGGGCGAGGAAAAGCTCTATATGCACCGCGGATGTTGCTGTACACACAGTCCAGAGTATTTTCTCTGCGTGTAGGAAAGGTGACGGGCTGGTAAAAACTTGGCAGAGTGTCCGTCAGTTTCACGTGGTTAAAGTCCCCTGCAACCACGTAAAACGCCTCTGGGTGCTTTGTTTGCAACGAGCTAATGGTGTCAAATAGCTCCTTTGATGCTTCGTTGGCATTTGCACCCGGTCGAATGTAAACAATGGTGACGAACACTGCAGTTAAAGCAACACTAAGTAAGTTTTGCTCTCGGGGTCCCCCTACAGTTGGGAACAATTTATTGTTTTCTACTACTGTCTTAAAATCTATTATGGTTACACCAGGGGATTCACATTTACAAGCGATACCCTCTAACGTTACAGATTTTCACATCTTGGGCAGCCTTTGTGTCAAATGTCTTCATCCCAGGTACATTTTCTATATTTCAGCATGTCATATGTACGGCGGCGTAGAGCTGTCAGCCATATAATAAAGAAATTAGACCCTACCACGTTATAACGTTATTGTAAAAACCTCTCTCTCTCTCTCTCTCTCTCTCATATATATATACACTACCGTTCAAAAGTTTGGGGTCACATTGAAATGTCCTTATTTTTGAAGGAAAAGCACTGTACTTTTCAATGAAGATAACTTTAAACTAGTCTTAACTTTAAAGAAACACACTCTATACATTGCTAATGTGGTAAATGACTATTCTAGCTGCAAATGTCTGGTTTTTGGTGCAATATCTACATAGGTGTATAGAGGCCCATTTCCAGCAACTATCACTCCAGTGTTCTAATGGTACAATGTGTTTGCTCATTGGCTCAGAAGGCTAATTGATGATTAGAAAACCCTTGTGCTATCATGTTCACACATCTGAAAACAGTTTAGCTCGGTACAGAAGCTACAAAACTGACCTTCCTTTGAGCAGATTGAGTTTCTGGAGCATCACATTTGTGGGGTCAATTAAACGCTCAAAATGGCCAGAAAAAGAGAACTTTCATCTGAAACTCGACAGTCTATTCTTGTTCTTAGAAATGAAGGCTATTCCATGCGAGAAATTGCTAAGAAATTGAAGATTTCCTACAACGGTGTGTACTACTCCCTTCAGAGGACAGCACAAACAGGCTCTAACCAGAGTAGAAAAAGAAGTGGGAGGCCGCGTTGCACAACTGAGCAAGAAGATAAGTACATTAGAGTCTCTAGTTTGAGAAACAGACGCCTCACAGGTCCCCAACTGGCATCTTCATTAAATAGTACCCGCAAAACACCAGTGTCAACATCTACAGTGAAGAGGCGGCTGCGGGATTCTGGGCTTCAGGGCAGAGTGGCAAAGAAAAAGCCATATCTGAGACTGGCCAATAAAAGAAAAAGATTAAGATGGGCAAAAGAACACAGACATTGGACAGAGGAAGACTGGAAAAAAGTGTTGTGGATGGATGAATCCAAGTTTGAGGTGTTTGGATCACAAAGAAGAACGTTTGTGAGACGCAGAACAACTGAAAAGATGCTGGAAGAATGCCTGACGCCATCTGTTAAGCATGGTGGAGGTAATGTGATGGTCTGGGGTTGCTTTGGTGCTGGTAAGGTGGGAGATTTGTACAGGGTAAAAGGGATTCTGAATAAGGAAGGCTATCACTCCATTTTGCAACGCCATGCCATACCCAGTGGACAGCGCTTGATTGGAGCCAATTTCATCCTACAACAGGACAATGACCCAAAACACACCTCCAAATTGTGCAAGAACTATTTAGAGAAGAAGCAGGCAGCTGGTATTCTATCGGTAATGGAGTGGCCAGCGCAGTCACCAGATTTGAACCCCATTGAGCTGTTGTGGGAGCAGCTTGACCGTATGGTACGCAAGAAGTGCCCATCCAACCAATCCAAATTGTGGGAGCTGCTTCTAGAAGCGTGGGGTGCAATTTCTCCAGATTACCTCAACAAATTAACAGCTAGAATGCCAAAGGTCTGCAATGCTGTAATTGCTGCAAATGGAGGATTCTTTGACGAAAGCAAAGTTTGATGTAAAAAAAAATCTTATTTCAAATACAAATCATTATTTCTAACCTTGTCAATGCCTTGACTCTATTTTCTATTCATTTCACAACGTATGGTGGTGAATAAGTGTGACTTTTCATGGAAAACACAAAATTGTTTGGGTGACCCCAAACTTTTGAACGGTAGTGTATATATATATATATCGTTATAACGTCAGTGCTACCCCTTGAAAAGTATGTTTACATGCCGAAAACAACAACTGTTAGCTTTGATGTTAAACATAATCATCGGAAAATATTTTTCAAGTGATGGGATTGAAGTGGCAGTTTAGCAGTAATGCCTAACATAACAAAAGATTATGAATAAAAGAACACTTTTCTTTCAATCCACAGAACATGCTACCCATTTAATACAAAGCTAAAACCAGCACATAAAGATGCACTAAAAACCATGATCAGAATATCCTACCTGTTAAACAGGCCTATAGATGAAAAGCACACTCTGGAAATCTGTTAGTTTGTAAAGCAGCTAATGAATATATACCAAGCCAGTAAGACATAGAGCAGAGGGCAGTATTATTACTCCAAAATATTAAAATGTAGCAGCCTGTGATAATAAGCACAAATGGCCCGCAAAAAAAATCACAGCATTTACTGTATGATTCTAATTAATGGGACTTTTTTACATGCAGTGTAATGATTTCACAGAGGTGAAACTAACATAGGCTACAAGGGCTGTCATGTAAACTTGAAACTAGTAGCTTAAGGAAAGCCTTAAAATATTTTTAATAAAAATTAGCCAGTAATAAAATAATTTGAATAAAACTCACCGTAAACTTCAAAGAAATAAAACAGACGAAATGGATCTTCCAGGTAGGAATTCTTGATGACAGATTTGCTGAGTAAGCGAATTGTGACGTAACATCGAAATGTGCATGCGGGTAGCACAGATAGTCGGAACACCGGTGTACAGATTAATACAATTTCGGCTCCGTCATGATGACAATTGTTCAAGCTACCTGCTGCTAGGTATCTTCCATTTATATGTAGCTGCCGAGTACCCTCCACCCAGAGAGCCTTGCAGGACGCTGCACCTACCGGCTTGTGAAGCCTGCCGTAAAGCAAGTCGCATTTCCCGACGACCCAAAGTTACATAGTGCTGTTATGGCCGATAGAGGGCCGCAAAGCGAATGCAGAAGCGCCGTTTCACCCTGTTATGAGTTGATGAGCCACTGACACGAGTTCGGAAACATTATTTTAAGGTAAAAGAAAAACTCTTTAGTGTTGCTTTAACTCTCGTGGCAGATAAAACGGCCGACATTTCACAGTCATAAGCTCTATCGCCTCAGAGCAGGAGCTTTTCACAGGTCCACAGTTCGTGCACCAACCTTCACTCACGTACACACACAGTCCTCCCCGTGTTTTACCCGACCGGTGGTCGCGGTCCGCTCGGAAAAACTGAAGTCCTTCGATCTTGAAGGCTGAGTCTGGCATGTTGTGGTTGAGCCAGGTTTCTGTTAGGCAAAGAACAGCACAGTTCCTCATCTGTGTAAAAACACTCAGCCTCAGACGTAACAAGTCCAGTTTGTTATCCAGTGAGGGGACGTTGGGCAGGAAGAGAGTTGGTATCGGCGGTCTCCTAGCCTTAACCCGACCAGCGCACCCGCCCGCTTTCCTCTCTTCTGTTTTCGGGCACATCGTTTCCTCTTGCCCGTGGCTTCCCGAATCCTGCTGCGCCACTCCGTTGCCCTCAGGAGCCGTTGGCGTCCGAGAGCAGATTTAAGTTTTTGTGATATTATAATTACCGAACTGTCCCTGATGTCTGTCAGTTCGGTTGAGCTGTACTTCAGCCGTGAATTTAGCACTAAATTAGTGCAAAATAGTGCCCACAAAGGGCAACAAATTAGGCTTAATTCCGGGAGCTGGAGAAGCCGCTGCAACACTGTGCAACCATTGCAACATAGAAATAAATATTATGCATTTAATTTTTTTTTCTTCAAGTAGAGACAACTAATGCAAGAATGGCCTATTCTGAACTCTGGTCATTTAAGTGGTGCATCTCAAGCATAATGATAACAATAATAATCATCATCATTATGATGTTTATTATGATCATCATAATGATTGTTACAGGGCAGTACAGTGGCACAGTTGGTAGCACTTTTGCCTTGCAGCAACAAGGTGCTGGTTCGAATCCCAGCCTGGGGTCTTTCTGGATGGAGTTTGTGTATTCTCTCTGTGCATGCGTTGGTTTTCTCCAGGTACTTTGGCTTCCTCCCAGTCCAAAATCAGGACAGTTAAGTTAATTGGTCTCTGTAAATTGCCCTTATGTATGAGTTTGTGCGTGCATGTTTGTTTCTCCCGTGTGTCTCTTTATTGCCCTGTGATGGACTGGCGACCTGTCCAGGGTGTACCCCGCGTCTCGCCCAATGACTACTGGAGATAGGCACCAGCCCCCCACGACCCTGCAAGGATAAGTGGGTATAGGCAATGAATGAACAGATAATTGTAATAAACTTTCCTAAGACATGGCCTATAGGCCTGAAATAAGTACATGTTCATTTTACATCTGCAGCATTGTGAAAATAGAGTTCACAAAAACAATTAAATGAATCTTAAAAGTTTACTGGATCAATTCCAATGGGGTATGGTCCTCCAAACACTCCCTCTACTGCAGGATCCAACTGCAAGGCTGCGTTGCCTTCAAGTGTGGCATCTCTGAGGGGAAGAAGATGAACATAGATGTGTTTAATTTACTTCAACTGGAACATTAGAAACAATTCTCAGTTTATGTTCATTTCCAGTCATTGTGAAGACTGGAGCACAACTGGAGTTACATGTTTTTCCCTCACAGCATTAGGTGATAAACAGTAAATGCACAATACTGATGTTACTTTAAACATTTCCATATGTGATACTTACGTCCAGTTACCTCCTTTAAACATGGGTCTGACACTCCACCCAGAGCCAAAGATATTAAGGGATTTTGAGAAGCAGTCATTGTAAATAATACCGGTGTACATTGAGAATATTCCCATCAGCATGATGATGTAGCGCCCTGCAAACACCATGCTGAATATCTGCCACAAAAAAGGGTCAGTGAACAATCAGCTCAAAGAGAAAAAACACAAATAGGAGGTTTGAAAACAAACGTGTGAACTAAAGTGATCAGCTTTTGTAAAATACTGCAGATTCTCCACAGCCCAGGATTGATGAGATGACGAGGAAACAATCCATACCTCGTTATCATTCTTTTGAGCCATCAGCCTGCTCTCTCTTAACACAAGATACAAAGCAGCACAGGTCATGAGTGTCCCATGGCCCAAGTCACCAAACATGACAGCAAACAGGAAGGGGAAGGTAATGATGGTGTATGGCGCTGAAGACAATAACGCAGGCATCAAACGAAGAGGAGGGGGTGGTGGTACATGAAACGAGTGAATGAAACAAGTCAATGAGCATGTGCCAACAAGGTGATCATGGATAATGCTACAGTAAGGAAAATGAATGAGAGAAGACAAAGTATAAGAAATTGTCCTAACCTGGGTTTATTTCACGGTAGTTTCCAATCCCATAAGCATCCACAATGTTCTGGAATCCTGAGGTAAACTTGTTTGTCTTGTTATACGTGGGTGGGGTCTGTTTGGTCTGCATTCGATTGAGAATGGAAGGCACAGTGGAGCCACTCTTCTCCTAAAGAAAACAAAACCCAAGATGTACGCGTTCGCTCAAATTTAAAATACATGCCAGAAAATATAGATCCTACAACCCTTTAAGTTTACTCACTGTTCCCCTTCGCAGGGCAAACTGGATGGAGTCCATGTCAGACACAGGACACCACACCTCAGCGATCAGACACTTCTGTGTGACGTCGATGTTGCAGAGGTTGAGGGTGTGGTAGATGGCCTTCATCTTCCTCACCTTAATGAACCACACCCTGACTGTTTTGGCTGCAGCCTGCAGGACCCTCTGCCTATGATCTTCAGTCTGGTTCAGAACCTTTATGAACAGAAACCGACATCTGTCACATGACTCAATCAGTTTTAATTTCATATTCAAACATATGATCTCCAGGAAACTTAAAACAAAAGTTAAAGTATATCACAAACACAATCTGAGCAGTGGCAGTCAATATTTCCCTTGCCGTATCATGGGGTCTTTGTTACAACTTTCTGTAAGATTATTCAGTTACTGAATTTAAAGCTACCTTTTTACAAGTTAGGAAACATTAATAGGTCAGATTACATCCAGTTGAATCATCATTTAAACAGCTATTTATAACACAGATGTTTGCACCTGTCTTATTTCTGTTATGCATGTGTTCATTATAAAAACTTAAGTAGTTTCAATTAGGAAGCAAGAAGACAGAATAAACAAACATTTAATTAACATTTATCCTTTCATGTCAGTGGGTGACGTGGTTCGGACAGGTGATCAGGATGCCTCCCTTTGGAGGTTTAGCCCTTCTGGCCTAGGAAAACCTTGTTCGGCTTGTAAAAAGATAAAACATAAACAGCAAATTGTATTTACAATTAACCAGTTGTCTGATCCACTGAATGTTTCCAAAGAAGTAAGCAAAGAAAACCCTCGTGTGTCCTGCTATATGAATCATTTAACACTAAGCCCCATGATCAGCAAATAGCGGGACATTTAAGCTGTGTGCACACGCCTGCTGCCGAGGCAACGTCTGATTCAGCAAACAGCACTCTTAACTTCTGTTCACATGTGTCACTACATCCACAAGGTTTCCCAGCAGGTGTAGAGCAGGTATAGCTTTGCCTAATATATTAGATGTCATGCTGGAATTCTGTGTGATCCTATATTGTGAGATTATTATTCTTGAACTAAATGCAGCATAAGACATCCAACATAAGATGTTGAAATCCTTTGGGGTGAATGTACAAGATGAAGAAATAAAATTATCTGAGATAGATATCTGAACACTCCTCTAGTTCATGTTAGATATATAGAGATAGCAATAGATAGATTTTATTAGACTTTATTGATCCCCAAAAAGGGGAAATTCACAGATAGATAGCCAACTAGAATACTAGCAGATTTAAAATTTGAGCAGAAACTAAACAGGTACTAAAACATATTTCTGACTTTTGAGAATAATCTAGAGAAAAAAAACATGTTTTCCAAATCATTAACATTAAAAAGTGTGTTTTTCCTGAATGTTTATTCACCATTTGCAGGTCATCAATGCGAGCATTCACTCCTGCAAGCATCTCTTTCCTCTCCTGGGGTGTTTCTGGACATGGGTATAATGTTGCTCTGAATCTAAGGACAAATTAATGAGCACAGGAAAAAAGCTGTTAGTTAGGAACAGGTCATCCTGTACATTGTTCAGATGCTGAGTCACTTACCCCTCACAGATTTTCTTGACTCTATTCTTCAGCTGGTCTCCCTGGAAATATATGATGAAGACAGACTTGTGGACCTGGTCACCCTGATAAAACATTGCTCAGTTAGATATCAGGGTAAAAACCGTAAACTTCTGACAAAACAGTTAATGAACAGTACTGACTGAAGTGGGGTCCTCCAGAGGGTCTTCTATATCTGCCTGTCGCAGGAATACGTTTCCTCTGCAAACTCTCCACAACATCCTCTCAAATGTGGGAATACGTTCCCTCCCTATGACTCCAGCAACAAATCTAAAATAGGGAAACAATTATTTAACTATACACACATATTGAAAATATATTGTTTGCATGACTTTTCTCTGTCCAATTTGTACCATCTTTGCTTTTTCTTCAAACAACCTCAATTCAGTTAGATCTACTATTTAGAGTGCATTTCTTAGAAGACTGTCTCTCCTGTTTGGAAGACAGAGCCTAAAAATGTAATGTGTGGGAGGAGTTTGGACATTTACAAAACCCTGGTCGCATACACAGACAGCCAAAAAGTACAAGCTGTAAATCCTCCCAATGAGATGGAGAAAAACACTTTAATCCTTATAAATTACATAAGTGTAGAAAACAGACTCACCCAAGTCTGAGAGGAGCTATTCTGGTTGGCTCATTGGGATCCAGGAGAATGGAGGACTCTTCAAGCAAACTGGGATCTTCCATCTGTCAAACAGCATTAACAAACCATTAACGTCATTACATAAACACTACACATTAAGTCATCATGCTCAGAGGTGAATTAATGTGTAACGCAAACACATTTATGAAAACCTACTTTTATAAAACATCCTGACCTTGTTTACAGAGATTTAGTTTGAGAAGTTTCTCCTCAAATAATAGCTGACCATTTACCCGTTTAGTTGAATCATTCATCTAAATCAGAGCTCATAACAACTCGTAAAAGATGCCTCTGTGCTGTCAGTTGACACAGTTTTGCTTGTGAAGGCAGTGAGGTGGAGAAAATGTTGGGTAAAGGTTGTTTAAGCACAGACAGGATCTGGCATGTAATACCACTGGAGTGAAGTACCAAACAGTGTATTGACTAGATGGTATGACTAAGTTAAATGCTGCAGTCATGTGAACAACTATAAAAGATCATGAGTGAAAACACCTTTTGTTACACTCGAACACATGGGGCTCTGTGTTTCTGTGCTGACAATGCTTACAGCTGTTACATATGGTACATGCAAAAACCAGGAACTAGATCAATAATGAAACAAAACGTATTGCTTTCTTTAAATATATTAATCAAGTTAAAATGTTGATGTCATAATATCTTAGTTTTTCAATATTTGAGATATATAGTTCAAAACCCCTAATAAAAGATTGTTTTGCTACAACCTACACGTGGGTTTAAGTCAGGATTATATAATAGAAACTACCAAATTAAAAGTCACCTGTTTTTGAGCACAGCATAATATTAAGAACTGAGAAGCAGAGGAGAATACATTAGAGGTCCTTAAAAACAAATGGAACTGACCTCATTGAAAAACTGCTGAGTACGGTGCAAAATGTGCTTGAGCTCAGTCAATTCTAGGAAGTTCTTCTTTAGGGCCTCCTGGTTTGTGTTTATTTCCTTCAGTTCATTCTCGAGCTTCTCAAATGTAGCCTGTGAGGGAGAATATCAAATGAGTTTCTTAAGAGCTCATCAGGATCCAGAGATCCATAAGCAGGAACTCTGAGCACCAAATCTGTATTATTTGTAATTTTTCAACACTAAGAAACAAAACAAAAAGAAATCATCATTTTTTTTTTTAACTAGTGCTGGTAATCAAAAGGTAAATTGTATCGTTAACTAACTGAATATCTGCTCAGTGCAGGATTTTATAATCGTTTTATAACTCTTGTATTAATCTGTTGCACTTATTGCCTTCTAACAGAGAAGCAAAAGAACCTCAGTCATCTTTATGGTTTTATGACTTTGGTTTAACTCATTTAGCTAAGATAAGCACCATATACATTAATGTAATGTAATGGACTCCAATTGTTTTCTTATGATTTAATTGAATTATATGCATAAAAATATAGACTTGTTGTGGAAAGTATTTTAAATTTAGAATAAAACAATCACCTCTAGATCAATCATGTCCCTTGGAAAAGGTACTTCAGGGTTCTCTCCTGTGTCCATTATTGGGATGTTGGCCTTCTTAATTTCTTTTTCCACAAACCCTGTCAACAGTTGTTAATACAAAACAAGTCAACTTAACAGAATCTTACACAAAGTAAAAGCTTTAAAAGTGTTTTTAGTGTTATAAATTTACAGAACCAATTGTTTTCATGATCATAAGAGTTTATCGACTATGAAAACTCAAGCTCACTCAGTTTACGATCCATCTCCTCACAGCGCCGCACTTCATTAACAAACTTTCTCTGGAAGACGTTCACGTCAGGATTTAACTACAAAAAGAAGAGCAGGATTCAGTGACAAAATATAAATGCTCCACTGGTCATTTCTTAAACTGCTGGAGGCTGTTAAAGTCTGATAAGGTCTCAAGCTGTTGCACAGGACGTTTTCTGTTACACCCATCCTATATACAAAGACAACAGCCTGCCTTGAGACTTGTCCAGAATGGGTTTTCTCATGCCTGGAATGAGGAGTCAGCTGTGAGCACATGACCCAAAGAGCATCCACCATCTAAACAGCAGAACTGATGCAGCTGATTTTATGAAGTTTTGAAACACTCAAAACTGCAGCTTTAGAAAAGGAAAATCTAAAGACAGAAATTATAGTGGACTTACATCACGGAACTGCACCATCCCGATCTCCCCCAATTCACTGACGCAGCAGTAGGCAGCTTCTGATTGGAGGAAGAGCTGGGCCAGCGTCATCTCTTCACTTCTAAAGAGTTCCCCCATGGTGGTGATGGATGAGAGTGCTCAGCACCCTAAACTCAACCCAGATCTATGGAAAGAGAACATTCATTATTGACAGTGAATATTAACTGAAACAATTTGACAGATCAGCCATTCATAACCTTTCTGTACTGGATCGCTAATGACAGAGGTCCATAAACAGCTTTGTGTCACTTTTACACACCCTTGTTAGAACTGGACATGTGACAAAATCATAAAGAAGGCTCCATGAATGCTGCTAAAGCCTAATTGGTTAACACTTACTGGTGAGGTGTAGCTAATTCTATCGTTAAAATTTATTTAGTAGATATTCATTTTTTTATTATGCAGTACCTTTACACACAAAAACAACTTAAATTGTAAAGACTGTCTGAATACCTTGCAGCTAAGAAGCATATAACTACCACACAGAGCTAATCCGAGGATTACAATGAGTCAGGTGACCCGTTCAAGATTCAGCAGCAGCTCCACCAACGCTGTAATACACATCAACTCTGCTTCTTTTCTTCCTTATTATTTTATACACCCGGACGATGCTTTACGTTGTGTTCACTCAATAAGAACTGAAAAGGTTTAGAAGGTCGCCCCATTTCTGCGGATTCACCTGTCAAACCGCGAATAACCGTGACCCTGCAGGTACAACCCAACAAACTAAGGTGACAGGTCGCATTTACAACGACTTTCAAATTGGTCCTTTAAGCTATTTGACTAACATCCCCAACAACCGTGTAAAATTAAAGCCAGGAAGATTTTATTAGCTACTTAGCCACGGCTAACGTTGACAGCTCGACTTCACTAACCTTAACCAATCCTCGCTATCTTTAGTCATGCTAATGTTAACTTTGTCGTGCATTTTACCTAAGTGTCTACAACGCTTTAAATAACAATTAAAACTGGCTAGCCCTGCGTTTTTGAGAAAAGCTAACGACGATTTAGCACACCTGTTGAGCAATATTCAGCAACTTTTGCCACCATAGCACGTCAACACTACATTAAAGTAGGTAAAAACCGCTTATAGTCTCATTGGTCGGTATTCTTACTATTAAAGTACGGACTGTGTCCTTTTCTCCTCCTTGCTCCCCCTTCCCTTTCCTCTAGGTTATTTGGAGAGGGGTGGTCCGCGGTTAAAAGGAGCTAAACGCAGCTTACTGCCGTCTTTTCGAGGCGGAAGGCTCCTGGTAGCATCGATTGATGCGTTCACAAGTCACGTGACCACTAATAGTCAAGCTCTATTGGCTCAAAAGCCTCAAGACGTCGCTTTGTTTGCCTATAATAATGGTAACTTTTATTTTGAAAAACGTCCCCGGAAACATTGATGACTAATCAATTGTAGCTCACTTTTTTTTGATTAGTTCGTCTAGCCCATCTTTTTTAATCAAATTGAAAATATATTTTGAGTCTCTATTATACGTTGAATCTAATAAGAAATGTGTTTCAGCTATTGGATTTTATTCAAATTTTATTCAGTGAACGTGTCTGCCTTTAAATTTGTTCTTTAATTTTAATATCATTATTTTCTCTTATTAGACCTACTTATTACTTTATTTTAGTTAATTATTTTTTATCATCTCTATATTTCTTATAATATTTACCTGTTATATTTTATTTATTTAAAGGTTTTGGTAATGTATGTTTTTATATAATTTCGCATTTGCCTTTGTCATGGTTTGGAATGTCTGTGACTGTGTATTTGCTTTTTTGTTCCTTTTTTCTATTGTTATCATAGTTGAATGATAAATAAAGTTTTTTAAAAAATAATTTAAAAAAAGTGATAAGAAAATAGTGTTGCATCATTTGCGATAGTTGCATTTTTCTTCATTTTATTTTTCATTATTGTATTAGAGAGAGCAAGTACCACATATCGACAAAGACCAAGGATAACAGTAGAGTAGGCCTACTCGCAAATAAAATAGTTTAAGAAGTTTGTCAGAAAGTTCGATTACTTCTTGATGTACGTTCTTTTGGTTTGTTTTATTATAAGTTGTTTTGTGTGCTGTTGTTAGATAATATGTTTTGTAATTTTAAACTGAAAAAGAGTTTATCAAAATAAAAAATAAATTTAAAAAGGATTAGTTCCTCTAGTGATGGTGATAGGTAACTACATTAATTTTTACAATATTTTATATATTACATTGAAATGTTTAACTATTTTTGAATGTTTCAGCTGAACGCATAGTGGTGGACTTGATTATGGTATTAACTCCTGTCTTTCAATTGTATCGCTCTCTGTAAACCTCCAAAAGCCCGTAAAAATGGCTGAGTTTGCTGTACCAGTAAACACTGGCACTATAGTGACAGCACAAGCAATAGCATGTTGCTCCATGAGGCAGAAAATGTCACTTAGCCTACGTAAAGCCTATAAAGTCTATCCTTTGATTGCCAGATACTTTTCAGTTATTGAAGTTAGTTCTCATGATTTTAGAAAGTATTTTCCGGAAGATACGACGTTCTTCTTCTGGGCCTCTAACTAACTATCGACTGCTATGTTGCGGAAGTTGTTTTTTGACCACTAGGTGGCATTAAAGATGTACAATTAAATATGAACACACTAAACAATGAACTGACAATATTGTTATAACAATTAAGTAACACTTGAAACATTACTGTAACGAGTTCATAACAAGGCATTATGTCCAGCGAGGACCTCTATCTGCAGATGATTAGCCTGTATGATTCATGCTCAGTTTTAGACAGGGATACTCACACCCCTCTTGTTAGATAGATAGATAGATAGATAGATAGATAGATAGATAGATAGATAGATAGATAGATAGATAGATAGATAGATAGATAGATAGATAGATAGATAGATAGATAGATAGATAGATAGATAGATAGATAGATAGATAGATAGATAGATAGATAGATAGATAGATAGATAGATAGATAGATAGATAGATGTTTTCCGTGATGTTTCCATTAGAAAACTTCACCTTGCCATGTTATTTGGGAGTGTTATGCCACTAAGAGGAGGGGGTCTGGAGACATTCTACATGGGCACATTGGGGTGGAGCTGCAACAGCAGGGGTGGAACTGGGTGGAGGCTGGGTGCATGAAGAGAAAAGTTGGGCTGGGTGGCTTTGGAGTGAGCAGAGGCATTTGATTCAGGGCACACATGCTGAAGCTGTGAGAGGCCCCACTCCCCTTGGCTGGCTGGCATCCCAGAGCAGAGGCAGAGAGAGGTAGAGAGGGCTGACTGAGAGGTTGAAGCTGAAAAGAAATTTAAAATCTAAAGCAGGACTGAAAGAGGCAAAAAAGTGAAGTAGGAAGTTGTCCGAAAGATAGAAAAACTGACTAGGAGTTCTCTGAATATTTATAGTTTTTTTGTTGAAGAGTTAGTATATTTAGGTGACAGATATGGCAGATACAGGAGTCAAAAAGGAGCATGCAGTCCATGCAGATATACCCTACGACGATGAAGAGGTTGCTCTTGTTGCCGCTGCTACAGAGCCGGCAGCAGATGACGATGACCCAGCTGAAGAGGTGGACCTGGTGCTGGATGCCTGCTCTGGAGGCAAGAGTGAAGCTCAGATGAACGGGGTCATGGTTCTCTCTCTGCTAGACAAGATCATCGGTGTGGTAGACAAGATCCAGCAGACCCAGAATGGACTCGAGGCTCGGCAGGAGGCCATGGAGAAGTCAGTGTCAACCATTCAAGGGGAGCTGGCAAAGCTGTCCAAGAATCACGTTGACACTGCCAACACTGTCAATAAAATGCTGGACAAGGTGCGCAAGGTCAGCGTAAACGTCAAGACGGTGCGAAACAACCTGGAGAAGCAGGCGGGCCAGATCAAAAAACTGGAGAGCAACGAGCACGAGCTGCTCAAGAGACGCAACTTCAAAGTCCTCATCTATCAGGTGAAATGCGGAAAGAGATGGCTCTTTATGAGATCATTGCATGCATTTAGTCATAACAGATTAAAATGAAAACGCTTAAAATTGGTATAGACATAAGTACATGTTCACAATAATGTGTTAATCTAGTGCTTGGTGTGTTGCATTTCCCACATCCTGAGGTGAGGTTTGGAAAAGATGTGTGAAATTCACGTGGAAGGCTGTCAGAGCAACCTACTGACCTCAAATCTGCAGAGAGAAAAGTAAAAATGTGACTTGAGTTGACCCTTCTTAGTGGAAATGAAAAGAAGACTGATGGTTCTTTCAGGATGAAGGATGAGATGTTGAGGCTATGTTGTTTCAACGGCTTAAATCTCTGAATTACTCATTGTTGAAATTTCAGCAAGGCAGTAATGTTTTCAAAGTATTCAACAAAAGCTCTCCTGTACTCAGAACCTTCTATACACCTTCTTGTTCTTACCAACTGAGAAAACCTGTGACTGTCGTGGAAAAATTAAGGCAGGTAGGGATTTCTCCCAGTCCCCAGGCATGCATGATCACCCAATAAAATCTATATAAAGACTCATGGTTGTAAATGAAAATATAAGCCCTATAAACACTGGCATGTGGAGCTACTTGAGACAGAACCAACGCCCTATTTCTGAGTGCTCTGAGGGCTGATTGGTTGCTGGCTGGAGTCATGAAAGGAGAAAATATGTTGTTTTTTTATCTTGATGATTTAACAGAAGCAAGCCACAGCTAAAATTCTTGGTGCATAAATCTGTGCACGAGTTAATGATTAGACCAATCCAGGGCAGACTCAGTTTTGAATTTACAATACCGATGTTTTTCCTTCCAGAAGCAGCTTGTAACTAGAAATAACTTGTAGACCTAAAAAATAAACTCAAATAAGCATCAAAAGAAGGTGTGTCAGTTGGACCAGTCAAAGAACCACAGCTACCTCAGTGAGCAGTTCTTTTTTTAGCTCGACGTGCCGTCATGTCTCACACATGTTAAAAGCACTCTCTAAAAAGAAAATCACACTTTAGCAGTAACTTCCTGCTTGTTAAATCAGATGGTTCACTTGATAGAAAAACATGATTTGATCACAAATACATTTGTAGCGAGGGATCTTACGGTGACGAATTTCACACGTTTTCTTGCGGGACTATATTGGCAGGGCCAAACTCTTTGCACTGTGAGAGCAGGTTACACTGTTGGCATCCAGCAGAAATCCAATCATAGGCACTGGACCCCAATAAATTACTCAGTAAAGCAGGTGCCTCCTGCTGTTTTGGAGACTGTAAGCCTTCCAGTCATGTTGCAGTGGCTGTGTCTGGCTTGTGACCTACTTTTTTTTTTGTCAAAAGGATGGCTGTACTGAGTCCAGTTTATCTGACCAAATGATGGGGGGGGGGGGGGGGGGGGGGGGTCACATTTTGGCAACAATGCAAATCAGCACTGGCTCTCAGCCAGTTTTCACCACTTCCCACTCGCCTCTGTTTGCGTGTTGATGCGTTAGAGTGGGACAGGTTTAGAATTAGATGTACGGTAAGACTGAGGTAAGGGTTGCAGTACAGCGTGTAGAGGTTAAGGCAAGCTTCCATGGAATTACTTTGCCACTATCTGCGTGTGTGTATTGGGTATCACCTACAATGTCAAAGTCGTTGCGGCTCAAATTTCAGTAAGATAAGTGAAATAAGTCACTGTGCAGTGCAATACCTCATAATTTTCTTTGTTCAGCTGACCACAGGTGGTGCATTTTTTGCGTTGTGTCACACTGCTGGATGTGCTCTCCGAGAATAGCTCAGAACAGTTCAGAGTTTCCGGGTTGGGAAGCCTGAGATGAAGGCATTATATTTAAACCTGATTCGAAGCAGCATTGCCAGGCAACAGCAGGGCATAGAAAAAAGGAAATAATTACTACATGCAAATAACACATAAGTATACATAAGAAGCTAACATTTCCAGCACTGTGGATGTCCTTAGTGCACTGCAGTGCAAGGTTTTCCCCTCTGGATGAGTCACACTGTCATCAGGGCAGTGCTGGTAGCAACTAACAGCAATTCAATTAAGTTCATGTTCTTCTTGGATATTTTCCTTTTGACCATTTTGTAAATGAAGATTGTCTCTTACAGAGATTTCCTTTCCTTATTTCTGTGGATCTCATATATAAGACACATTTTCTAGTTTGTGACAAATGAAAAAAACAACAATAAATAGGATATTCTAATGATGAGGGCAACGTTTGTAAAGGGAATTGAAGTGCCAGTCTTTCGGTTGTTGTTTTGTTATGTCTGTAAATGGGACATTTAAACCTCATCAATTCACTGCAGCTTATCAAAATTAGAAAATAAGTTAAAGCTTCTTTAAGTCCCGTGCTTCTGATAGAAATCGGATAAAAACTGGAAAACAACTGAAAGGAATCAAATCAAATTTATTTATAGAGCACTTTTCATGCAAGCAGCAATACAAAGGGGAGGAAGGAAGAACTGGTAGCGCTCCTTAGAGGTAGTTGTTGTGGTGAGCCTATCTTCCAAATCAGCTAAAGTGACACAAAAGTCTAAAAACTTTCAGCTGTCACCTAGCTTAAGTTGTCTGTGGATAAAATCTGCCCAGGCAACTGGAGAAGCTGCTACTGCTTTTTGACTATGGTTATTAATGTAGTCCCAGCATTCTCGCCACAAATATTACAACTGACATTCAACCACCCAGGCTTAGTCACAGTCTGTTAAGGGTCTACATTCAAACCCAGTGCAGAAACCAGTCTTTTCATAATTTAGACTGAACATTTCACAGACACGCTCAAATTTGTTATTTGTGAAATCACCTTCCATCTTCATTTGTCATTGCACTTGTTGTGGTAATTATCAGGATTTACATACTGGTTTAGTGAATGCTGGATCTCAGGAGCCAAATCAAGTGCAACCCTCCATTACACGGCCTTGGATACTGTACTATATGTGATTTGATCCTCAGCTAAGCCAGGCAGTTTTTTTGGTTATATCTAAAAATTGCAGAGAGCTAAGATGCAGCATATTGCGCCCATATACATTGCTGCCGTAATATTTTTGTAAACTCTTCTCAAATGTTAAATTAAGGATTTAAAAAATAAAATTCACTTAATGTTGTTCTATGCTATCCAGATGCTCTGTCTTTATTGATACTTGGCAGCCCTCATAAACGTTATATAGAGCGTTGAACCTTTATATTGCCTAGATGGCAAGGTGACAATAAAATATAAAACAAGTTAATCGAATATTAATGGTGATGAATTGTTGGAGGAAACTTGCGTACCTGGAGAAACCCATGTATACACAAGGAAAACGTCCAAACTTCATGCAGAAAAGCCCTGGCTACAATTTACTTAGTGAGCCTGAAAGGTGTGTCTGTCTAACCAGGCGGTCAGCAGCACAGGTGCACCACAAGGAACTGTACTCTCACCATTCTCTTTAATTCGGTACACCTTAGACTTCCAGTAGAAGTCTGAGACTTGTCAGCTATAGAAATGCTCAAATGTCTCTGTAATTGCAGACCCTGGAGAGATAAACAACAGACTTCTTATAAAGAACCAGTGGACCACCTTGTGGAAAGGTGTGGAAGCAATAATTTCATCTTAAATGTGAACAAATTAAAGGTTTCCATCATGGAAGAAGAAGTAGAGGTGGTGGTGGATCTTGGTGTTCATCTGGGAAACATAGCAGAGCAGTCTGTACTTCTTGTGGAAACTTAGATTGTTCAGCATTCACAACAAGATGAATCAGGTCTTCTATAAGTCTGTTGTTGAGAGTGCAGTCTATTTAGCTGTTTCCCGCTGTAGAGGTGTTGACTTAAAAAAGCTGAACAAGCTAATAAAGAACAATATCTCTATCCTGGAGGCTCTAGGGATGTATGTACAAAGAAAAATGCTTAATAAATAAGATAAAAAGAACACAGTGGACAACCCAGAGCAACCACTTCACAAGACTTTAATACAACAACAAAATGTCTTCAGTCAGAAGCTTCGTCTGACCACTATAAGACAGACCATTATAGGAGATCCTCATAAACTGCATTCAGATCTACAACGACTCGTAGAGGATAGTTTCTACTGTATTTAATACCCCTTTGGGATTAAGAAAATATTTCAAACTGAACTGAACTGAACAGTCCCATGCAAAAAAAGAAAGAATTTTAAAAATTGATCCTATTTAAACTTTAATAACTCATTGAGATTGATCTGAACTTTGTATAAATATATCATGATATGATACTGTATATGTGTCTTCATCCAGTTTATGCAATGTGATCCAGCAGTCTGTGACAGTGTGAGACGGTATTCCTGTGTCTGGAATCAGGGTGTGTTTGGATGCTCCTCAAAAACAGCGATAGCTATGTGGTCATTCTATCAGGGAGCTAAAAGACTTCTCAGTTACAGACTACTCTAACATCTCTATGCAGAGCTCCAATCACAGCCAAAAAGTTTTACCAGCAGACCACTGCCCACTTAATAGATTTTCAACCTGCCCGTCTGTGTGACTGCATAGTTTCTTTTACTCCAGACGTAGTAACCACGAAAACCCCTTTGGCCACTTCACTGAATTGTTGTTTCCTGTCATAGACCCCATGTCAGCACCTCTACAATGAACACTTGTAAAGGGCCTATCAGATCCTAACAAGCAAAACCAAGTAACTTAAGTGAAAGGAAGTCAACAAGCAGCACAAATTTAGAGCTCTGATTCATTCTGCTGGCATTTAACCCCCCACCCCCCACCCCAACCCCAAACACCACTTCCCCTTGTCGCTCCCACTATCTAGATAGCCTATTTTAATCCCAATCAGACTTCTAATCCAGAATGATCAACATAGCTCTTCCAGTATTAGTTCCAGCACTTTGCACGCACTTCCTGTCTCCATTTTCTGTCCAGAGAGAGAGTGCACTGACACTCCACAGTGTAATAACATTTGGTTGCCATGTTCATCCATTACTGAATCTCTGTCAAGTTGCCAGGCTTTGTAGAACTCATTTCAAAATGCCTTCCACCTTTTATGTGATCTATATTTTGTACAACTAAACTGAAAGACAAACAAATCTGTTCCAGGATAAATTAAAAAAAGTGTGCACAATGACTGACAAATACTTTTATTCAACTAATTTTAACACTTGATTTTGTTGGGTACACGCCTAATATCACTTACAGTCAGATTTCCATGACATTTGTATCTATTAGATAAAACTATAGTTTGCAGAGAGGTTACAAATATTTTCTTTTTGTACAAAGGTCCTATGGCAGAGGAAAAACTGTCATCCGTAATTGGAGAAAATAAGGGACAACAGTGAAATTACAAAAACTCTAACATTCTCCAAAACTGATTAAGAGAATAAATGATAACTGGTCAGGAAGGCTGTCCGCAGGCTGACAGCAAAACTCAAGAAGATGCAGGTAAAATCTTTGAACTACAACTTAGGGTTGAAATACAGAAGATCTTTTTTGTTAACAAAGGGAACATCCAGACTTGACTAAAACTTTCCAAAAGCTTGTGGGAGGATGTGTTATATACAGATTTTGAGAACTTTAGATAAAGATGGCAGATATTGTCTGGTTATGTGACAGATTAATAGATTGCTCAAATAATGCTGATGTTATTATCAAAAAGTGGTTCAAAACTGTTTTTAAGAGTTTCAAGGTGTGCACACTTATGCAAAAAAGTTATTAATTCCACTTTTTTCCCCCTTCTACTTCCTTAATTTGTTTGTCAGTTGATATATACGTGATATGTCACTTTAAAAAAAAGTTTGAAAATGTTTTTGTAGTCAATTTAAGAAGAATGTGGAAAATACTGACTGTTAATGTGTGTGTAATGTACAATTTTCTTTGTACAGACACATTACTAAACATGAAAACAGTTTGTTTTTTTTGTCCTCAGTACCTTGACAGAGCAGCAGAACTTCCTGGAGTCTTCTGGTTGCTTGCAATAATTCTAAGTAACATCATCTGCATATTTTAACATTTTTTATGCGCCTACACTTAAATTATGTTATTATCTTTTTTATTTAATTTTAAGTAAGAAATAAATTATATATGTTTCTCAAAATGTAGCACCATCCTATAACTATCAGAATATTATCTCTTATGCTTGTGTTTCTGTGTTTTCTCTTTTGTTTTAGTAAAGGAGAGCGACATCAAGGAGCCAGAGTGTTTTCTCTTTTGGCTTGTTCAAATACCAGCTATTTTTTGGGTGGGAGGGGTTGTTTTTTGTTTTTTTTCTCTTTTTTCTTTCAATTCATTATGTTTGTAATTCTTTCATATTTAAAAAAAATGCAGACCATTGTTGTTTCTCTAAAAGCTATTCCATTAATGTCCCCATGTGAACCAAGCTTCATTTGCCACTGTGCCCATTGTTTTTCTTTTCTCCCTGTTTTCCAAAAGCAAAGATAACATATCTGAGCAAACAGTGATCTGCAAATGTGTTTATGTTGGGGAAACAAAGAAAATCCAATTTAAACACTTACCTTTCAGTGAGGGTTCTGGGTCGTACCGCCCAAATTAACAAGTGTACTTTGACAAACTAGCTCAAAATACTGCTTGGAAGGTCTTTTGTGCTGTTCTGTGTCTGTGTATGAGTTGGGGTCGGGGAACATGGATTTACTGGCAGTGTTATTTTATCCTATTCCATTCCTTTATTTTTACAGCACACAGAGATACAAAATAACTAACTTTTAAGTATATTCCACAAATTGTCAATGTGGTTGAAGTTGCATCCAAGTATCAGTCAATAAACCAAAACGGTTACCCTGGTAAGGATTTTCAGTAATGACCTAGAAACCTTGAAAAGCACTATATAAATGCAAGCCATTATTATTATTATTATTATTATTATTATTATTATTATTATTATTATTATTATTATTATTATTATTATTATTATTATTATTATTATTATTATTATTATTATTATTATTATTATTATTATTATTATAGAAACCTATTGTTACCACCATTGACACCTAACAGACAAAATCATGGTCTTTATCTAGAGGTGACTGTGTGAAAGAAGAACATCTCTGCATTTCTTCAGTCATTGATAATATGAAGCTTCAAAAGAACAAGCCAGCTGGCAGTCATTACACAGGAAAAGTTGTATTTGTTTTATACCTTCTTCAGAAAACGGCATTTAAGACTTGTGCCCCAATCCATCAATTCAAAGTAGGTTTAGTGATAGGTCATTTTTCGGGATATTAATTTATCTTAACATTGTTTTCTTCAAGAAAAGCATATCGACTCAATGATTTGACCAGCAAACAGTCCAGATCTCAATCTATTTGGAAAATTAGGTTATAAAACAGGGCTGCATGACATTAGGAAAACATGCTATATGTCATAACAAAGGTGAATGTTGTGATACAGCTGTATCTTGGGCTAAGTAAACTTTCCTCCTGCTTTGGCATTTTAGCAAAAATACGACCTAGGTAGAGTATCCAGCTCCTAGGGGAAAAATGTATATTTCCATTCAGCAACATTGTTTTATTGATTAAGTTTGATCTGTCTATATCTGCTGTTTTGGCAAAGAAATATCTTAGTTGTGATTTTGATCAAACAAATTAATGGCATCCAAAACACTTTTTCTCCAACAATAAACGATGAGCATCTGGAAACATATGACAAGCCAGGTAATTATTTTCATTAATTCATTAATATTGATATTGTGCATAGTCATATTGCAATAATGACAAATTTGAGATAAATTGTGCAGTAGAAATGGTTAAAACTGGTGCATGACATGGTTCTATCCTGCAAATCTGATCTTTGAGTTGCTATCGGAGCTGTCTGATGAAGTAAATCGTTTTTCAATAGTGAAATATACCCCCAAAAACGTAAGTTTTTGTAAACAATGCCAGGATGAGGTTTTAAGTAACTCCTGGTAAATATCTCTCCTAACACACCCACCCCACATCTCATGGTAGCAAACAGGATGTACCAACTGGAAGACGGATCAGATCAACATCTAGTTTGAACAGTTGTAGCTGTCATCCAGCTACTTGGCCAGCGAACAAATATGTGTCCTCATACCACGTTTCAACTCTGGGCAATGCTGCTGATACTCTCCGAGCTTATTCGGCATTTTGTCCCCATGTGAATGAGGGCACAATCACAGTAAAACATTGGCAAAATGTTTTGAATTAGTAAAATCTGAATAATTTCTGCTCACAAATTCAATAAATAAACAAAAGCCTAGGCTGCTTTGTTGAAAAATCTATGTTATATGAGTTGTGAACCACATATTAAGTAATCCCAATTATTTATGTTATTTACCTCAACCCTTGTGTTGAATACCATCTAAACTGAAACCATGTTTATTGATTTTAACATTAATTGTGCTAGCTAATGGAGAAAGAGGAAACCACTAAAGGAAAAGTTGGTCATTGCCCAAGGTTCTGGATATAGATTTGAAACAAAGAAAAGAAAAGAAAAGAGAGAGATGGAAAACCTGAGAGCTGACATGTCGGAATATCTAGTTGTGCCACTCTTGGCATTTGGGATAATCGGCAATACGTCTTTTGCTGTGGAGAATTTTTGGCCCACTTTTCTTTACAGAATTTCTTTAAATGAACCGTTTTGGAGGGGTTTTGAGCATTAATGGCCTATTTAAGGTCAGCCAAAGAGTCTGAGGCAGATTTAAGTTTGGACTTAAGGAGTTGTTGATACATTCCTGGAGTGATTTTGGGTGACCGGCCTCTCAGAGGAAGGTTTACAATTGTTCATGTCTTTCCTTTTGTGAATAATGTCTCTCAGTGTGGTTCCCTGGAGCAGAAAAGCATTAGAAATGGCTTTTTGTTACACTTTTCTAGACTAATAGATATCAGTGGCTTTATTTCATATTTATTCTTGAATTTCATCTTTTTTAGATCTACTTCATGCGGTCTATTTAAGTATTTTATTGATTCTTTAGGCCTGACTGTAACCAGGCCAGGGTTGAGTGAAACTGAACCAAAAAGAACTTAAGCAGGATTAAATCTTTAGAAGGACAAAAATGACCTTTATGATAAATGTGTTTAATTTCTGTAACTTAACAATTTGCTTATGAAAGGAATGTTGTTGTTTTTTTGGTGAGGTTCACATGTGGTTTATTTCACTGCTGCTGTGACAGCTCACTGATCATCATGCTGGCATGTGAATCTCTTGCTATTAGCATGTGAGTACGCTCAGTGATTTAAAGTAGCCTTGCCATTAGATTTTGCATGCACACAAATGTTTCAGATTATCAATCTGTAACTAAAATGGTAAATATGTTCGGTTCAGTGGGAGTAACATTTTGTAACCTATACAGCCTTGTCTTAAACTATTAAGCATATATATTTAATATATAATTTCCCTCTGGGATCAGTAAAGTATTTTTGAATTGAATTGAATTGAATATACATATATATATATATACATATATAGAGAGAGAGATTAGAGATTAATGTATATATATATATATATATATATATATATATATATATATATATATATATATATGTATATATATATACACACATTAATCTCTAAGGATGATGTCATAGAAATGCTTTCGCCATTTCCCAACGCTTTTCTTTTATACATATATACTAGTAAGCCCATCTACCCATGTATTTACAGAGGTTTAGATTGAACTGCTGGTTTTTTACATAATTATGAAACAGGACTCCAGTAAGCAAGAAATGTCTGAACTTCACTTGATTTCGACAGTTTTTTTTTTTTTTTTTTGCTGACATTGGGAATCTCTGAGTCATAGCAGATATTTCAGTTTTTCCACTCAAAGTGCTCTAGTTCCCTCACACACATCAACAATGGCCTGATTCAGAGCCTTGAGAGCAAGATTTGTATTGGGCAAAAATAACTTTCTGAAGTTGGGCTCCAGTCTGAACACACAGGCAACATTTATTTTCCCTGTTCACTCAGTTATGCACAAAAGAGAGAAAAACGATACTACCACGTGAAGAATATTATTCATCTTTTTTATATAGATGAAATGCAAATGTGGGTTTAATATACATACTTACAGAACATGCACATTCATTGTAGTTTTTTAAAATCACTTAGATGATCTACTCTATAGGGAACATGTATTTACAAACATTTGAACACATTTGATGTAAATACAAAAGAAGATACTTAGTGTTCCGCTTTGTTAGTGCAGGTTACACTATTGGAGAGACAGAAATCGTTATATAATATCTTCTCATACTGTTTCCAGTTCTCTTGCCAGCCCACAAGAACATAGAAATGGAAAAGTCAGTTTCACGCCTTTAAGTGTGAATAACCATGCGGAGATTCCAGTGGTTTCAAAGTCAGGAGCTGTGGAAGGGCTGGGCTATGGAAATGAAAGAGCTCCATTCGGTGCTGGCTGTCTGGTAAATAAAATATCTCACTTTGAATGCATCTGTAAGGAAGCTGTGCTTTTGCCCAGCACCATTGCCACTAGGAATACTATTTATAATGGAAAAGCTTCATGCCCTAGAATTTGCATTTTGCCGTAAATCATATGACTCACCTTCGAAATACCTAAAGTAGTAGTAGGCGGGTGGTCAGTCCCCTGTGAGTTGTTCAAGGTTTATTTTGGACAGTGTAGGAAGCTTCAGTATAAATGACCAGAGTACATTAGTGATCTTATTATAGCCTCCAAGCAGTCTTTAGACATCAAAGCATCGCAATGCAGGTCCATGCAGAGATGTAACATGCAAACCTCCAACCCATGTCAATCTCTCTTTTGGCCTTCTCCCACTCTAAAGCGGCACATCGGTCAGAGACATCACTCACTGTGAACCTTAGATGCACAGCTGCAAGGAGTGGACGGGGTAAGACAGCTGCTCCTGTGACTCATTGGAGAGGCCTTTCATCACACTGCCTCAAAAGGAATAGTGCGTGTTTCTGTTTATCTACAAGCCTGTTAAATGGTTGCATAGATGTAGGTAGATTAAGAGCATCTGTTAACAGTGTGTGGACTTATCTAAACAGTGAGACTGACATTTTCCGACACTTGTACCTTCAGTTTTAATTTAGCTCTGATATTATAGTTATTTACTTATAATAACAACTGGAAAGTAATAAAAGGTTGCCAGGAAGTGAGAGAAGAATCTTACTTTTAAAAATATCTGCTTTTCACAATAACAATTGACTAATAATGTCACACCGTTGTAAGATTTTTAACAGTATAATTATTTTGTTGTATTAGTTTGAGCGAAGTTTATGTCTATTAAAACATTTTTCAGCGTTTACATGATTTGCGTAGGTTTTTACAACAGCATCTCGTTAAATAGTTTTCATGATGGAGACAGAAAGAAGCCAGCAGTTTATGACTTCCTCTGTTGTCCATGGCAACAATGTGTTATATTACCCCTTCACCTGACTCCTAATTCTTCCTGTCTGGTACAATATAAGAAATAAAAAAGAATTTCTGTCATTATGAGACAGTATTATAATGTTATAATGTTATAAAAGCAGGTTTCCACCGTTGCTTGCAAGAGCTATCTGTAAAGATTTACAAAATCGCCATTTCTCCAAAAAAGGAGAGGTCTCATCTGAGAGTGATGGTGATTCTGCTTCTAGCAGCATTTTTTATGCATCCAATTCTGCCTTTTGCTGTTCAATTTTGTGTTGAAGCTACAAGCACATGCATCCGCTCAAAAGCAGCATGTTTATGATCCGTTTTTTCCATGAGGTCTATTCAGGTGCTCGTGCTAGAAAGAAGCATCAACAAGAGAGGTTTTACTTATTTAACAGAGGATTCTTAGTCCTCACTCTCTTGGCACCTGTCAGTGAATACATTCACACAGCGGGTAGACTTTTCCACTGCTGTGAAGTGGTAAATTTGCGGGGAGTGGAAGGTAACACGGGGACACTAATGGATTTAACATATTCAAACAGAGGCTCTCAGTCTTGTACTTTGTTATCGGGCATTACAATTTCCTTTGAGTTCAATGGACTGTAAACAGCAACATATTGCAGCCCATTCCCATGAGCCTCAAACTTGAACAAAGTCTTTTATTTTACATCTATCTATCTATCTATCTATCTATCTATCTATCTATCTATCTATCTATCTATCTATCTATCTATCTATCTATCTATCTATCTATCTATCTATCTATCTATCTATCTATCTATCTATCTATCTATCTATCTTCACACACACGCATACGCGCACACACACACGCACGTGCACACACACACGTACGTACGCACACAAACCTAAATTATATATATATATATATATAGGTGTGTGTGTGTGTGTATGTACTATATATGCACGCCAACCCTCAGTAGCCAGTATGGACAACATGATGGGATGGTTGTTACTATGGTTACAGCTTGCTGTGTTTATCTGTTGCTGTACTGCAGGGGTGTGGGGTGGACTGTCTGTAGGGCCGAGCTATGCAGTGGCTGATGGCCAGAGGAGGGCAGTTGGAATCCAGAAAGCAGAAAAGGCCAGCTGAAAATAAACACACACACACAGCGGGTAGGCCAGGTCCACCATATACACCACCAGATAGGGAGGCAATGTATGTTTTATGATTGTGTGGCAGTATTTAAACAGCAGAAAATTCTGACAGGTGCATGTGTTTTAGAAGGCAGATACATATCGTTCTCTGTCAATAGAAACTACTTCATTTATGACTTGTTGATCATTCCGCTGTTACATTTGTCAGTTGTTCTCTTCTGTTTGCTGGTTTATAACTACCTAAATTTATTCCTGCAAACAAAATGTTGAGTTGCAAGATATTTCAATTATGTAGGGAACCTCTGTAAACAAACATTTCCTTTGTCAGAAGACATTTAGTCTGTTTAGACAATCAAAATGATTAATAAAAGACTTCATTGGTGTCTTAACCTGTGTATTTTTAGAGCATTACTAAGGAAGAAGCGTTGAATGCTATGACAAAGAACATAAACAAGAACTCTGCTTCGAATTAGCATTTTACTTCTGTTTAGACTATGTGTTAAGTAAAAATAGACATGCTATAGGACACACATATCAAAATGAGATTTTACTGTTTGCTGCAAATTAATATTATTGAGTTTATTGGCTGTAAAGATAAATTACCCTGTAAGATTTTATTTCACAATTGTATAATCATGTGAATAATAATATTTACAGCAACATAAAAATCAAACAAAAACAATGGTATCGCTGACGTGAATTAAACAATTAATAACATTTTGACAAAGATGGTGAAAAATAAAGTAACAGAACAAAAGTCAACTTAAAGGAGCAACCTGAAAAGATTATTCGTGAGATGCTTGGAAAGGTATAGAACATTGACTATAAATTTGGTGATTTCAACACTTTATGATCTTTTACCTAAACCTTTCTGAGTGATAAACAACATTGTAGACTGATCGGAAACATATGATGGACTTAAGTTTGAAGATGTTAATTTAGTTTCAGCAATGTATTGCGTTTATTTCAAAGTATGGATTTTGTTCATCAACATCAGGATGGATAACATAGCATAGATTTTTTGTATTTTGGCAATTCAAACTCTTAAAATTGTCAATCTTTCAGAGCACCATATTCAAAAGTTGCAATTCTGTTTTTCGTGTAATGTATGTAATAGTAGAGCACAAATTTAACACAGACCATTCCTTTAAATTCTGGTATCAATGTGCTGTAGGGTGGGACCCTAAATCCCCCCAAAGTTTGTTAGCATGCTGTTGGTAGAATCAAATTCCTTGAATGGTTCTAAAAGTCATGATCAGTTGCTGTAAAAGCTGATAATCCTCCTGTCACATATTCAGCAGTGAACTTGTTTCTTTCCTCATGTCCCCAATGATATTATCATAATAGTCTATGATTTAAAAAAGCTTTTTATTCCTCTCTCTCTTTCTGTGGGTTAAAAGAAAAAATACAGGTGGGTTTTTCTGAATCTGTTCATCTCTCTTTACTAACTGCTCACTTTCTGCACCGCTGAATACAAAGCAGTCACTGTGCTTTTTTTCTTGATTTGTATATAAAGACTTATTTGAAAAACTGTGAATCTGCTGTGCTTTTGTGTTATGGGTTTTATAATGATGTGAAACTGAACTAATCAACAGATGAAATTATGAAATCAAACTAGCCTTTAAATTGTAAAATTTTTAGATTTTCCACGTAATCCCTAATCGCTCCGTTGTTTATATATATATATATATATATATGAAATGTAAACTTGAATTTCTGTAATGAACTTCTTCCAAAAATGTGCATTTCAAAAGACCTTGTTTTGGTTTTAAAGCAAAAATGATAGCATATGGAGGAAGGAAGTAATGTGGTTTGATGCAAGGAGTTGTTAGTGTTCTTTCAGTATGATTGCAGTAGCAGGTAACATGATCTGTCTTAGAAGTCCAAAGTTGTCATGTTTCTTATACTTGTCACAAAATGCAATGTATGTTCTTTGGCTTAAAAGTTTTGCAAAAGGCATTAGAGATGTTTATTTTACACCGCTAGGTGGCATTCTGCACTAGCTGCCTGTGTGATGCACATTAAGATAATGCATCATTGTGCAAACTATCTTGCTCACATTTTCCATCTCAGCTTTGATTTATCTGGGTTTTTTAAAAGTTTCTTAAGCAGATTGCTTTCGTTCTTAAATAATTGAAGTAACAATATTTTATTGATCTAACAAGAATGAATGTCTTCTAAAAAGTAAATATTGATTTAAAATGTGATTCATTCACACGCTGTTTCAATAATTTAATGGTTCCCTTTTCTCTTCTCCCTTTCTTTTTATGCGTCAGGACCAAGTAAAGACACCAAAGGAATCCAAATCCAGGACAGCAAAAACAACTGAAGATAAAACAGTGGAGGGCCTAGAGCAAATACCCGAGGATGGACAAGAAGGAGTTAAAGCAAGTCTCAATTCAGATGAAGAGATTGAGGTTGAGGAAATTATTGAAGAGTCTCGTACAAAGCGTCTCCAACGCACCACCAAGCAGCAAGTGGACAACATAAAGAAGGCCTTCTCCAAAGAGAAAATGGAGAAAACCAAACTAAAGACTAAGGAAAACCTGGAAAAGACCAAGCAGAGGACCCGTGAGAACCTGGAAAAGACAAGGCAGAAAACCCGTGACAATCTTGAGAAGACAAAGCACAACTTTGAGAAAAAGATCAACAAACTTGGAACCCGCATGACCCCCAACCTGGAGCGGAGAGCGAAGATGAAGACCTCCAAAGATAAGTTCAAGAAATCCCTCACTCCTGATCACACTGTCTACGCTCGCTCCAAGACAACCGTGTACCGGGTCCCCCCTTTTACCTTCCACGTTAAGAAGATCCGGGAGGGGGAGGAGGAGGTGGTGCAAAACACAGACATGGTGGAAGTGACGGAGGGAGAGGCACAGCCAGAGGGAGGGGAGAATGGGCTTGGTATGCATGGGGAGGTGGAGGAAGAGGAGCTAGTGAATGTAGATGGTCCAGAGATGCAAGGTCTGGTAGAAATAACTGAGGACTCTCTGGTCAGGGTGGAACCAGAGCATCTAAAGAAGGTTGGAAGTGAATGAAGGTGCCAGGAAGACATATAAAGAATAGGAAGGAAACAATGTTGAATGAGTCTAATCGAAAGAACACAGTAGTGATCTTACAGACTTTATTGGGGTGATTATAGTCTGACACCTCATTTGCTTTATGTTGTCTTTTTATTGTACCTGACAACGATGACTTTCATGTATGCTTATGTCTATTGTACAAATAACACACACACATACGCATGCAGGCACGCAGGCACGCGTGCATACACACACACACACACACACACACACAAACATATATATATATATATATATATATATATATATATATATATATATACATATATATCTAAAGCAAGCTTTTAAAATAAATAAAAGATAAATGATAAGCTTTTAAAATAAATTGCTATGCTTATGTTTATTAATTGTTTCAAGTGTTTGATTTTCTTTTTTTTTTTTTTTTTTGTTCCATTAACTGCTTGTCTGAAAGGAAGGCACAGTAAGAAGTTTTATTACCTCGTAATTAAAAAAATTGTGCTCACTCTTTCACCTGTTTGGCATGCACATTGTAATGGACGATCAGTGGTGGCTTTTGATATGGCTGATGTGGCTTTGTACCCAGGGCAGCACAGTCTGAGGGTTACCCAAGCCCAGAAAATAAATAATTCTCATTTGCACCCTAAACCTGTTTTCTTCTGTTTATTTGTAGGTTTAGTCAGTAAGAATGGGAGTTTCCCTGAGGTATATAAATGGAAGACACATTACTGTACACTAGGGATTTGCTGATGCTTCTGAAGTTGGAATCTGATCATTATAATTTGCCACCAAAAAAAAGTGCGTTTTTTGTGTTTTGTCCAAGGAGCCTAGATTGCATTTGACCATCTCTAGTAAAAAAATATATACATTTATCATTCTGTTTGTAAAAAGTCAAAAATATTTCTCACACAGAAAGCAAAACATTTAGATTGATGAAATGTGAACGGATTTATTCTACACTATAACAGATGCTTTAAAGTTTGTGATTTGCAAAACATTTACTCTACTAGTGAAAAATTGGGATAAAAAGGGGTATTTAGTTTTGTTATAAATTTTTTTGATTTGTATGATTTCATATGTGTTTGATCTACCTGCTTGTCTGCCTTAATACCAGATCAAATTTGATTAGTTCCTGGTAAGTTACAAAGTTGTAAAAAAGTATTTGCCCCTTTACAAATTTCATCTAATTTTGGTTTATTGTTACATTGATTTGTTATAGATGAACAAAAAAAATTACTAGCTGAAATTTACTTATCTGAGTAAATGCAAAAATCTGTTGCTAAATGAAAATTTTATTTTTTCAAGAAACAAAACCACATCAAGCTGGTCCTATGTCAAAATGAAATAGCCTTCTTAGTGAAATCATGAACTAAATATGATTAAACAGATTTTTGGAAAGGTGAGTTCACATTCACTAGTATTAAGATCAGTGTTCTGGATTCTACAATACAAAAGAGACTTGGCAAAAATGCTGGCCATGAGAAAGCTCCAAGCCCAAAACCACTGCTGAACAACAAGAAGACAAATGGTCATCTCACATATTCCAAAAACAAAAATCTTCACAATACCCAAGAATTTTGGAAAAATGCTTAGTGAATTGATGAGGTAAAGGAAGAGGTTTTGAGAAGATGTGCCTGCCAACACAGCATTTCAGAAATAGTTCATCATACTAACCATCAAACATGGTGCTTCTAGTGCAATGGTCTGGGTGTGCTTTGCTGCTTCAAGACCAGGACAACTTTCAATATTTGATAAAAACAAGAATCCTGCCAGCAGAGAATTCTGAAAGAGAGTTTCCAGCTATAAATTCATGACCTTCAGCTGAAGGTGCGTTGTGCAGCAGGACGACGATCCAAAGCGCGCCACCAAGTCCACCTAGTTTACAGATCATTCATGCTTGAAGAGTTTTAAAGAAATGCTCAAAATTTCTCCGTAGTGATGTGAAAGAACCGCTGCCATTCATTCTAAACGCTAAATAAGTGAAAATGTGATGAAAGAGAATCGGTAAAAAGGCAATGGTTTTTCCCAGCACTGTACATACCACAACATTTTCTTGCCGAATGGACTTCTTCGGTGAGAAGGAGCATGTCGGGCAGCTGAAGAAGAAGCTTACCCATTCATGTGACATTCGTGCAAGAACTGCCACTGTGTATGACAGAAAAGTTAGGGGCAGGCAGAGGCTATATTGTTATTATTACTTTATTCGACCAGGAAAGATCCATTGAGATTTAAAATCTCCTTTACAAGAGTTAAATGGACAAAAACAGCCCTAAAAGATATCACATATGAAGTTTCGCAAATCATGAAATATCAGTGATCACTAAAACATAAATAAAAAGAAAAAAGTCCAACAACAAATTCAGGATGGTAGTCAAATAATTAATTGATCAAAACATTTGAATTTGTGTTTACGTTTAGCATTAGCTTAAAATCCTTCAAATGTTTCACATTTTTGAGCTGATTCCATGCATAAGAGGAGACGTTCTTGAATGCTTTTTCCCTCAACTCAGTGTGAGCCTTTGGCATCGACAATTGGAACAGATTTTGTAGACGACTGTAGTAAGATCTTTCACTTTTCTGGAAGAAAGATTTTGTATATAAGTGGAGAAGGCTGATGATAGCTTAATAAATGAGAATATGCCAATGCTTTAGTCTTCAAAGTGGCAATGCAGACCATCCACCAGTAAAGTACAACATAAATTGATGAGTCAAACTATTGAGGTTTGTGGTGAATCTCAAGGCTCTGTCAAAGGCTGTGTCCAGATAATATGAGCATTTTGAAGACGCATTCATATAAATTACAATTCTCATAGTCAAAGACATAAAAGCGTCTTTTCTTAGACTCAAATGAAAGACATACCAGCGTTTTAGCTTTAGTTGTTTTGTACCAACTGTTTGAAATAAAAAAATGAACGACAGAGTCATCGATTCAGATTCCAAAGTTTTTATGTTCAGACACTAAATCAGTCTTCAAACCCTGAATAGTGATAAAAGATGGAACATGTAAAGAATTCAATTTAAAGTGAGGAAACAACTAAACTAAAATAACAACTCATCTGGAACTGCAAAATGTTCGCAGAACAATATTAAAGCAATGATGGAGCTGATGGGTTGCCAGCAAAGGTGTGGATCAGACGGAATATTTTACAGTGTCATCGGCATAAACATACAAATTAGTGTTCGATATTCTTTGATTAATTATTGAAAATTATCAAAATTATTCATATATTGGGTGAAAAATAATGGGACCAAAAATGATCCCTGGGAAACACCTGTGATGACAACAAGGAATCAATAGCAAATACATTTAGCTTTCCCACACTAAGGTCTGTTGGAAAGGTTTTAGAACCACCAAACCACCTGTTCTGTCAGACCGACTCTGATAGGATCTTGCTTTGCCAGCATATGATCCACAGTGTCAAGAGCTTTGGAAAGGTCAATGCGAAGGACTGAAAAGTGTTTCTTTATTGTCTAAAGTCTCGACAAAATAACGTAATACCTTTGAGGCTGCTATACTTGTACTATGTCCTTTTCTAGAGCCAGAATGGACATGTGAAAGATCATTGTGAGCATTCTGTGTAATGAGATGCTCCTTCAATTGCTCATAAGATAATGTAATAAGAATGTGAGCAACAAGGAACAGCTGGACTTGTCTTTTAGAAAAAATGAATGCAGAAGCAGAGTATTGAGAGTAACACTTTTAAAATAAAAATCATGCATTGTTAATCAAAGCAGAGACTAAATATTTTTGTCCCATTTTGTCGATAGTCTGGTAGCAACTCAATTGCATTTAAGCATGATCATGTATATTTTTTGAGATGGTCTGAAATAATAAAAGAGTTGTAACTTAACTGTTGTTACAACTCTTGTAACTTATGAACGGGGGGCATCGACTGGGATGATGCTCCCAGTAACTGAACCTCCTCCATGTCCTGTTATGAACTATTACTTTCTTTAATATGGAAAGTACTCTTACATCAGTTCTTTTGTTCTTTCTGTGTCTCTGCTCTGTCTTCTCAAACCCCCAGACGGTCGTGGCAGATGGCCACTCCGACTGAGCCTGGTTCTGCTGGAGGTTTCTTCCTGTTAAAGGGGAGTTTTTCCTCACCAATGTCGCCACATGGTTTCTCAGTATGAGGGATCGCTGAAGAAGTGCTGTGGTGGGAATCTGCAT
This sequence comes from Valencia hispanica, assembly GCA_963556495.2. Lineage (NCBI taxonomy): Eukaryota > Metazoa > Chordata > Actinopteri > Cyprinodontiformes > Valenciidae > Valencia > Valencia hispanica. The sequence continues at coordinate 35,748,924 of OY747718.1, forward strand.
GAACGAGCCACAACCTCAAGTTAATGACTCTATCCAATCTGCTGGGATTCCTTAAATAGTAAACGTTTAAACTGATTGGAACATTTGTATGATTATATTGAAGTTACTTTTCTTGTAAAGTGCCTTGAGATGACATCAGTTTATTAATATAGTGCCGATTTACAACAGAATTGAATTGAACTTATACTGTATTAAAAATCTCTACTGTGTGTCCTTATCTATTCCATGTAAATAAAACCCTTGAAGTGAAGTTCGCAATTTATCAAATAACCTTTGTGTGGTGTTTATCGTGCATTCAACATGTTTTTGTTGCATTTAGATATGTACTCACCAACATTTTCTTCAACTCAAATCTGCCCAATGAAATACAAACAGTTGTTTCCATGGTCATAACTTATCTCAATATACTTGAAGGTCCTCGATCAAAAATCACATCATAATTGTAGGCCGAAAGAGAATGGTCTCAAGAAACAATGAGAGTTAGATTAATGACTATCTAAGGATGATAAAATGTGTCTACCATTCTAAATTAAGCTAAATAAAATCAGCATGTCATTGACATTTCTTTAAGACATACGACTGCAGTTAACGTCAGTACATTGCAACAGTACATTAAAAGTCTAAAAACTTTTTCAGATACCAGCTGTAATAGTGGGCAGATCCACTGAATAATGAAAACAGCGTCAGCTCAGATGGAGAACGCTATCTGCTCATGAATTTTAAAATATAGCTGTCATTTTTTTAAAGGAAAAAAGGGGCAAAGTAAGGGGCTGCTGTAATTGCAAGATGTTCATAACTTGATGCAAACGGACATTGACAGTGTTCAACCCCAGCCACATTATATCATGAAAAGAAAGCACACACAGCACCAGACAAGAACAAGAGGAGTGCTTCTATTTTCCCTCCCTGCAGACTTGTCTGACCTTGGTCTGTTGTAGCTGCACAGAAGCCCATGTGGCAAGAAAAACTGTTGAAATAATCAATGGGTGGGGAAATGCAATTAAGGAGAAAGCTCTCTGAACACTGAGCTGGGAAGAGAACAGAGAGAAAACAGACAATGAATGCATGTGTGTGAATTTGTCAGTATGATCAAACTATATATAGATAAGCACTAAAAAGGGGGATTGTTTTAAATTGAAAAATTATCATACATATTGGCGTAAAATTAGATGTCCTTAATATTTGTATAGCTTTACTATACATTTTTGACAGAACAAGATTGAAACTATGGTTTTACGTTTGCTACAATGGATATGTAAAGCTGGCCATGCACAGTTAGTCCTGAATGCTGCAAAATGCGCTCTCTCTCTCTCTCTCTCTCTCTCTCTCTCTCTCTCTCTCTCTCTCTCTCTCTCTCTCTCTCTCTCTCTCTCTCTCTCTCTCTCTCTCTCTCTCTCTCTCTCTCTCTCTCTCTCTATATATATATATATATATATGTATATATACATATATACACACACACACACACAATGGCATCATAAATTTAAATGTACACATTTATTGTCTGAGTACCATTTAAACTGTGGATTTCCCCACTTTTGTGTCAGTTTAATTTATTTATTCTACTGTGAAGACGTATTAACAATTCTGTTAATTAATTTTTACTCCCCGAGGTCAACTGAGAAAAGCACTTTTGTTATTAACCTCGATGACGACAGCATTGCCAGTAACTCAGATGACTTCCAGGCTGGCTGTTCCGCTTAATGGCTCAGCCTCCCTCCGGAGCAGGCGAGTGTTTAGTTCTAAATAAGGCTTTCAACTTGGGAGGGTGAGTTGGGCGGAAGAGCTGAATTTCGACGGCAGTAAACATAACTACCTCAACCTAACCTGTTGTTAAGGCTCGCCTTTTTTCGGCAAAACCTGAATTACAATTGGTTGTACTGGTAGCTGTCCGCCACTATTGGTATTTCTAGTTGTCAATAATGACGACACTGTGATATGTTTGGCTGGAGGGACTGCAGTCCGTCTGATGGGTTGGGCGCATAGGAGTTGCGTCGGAGAAGAGTTTCTCGTGTTGGGGAGAGAAAAACGATAGTTTTAATCTTTTTGTAAGTTCCAACTCTCGTTCATGCTAGTTCGGTTTTTTTGTTTTGTTTTGTTTTGTTTTTTACACAAAAGATTAAACTGACCGCTATTGTTAGTGTATTTAGTAGAAAATTAACGGGTTTCGTTGGAAAAACTTTCCACAGAAGTGACAACGGCCGAGGTAAGACACCGTAAATTGACTTCTGCATTTTGTTTTTATTATTATTTTTTTCATGGGAAGCAAAATCTTCTCTTTGGTAATCATGCCCCTGGTGATTTACAATAGATTGCGTTGCTAGCTCCTTTTCAACCCTGCTAAACTACTGCACAGCAACTAGGTCATCAGTCATTCGGTGTGGAGAGACCTTATGTATCCGGCAGTGTTACATAAGTTATTAAAGTGTTGCTTGCTCCATTCTTATCTGAGTGACAGCTTAGTGTTTTAACTCGATCAATCTTGTGATCAAAACAACCAGCCTTAGACGTGTTGTTTTATTTTTGATCTTTTGATACGTCTTTCGGGTTGCCTTATTATTTATACTTTTAACAGTTAGGTCTGAAAAAAAAAGAGACTTCACCGAGAATAAAATTTGGACCCAGTTTAGCTCAGCTCATTGTGTATTGTTTGCCTTGAGTTGTCACGCCCATCTCCATATCATCTTCTGGCCAGAATATCAGATATCATCACGATTTAGTCTTTTTTTTTATCTAGTACTTCCACATAGAATACATTCAAAGTGTGGTCATTTTGTCTGCATAATTATAATGAATGTCTAAAAATTTATACACATCATCATCAGCCCCTTTTCATTTATCCAGTGTTTTCTGACTGTGTGAAAAAGGCAAACTTGGCATGGGTTACTGTTTTTCTTTGTACAAGGAAGTACTTCCTGGAATATTACTGACATGATTTAAGGAATCACAATGTGCTTTTGCCGGTAAAAGGCAGGGTGTTACCAGGTATTGGGCTGCCAGATAAAAACAGCTGACTTTAGTTTTGCTGATTCATGTTGATCAATCAGTCTGAGTGAAAAAGTATAATGGTCTTTCATTGGAAACGTGTGTGCCCCTATTCAGACTGATGGGGGTTTCATTCATGCATCACTTAACAATAGAAATTCGCCTTTGTATGCTTTCACCTTTTGACCCAGACTATAAATGTCTTAAAATGGCAGGTAATAATGAAACAGTTTCATTTCTCTCTCCATCTCGCTGTTACTGTACACACTGAATTATTTATCACTCTTGGGAGACCCTCCCCATATGTTTGTAGTCAGTCTGAGTTGGTTGAAAAAGGCGATGAAGATAACGTAAACGGAAAGAAATGTGCTCTCTTAATGTCAAGAGTTTAATCTGCTGCGTTTTTGATTGTTTTGAGGGTTTAAGGACTTGTCATTGTTTTGGTAGTAAGGTAAAAGTTCTTTGAAGTGATGATATCATGGGTGTCACTTGCCCAGAAATTCACATCATGCTGAAGCATTTTATTTTTTACTTGTTGGTTGAAAGTGAAAGAGAGGTTATATGAACTCTTAATGACTGGGAGACAAGCAATATGCTTGGATGAGAAATAAAAAAAACCTTCAAACATGTGTGAGAATAGTTGTTCTTGGGGGACACTAAACGGAAATCTGCAAGTTGTAGTTTCATAGGTAATTCAGAGAAAAGATGACAAATTAGACTAAAACGCAAATACCTATGTAGTCTAATTCACAAGGTTCCTTCACTTTTATTTCTCTTAAGAGTTCAAATAATGATAGCTCTGATGCTATTCCTTTTATAAAGAAAGTCTTAGTACTAGATGTTATCAGTAGTACTGTGAATTACTCCTAATTTAGGGTTATTGCACCATTATTACAATAGTGTCATCAGTGTCTAAGGATCACAGCTTTAGTGGCCTTGATCTTCCTAAAGCACACCTTGCTAAATTCACAAGACAACTTTCTCTTGTGTAGTTGAAAAACTGGTTATTGATGAATGTTAATGTAGCAATAAGCACGGATCAAAGTTTTTCACTTGTATATTTACTTTGAGTGTTATAGGAGACTTTCTTTTTTTGCGTGTCTCTGGTGTTCCACGCAGGGAAAAGTATGGCCTGTTTCTGGTGAAACAAGACGCCCCATAGAATCTTCTCAATAGATCACATGTGTAGCTCTCGGCTTTGTCTGCAGGTGCTTGACGATTAATGAAACAACTTGGCTTAAGTTGCACTTTCCACAAAGGAAAGTCATGAAACCAGTCATTTAATATGACCGTTTATCAGGTAAAAGAGAACGGATTTCAGAGTTTCGAGTCCATACGCTTTGTGGTTTTCAGACAGCTGAGAAAAGGAAGTATGTTTTTTTTTTTTTTTTTGTCATTTCCAGCAAGTAGCGTTGGGGCAAAACCTTGGTTCAAAGATCTCTGCTTGGAGAGCGAACAGCTGATCAAGATGGCCCATATTTCTTGTTGGAAGCTCATCTTTTCCGTGTACAGGAAGTGACTGTACTGAAAAAGAGGCCCCACATCGCCCTGTCATCGTTTTCAGAGCAATCGCGGTATTTAGCCATTTCCTGTCGATAAATGGGAGACATGTTCTGTTGAGGCATCTGTGGCAGGTTTTGTTTCGAATAGTGTTCTCTTTGTCAGGCAAGTGCATTAACTTTGGCCATCCTGCTTTGTCACTGCCACTGTTGTTTTTATATGTGTTAACCAGAAGCAGCGTGTAACAGGATGGCCCAGTGGAACCAGTTACAGCAGCTGGAGACCAGGTATCTGGAGCAACTCTACCACCTTTACAGCGACAGCTTCCCGATGGAGCTGCGGCAGTTCCTTGCCCCATGGATTGAGAGTCAGGACTGGTGAGACATTGATCCAATCCTTGAGATCACTTTTTTAATTTTGCTCATCAAAATTAGAAAACGACACAGAAAGCTGTTTTTTGTTTCGTAAGTTCTACAAAAGGATCACAACCCTTACGAGGAAAAAAAATCATGTTTTCACCTTGACAAATTCACATGCAATCATATGTTAGAAATCTTTTACACATGTGAAAACATGTTTAGAAATAACATGATATATGTGAAGAACATCTGACCACCTGGGCTTGCACACATTTGTGAAACCAATGTAAAACTATCAATGTGAAATTCATGTGTCCTACACATGTAGTTTACCAGTTACCACATAGGATAACATGTGCTTCCATGTGAAGAACATGTTCAACCCATGTGACTTTTCCGTAGGGGAATAAATGAAAACAGATTCAGTTTTGTTAACAAATTTCTAATCTTTGTGTTATATCGTAATAATGTCTGCAGATCTGTATAAAACTGTTTACATTTCATTAGAACTGGGCGAGAAGGCCTTATTTTTTGATTCATTATTTCTATAATAATTTTTTTTCAAACAAGGGCCTATGCTGCCAACAAAGAATCACATGCCACGCTGGTGTTCCACAACCTCCTTGGGGAAATAGACCAGCAGTATAGCCGTTTCCTGCAGGAGAATAACGTACTCTACCAGCATAACCTACGCAGGATTAAACAGCATCTGCAAAGTAAATACCTGGAGAAGCCAATGGAAATTGCCCGGATTGTTGCCCGCTGTTTGTGGGAGGAACAGAGACTGTTGCAGACTGCCACCTCTACTACACAGGTATACTAATATTTACCCAGCTTTAGATTCTATGGTATTATAAAGAAAAAGCCATAAATACATTTATTTTCTGACAGGATGGCCAAGCAGCCCACCCCACTGGAACAGTAGTGACAGAAAAGCAGCAAATACTGGAGCACAACCTTCAAGACATCAGAAAGCGTGTACAGGTGAGGGCCCTTTCACACTAGAGCTGTGAGGTCCGCTTTAAACTGACCAGGTTTTGTTTTCACGTGTAGCCCGCTTTGTTCAGGCAGGTCTAAAAACTCGGACCCACCAAGTAAACTCTGGTCAGCCAGAAAATATGGGTCTCAGTTCACTTGGAATTGAATAATGGTGCTTATCTCTCTTAGTGAGAAAGCAAACATACTCAGTGTGTGAACCAAAGGGTAGAAGTGATGAGTCTTAAGCGTATGATTTACGGACATCTATATGTGTGAACTGAAAACTTTTAAATCCTTTCTCAACTCCTCCATAGCATGTCAAATTGTCTCCCTCCGTGTCTTTTTTTGCTTCTGCACAACTGCAACATGCTGGATTGCTTGCTGTCTTGTTTATGGCAAGCAAATGTAACATTTATTTGCCAAGGAGGATCGTTTAGCAAAATCTCCTTAAATCATATCTTTCTATAAAAGTTGACATTTCAGATATCTGAAATGACATTTTTCCTATCCACAGAAACATTTGTGCTATCTCTAACATCGTTCTTGCTCAGACAATAATGTCACATTTCCATTCCATGTCCATCTGGTTTGCAGCTGCACCTGTCAGTCATTCTTCCTACTTCGGACGAACATTGTGGATAGCTGAAAGTGCGTTTTTATGTGGAGAAGATCTAATTTCACCCATCTATAGTTAAAATGAGAAGTAGTAATCGGTCCCCTTTTTTTAATGTTAAATGTTAAAATGACTTGTCATACTCACTTACTGCTCACACAAGGCAGGTTCTTGCTGTAAAACCAAATGAGCAGATGTTGCAACTGTGTATGTTTGTCTAACCGGTTTGGTCCTCTTTCAGAAGTGTAAATTAAAAGTTAACCAAACCAATGAAGGTGTGAAATGTTTTGACATTCACCACCCAGTGGAACCGAGCAGCCCAGACTATCCTGGTGTGAAAAAACACCCTTATTTTTAAAAAGTGCTCATCAATAAATATCTAAAAAAATCAACCTTTAAAGTACCTAAAACTGTGTTACCTTGTTATAAGCTGTCAATAAGAAACGTCTGTGTTTCTACAGGACATGGAACAGAAGATGAAGATGCTTGAAAATCTGCAAGATGATTTTGACTTTAACTACAAAACCTTGAAAAGCCAAGGAGGTATGTTTTACGTACTTTTTCTGCTTCATTAGATATATTGATAGGTATGTTTACATATAGCTGTTTATCTCATGGACCCCATGTTTGCCGTGTCTTCAGAGTTGTCCCAGGACCTCAATGGAAATAGCCAGGCAGCTGCCACAAGACAAAAGATGGCTCAGCTTGAGCAAATGCTCAGTGCCCTGGACCAGCTCAGGAGGGTAAGCAGGTTTCGGGTCAAGAATATTTTCAGCTTGTAAGGGCCATGTATTTCTTAGTTATGTGGACTACAGATTGTTGGTGTTGCTGTTCAAGCCCTTGTTTAACGTGTGCTTTGTGGATTTTATAGCAAATCGTGACAGAAATGGGAGGCCTTCTGACAGCCATGGATTATGTGCAGAAGAATCTGACTGATGAGGAACTGGCGGACTGGAAGAGACGACAGCAAATTGCCTGCATTGGAGGTCCACCTAACATTTGCCTCGATCGCCTTGAAACATGGTACCCAACTTTAATCAGACATTCTGTTTTATTCCTAGAAGAGTATTCGTACATTGGAACTCTGTATAAAAAGAATAATAAATGGCAGACTCGACCGCTCTGAGGATTCACTTTCGACTTAAAGAAGTGGAGTTAAATGATGTCTGATGCAACATTGTCGTTCTTCAGTATTTGACCCATAAAATATTTGACCTCAACTAATTTCCTAATCAGGATCACATCCTTGGCTGAGTCCCAGCTCCAGATCCGTCAACAAATTAAGAAGCTGGAGGAGCTTCAACAGAAGGTGTCCTACAAGGGAGACCCCATCATTCAGCACCGGCCGGCTTTGGAGGAGAAGATTGTGGATCTGTTTAGAAACCTTATGAAGAGGTAGGATTTTTATTTTTGTTAACTTGTGTTTATTGGATCAATGCTGGTGCATGGTCTATATAAAAGTTCTTTTTTTTGTTTAGTGCCTTTGTGGTTGAAAGACAGCCTTGTATGCCCATGCATCCAGACAGGCCGCTGGTCATCAAAACAGGAGTGCAGTTCACAACAAAAGTCAGGTATGATTCAGGTCTACATCAGAAATAAAATCTTTCTTCTACCAATTATGTGTGTTGTCATTTTATATATTGGATGTAAAGAAAACGTGATAATTATCTTCTTTCTTTTTGCTTTGGTTTTTCAAGGTTGCTTGTAAAGTTTCCTGAACTCAATTACCAGCTGAAGATTAAAGTTTGCATTGACAAGTGAGTTTTTTTTAAATCATTGATCTAAATTTTTCTCTCCTCATTATGCTTATTGTTCTTCACATTCTTTTATTGAAGGACCTCTGCGGAAATATTGGTTTTACTAATTGGGACTTTATTTTTCAGAGAATCTGGGGATGTTGCTGCAATTAGAGGGTAAGCTTTTGAGGACACCTCTATAAACCTGAGCATTTGAGATTTGAGTGTCCATTATGCTACAGAGGAGGCTTAGTTATCGTTTTTGTTTTGTTCAGATCTCGAAAGTTTAACATCCTCGGTACCAACACGAAAGTCATGAACATGGAGGAATCCAACAATGGCAGCCTTTCAGCAGAGTTTAAACACTTGGTCAGTTAAGGAAGCCAGTCTCTTAACAGTTAAATGCAATAAAGAATTTGGAAAATGATTGCTGAAGAGAGCTGACCTTTCCTGTGTTTTGCAGACCCTGCGAGAACAGAGGTGTGGCAACGGTGGCCGGACCAATAGCGATGTAAGTCTCATATTCAGGGACAACCATCAAAATTATACTTGGTGAAGTGTAATCCGTTCAAATAATAACTAATTTGTTGGGATTATTTCATTTTCAACATATTTACAGCTTTAAATAATCTTTTCTAGGCGTCCCTCATTGTAACGGAGGAACTCCATCTTATCACTTTTGAGACAGAAGTCTATCACCAGGGTCTAAAGATAGATCTGGAGGTGAGTAGCTCGACTTTGTTTCAAGATCTTGAGCTAAAAAATTAGATCTGCGGCCTGGTTTAAAGTTAATTGCAAATGTAAACATGTTAAATAAAATATTTTAGAACTGATTTCTTACAGTTAGGATCATTTGGGAATATTCACCCCTAGATACACAAAATAAAGTATCTCTTGATCATTGTGAGTGGAAAAAAGGTTGAAAAAGATAGACTATTTGCACTGTGTTAAATCTAATATGTGGAACCAATGTCAAAGTATAAAAATATGAAATTGTCAGACATTAAGGTTACAATAACTGAATTAAATAATGGCATGTTATGTGTATGTCTTAAAGCAACTAAGACATCCTTTAAAGCTTTCAATGGATATTGCGGTTGTAGTCCTCAGTAAGTCCCATAGCTTTTGTTCATACATTTTTGACAACAATTTTTGTAATTTATTGTAATAATTATTGTGCAAATTGAATTTAGGTGAAACATTCAGTGAGCTGTTTTTGGTACTGGCAAAACACACAGCAAATCTGGAATGTTTGAATTTAAAGACAGGTAAACACTGGAAGTGCCCTTCATGCACGATACTATTCCAGGTTTTTCTGTTTTAATATATTTATTTTTTTTCCTCCTATTGGAAAAGAAAATCTCTTTCTATGCAACCTCAGATGTCCCAACCTAACGGAACATCAGCATTTCTTGTAGAATTCAGAAGAAGATCCTGACTATGGCTAAAGCAGTGATGGGCAAAGGATTGTCCCAGAATTCATGTTTTCTTTGATGCTGTTTACCATTTGACTGTCAATGTCTTCGGTACTTGCTTGAAGTATTATAGAAGTAGGATAAAGATAGAGACGAGAGAATATATTGATCAGCAGAAGCAAATAGATAAAATAACATACTGAAGATGGTGCACTGTGGAAGCATCAGGCCTGCATTAGGACACGGATCCCACAAGTCTTATGCATTGTGCTCACCTCAGGTGAATCGTGCAAGTTTTAATCGACCCTGCTTTTGTTTCATAGTCCCAGTTAGATGCTATAAAAACGGCAACGCCCTGTGATCTCAGGGGATGGACTTGTTTGATGTGAAAGGGACAGAGTGATCCTTAATGGAGGGTTTGTTGTTGCGTGTTTATTGTGGAATGATCCGAAAAGGGCTATTGTTAAAAATCTGATGTTCAGTTTGCCTGTAGTTGAGAGGGCCAGACACAACAGAAACTATCCGGTGCAAAATATCTGTTGGTGTGAAAAGGGAATGGTTTTAGTGTAATATTATAATGAACTTTAATAAGAAAACAATTAAAATTACCTTCTTGTTGGCAAAATAAAACTGATTATAAAGCGGTCTGTATTTGCAGACCCATTCTCTGCCAGTGGTTGTCATTTCAAACATCTGCCAGATGCCCAACGCCTGGGCTTCCATCCTTTGGTACAACATGCTCACTAATCACCCAAAGGTAAGACGGCTCCCTCTTGTGGAAGGGCTCTGATCTCTGCTGGTGGCAAGCATTCCCGAGACTGTTGTCTCCGTTTCCGTTACACAGAACGTGAACTTCTTCACCAAGCCTCCGGTGGGAACTTGGGACCAGGTGGCCGAGGTGTTGAGTTGGCAGTTCTCTTCAACCACTAAGAGAGGCCTGACCATTGAGCAGCTGACCACATTGGCTGAGAAATTACTCGGTAAAACAAGAAGCCTAAAAAGTATCTGAAATTCTTAGACGTACCTTAATACTGACATTATTCTGTTACTTTTTTTTTATTACAGGGCCTTGCGTGAATTATTCTGGATGCCAAATAACATGGGCCAAGTTCTGTAAGGTAATACACTTGACAATTATAAATGGATCCGTCTGCCTTTACATTGTTTCGCTCTGTGTGAATAATTTTGTTTTCCTTCCTCTTGTGCAGGAAAATATGTCTGGCAAAGGCTTCTCCTTCTGGGTGTGGCTGGACAATATCATTGACCTGGTGAAGAAGTACATCCTCGCTCTGTGGAACGAAGGGTGAGAAGTCGGCCTTTGTTTAGACTCAAATCTCCAGGCTGTGTCTGGAACCGCTTGTTCACTTCCTGTTATAGTGTAGAGCCCAATCAGACATGCAACACCTCTAAAGTAAGCTTGCTGTTTTACAGTAGAGTATTGTAGTCCTGTGTTTTGACATGTTGCTTCTCTGTTGACAGATACATCATGGGTTTTATCAGTAAGGAGAGAGAGAGAGCCATTCTGAGTCCAAAGCCTCCTGGCACGTTTCTTCTGCGCTTCAGTGAGAGCAGCAAAGAGGGCGGCATTACATTTACATGGGTAGAGAAAGACATTGGAGGTGAGTCATTTTAAAGCTGCTGTTCATGTAATGTCTTTAGAATAATCTAATTTTTTACTTATTTTGTTTTTGTAGGGAAGACGCAGATCCAGTCGGTAGAGCCGTACACCAAGCAGCAGCTCAGCAGCATGTCGTTCGCAGACATCATCATGAGCTACAAGATCATGGATGCCACCAACATCCTGGTCTCGCCTCTTGTTTATCTCTATCCCGAAATCCCCAAAGAGGACGCTTTTGGAAAATACTGCAGGCCAGAGGCAGCTCATGAACCTGAGGCGGCAGGGGACTCGACGAGCAGTAAGTCGCTGCCATGTTCACCATAGCATCTGAACAGCTTTAACAAATGCTTTCATTACAGTCTGTTTTCTATGTGGATCATATGTTCTCAATGTTTTCACTAATGTTTTCTCATTCTCGTTCAGCTATCCAGCCTTACTTGAAGACAAAGTTCATCTGTGTAACCCCGTAAGTATCTATCCTTAGCTTTAGGCTGTGATATTTAATGCCTCCCATGCAGAAGCCTCAATGCTCAATCTGGATGTTTTCTTCAATGTCTAAAGTATTGAATACCTGTTTCACTTTTTCACATTTTGTCATAACTGCGAACCTCAGACAAACACACAAGTAGCACATAATTGTAAGAAGAAAGAGGGGGGAAAAAAAGGTTTTTCAAATTCTCTTCTAAATGACAATTTGACAAGTCTGCCTGAGTCGATGCTTTGTTGAATGACCTTCCACTGCTGTTACAGCTGCAAGTGTTTTGTTGTGTAGCTCTACCAGCTTTGATAAACTAAGAATTTCATTTTTGTCCGTTCTTCACAAAATGGTTCATCCTCATACAGCTTGACTGAAGAATATATGTGAACATAAATTCTTCCAAAGTATGGAATTTGACTGGGCCATTTAAAAAAAAATGCTTTGGTCTGAATCATTCGGTTTTAGCTCTGGCTGTATTTTTAGGGTCGTTGCCCCGCTGGAAGCTGAACCTCTGCTCTGGTCTTCTGGAGGCTCAAACAGGTTTTGTTCTGTGATTGGCCTATATTCAGCTCTGCATTTTCCCATCAACTCTGACCAGCTTCCCTGCCCCCGATGAAGAAGGGAATCCCCACAACACAATGCTTCCATGCGTAAATTGTTCAATGGTTGGGATTTTTCATTTAATTAAATCCCTCTCCCCTTTTTCCTGACTTGTTTGCTATATTTGGTCTTCATGGTGCCGTTTGTTCATTAATGTTCTCAAACAAGCTTCCCTATTACACACAGGTGGACTTTTATTTACTGAATACATTGGTTGACTTCTATAGACCATTAGTTGCACAAGATTATATTTTAAGGATTCCCTTATTTAAAGGGTCTGAATACAAATGTGTACCCTGCTTTTTATTTGTAAAAAAAAACCCCCAAAAAAACCACACAATTAAAACCATGTTTGGACAGGATGGTGCAACACTTCAAAACTTGCAGCTGTAATAAGAAGGTAATCTTATTTTTGATCAAAGTCCAAAAAAAAAAAAAAAGCGTAAAAGCATACGATCACCAATTCTTAAAGCAAAAATAAAAAAAAACAATGGAACTGCAGATTTCGAATATTGCTGTAGGTATTTAGAGCTGATGTCTTCTGAAAATTGTGAATACAGAGTAAAAATGAGAAGGGCAAAGAACGAGGACAAAGCTGAACGCGATGAAGGCCTTAAGCCATGTTCACTGTGGTGCATTGTAGGTTTGCTAGCGTGCTCGTGGGTTTTGAGGTGTTCTCAGTCAGATCCTGACCTGTCTCCGTAGGTGCCCCTCCGTGTTCATGGACTTGCAAGACAGTGAGCTGCTTGGGAACGGATTCCCAGGGTAGGCCCAATGGGGGGGGGGGGGTCGCATGTAGAGATGTGTGTACATGACTTTTTTTTGTTGTTGTTTTTGTTTGACAGATGTGCTTCAAATATAAGTCCATTGATCACATCTGCATCACTTCCGTCTTTGTGTCCATCTCACAGACATTGCTCTCAACTCAGAAGATGCAGTCCTCTTTTTGCACTAATGCAATTGATTTATGTAATGGCATGTCCTTAGGATTCATCAGTGCTTTTGTTCATTCTCCTTCTCAGATGTTTTGTCATAACCCTCCATTTAAGGCCAGTCACTGGTGGGTGGCATTGTTAGAAGAGAAGGGCAACTGATTTCAGATAGTAATAGTATTATGTTTAAACATAATTCCACAATAGTTTCTTTTAAAGAACGATTAAAATGATTTTACTTCAGTTAAAAGAAAACAAGGAACTACAAAAATAAACTGCGTCTAGCTAAGTGTGAGGAAAAGATTGAGTCACCCATTAAATCATGTTACTGATTACACGTCTTCTGTGGTTGACTAAAGAGACACCGAAATAAACATCCATTTAATCTGCCTTTTTTTTTGGTTGCACTTTGTTTAGGACTGCTCAATACTATAAGTCAGCAGTGTCCAAACGTTGCAATGCAAGACAAAATGATCAGATTGAACACTAACTGGTTACAAAAATGTTTTTATGGAAACACTTTTTTTTAATGTAATAAAATGTTTTAAATGCCCAGCAATAAACTAAAGAAATAATGAATTGAAAGACAATTGTTCAGTTTTTTTAGAAAATGAATCTGTAATTCATAGATCTGAATTGTAAAGAGTCTCTGATAAAAAGAAAAATGTACAAGTCCCTAAAGATTTGACTGAGTAACAATTGTCCGTTTGAGGTCAATAATTTCTTTTCTTTTTTTACTGTTTTGGTTCTTAGGTAAAACTAGGTTATGATTCACTTTACCCTCAAAAGTAGTGGCTAAATTTAGCTAGCTAATATTTTCCATTTTGAGCATGTTTTTATGTGTAGTTGAAAATCTCGCCCTAAACAAAAACAAAAGGTCCATCTGCTGGCTGGTGAAACTTGAACCCTTCTTAGATTGCAGCCGTAGGCTTCACAAAATAATCCTGAGGTTACTTTGGACACCCCTGCTACAAGCAATCGAATTAGATGACACCTATAATGTCTGAACATATGGAATTTGTACATTAAGCTGAAAACTAACCCAGCCAACTGATTAACTGTATTAATAATAGACCTGTGAGGTATAATGAGTGATTTACTCATGATACTAACAAAATGTTCAATCAGAAACTGTTCAGTTGTTGTCGCCTGCTTTTGGAAAACTGGCATGATGAAGATGTAGGCATAGTTGTTCAAAAAGTGCCTGGAGCAACAAAAATGGCATAGCAACATATGTTTGATATGAAAATTTTTGCTTTGCAGTGTTATGCAGTTTCTTCTTTGTTTTTGTGTGTGTGTGTTTACAGCACAAACTCTGGAAACACCAGTGACCTGTTCCTCATGTCGCCGCACACCCTCGACTCCCTGGATTCCCTGATGCCCGGCGAAGCTGAAGCTAATCAAGGGCATTTGGGTAATCCGCAATCTGCCCACACACATCTGTTTTTGTTCTCAATGGGTTCTCCTCAAGCTTTACTTTCAGTATAAGGCCAGCTTTTTCTTTGAACAACTCCGTTACATCAGCAATAATCACTTGTTTCTCTTTTCTTTCTAGACTCAATTACTCTGAACATGGATGTAGCATCTCCCATGTGAAAGCAAATATCACCCTCTGTGTTTTTCTCTCACCCCCCTTCACCACCTTTTGTTGGGATTTGACCTTATGTGTGAGGATCTACACATGATTTATTTCTCTCTGTAAACACAGTCTGCCTGTACAGTTTATCTTGTTCCTGTGTAAAATTACTCACCATCAACTTAAAATATTTGTATTATTATTTTAAAGAAGGATCTTTAAAAAAGAAACGACTGCCTACACATTTGGGTCATTCTGTATGTGAACCAAAAGTTTTTTCAGGCAACATTTTTCCTTTCTTGTTTTTGTTAAAGTATCTGAAAACATGCAAACATAGGAAAATATATTTTTTGAGAATACTGTCTGTTCATTGACATTTTAATGGTTTTATGTTTTTGTGGAATTGGTAGATGTATGACATAAGTTTTTGTATAAGCTATGTGCTGCTTTTAAGTTGTGTTGTTTCAAATGCCTTTAAAATTATCCTAAAATGAATTATGCCAAATTGGCTTCTTCTTGGCTACAACACTTTTTCTTTACAAAATGAAATACTTCTGGTGTGTCTTAAAGGCATCTCAGATTTTATAATGGTTAAGAGGGAAAGAAGGGAATAAAATATTTCTGCTGATTTGAAGAGATTATTTCTGTCAGCTTATCCTTTCCTTTATAGTGTTTTGTAAAATGTGTATTTTAAGTAGGGCACAGCCTTTCTTCTGAAATGCTGCAAGATGTGATCGCGTTAATTGAGTTGGCATTTAAAATCAGCATTTTATTTTTGTTGTACTGATCAATTATTAAATGCATCATCTATTACCAATTAAATGATGTTTCACACAATGCACATGTGAGCTACGTGATCATTTTACTTGGCCTCATATGTGAAAGTAAATGTTATGTCAACAAAGAAAATTGTGTCTTTTATTTTCCAACTGATGCAATGACAAGTATACGAATCTTACAGTTGATGTAAAAGTGTGGAATATATGTTTACTGTTTTCAGGTCTCAAAGTTTTACATTTTAATTGAGGAATAAAACTCATAAACCTGTATGTTTGAGGAGTTTATTTACCATGATGTCAGCTTTTGGTACAATTGCCACATCCAGCCTAGAACTGAACATTTCAATCATCCGTATCAAAGTTCTTGTGGTTCTGAGACTAGCAGATACAGGTCCTTCTCAAAAAATTAGCATATTGTGATAAAGTCCATTCTTTTCCATAATGTAATGATAAAAATTAAACTTTCATATATTTTAGATTCATTGCACACCAACTGAAATATTTCAGGTCTTTTATTGTTCTCAAAAAATTTGCATATTTCATCCGACCAATAAAGAAAAGTGTTTTTAATACAAAAAAAGTCAACCTTCAAATAATTATGTTCAGTTATGCACTCAATACTTGGTCGGGAATCCTTTTGCAGAAATGACTGCTTCAATGCGGCGTGGCATGGAGGCAATCAGCCTGTGGCACTGCTGAGGTGTTATGGAGGCCCAGGATGCTTCGATAGCGGCCTTAAGCTCATCCACAGTGTTGGGTCTTGCGTCTCTCAACTTCCTCTTCACAATATCCCACAGATTCTCTATGGGGTTCAGGTCAGGAGAGTTGGCAGGCCAATTGAGCACAGTAATACCATGGTCAGTAAACAATTTTCCAGTGGTTTTAGCACTTTGAGCAGGTGCCAGGTCGTGCTGAAAAATTAAATCTTCATCTCCATAAAGCTTTTCAGCAGATGGAAGCATGAAGTGCTCCAAAATCTCCTGATAGCTAGCTGCATTGACCCTGCCCTTGATAAAACACAGTGGACCAACACCAGCAGCTGACATGGCACCCCAGACCATCACTGACTGTGGGTACTTGACACTGGACTTCAGGCATTTTGGCATTTCCTTCTCCCCAGTCTTCCTCCAGACTCTGGCACCTTGATTTCCGAATGACATGCAAGTACTTTGGACCACTGAGCAACAGTCCAGTGCTGCTTCTCTGTAGCCCAGGTCAGGCGCTTCTGCCGCTGTTTCTGGTTCAAAAGTGGCTTGACCTGGGGAATGCGGCACCTGTAGCCCATTTCCTGTGCACGGTGGCTCTGGATGTTTCTACTCCAGACTCAGTCCACTGCTTCCGCAGGTCCCCCAAGGTCTGGAATCGGTCCTTCTCCACAATCTTCCTCAGGGTCCGGTCACCTCTTCTCGTTGTGCAGCGTTTTCTGCCACACTTTTTCCTTCCCACAGACTTCCCACTGAGGTGCCTTGATACAGCACTCTGGGAACAGCCTATTCGTTCAGAAATTTCTGTTTCTTACCCTCTTGCTTGAGGGTGTCACTGATGGCCTTCTGGGCAGCAGTCAGGTCGGCAGTCTTACCCATGATTGCGGTTTTGAGTAATGAACCAGGCTGGGAGTTTTTAAAAGCCTCAGGAATCTTTTGCAGGTGTTTAGAGTTAATTAGTTGATTTAGATGATTAGGTTAATAGCTCGTTCAGAGAACCTTTTCATGATATGCTAATTTTTTGAGATAGGAATTTAGGGTTTTCATGAGCTGTATGCCAAAATCATCAGTTTTAAAACAATAAAAGACCTGAAATATTTCAGTTGGTGTGCAATGAATCTAAAATATATGAAAGTTAAATTTTTATCATTACATTATGGAAAAGAATGAACTTTATCACAATATGCTAATTTTTTGAGAAGGACCTTTACAAGTCTTCATACAGCTTTACACTTATGTGTCAGATTAAATGGGTTTCGCACCAATTTTAGTTTGTGAAACAGTTTTGTTTTTTTCAAATGTTGAGGCATCTTTTGTTGGAAAATGTACCAGTGGAATACAAAAGAAGTTAATTGCCTGAACAATCTGCAACCAGTGGTACAGCATCTGAAAGTTCCTGCTTTAAGATACAGGAAAACGAAACCACGCAAACAATCCAAGGACACAAGAGTCGAGACAGCTCGACAACATATGTAACGTTTTCAGCATGTTGGATAAAAAATACCTTTACTCAATTTCCACTGAAAATGGTCAGGTACAAGGGACTGAACAGGTAAGCTGAAAAAAAAAAACATTTGAAAGCCTGCAGAACTACTATTAACAGTACTAGTGCAAAACATTGTCTTTTTTTACATAGACTTGTTTTGTCAATATTTCATTTAGAGTAAAAGATCTATAAACAAACCTGCGCTGTTGGCTACAATTCCAAATGGTACGTTGGCACAAAACACTAGTATACATCAGCAAAAGAACACCATAAAACAGTAAAACAGTGTTTGGGGGCATCATGCTCTGGTTTTACCGTCCTTTAGAAGAAATGAAGCGTTTTGTCGATGTTAATTAAATTGTGAACAGTTCCAAGAACCAATCAGTTTTGACCCCAAACCTTCCGCTGAAGAGCACTTTTGTCAAAAAGACACTTTCACCAGAACACAGCTGTGCCCCTCCTGCACATGTTGCTGTGCCGTTGTCTGAAGCTGTCTGTTATTATGATGGTTCGTGAAACAGTATTTATTGAGGTGGTTCTTGTAAAAAGTTTCAAAACCACAATTTTAGTTACTGGTAAACTGTACATGAACAAAGTTCATTTGATTTTATTTGGTGAAAGTTGAATGGATCTGCAAGGAAAACAGTTCTCTAAGCGACAGCTTGATATCTAGAGCTGCATAAAAAACTATACTTAATTTATTTTCATGTTAATATTTTAGATTAACCTTCAATTTGGAATAAACTACACTGTTCTGAAACCCATTCCGAACAGGGCAGCTTTACCCCTTGAAACTCTGATCTTCATTGGCCACAGCCTAAAGCAAAACACACAGATGCTCATATTGTTTGCATTTTAGGAATTCAATCACCTTTGTAATGAGCTGTCACTGTACTTGCTACTCTTGCTGTGAGAGTTTCTCTCAAGCTTTGATTGCATACCTCACATTTTCAGTGGACTTCCCTAACTGGAAACTCTCAGTTGTGTGTGTGTGTGTGTGTGTGTGTGTGTGCGTGTGTGTCTTTATCTACATCTTAACACAGAAATGATGCGATCAGCAGCTTTCGGCTTTCTGGTATAACCATGAGTCCCATTATGAAAACACGAGCACTGGAGTGAAACTGGTAAACAAACAGGAAGAAGACAGCTATTGTATCACCGATCCTTTGCCTTTCTCTCCAGCGCCACCTCACTTCGGCTCATGTGCGTTTTGTTTTGGGTATAGGAAGTAAAAACAGACTGCTGCAAGGAGGTGAGGGGGTGTTGAGATGCACAGCTATTACCGTCAGCAGCTGCTGACTCAGCTGTCTGAGGAAGCAACTGTCACCTTTCAGTTTTGGCCCACAGCCAATCAAAGTAGATAATCAGGCTGCATCTATTCAGTTCAGTTTAATTATATAGTGCCAGTTCACAACAGATGTCATCTCAAAGGCATGTTACTGGAAAAGTCATATCAATACAATCATTCAAACATTACAATCAGTTTAAGAGTTTTCTATTTAAGGAATATCAGCAGACAGCATCGAGTTGTTGACTTGAAAATGTGCCCCGTTCATGCAGACCACAAAAATCATTAATACTGAGCAAGCATGTAGCGTGTAGTGGAGAGGAACAACTCCACTTTAACAGGAAAAAACCTACAGCAGAACCAGGCTCAGTACGAGCGACCATCTGCTACGAACGTCTGGGTTTGAGAAGACAGAGCAGAAACACAGAACAAAAATAACTGATGTAAGAGTACTTTCTATATTAAAGAAAGTAAGAAGTTGATAAAAGGTCACAGAGGATGTTCAGTTACTGGGAGCTTCATCCCAGTCGATACCCCTCTTCCAACAGGGCATCGCAGCTGAGTAGGATACCAGACCAGGTGTAGCTTCTATTGAGGGAAAAACACTGAAAAAAATATATCAGTTGAAATAACAGCAAAAAAATACAACTGGAGAGTAGTAGTAGAGGAAAGTAGCAGAGTGAAGAAAAGTAGTCAGTCTGTCCTCCAACAGTCTAGCCTATAGCAGCATTACTACAGAGATAGCTGAGGATAACCTACGCCGCTCTAACTATAAGCTTTATCAAAAAGGAAAGTTTTAAGTCTGGTCTTAAAAGTAGACAGGGTGTCTGTCTCACTGACTGAAACTGGGAGCTGGTTCCACAGGAGAGGAGCCTTATAACTAAAAGATCTGCCTCCCATTCTGGTTTTAGAAATCCTAGGAACCACCAGTAAACCTGCAGTCTGAGACTGAAGTGCTCTGTTGGGAACATATGAAACAATCAGACCTCTGATGTATGATGGAGATTATTAAGGGCTTTATTCAGAAATACTTTATTGATATTATTATATGTAAGAAGGAGGATCTTAAATTTGATTCTGGGTTTAACAGGGAGCCACTGAAAGGAATCTAAAACGGGGGAAACGTGATCTCTCTTTTTAATATTCATTAGAACTCTTGCTACGGCATTTTGGATCATCTGAAGACTTTAAATTGGATTTTGTGGACTTCCTGATAGTGAAGAATTACAGTAGTCCAGCCTTGAGATAACAAATGCATAGACTAGTTTCTCAGCATCATTCCTGGACAGGATCTTTCTAATTTTAGCAATATTCCGGAGGTGAAATAACGAAGTCCTAGCAACCTGTTTAATATATTAATATTTGAATGTCATGTCTTTGTCAAAAACAACACAGAGGTTCTTTACGTTATTACCGGAGGTCAATTTGATGCCATCCAGATTAAGTGATTGACTAAGCATTTTCTTTTTAAAGCTTCTGGTCCAAAGACGGCAATTTTGGACCAGAAGTTCAAGACATGGCTGTAATCTACCTAACTGATTGGATTAATCTGGATTTATGGATAAATATAGTTGCGCATAATTGGCAGAACTGTGGAAATTTATCCCATGCTGTCTTATGATTTTACCAATTGGAAGCATATATATAGTAAAAATAATTGGTTCAAGCACAGAACCCTGTGGTACTTCACAAGTAACCGTTGATCGTGAAGAAGATTTATCATTTACTTGAACAAACTGGAATTTGTCAGACAAATATGATTTAAACCAGCCTAGGGCTGTTCATTTGATCCCTTCAACGTGTTCAAGCCTTTCTAAGAGAATATTATGATTGACTGCGTCAAAAGCAGCACTGAGATCTAACAAGCCAAGAATAGTACTATACCAACCCACCAGACCACTCAGGTCAACATCCCTAGAATTAGAACCAAACATGGAGAAGCAGCTTTCAGTTTCTATGCTCCTGTAATCTGGAACAAACTTCCAGAAAACTGCAAAGCTGCTGAAACACTGAGTTCTTTTAAATCACAACTAAAAACATATCTGTTTAGAGCTGCCTTTGAGTAATGCTTTGATGTATCATGTTTTGTGTATGCTTTATTGCTGTTTTAACATTATATGCTTTGTAATGCCTTGTTGTATATGTGTATGCTTCTTGCTTTATTGCTGTTTTTACTTTATATGCTTTGTCTGTGTTTTACTGCTATTTTTATTTTACCCCTTAATCATGTAAAGCACCTTGGATTACCTTGTTGTTGAAAGTGTGCTATACAAATAAAACTGCCTTGCCTTGCCTAGTCACAAGTCCATTATCTGAGACCATGAGAATATAATTCGTAACAGTGCTATTTCATTGCTATGATGAGCTCCAAAACCCGACAGAAATTTTTCAAACAAGTCGTCATCTGTGTTGTGGGTTTGTGGGTTTGACTGAGAGAGCATGACTGCTAGTGAAATGATAATTTTAACACAGGTTTTAGAAGATGATGTAATGAAACCTTTTGCCACAGAAGTTCCAGTCAATAGAAACAAACCCTGGGCTTTTCTTAAGGTCATGTATAGAAAACAATGTCTCTACATGTGTTGTTGTCATATGCAACCTGAATCCAAAGCAGTCAAGATCAATAACATGAGCTAACTGATACCTCAAAATTTCACTGTAATGCTGACAGAAATATGTATTTTGTAAGATTTTAGTTAAGTAGTAGGCTACTACATTTTTTTATTAACTCAATTTAAAACATCTTCAACTTTTGGTGCTTAAAATGGATTTCTGTTTAATACCTTTTTTTAAAATTTAGGCTTCTTTTTGATTCCTGGATTGTTTGGGGTTTTGTTTTTTTCTCAGGAAATTCATTTTTACCTGCATGATTCAAGCAGAAAAGGTGCTTACAAATAAAACAGAAAACTTAACTCTATTGTTTGGGCTCTTTGTTACCAGTAGTCACAAACACAATTTGTTGTTGTATATTTTTGATAGATCTTGAAAAATGACTAATGATCACACAGTTTAATACGTATGAAATAGTATTTTTACTTTTATAAAGTTGTTTCCAAAAAGCCATTAGCTGAAAACAATGCCATAGAGTAGACAAACCAGCTGATGAAGATCTACCTGGTCCAAGGTCCAATTTTTTCAGTATACACACATTGAAAGACTGACAGCAACAAGAACCTTTTCAGGATAAAATAATACAATCATAAAATTCTCTCTTAGGTCCAGCTCCTTTGGCCAATTATGCTTTTCTGTGAGAGCCTCTAAACTATGGAACCAACTGCCAGTGGACATTAGAAACTCCACCTCACACCATAC
Source organism: Valencia hispanica (assembly GCA_963556495.2). NCBI lineage: Eukaryota > Metazoa > Chordata > Actinopteri > Cyprinodontiformes > Valenciidae > Valencia > Valencia hispanica. The sequence continues at coordinate 35,771,283 of OY747718.1, forward strand.
ATTCACACACCATCTTAAGAACTGGCTTTTGAGCACGCAAAAATGTGAACACCTCTCATAATAAATAATGTCTGCCTGATATGATAGATAGATGGTTACTCTGTTG